>JARQOD010000006.1:389274090-389360430 GCA_033576555.1 Oophaga sylvatica | reverse complement strand
CTTCTGTAGGGGTATCAAGGGAAACCTGTTGTGAATGGGTTTGAGATGAGTTCTGAGCAGAGGCTCCCCTGGTGGTTACAAGCGGTACTAGTGAGGATTGTGAGGACTGGGAATCAGGTGTTACTGATTGGTCTTATATAAGGGAGTCATTTTCCCATCAGGGTTGCCGGTGATCAATTGTTCTGGTCTGAATCCTTCATTCCTGTTTCCCTTGTAGCCTGCTGTGTCGTGTCTGCATCTCCTGCTATCAGATAAGACAATTTCTTATTTTGTGTTTTTGCTATATTTTTGCATTTTGGTCCTGCACTTCTGTGGGGGCCTTCTGGGTCCCCTCCGGGGGCTTTTGCCCTCTCAGTTTAGTCCAGCCACTGTTTTTTGTACTTTTGCTTTTTCCAGTTTTTTTTCAGTGGCTGCTGTTTTGATTTTTTTACACCAGAGAACTAATTTAGGGTGGTAGAGGTCGTGTGATCTCAGGTGATTTTGAAATTAGTAGAGTTGGTGCTTTCAGGGTTTTCTGGGATTGCAGTAAGTACCCTTCCTATCCTTTTCTATTTAGATAGTTTGGGCCCCAGCGTTTGCTCATACTATTTTCTTTCTGTGTCAGTATTTCCTCTTGTCTAACCGCCATTACATGTTTGGGGCTTTCTATTATCTTTGGGGTTTCTGCTCCGGGGCAGATAGCTTTCCTATTTCTATCTTTTAGGTGTAGTTAGTTTCTCAGGCTGTGACGAGGGTCTAGGACCAACGTAGGAACGCTCCACGGCTGCCTCTAGTTGTGGTGGTTAGTCAGGGTACTGCAATCTCATAGATTCCAACTGCTCTGGTGTATTGCCTTTTTTACCTGCACTCCTCAGCTACCGTAACATAACAGAAACCCACAACGTTTAGCAAAATCATAATCCATCAGGTTAATAGCTGCTCCAGAATCAACGAAAGCCTGAGCAGAAAATGAGGACAGAGAGCATATCAGAGTGACAGTTAATAAAAACTTAGTCTGAACACTACCCAAGACAACTGAGCGTGCAAAACGTCTTCCCGCTTAGGGCAGACTGAAATAGCATGAGGGGCCCATCACCACAGTAGAAACATAACCCATTGCGCTTTCGAAACTCATGACGCTGTGCCCCAGACACCACTCTATCACACTGCATGGGTTCAGAAGCCGGCTCACAAGGCAACACCATTCCACGCATACTTCTCCGCTCACGCAAACGTCTGTCAATTTGAATCGCTAATGACATAGAATCATTGAGACCAGAGGGGATAGGGAATCCCACCATAACATCCTTTACATTATCTGACAGACCTTCCGGAAAAGGGCCGCCAAAGCGTCGTCATTCCATTTGGTCAGGACTGCCCACCTACGGAATCTCTGACAGTATAACTCAGCGTCATCAACCCCCTGATTTAATGCCAACAAGGCTTTTTCAGCTTGATCAGTGACATTAGGCTCATCGTACAATAACCCCAAAGCCTGAAAAACGCATCAACATCACTCAAAACAGGATCCCCAGGTATCAGGGAAAAAGCCCAATCCTGAGGATCGCCGCGCAGGAGAGAGATGATAATTTGAACCTGCTGCGCTGCGTTTCCTGAGGACTTAGATTTTAAGGCAAAAAACAATTTACAATTATTTTTGAAATTCTGAAACTTAGCTCGATCCCCTAAAAACAAATCTGGCATGGGGATCCTAGGTTCCACAACAGGCAACCCAGCAAGATAGATAGCAATACTCCGAACCTCAGTGGCAAGCTGATCCACACGGCCAGACAACTGTGCAAACTCCATTGGAGAAAAGATCCTCCCAGCACCCAGAGATACAGAGGAAAAAAAAAAAAAAAAAAAATGCAACAAACAGAAAAATATCTCTGACAACTCTGACAACCTTTTTCTTTCACAATATTTTTTTCCCTTCTGTGAGTACCATACAATTTTCAATTTTTAGGCCGGTGATGCTGTTATGTTTCGGTAGCTGAGGAGTGCAGGTAAAAAAAGGCAATACACCAGAGCAGTTGGAATCTATGAGATTGCAGTACCCTGACTAACCACCGCAACTAGAGGCAGCCGTGGAGCGTTCCTACGTTGGTCCTAGACGCCTCGTCACAGCCTGAGAAACTAACTACACCTAAAGATAGAAATAGGAAAGCTATCTGCCCCGGAGCAGAACCCCAAAGATAATAGAAAGCCCCCAAACATGTAATGGCGGTTAGACAAGAGGCAATACTGACACAGAAAGAAAAATAGTATGAGCAAACGCTGGGGCCCAAACTATCTAAATAGAAAAGGATAGGAAGGGTACTTACTGCAATCCCAGAAAACCCTGAAATGCACCAACTCTACTAATTTCAAAATCACCTGAGATCACACGACCTCTACCACCTAAATTAGTTCTCTGGTGTAATAAAATCAAAACAGCAGCCACTGAAAAAAACTGGAAAAAGCAAAAAAAACAAACTCAGTGGCTGAACAAAACTGAGAGGGCAGAAGCCCCCGGAGGGGACCCTGAAGGCCCCCAAAGAAGTGCAGGACAAAATGCAAAAATATAGCACAAACACAAAAGCAGAAAAAGACTTATCTGTAAGCAGGAGAAGCAGACACGACACAGCAGGCTACAAGGAAACTGGAATGAAGGATTCAGACCAGAACAATTGATCACCGGCAACCCTGATGGGAAAATGACTCCCTTATATAAGACCAGTCAGTAACACCTGATTCCCAGTCCTCACAATCTTCACTAGCACCGCTTGTAACCACCAGAGGGAGCCTCTGCTCAGAACTCATCTCAAACCCATTCACAACAGTCGCCATTCTCAGGGCAAGAGGAAATCTGTGCTGCTCTGTATTCGCTCAGAGGTCCTGAGTGATGGGCCTGACTATACAATTTGACCAGTGTCACATTATCCAAGAGAATCGGGTGAATTATGGATCCGGTGTTCTCAGAGGGTCAGCAGAGTGTGATCCGATTCTCTCAGATGAGGAGAAGATGGAGAAAGACATTTCTCTATCTTCTCCTTTCTGTCTGTGCATGGAAATTGGACTGTACTTAGATGTCATCCGAGTGCGGTCCGATGTTTTCCACTGACTCATTGACTTTCATGGTTGAGTGCAATCTGAATGGTGGATCAAACTCATTCATGCAACGTTTTTTTTTTTTTTCCCCAGACTGCTTCTGTCTAAGGAAAAAATTGGACATATGCCCAGCCCATAGAATAACATTGGTCCGAGTGCGATTGGATGCTTTATTGGATTACACTAGGACCAAAAATATTTACATGTGCACAAGCCCATGACTAGAATTTGTCAGTAGGATCAGATGTCTACATGGCCATGTAGGTCATAGGAAGCTGAATAAAATGATACCTTATTATCTTTGATCTGATGTCTTATTCCATAGAAATTCACATTTTTCTTATATGTAAATTAGTTTTCCAGTCTATGTGCACAGACAATGATCTGCATGAGAATCTGCCTCCAAAGATTATTGTTAATAAAAGGGAGAGTTACCAGTGTGAGACAAGTAACTAACACAGGCAGTAATACTGAACTTTGTCTCCTTACAAATACATTTTGTGCAGCTTTCACAGCTCTGCTGTATTGCAACAATATTGCCACCCCCACTGCCTGTGAGCTGGAAGCTGAGAGGAACCTGCTGCTGTGTCAGGTATAATGACACACAGCTCTGCAGTGAGATCAGGAAGCAATGAGCCGCCATTACACATCTCACTGGTAACCACCCTCCATGTAATAATCTCTGAGTTATCTCCAGGCAGCGTCCTCCTCAGAGCCTGGAAGAGGTCATTTACATAAGTGATAAAAGATGATTTATCCACAAGGCATCTGATGAGACACACAGGTATCACTCTTCTCAGCAGTCTATAACCTGTATGGCCATATTAATAGTTTAGATGGGTCAAATGTGGCGACAGATTCCCTTTAAAGGCGCAGTTTTTTAAAGATAACTTTTTATTTTACATTTGGCTGAAAATGAGTTAAAAATATAAATTAAGCCTGCAATGTCTCCCGGTCACCTGCCGGTCTCTGCTTCCAGCTGCATTGATGACGTTCCAACTAAAGCTAATGTGACCGCTGTGGTCAGTCACTGGTGGGGAACCAGACAGCCTTTGAACAGGAGCTGCGGGGAATCGGTGAGGTGAGTATGGCGTCTTTTATCTTTCCAAGCCATTCTGACAACCCCTTTAAGCTCGGATATAGGTCACAAAAAACGCTCTTAACTGGGTTCTCCAAACCTGCCATCGGAAATATAAGAATATACATCAAATGACAGATTTATATATCCTGTTGCTTTTCTATCAGGAAACGGCAACTGTTTCACCTCAGTGCTGGCCCGGAGCCAGCGACCACTGCAGACAGAGACAACTACGAGGCTGTGGGATAATGGAAAGGATTGTTCAGCAGCTCGACATACTGGGCTGTGTGTGCTGAGTGGACGTCCCGGCCATTCACGTGTGTATAGGAGTAATATAGATTTGACGTTGCAGTGTAGACAGCACATATAGCTAGCCTCCCTATATAATAACATTTATAACGTGCAGGAATATTTGCTAAAATATCTCCAAAAGTCTCAGAATTTTTGGCTAAAGTAAAAATTAAGAGCCCCTTTATGTAATCTATAATACATCTTATGATTCCCTCTTGCTCTTTTTCTTAGATGTAACGGGGTATTGATATGAATATATGATGTCACATATCAGATGTCTTTATGATCTTACTGAAAAAACAAATACTGGTAACATATACCGTATTTTTCGGACTATAAGGCGCACCGGACCATAAGACGCATCCCAAATTTTGAGTTGGAAAATAGCAAAAAAAAAGATTTTTATAAAATGGGGGTCCGTCTTATCGTCCAAATTTAAGGTATCTTACCTGTAGGCCTGCGGCGGTAGAGCGGGGTCACAGGAGGTATGGTCCCTTCCTCAGGAAGCCAATCGGCGGCAGAAGTGGGGAAAATCTGCAGTCTCGGGGTATCCCAGCGGTGCGATGCTGCGGGTCCGGTGTCGGCGGTGAAGCAGAGCAGAGTGCGCTGCATGGATCAGGGTCCCTTCCTCAGTATGCCGGCGGCAGAAATGTGGCGATGCTGCGGCCCAATATCCACAGTGAGCAGAGCCGAGTGCATCATTGGTTTCTTGGCGACCATTTTCCTGAAGCTGAGGGCCGCCGAGAACTCTACCTGCTCACACGCGGCCTCCGGCGGCCATTTTCCTGTAGTCGAGGGCCGCTGGGATCTCAAACTGCACACGCATGTCCTCCAGCGGCCATTTTCCTGAAGCCCACAGCCTCAGGAGCGTGAGAGGCCCAGCCGAGATCTCAAACCGTGCACGCGTCACCTTCAGTGGCCCACAGCTTCAGGAAGATGGCCGCAGGGAAACCAATGATGCACTCTGCACTGCTCACCGCCACCACCGAGCTTCAGCATCGCCACACTTCTGCCGCCCCCGGTTCCCTGAGGAAGGGACGCTGCTGCACCATTGCCGCAACCCCCCCGCTAAGCCTGCGTTACGACTGTAAGATGCACCCACCCTTTTCCTCCCAAATTTTTTTGGGAAAAAGTGCTTCCTATAGTCCGAAAAATAAGGTAAATTACAGGCAAATATGTGATGGCACAGAGCAGTAACAGTTTTTGCTGCATTTTTTTAATGCAAATTTTTAGCTGCTTGCAAAAAGCAGGTTTTGCTGCATTTTTTGTTGCATTTTTGTTGTCTCTTGTGCATGTTGATAAAGTTTAGTGGCCACCCCCTAAAATTCGGATTTATTGTAACTTCCCTAGGTTTTTGCAGCAAAGACGCAGCAAAAACTGATACCTACGTTTTTTGCTGCATTTTTTACACTTACCCATTGTTTCCTATGGTGGAAAAAAGAGACACACTGCAGTTTTCGAAAATGCAACAGTTTTCCAGATCAGTCAGGAAAATAAAATCCAATGTGCGGATGAGATTTTTGAAATGTCATAGACTTTGCTGGAACTGTAAAACATAGATGAAAATTTGCATTAAAAAAGTGTAAGCATAGCCTTACAACGGTTGTACGCAGACACGTGACGTCACTAAATAACGCTGTTCGTTGTGTCATCAGCCTGATAAATACTTGGTGTAATCCAAAATGGACCCACTGCGACATACGGTGACATATGAGGTCTCAACAATAATGACGCTCTGATGGCCCTATATAATTCAACTGATCCATCATGTTTTACACCAATTACCTTGGATGACACCGAACAAACTATAACTATAATCTAGATCTATGTACAAATTCACATAAAGATATGTATGATTGTAAGAGGAAGCCGTGCAGATATTCTGCAGGAAATATTTAAAAGGAATCTGTCAGAGCAAAATGATGTAGGGTCAGATGTTATGATTTGGTAGCTGAGGAGTGCAGGTAAAAAGGCAATACACCAGAGCAGTTGGAATCTATGAGATTGCAGTACCCTGACTAACCACCACAACTAGAGGCAGCCGTGGAGCGTTCCTACGTTGGTCCTAGACGCCTCGTCACAGCCTGAGAAACTAATTACACCTAAAGATAGAAATAGGAAAGCTATCTGCCCCGGAGCAGAACCCCAAAGATAATAGAAAGCCCCCAAACATGTAATGGCGGTTAGACAAGAAGAAATACTGACACAGAAAGAAAATAGTATGAGCAAACGCTGGGGCCCAAACTAACTAAATAGAAAAGGATAGGAAGGGCACTTACTGCAATCCCAGAAAACCCTGAAAAGCACCAACTCTACTAATTTCAAAAACACCTGAGATCACACGACCTCTACCACCTAAATTAGTTCTCTGGTGTAACAAAATCAAAACAGCAGCCACTGAAAAAACTGTAAAAAGCAAAAGTACAAACATCAGTGGCTGAACTAAACTGAGAGGGCAAAAGCCCCCGGAGGGGACCCTGAAGGCCCCCACAGAAGTGCAGGACAAAATGCAAAAATCTAGCACAAAAACAAAAAGAAGAAAATGTCTTATCTGATAGCAGGAGATGCAGACACGACACAGCAGGCTACAAGGGAAACAGGATTCAAGGATTGAGACCAGAACAATTGATCACCGGCAACCCTGATGGGAAGGTGACTCCCTTATATAAGACCAGTCAGTAACACCTGATTCCCAATCCTCACAATCTTCACTGGACAGACCAGCACCGCTTGTAACCACCAGAGGAAGCCTCTGCTCAGAACTCATCTCAAACCCATTCACAACAGTACCCCCCCCTTGAGGAGGGGTCACCGAACCCTCATTTGAGCAACCAGGTCGGTCAGGATGAGTTCTATGATACGCACGGATAAGTCTCCTAGCATGGATGTCCGAAGCAAACACCCAAGAATTGTCTTCCTGACCATAACCTCTCCATTTAACCAAATACTGGAGTTTCCGTCTAGAAAAACGAGAATCTAATATTTTCTCAACCACATACTCCAGATTGCCCTCAACCAAAACAGGGTCAGGAGGCACAGCAGCAGGAACCACTGGCTCAACAAACCTCTTCAACAAGGACTTGTGGAACACGTTATGGATCTTAAATGTCCCTGGAAGAAGCAAATGAAAAGAAACAGGATTAATAATCTCCATGATCTTATAAGGTCCAATGAACCTAGGCTTAAATTTAGGAGATGCTACTCTCATAGGAATATTTTTTGAGGACAACCAGACCAACTCCCCTACTTTAAACCGAGGACCATCAGTCCTATGCCGGTTAGCAAACCGCTGGGCCTTCTCCTGAGAGAGGGACAACCTCTCCACTACCTGGTCCCAAATCTGTTGCATACGCTCCACAACAGAGTCAACACCTGGACAGACAGAAGCCTCCGTCTGTCCTGAAGAAAATCGAGGGTGAAACCCAGAATTACAGAAAAACGGAGACATCAAAGTGGCAGAGCTAGCCCTATTATTAAGAGCAAACTCAGCCAAAGGCAAAAAAGAGACCCAGTCATCCTGATCAGCAGACACAAAGCATCTTGGATAAGTCTCCAATGTCTGGTTTGTTCTCTCAGTTTGACCATTGGTCTGAGGATGAAATGCCGAGGAGAAAGACAATTGAACACCCAGTTTAGAACAAAAAGTCCTCCAAAATCTGGAAACAAACTGGACTCCTCTGTCAGACACAATGTTCTCAAGGAATGCCGTGTAAACGAACCACGTGCTGAAGGAACAACGGCACCAATTCAGAGGAGGAAGGCAACTTAGGTAATGGCACAAGATGTATCATTTTGGAAAACCTATCACAAATTACCCAGATGGTGGTCATTCTCTGAGAAACAGGAAGGTCGGAAATGAAATCCATAGAGATATGGGTCCATGGTCTCTTGGGCACAGGCAATGGCATCAACAAACCACTAGAGCGAGAGCAAGGCTTGGAGCGAGAGCAAGTCCCGCAGGACTGCACAAATTCCCTGACATCACGAGACAAGGTAGGCCACCAAAAGGACCGACTAACCAAGTCTCTGGTACCAAAAATTCCGGGATGCCCAGCCAATGCGGAACAATGAATCTCAGACATCACACTCTTTTTCCACTGGTCCGGGACAAACAATTTTCCAACAGGGCAGCACTCGGGCCTATCCTCCTGACACCCCTCCAGAGCAAGTCTCAAATTGGGCGAGATGGCGGAAAGAACTACACCCTCTTTCAAAATAACAGAAGGATCAGATAACTCAGGAGAGTCCGCAAGGAAACTCCTCGAGAGGGCATCCGCCTTAACATTCTTAGTGCCAGGAAGAAAGGAAACCACAAAATTAAAACGTGTGAAAAACAAGGCCCACCTGGCCTGTCTAGGATTGAGTCGCTTGGCAGATTCCAGATAGACCAGATTCTTATGGTCCGTAAGGACCACCACCTGATGTTTGGCTCCCTCCAGCCAATGTCTCCACTCTTCAAAAGCCCACTTCATGGCCAATAACTCCCGATTACCCACGTCATAATTACGTTCAGTAGGAGAAAATTTTCGAGAGAAAAAGGCACAAGGGTTACTTTTAGAGGTCTCTGGATCTTTTTGGGACAAAACGGCACCTGCCCCAATTTCAGAGGCATCAACCTCCACCTGAAATGGCAGAGAAACATCAGGCTGCCGTAGAACAGGAGCAGAAGTGAATCTCTGCTTAAGTTCCTGAAATGCAGAGACTGCCTCAGGAGGCCAATTCACCACATCAGATCCCTTTTTGGTCAAATCAGTTAATGGTTTAACAATAACCGAGAAATTACCAATAAATTTACGATAAAAATTGGCAAAACCCAAAATCTTTGAAGAGCCTTTAATGAAGTAGGTTGGACCCAATCACAGATGGCCTGAACCTTGACCGGGTCCATTTCAATAACAGATGGGGACAAAATGAATCCCAGAAATGAGATCCTCTGTACGCCAAAAAGACACTTTGATCCCTTCACATACAGAGCATTCTCTCTCAAAATCTGGAATACAGTTCGAACATGTTTCACATGAGAGTCCCAGTCATTAGAAAAAATCAAGATATCATCCAAATAAACAATCAGAAATTTGTCCACAAAATCCTTGAAAATGTCATTCATGAAGGACTGGAAGACGGAAGGAGCATTAGTGAGCCCAAAGGGCATCATTAGGTACTCAAAATGCCCTTCAGGGGTATTGAATGCCGTCTTCCATTCATCCCCGTGCTTAATGCGAATAAGGTTATACGCCCCCCTGAGGTCAAGCTTGGTAAACCAAGTAGCGTTTTTCACCCTGGAAAATAGGTCAGAAATCAAGGGTAACGGATATTGATATTTCACAGTAATATTGTTCAAAAGACGATAATCAATACACGGCCTTAATGAACCATCCTTTTTGGCCACAAAGAAAAAACCGGCACCTAAGGGTGAAGAGGATGGTCTGATATGACCCTTCTCCAATGATTCTTTGATATAAGACCGCATAGCGTCATGTTCAGGTACAGACAAGTTAAAAAGGCGACCTTTAGGGAATTTACTACCCGGCACTAATTCAATAGCGCAGTCATAGCTCCTATGGGGAGGCAAGGATGCAGATTTACTTTCGCTAAACACATCAGAAAAATCAATCAAAAAGTCAGGAACATCCTGAGCCTGGGGGGAGGCAGAAAAAACAGGAGTGTTGGTATTAACACATTGGCAGCCACAACTAGTTACAGACACAGATTTCCAATCCAAAACAGGATTATGAGACTGTAACCAAGGGAAACCCAGTACGATAATATCATGCAGATTATACAGAACCAAAAATTTGCAGCACTCCTGGTGATCAGGTTCAACCCTCATTATCACCTGAGTAGAGAACTGGGGTTTATTCTCAGCCAAAGGGGTAGAATCGATCCCCAGTAGGGGAATAGACTTCTGTAGGGGTATCAAGGGAAACCCACAACGTTTAGCAAAATCATAATCCATCAGGTTAATAGCTGCTCCAGAATCAACGAAAGCCTGAGCAGAAAATGAGGACAGAGAGCATATCAGAGTGACAGTTAATAAAAACTTAGTCTGAACATTA
Source organism: Oophaga sylvatica (assembly GCA_033576555.1). Lineage (NCBI taxonomy): Eukaryota > Metazoa > Chordata > Amphibia > Anura > Dendrobatidae > Oophaga > Oophaga sylvatica. Next base: position 389,349,936 of record JARQOD010000006.1, on the reverse strand, counting down.
CCCAAGACAACTGAGCGTGCAAAACGTCTTCCCCGCTTAGGGCAGACTGAAATAGCATGAGAGGCATCACCACAGTAGAAACATAACCCATTGCGCTTTTGAAACTCATGACGCTGTGCCCCAGACACCACTCTATCACACTGCATGGATTCAGAAGCAGGTTCACAAGGCAACACTATTCCACGCATACTTCTCCGCTCACGCAAACGTCTGTCAATTTAAATCGCTAATGACATAGAATCATTGAGACCAGAGGGGACAGGGAATCCCACCATAACATCCTTTACATTATCTGACAGACCCTTCCGGAAAAGGGCCGCCAAAGCGTCGTCATTCCACTTGGTCAGGACTGCCCACCTACAGTCATGGCCAAAAGTTTTGAGAATGACACAAATATTACATTTTCACATGATCTGCTGCCCTCTGGTTTTAATGTGTGTTTGACAGATGTTTTTATCACAGACAGAAATATAATAATTGCAAACATATGAGTAACAAAAGCTTATATTGACAGTTAGAATGAGTTAATGCAGCAAGTCAATATTTGCAGTGTTGACCCTTCTTCTTCAGGACCTCTGCAATTCTCCCTGGCATGCTCTCAATCAACTTCTGGACCAAATCCTGACTGATAGCATTCTTGCATAATCAATGCTTTCATTTTGTCAGAATTTTTAGGTTTTTGTTTGTCCACCCGTCTCTTGATGATTGACCACAAGTTCTCAATGGGATTAAGATCTGGGGAGTTTCCAGGCCATGGACCCAAAATCTCTATGTTTTGTTCCCTGAGCCATTTATTTATCACCTTTGCTTTATGGCAAGGTGCTCCATCATGCTGGAAAAGGCATTGTTGATCGCCAAACTGCTCTTGGAGGGTTGGGAGAAGTTGCTCTTGGAGGACATTCTGGTACCATTCTTTATTCATGGCTGTGTTTTTAGGCAAGACTGTGAGAGAGCCGATTCCCTTGGCTGAGAAGCAACCCCACACATGAATGGTTTCAGGATGCTTAACAGTTGGCATGAGACAAGACTGGTGGTAGCGCTCACCTTGTCTTCTCCAAATGAGGCGTTTTCCTGATGTCCCAAACAATCGAAAAGGGAATTCATCAGAGAAAATAACTTTACCCCAGTCCTCAGCAGTCCACTGCCTGTACCTTTTGCAGAATATCAGTCTGTCCATGATGTTTTTTCTGGAGAGAAGTGGCTTCTTTGCTGCCCTCCTTGAGACCAGGCCTTGCTCCAAGAGTCTCCGCCTCACAGTGCGTGCAGATGCACTCACACCTGCCTGCTGCCATTCCTGAGCAAGCTCTGCACTGCTGGTAGCCCGATCCCGCAGCTGAAACACTTTTAAGAGACGGTCCTGGCGCTTGCTGGTCTTTTTTGGGTGCCCTGAAGCCTTTTTGGCAACAATGGAACCTCTCTCCTTGAAGTTCTTGATGATGCGATAGATTGTTGACTGAGGTGCAATCTTTCTAGCTGCGATACTCTTCCCTGTTAGGCCATTTTTGTGCATTGCAATGATGACTGCACGTGTTTCTTTAGAGATAACCATGGTTAACAGAAGAGAAACAATGATGCCAAGCACCAGCCTCCTTTTAAAGTGTCCAGTGGTGTCATTCTTACTTAATCATGACAGATTGATCTCCAGCCATGTCCTCATCAACACCCACACCTGTGTTAATGGAGCAATCACTGAAAAGAGGTTAGCTGGTCCTTTTAAGGCAGGGCTGCAATGATGTTGAAATGTGTTTTGGGGGATAAAGTTCATTTTCTAGCCAAATATTGACTTTGCAAGTAATTGCTGTTAAGCTGATCACTCTTTATAACATTCTGGAGTATATGCAAATTGCCATTAGAAAAAGTGAAGCAGTAGACTCTGTAAAAATTAATATTTGTGTCATTCTCAAAACTTTTGGCCATGACTGTACGGAATCTCTGACAGTATAACTCAGCGTCATCAAGCCCCTGATTTAATGCCAACAAGGCTTTTTCAGCTTGATCAGTGACATTAGGCTCATCGTACAATAACCCCAAAGCCTGAAAAAATGCATCAACATCACTCAAAACAGGATCCCCAGGTGTCAGGGAAAAAGCCCAATCCTGAGGATTGCCGCGCAGGAGAGAGATGACAATTTGAACCTGCTGCGCTGCGTTCCCTGAGGACTTAGATTTTAAGGCAAAAAACAATTTACAATTATTTTTGAAATTCTGAAACTTAGCTCGATCCCCTAAAAACAAATCTGGCATGGGGATCCTAGGTTCCACAACAGGCAACCTAGCAAGATATGCAGCAATACTCTGAACCTCAGTGGCAAGCTGATCCACACGGCCAGACAACTGTGCAAACTCCATTGGGAGAAAAGATCCTCCCCAGCACCCAGAGATACAGAGGGAAAAAAAAAAAAATGCAACAAACAGAAAAATATCTCTGACAACTCTGACAACCTTTTTTTTTCTTTCACAATATTTTTCCCTTCTGTGAGTACCATACAATATTAAATTTTTGGCCGGTGATACTGTTATGATTTGGTAGCTGAGGAGTGCAGGTAAAAAGGCAATACACCAGAGCAGTTGGAATCTATGAGATTGCAGTACCCTGACTAACCACCACAACTAGAGGCAGCCGTGGAGCGTTCCTACGTTGGTCATAGATGCCTCGTCACAGCCTGAGAAACTAATTACACCTAAAGATAGAAATAGGAAAGCTATCTGCCCCGGAGCAGAACCCCAAAGATAATAGAAAGCCCCCAAACATGTAATGGCGGTTAGACAAGAAGAAATACTGACACAGAAAGAAAATAACTCTACTAATTTCAATAACACCTGAGATCACACGACCTCTACCACCTAAATTAGTTCTCTGGTGTAACAAAATCAAAACAGCAGCCACTGAAAAAACTGTAAAAAGCAAAAGTACAAACATCAGTGGCTGAACTAAACTGAGAGGGCAAAAGCCCCTGGAGGGGACCCTGAAGGCCCCCACAGAAGTGCAGGACAAAATGCAAAAATCTAGCACAAAAACAAAAGAAGAAAATGTCTTATCTGATAGCAGGAGATGCAGACACGACACAGCAGGCTACAAGGGAAACAGGATTCAAGGATTGAGACCAGAACAATTGATCACCGGCAACCCTGATGGGAAGGTGACTCCCTTATATAAGACCAGTCAGTAACACCTGATTCCCAATCCTCACAATCTTCACTGGACAGACCAGCACCGCTTGTAACCACCAGAGGAAGCCTCTGCTCAGAACTCATCTCAAACCCATTCACAACAGTCAGAGACCCTGATTCCTGTGTCACTTACTGGGTTATGTTGTGCTATTTCAATACAATAAGTGTTATATCAGCAGGAGATTATCACTGGACTAGGTGTCTCATGCCTTCCAGTAAAACCACGCCCCCCACCACTGATTAGCAGCTTTCTGTCAACGTGCGATGCACACAGGAAGTCGTCAATCAATGGTCTCAGGATTCTGAGCTCTGCTAGATCTGCAGCAGAGAAAACTGATTCTACCATAACTGCTACACCCAGTAATCTATGATACATCCCTAGAATCAGGGTCTCTGTCCCTACATCATGCTGCTGTCAGATTACTTAGCACAAACCTGCTGACAGATTCCCTTTAAAGGAAATGCTAATCATTATCATCAATTCCATTAATTTTCCTATCAATAATATAAATGGTACAGTGACGGAGGCACTCAGACTGGTGGGATGTGGACTGTACTCTACTGAAATACATTTTTGCAATAATTGGTTGATAAAAAATCACCAAAAATGTAAATATGGTCATACAGTAAATCACAGCACAAATTATTTAACCCATTTAGACTTTAGCAGGGAAATTAATAACAAGTGGATTTTCATGGTTGAATTAGTAGATGAAGGCTAATTATTTCAGATAAAAAAAAAAAAAGATCCTAACATCCAAAAATCGCTTGGTCCGTAAGGATTTGTTCAGCTTTTTTCTTTAACTCTTTTTTTTTTAACTCTCAGAGGTACTTACATTATCATCTCAGAACATAACAGCCCTCCATTATGTTCCCATCATGTGCTCTTAGCACCATATTGCTTTCAGAGACTACTCTAGTTTAAGAGAAGGAGCTGAATTATTTCTTGGCAACTAGACTCAACTTCAGTATGGTAAATGGAGGGAGAAGGATCATCTACAGAGGGCGTGAAGAGGCCTAGAGGATCCTACAGTAACAACTGCAGATCAGACAGAATGGCGGAGACTTGCTGTTGTCACCTAGTGCACGTATTGACTTTTTCTATGTAATGGACCTGGAAAATTCAAGCAGCTATTTTATTTTGTAACAGTATATGTGTATTTATATACACACACTACACACATTAATGTACTATGTATATAATGTTATCTGGACTTAATAACGTTGGGTTAGGGGAAACTTTGTCATAGAGTAAAATGCATCATTTTATGTCATGGTACAAATGATGCCAAAAGGATAATTTTCACAATACAGTTACATCTCCTGAAGGCCTCACCCATCTATAGAGCTGTTCACATGTTTTGTTTTGTTTTTTTGAGGACCCAAGTGTCTGCGAAAAACTTGGAGACATGTCCATTTTCTATAGGAGTCATGGATCAAAATTACCCATGCGAGTGAAAAATCACTGCCGTCACTTATTTTTCCATCTGTGTGATTTCCGTTTTTTAACATTGCAATGAATAGGTTTTCATTTTTGTTTTTTAATTTTAATATAAGAAAATAAAAAATAATTAAACTGACCAAACACTATTGAAAATGAAAAACTTCTGAATTTTTTTTGCGTACAAGTCCATGTCATCTGAATGAGGCTTGTTGTCAACTCACAGCTGTGATAAAATATTTAGTGTCTAGAAATTAATGCGTTTTTTAATACGTTTTGCACATGTAACCATTGGTCAAGAAAGGTAAAAAGAGAGTGTAAATCACGTAAAACATTTTATTGATCACATGATATTCGTTATTTATTGGCCATCATTTCCTCCAGAAGTTTCACACATTGTTTTTCTAAAGTGCCAGTACATTGCAAAGTCTTTCGGCAATTTTTTTTTTTCCATTTCCTTAAGATGGTTTTTCAGATGTACTTGAAGAATAATAGGCGGTAAAAGGTAGCGGAATAAATGAAGTGAGAAGAGTGAGCTTAACGTGACATTACCCTATGTAGTAGAGAAGTGTCACAACAGTTCACCAATAATCCTCCGCACAAGGGGAGCCGGTGACTCTGATATGGTCACCTCTCCATATCTCTCACTAGTGAGTACTCCAGGGGAAAACAAAAATCAGATTTATAATCTGAAGGAAGTTATGTAACATGTCTTTTATTATCTCCAATAACGCAGCAGGGGGCTACGCTCCTGGCTTATAAATATACAGAGAAAAATAAAATTTCTTCCACTCAGCAGATCAGAAACTGTACATGGACAAAATGATGCATAATTCAGGAGCCGAGCAAATCTGGATCTATTTTAACAGAAGTGTGCATAGATTTTCAGACAGAGCAAGCACAAGATTGGAACAAGTGCAAGAGTAAAACAGCATTTTAAGATACTTAAAATATCCATTTAAGGTTTTACTGTATAGGTAATGTCTGGAAGAACAGGAAAAGTAGAGCTCAGAGCCAAGAACCTGCTGAAAGAGCTTGTCATGTTCCATGTCACATTAGTGTGGAGAAGGAATTCTAGGTTGGAGGGCGGTAAGATGGAACGGCTAAGGGAACGTAGTGATTCAAGCCCTGTTCAAGAGAGAGAATTTGTATTAGCATTATGAGGGATTCTGGTGAGGGCTAGAGGAATAAAGGGAATCTGTCACCCCATTTTTGCCCTATGAGATAGGGCCACCGCCATCAGGGGCTTATCTACAGCATTCTGTAATGCTGTAGATAAGCCCCCGATGTCACCTGAAAGTGAAGAAAAACGAGTTATATTATGCTCACTCAGGGGCGTTCCGCCGTCCGGTCTGGTCCGATGGGCGTCGCGGTCCGGTCCGGGGCCTCCCATCTTGTAGCGAAGCCGGCCTCTTCTTTCCGACCCGTCGCGGCTCCGGCGCAGGCGCACTGCTCTGCCCCGGTGAGGGCAGAGCAGAGTACTACAGTGCGCATGCGCCGGACCTCTCTGACCTTTCCCGGCTCCTGCGCACTGCAGTACTCTGCTCTGCCCTCACCAGGGCAGAGCAGTGCGCCTGCTCAGGAGCCGCGATGGGACGGAAAGAAGAGGCCGGCTTTGCTACAAGATGAGAGGCCCCGGACTGGACCGCGACGCCCATCGGACCCGACCGGATGGCGGAACGCCCCTGGGTGAGTATAATATAACTCGTTTTTCTTCACTTTCAGGTGACATCGGGGGCTTATCTACAGCATTACAGAATGCTGTAGATAGGGCCACCGCCATCAGGGGCTTATCTCATAGGGCAAAAATGGGGTGACAGATTCCCTTTAATTGACCTTGGGTCTTCTGGTGGCATAAAGAGGTCTCCACCTTCTTAATAATTTTTAGAGTGAAGATAGTGATTCAAGCCCTCTTCAAGAGAAAAAATTCGTATTTGGATTAAGAGGGGTTCTGGTGAGGGCTAGAGGAATAATTGACCTTGGGTCTTCTTCTGGTGGCATAAAGGGGCCTCCACCTTCTTAATAAGTTTTCAACATAATGATCTTTTTGAGTTTATAAACATCATTGAGGAGTTGTAACACTCTAGAAGAGGTCTGATTTCTAAAAAAAAAGTTAGGAAATCAAAACACCTCTTCATCTCCCTAATCATTCAGTGTAGATGCTCCAGAGGTCCTCACTGGTCTCTTTTTACAAGGTGACATCAGTTGTGTCAGCGTTTGTTGTCGTTACTGCAGAAATCACCATTTAGAACTGAGCCATGTTACCATTAAACACGGCATGTGACCACTGACGTCAAGGATTAGTTGCAGTGGTCATGTGCCAGTATGTTTCCTCTAAGATAAGGGTGGGGAACCTCAGTCCCCTGATGACCTTTTCTCTGGCCCTCGATGACCTTTTCTCTGGTCCCAGATGAACTTTTCACCAGCCCTTAGGTTAGATTTCTAGTGACCACGGTGTTTGGGCTGGCAGCTGTGTTTTGATGGCCACCAACCTATTAATTTCTTCTTGCTCTATGAGCACGAGCACACAGCGTTCACTGCTGCATGCTGAGGCACGTGCAATGGAAGATTACATCCTGACTAGAGTTGAGCGAATTTGTTCGGATTTGGTTCTGAATACGATTGGCATCGAATATTATTTTTGCAATATTCGTCGAACACAGCTGAACGTCATTAGTCAATGAAATTACCGAATATGTTCGGAACCGATCAACAACCATACATTCGGCACGAATATTGCCCGATTATGTCAAAATCAGATTCCGCGACCAAATCCAAACAAATTCGCTCAACTCTAATCCTGACACCAGTATCAAGACTTACTTTGTGGGCAGAGTTAGTGCACAATTTGTACGGTCCTCGAAAGATGGCTTAAATATCCAAATGACCCTTAGCAGAAAGAACGTTACTCACCCCTGCGCTAAGATATTGTGAACAAAGACCGTCATGGTCTTTGGAGTGTCAGTACTGGATTGATGGGGGTCTGAAGAGTCAATAGTGTTCCTCGCCATCTCTTTCATTTCTTTTTTTTTCCTCTAAACTAGAGAAGCCCTTTATCTGCTAAATCCATGAGATTCTAGCAAAGATGTCCGCTCAATCCAGCTGACCACACCAGTCTTTGTAGTACCTGGGCATCCATTGATACGATAGGTCAGCATGTGATGCTATATTGTTTCACCTGATTGCCAGATGAATCTATGCACTTCTTCGAAGTGAACTTGTCAGATCCCATAACTGGCAAAGACTGCCACTATAGCTATGCCGCGTCCTGTATTCTAATGACGTCTTTTAATTTGCACAAAAATGATTCTATTTAAAAAAAAATGAAGTTGTAATATTGCTACATGGCGTATGCTAATGAAATTGGGCTAGTCCCGCCGGGTGTTGCTTACTTCCAACTAGTCCAGTCTCAGATCCTTTAATCCTTGCCTTACTGGGAATGATTGACATCATTGATACAATCCCTGCCTTGGGAAGACTTATGCAAATGTTGCTCATGTGCTCAAGAAGGACTAGTCTGGGGGATGCAATGTCCTGCTGGACTAGTCCGCCTTCATTTTGAAAAGATAGAAACGTTATTATGCCACTTAAAAGCCCTTATTAAAATACAGAATATGGCACGGGCAGTAGTTAAGCAGTGTTACTTTGCAGCGCTGGGGGCCTGGATTGAAATCTCACCAAGGACAACATCTGTATGGAGTTTGTATGTTCTCCCTGTGTTTGTGTGGGTTTCCTCCGGGTTCTCCAATTTCCACCCACAATCCAACGACATACTGATAGAGAATGTAGATTGTGAGCCCAATGGGGACAGTGATGGATGTCTGTAAAGTGCTGTGGAAATTAGTGATATATGTAAGTAAAATAAATATTTAATACTGTAGTAGTGGCCCTGAACAATTAGAAGACGATGATGTATACTGATCTTCATGAATGATACGGTGACGTCTCCCCTTATGAGCCATGTTCTGTCTATAGAGGTTTTTGCGCTGTCAGGATGCAGGCATTGTATGTTCCCTGTCTCACAGGGAATAGCATAAAAGGACAAATGGCTGCAGGGAAGAGAGCGCTCAGTCTCATTTCCCAGCAGCAGCTGTTTGTAGTTCATTGTGCCTAGAGGAGGACAAACAGATCTGCAAGACGTTCTTCTCCAATAGTGAGGTCGATGTGTCTGAATTCAGACCATTCTTTTCATGGCTGCAAATGGAGAATGCTACTATTCATACAAAATATGGCTGTAAAGACTATTCACCTCCAGAGCCATGTTATCACTTAGATCTATATATATATATTGGCATGAAATTTTAACCAGATGTCGGTAACAAATCGTCCAATCCATGCAGGCAAAGAAATCAAACCATAGATGTCCATAAGCTAAAGTTATGTGTAATAATGGGAAGTGACACAGGGAGAAAGTATTGAACATTTTTACTGAAATGTAATTAATAGTTCGTACAAAAGCCTTTGTTGATGATGACAGCGTCAAGACTCCTCGTGTATGGAGAAACTAGTCGCATGCATTGCTCGGGTGTGATTTTGGCTGATTCTTCCACACAAACACTCTTTAAATCCTGAAGTCTCCGTGGTCTCCTTCTATGAACTCTGAACTTTAGTTCCTTCCATAAATCTCCTATTGGATTCAGGCCAGCTTTATTTTCTTTCTCTGAAACCAATTGAGAGTTTCCTTGGCTGTGTGTTTGGGATCATTCTCTTGCTGAAATGTCCACCCTCATTTCACCTTCAAAATGCAGGCCGATGGCAGTAGATTTTTTTAAAAATGTCCCTGTACACTTGTCCATTCATCCTTCCTTCAATTACATGAAGTTTGTCAGTGCCGTATGCTGAAAACGCACCACGTCATGATGCTCCCATTGCCAAACTTCACTGTTGATGTGGTGTTTTTGGGGTGATATGCATTGCCTTTTGACCTCCAAACAAGGTGTGTATTATGGCATCCATAGAGTTCAATTTTGGTCCCATCTGACCACACTGTATTCTCCCAGTAATTCACAGGCTTGTCTAAATGTTGTTGAGTAAACTTTATATATGGTTGAATATGCTTTTGTTTTGCAATGCAGTCTTGTGTGGTGAGTGTGCATACAGGCCATGGAGGTTGGGTGCATTACTTATTGTTTTCTTTGAAACAATTATACCTGCTGATTCCGAGACTTTCTGTAGCTTTCTGCAGGTGGTCCTTGGCTCTTGGACAATTCTTCTGATAATTCTTTTCACTCCTCTGTCTGAAATGTTGCGGGGAGCATTGTCATGGACAGTTTTTAGTGAAATGATGTTCTTTCCATTTCCAGATGATGGCTGCAACAGTGCTTACTGGAACTTTTAGTAGTTTGGAAAATCTTCTGTTACCAATGGCATCAGTATGTTTTACAATAATAAGGTTGCAAAGGTCTTGAGATGGCTCACTGGGTTTACTCATCATGAGATGTTTCTTGTGGGGCACCTTGGTAATGAGACACCTTATATTATTGATATTATTTTCCACAGAGTAGCAGGATTGCTTTCTAATTACTGATAATTTCAGCTGGCGTCATGACTTTCCATGGGTTTTTTCACATCTTTCTTCATGTGTTTACTACTTATGGACATAAATTGTTTGATGTCTTTACCTATTTGGATTGAATGGTTTGTTACCAACATCTGATGAGAATTTCATGTCAATAGCACCTTTAGAAATATATTTACTTAGAAAATTGGTGACATATTCAATACTTATTCATGTTTTCTATATATATTAGTTATATGTGTGTATGTATGTGTGTGTATATATATATATATATATATATATATATATATATATATATAATAGACTTAGAACAGCACAAAAGACAAAAAGCAAGGTGTCCGGGAGCAAAATCGCTCCCAAAGGCAAATACCAAACCTTGAATGTGGTAATCAAAAGGCAGGAACAGCACACCGTTTTCATGTGAAGGGTAGAGCTACCGGTAATATATTAAGCCCATAGTGGCGACGTTTCGGTCCTAACAACACGGACCTTTCTCAAGCAATGAATATGTGCTAATACAGAGTATTTAAAGGGTGTACATAATTACAGCAATAGAGATAAACATATTTAAAACACTGATTCCATTTACAAAGGGAGCATACAAATAGTGCATAGTTCATATGTTCTCCTATAAAGTGCAGGGCAGAATGTGTAAACATTAAAGTATCTTTACAGTACATATTATTGTTTCAATTAGCAATAATTACACAGGTGTATACCATTAAAAGATTAGTCATGACGATTTCATGGCTTACCCCATTACATACAAAAACAGATCCACGAGGGATGAAGATGAAGAGGGCTATGCAATGTTTGATGCAACCAATTTCGCTGGCGTTGTTTGCATTGTGGACATTTTCTTTATATATAGAAAAACTTTCCCCATTGTTTGTGGATGCTTATCATATGGCGATTTTAAGGGAAGCATTGCATCCAGTTGAGATATGAGGTTGAGACGCATGCTTCGTGAGAGGTTTGTGTCCCCCTCTTGCTCTATTGGTGTGTTACCAGCTCCAGCTAATGGGGGGTGTTCATACTTTTTTGGTTGCAACCCTTTTGGTTCATTTGCATCCGTTTGGGGTTTCTTTATATTGCTTACAATGGCCAGTTTATATTTGGTAATTACCCTTGCATACATATTAACACCATTGTTAAGTATTTTTTTACTTTGATGAGCGTCAATGATTTCAATTCTTTTGCCAGTGTCTTCAATGGTGTTCTGACGGCTTACGTGCTCTCTGCGCAGCCGTGCTCTTCTGTCATGCGCAATGGCCCTTATCCTCTTGTTCCAGTAGCTATAATGGTGCTGGTTTTCAAAAATTTTTACAGCGCAGGCGCGTATTTTCTCTTACCATTGGAACATAGTTCCTGACTTGCCCAATACAGATCGCAGGACGCCGACGGGCGCAATCCCGCACTTCTCCCGCGGGAAATACGCATTTTTTTTGTATGCGTATTCCCGCCAGAAACTAGCGTTTTGCAAGCGTAATTAGCTTGCAGAATGCTAGCGTTTTCCTAGCGATCTCTAGCATCGCTTGGAAAACTGATTGACAGGTTGGTCACACGAGTCACACAGTGTTTGACACGTGTGACCAACTTTTTACTATTGATGCCGCCTATGCCGCATCAATAGTAAAAAGATCTAATGTTAAAAATAATAAAAAAAATAATAAATAATGATATTCTCACCTTCCGGCGGCCCCCGCAGCTTTCCCGCCTTCAGCGACGCTCCCGGCAACTCCGCTCCCCGGAGTCCTTTGCGACAAATCACCCCGATGACGTAGCATCACGCGAGACCGCTACGCCATCTGGGTGATTCTCACAAAGGACTCCTGGGATCGGGAGCGTCGCTGAAGGCGGGAAAGCTGCGGGGGCCGCCGGAAGGTGAGAATATCATTATTTTTTATTTTAATTATTGTTTTACCAGGGATATGGTACCCAGGGCCTGGAGGAGAGTCTCCTCTCCTCCAGACCCTGGGTACCACCGCACATGAACCGCTTACATTCCGCAAAATTAATGAACATGTTGCTATTTTTTCCGCGAAGCGTTTTTTTCGCAGAAAAAAACGCAACATGTGGCCAAAACATGCGGAATCAATTAACATGTATAGGATGCTTAATGCTTGCGTTTTTTTTCGTGTTTTTACCGTGGAAAATCGCGGAAAAAACGCGAAAAAAAACGCAAATATTCCTGAACGTGTGCACTTAGCTTAAGGGTTAAAAGTTGACCAGCGATTTCTCATTTTTACAACACCATTTTTTTTTTAGGGACCACATCACATTTGAAGTCACTTTGAGGGGTCTATACGATAGAAAATACCCAAAAGTGACACCATTCTAAAAATTGCACCCCTCAAGGTGCTCAAAACCACATTCAAGAAGTTTATTAACCCTTTACTTGCTTCACAGGAGCTGAAGCAATGTGGAAGGAAAAAATTAACATTTAACTTCTTTTGAAAAAATTTTACTTCAGAACCAATTTTTTTATTTTCACAAGTGTTAAAAGAGAAAATGAACCACAAATTTTGTTGTCCAATTTCTCCTGACTACTCCGATACCCCATATGTTGGGGTAAACTACTTTTTGGGCGCATGGCAGAGCCCAGAATGGAAGGAGCACTGCGCATGCGCTCGCCATTTTCTTTCCAGGGATAAGACCGGAGCTGTAGAAGCCCATGGGAGGACGGGGGGGACATCGGGAGGTACCGGAGGGAGGGATCGGGGGACCCTATTTCTCTCCCCTTTGATATGCGATCACATCATAGGGGAGAGAAATTACATGCAGAATCGCTGTTTTTTTTTTTTTTTGCGATCGCCGTTATAGGGTTAATAACGGCGATCGCAAAAGTGGGGGACCCTAATTATGTTCTCTGGGGTCTCGGCTACCCCGAAGAAAATCCGACTCGGGCGCACTGCGCATGAGACCGCCATTTTCTTTTACAGCAAGAAGACGCGGGGAGCTCCGGGAGCCAGGGGGGGACACTGAGCGGCACGGGGGACTGATGTGCGATCAAATCAGAGGAGAGAAAAATTTTAATGGAGAATCACATTTTTTTTTTTTGCGATCGCCGTTATACGGTTAATAACGGCGATCGCAATAGCGGGGTCGGTAAAAACCGACCCGAATCACGTTCTCTGGGGTCTCGGCTGTTCCCGGTGGCCGAGACCCCGGAGAAAATCCGACTTTGGGGGGCCCTATATACTTTAATTAATTAACGGCGCTGTGGTTTAAGTACCCTTAACTACCGCCGTTAAAAGGCGTATTGGCAGTCGTTAAGTGGTTAAATACTCTGTATTGGCACATATTCATTACTTGAGAAAGGTCCGTGTTGTTAGGACCGAAACGCCGCCACTATGGGCTTAATAAATCTACCCTTCACAAGAAAACTGTGCTGTTCCTGCTTTTTGATTAATATACATATATATATATATATATATATATATATATATATATATATATATATATATATAATATATATATAGGAAAACAAACAAAAAGCGGCACCAAAATGATACTGGGGGTGCAAAAAATCCTTCCAGGCATGTACCAAACCTCATAATATAATCCACAAAAATGAAGGCAGCACTCCAAGGTAAAAGATAATGATGTTTTATTGGCCCATGTGCCACGTTTGGGTCCCAGGTGAGAAAGGTCCACACCCGGGACCGAAACGTCGCACATGGGCCAATAACCTATCATACCTTGGAGTGTTGCCTTCATTTTTCTGGAATAATATATATATATATATATAATATATATATATATATGTGTATATATATATATATATATATATATATATAGTGGCTTGCAAAAGTATTCACCCCCTTTAGCTTTTTACCTATTTTTTACAACCTGTGTTTTAATATTTTTGTACCGTATTTTTCGGACTATAAGACGCACCGGACTATAAGACGCACCCAGGTTTTAGAGGTGGAAAATAGGGAAAAATATATTTGAAGCAAAAAATGTGGTAAAATATTTAATAACATAAATAGCATACTATTATATGTGGTGTTATTATATATAATAGTATGTTATTATGTTGGAAGCTCCGGGTAGGAGATGGTGCTGCGGGACCAGTGTGGTGTCTGTAAACTACTATGTGAAGACGCTGGAGGGTGAGTATAAGGCCGGGGTCACACATGCGAGAAACTCGCACGATTTCGTGTGAGTCTCTCGCATGAACACCCGGCACTGCCGCCGGCACTGACTGGATCATGCGGCTGCATAGAAATACATGCTGCATAGAAATAGAGACAGATGATAGAGACAGAGTTGATAGAGATAGATGATAGAGATAGATGATAGAGACAGATGATAGAGACAGATGATAGAGACAGAGATGATAGAGATGATAGAGACAGATGATAGAGACAGACAGAGATGATAGAGACAGACAGAGATGATAGAGACAGAGATGATAGAGACAGAGATGATAGAGACAGAGATGATAGAGACAGAGATGATAGAGACAGATGACAGATGATAGAGACAGATGATAGAGACAGAGATGATAGAGACAGAGATGATAGAGACAGAGATGATAGAGACAGAGATGATAGAGACAGAGATGATAGAGACAGATGATAGAGACAGATAGACAGATGATAGGACAGAGACAGAGATGATAGAGACAGAGATGATAGAGACAGAGATGATAGAGACAGAGATGATAGAGACAGATGATAGAGACAGATGATAGAGACAGAGATGATAGAGACAGAGATGATAGAGACAGATGAGACAGAGATGATAGAGACAGAGACAGAGATGATAGAGACAGAGATGATAGAGACAGAGATGATAGAGACAGAGATGATAGAGACAGAGATGATAGAGACAGAGATGATAGAGACAGATGATAGACAGATGATAGATGATAGAGACAGATGATAGAGACAGAGATGATAGAGACAGAGATGATAGAGACAGAGTTGATAGAAATGTGACACGTATGCGTTTCATGTGCGCATGATGCGCTGCACAAAAAAAACGCAAGTGTGAAAGTAGCCTAACCTTTTAATTAATTCTCAGTTGTACAGTGTGTCTGAAGGACCTGTGATGACATCATGAAGAGGCAGGGCTTTGGTCATGTGATGCTCCAGCCCACCCTCTTCATGACCTCATCACAGGTCCTTCACAGGAGCATTCAGCCTCCCTTCAGCACAGACCCAGGCTGTCAGGTATGCCAGCTGCTCCTGCTGCCTCCTTCTCCTTCAGACACCGATCTGCCCAGCTGCTGCAGGAATCAGGCGCTGGGGAAACTGTGTGGCTCTGTGATCTGCTGCTCCCCACTCACTGCTCAGCTGATAGGTGGGCGGGGAAGCGGCTGATTAATATTCACTGCACTTAAGTAGGGACCTATGGTTTCCCCAGTGCTTGTTTCCTGCAGCAGAGGGGATATTTTCTTGCCTCCTGCTGATCCCACTCCACCGCTGCCCCCTGCCCCCCTCCCCACATGTTACATTCCGACCATAAGACGCACCCACACTTTCCTCCCAAATTTGGAGGAAAAAAAGTGCGTCTTATGGTCCAAAAAATACCGTAATCAGATTTGTGTGTGATACATCAGCACTAAATAGTCTAAGTTGGTGAAGTGAGAAAAATATACCGGTAGGCATAAATCAAATTTATGGGAGCAAATAAAAATTGGCATGTGCATATGTTTTCTCCCAAGCTATGAAGCCCCTAAACACTTGTGGTGCAAGCAATAACTTTTATTAGTCACATGCTTAGTGAAAGGAACTCCACCTGTGTGCAATCTAAGTGTCACATGGTCTGTCAGTATATACACTTTACCTTTTCTGAAAGGCCAAAGAGGCTGCAATACCATTAAGCAAGAGGCACCACTAACCACCACTAACCAAACACCATGAAGACCAAGGAGATCTCCAGACAAGTCAGGGACTTGAAAATCATAATTTAGGGTTGGGTTGTAAACAAATATCCCAGTCTCTGATAATTCCCCAGAGCACCATCAAATGGTACCGCAAAACACCTGCCAAGAGAGGTGCCCCCAAAACTCTCAGCTCGGGAAAAGAGGGCATTATTCCCTGTCCTCCAAGTATAGCAACCCACTAATCAATTCAAGAGTCAACGTTTAGGCTCATGTGAACAATGGCCTACAGTGGTGGCCAAAAGTATTGGCACCCCTGCAATTCTGTCAGATAATACTCAGTTTCTTCCTGAAAATGATTGCAAACACAAATTCTTTGGTATTATTATCTTCATTTAATTTGTCCTCAATGAGAAAACACAAAAAGAATTGACCTAAAGCCAAATTGGATATAATTCCACACCAAACCTAAAAAAGGGGGTGGACCAAAGTATTGGCACTGTTTGAAAAATCATGTGATGCTCCTCTAATTCGTGTAATCACCAGCACCTGTAACTTACCTGTGGCACCTAACAGGTGTTGGCAATAACTAAATCACACTTGCAGCCAGTTAACATGGATTAAAGTTGACTCAACCTCTGTCCTGTGTCCTTGTGTGTACCACATTGAGCATGGAGAAAAGAAAGAAGACCAAAGAACTGTCTGAGGACTTCAGAAACCAAATTGTGAGGAAGCACGAGCAATCTTAAGGCTACAAGTCCATCTCCAAAGACCTGAATGTTCCTGTGTCTTCCGTGCGCAGTGTCATCAAGAAGTTTAAAGCCCATGGCACTGTTGCTAACCTCCCTAGATGTGGAAGGAAAAGAAAAATTGACGAGAGATTTCAACGCAAGATTGTGCGGATGGTGGATAAAGAACCTTGAGTAACATCCAAACAAGTTCAAGCTGCCCTGCAGTCCGAGGGTACAACAGTGTCAACCCGTACTATCCGTCGGCGTCTGAATGAAAAGGGACTGTATGGTAGGATACCCAGGAAGACCCCACTTCTTACACCGAGACATAAAAAAGCCAGGCTGGAGTTTGCCAAAACTTACCTGAGAAAGTCTAAAACGTTTTGGAAGAATGTTCTCTGGTCAGATGAGACAAAAGTCGAGCTTTTTGGGAAAAACCATCAACATAGAGTGTACAGGAAAAAAAAGAGGCATTCAAAGAAAAGAACACGGTCCCTACAGTCAAACATGGCGGAGGTTCCCTGATGTTTTGGGGTTGCTTTGCTGCCTCTGGCACTGGACTGCTTGACCGTGTGCATGGCATTATGAAGTCTGAAGACTACCAACAAATTTTGCAGCATAATGTAGGGCCCAGTGTGAGAAAGCTGGGTCTCCCTCAGAGGTCATGGGTCTTCCAGTAGGACAATGACCCAAAAACCACTTCCAAAAGCACTATAAAATGGTTTGAGAGAAAGCACTGGAGACTTCTAAGGTGGCCAGCAATGAGTCCAGACCTGAATCCCATAGAACACCTGTGGGGAGATCTCAAAATGGCAGTATGGAGAAGGCACCCTTCAAATATCAGGGACCTGGAGCAGTTTGCCAAAAAAGATTGGTCTACAATTCCAGCAGAGCATTGTAAGAAACTCATTGATGGTTACCGGAAGCGGTTGTTCGCAGTTATTTTGGCTAAAGGTTGTGCAACCAAGTATTAGGCTGAGTGTGCCAATACTTTTGTCTGGCCCATTTTTGGAGTTTTGTGTGAAATGATCAAGGATTTGATTTTTGCTTCATTCTCTTTTGTGTTGTTTCCTTTCAAGAAAATTAAATGAAGATAAAAATAGCAAATAATTTGTGATTGCAAACATTTTCAGGAAGAAACTGAGTATTATCTGACAGAATTGCAGGGGTGCCAATACTTTTGGCCACCACTGTATGTCTCTTGACCCACTGAAAAATACATCTGGCCTAATTAAAAATAAATGCTGTGTCGTCACGAGTAATGAAGGAGCTGCAGCGTTCCCAAGCAGAGACGGGAATATCTGTCCATACGACCACAGTAAGGCCGGCGTCACACTGGCGACAGAATCGGACGACTGCAATGCGATGAAAAATCGCATTGCAGTCGGACCTATGTTAATCTATGGAGCAGCTCCCAGTATCAGATTTTTTGTGGTCTGTTTTAAACGTCCGTGTACAATCGCAGCATGCTGCGATTGTCACCCATTGTCGGTCGACAATCGCCAATGCAAGTCTATGGGAGCGATGAAAAATCGGATTACAAACGGACCACACTGTGTGACTTGCGATGAAATCGCATCGGTGTCCTTTAGAAAAGCCGGCAATTCATCCCCGGCTATACTGTAAAATCACACTGACAGCTTTAATAAAGACTAGAAAGAATAGATATATACACATAGAACACATATATATATATATATATATATACATGTCATTGTGACATGTATATATACATATATTTATAGTTCCTAGACTTCTACATACTGTTATAGCCGCTAATTCAATTGCCGGGTTTTGTGAAATCACAGAAGCCGACATGAAATGATACATTGTTTCCACACAGTTAACCATGTCATTTCCTGTATTTTGATATTTGTTTATAACTTACAATTACATGAGTGTATTTGTGCAAAATTTCAGACATGTAGGGGTTAATTAAAGGTGTAATTTCGTTGAAAAAAAATGCGTGGGCTCCCGCTGTATTTTCTCCACCAGACAGACAAAGCAAGCGAGTGGGGGCAGATAATAACAGCCTAGGGAGGGTACATTTTTTGTGCCCCCACTGGCTACTAACATCTGCCCCCAGACACCCCAGAAAGGGCAAATCTCTAATTAGATTCGCCCTTTCTGGCACTTTGCCCGTCTATTCCCATTGCCCT
The DNA here is from genome assembly GCA_033576555.1 of Oophaga sylvatica. Lineage (NCBI taxonomy): Eukaryota > Metazoa > Chordata > Amphibia > Anura > Dendrobatidae > Oophaga > Oophaga sylvatica. The sequence goes on along the minus strand of JARQOD010000006.1, from coordinate 389,331,080 downwards.
GTAGCGGTGGCGAATGGGTTAATAATCTCACCTTACTGTCACCTTAGTATTGAAAGGTGACCTTAAGGTAGGTTAATAATTGAGAGCTGTCAATTAGACAAATATCAATTATTAATCCTATTGAAGTAAATAAAAAAACACACACACACTTTAAGAATAAATAATTTTAATGAAATAAAAACATTTTTTGACCATATTTTATTTTACACTTAATCCGTGCGAAGCCATTGATCTCCTAAAATAAAGAAAAAAAAATAAAACAACATTATTCTTACCTATTCCGCCGATCTGTCACGTCCCACGCTGTAATCCTTCACAAAGGGTTAACTAGCTTTGAGCCAAGCAGTGCAAGTAATCTTGCATGCTCAGCTCAAAGCTCCTGAATGAATAAGTTCCTCTCCTGGCGACAGGAGAGGATGTGTTTCATGAATGAAGCTTAATTGATTGTGTCCACTTTCCCTTTAGGTCAGGTCACTAAAGTTAAATTGCCAATAAATCAATTAAGCTCCATTCATGAATCTATTCCTCTACTTTCGCTGGGAGAGGAACTTATTCATTCAGGGGAATACAGGTCTGAGACAGCATTATTAGCTCTCTGCGACCTGTAACCTGTTAACCCTTTCTGATGGATTACACCGTGGGACCTGACTGTACATCGGATTGGTAAGTATAATTTTGCTTTTTTATTTTATTTTTATTACAGGAAATGGTTTTAGCAGGAAAATAAAATGTGGTCAAAAACTGTGTGATTATTTAATTAAACTTATTTTTTATTAAACTGTGTGTTTGATTTTTCTTTCATACAATAGGATTAATAATTGATAGTTGTCTAATTGACAGCTCTCAATTATTAACCTGCCTTAAGGTCACCTTTCAATACTAAGGTGACAGTAAGGTGAGATTATTAACCCATTCGCCACCGCTACAGGGCAATGGGAATAGACGGGCAAAGTGCCAGAAAGGGCGAATCTAATTATAGATTTGCCCTTTCTGGGGTGTCTGGGGGCAGATGTTAGTAGCCAGTGGGGGCACAAAAAATGTACCCTCCCTAGGCTGTTATTATCTGCCCCTACTCGCTTGCTTTGTCTGTCTGGTGGAGAAAATACAGCGGGAGCCCACGCATTTTTTTTCAATGAAATTACACCTTTAATTAACCCCTACATGTCTGAAATTTTGCACAAATACACTCATGTAATTGTAAGTTATAAACAAATATCAAAATACAGGAAATGACATGGTTAACTGTGTGGAAACAATGTATCATTTCATGTCGGCTTCTGTGATTTCACAAAACCCGGCAATTGAATTAGCGGCTATAACAGTATGTAGAAGTCTAGGAACTATAAATATATGTATATATACATGTCACAATGACATGTGTGTATATATATATATATATATATATATATATATATATATATATATATATGTGTTCTATGTGTATATATCTATTCTTTTTTTTGGCATTTAAATACTATTCTTTTAGATCCATTATATGTCAGTTTTGCAAGCCTGCGAGAAAATCTCGCAAGTCGGATGAAAATCTGATGTTACAAGGTACACACACATGCGATTAAATCGCATCTTTGAAGGAAAATCGGATGCCAGAAGGATGTGTGATGTTTGCATTTTGATCCGACAATCGACCGTCTAAAACGGACCGATTTTTTGTGGTTGTGTGTGACTCCAGCCTAATACGTACACTCCATGGCGGTGACCTTTAAGGAAGAGTGGGCAGAAAAAAGCCTTTACTTACACAAAATAATTGTAAGGCTTGTTTTGAGTTTGCCAAAAGACATGTGGGAGACTCTCCAAATGTATGGCGGAAGGTGCTGTGATCAAGTGAGACCAAAATTGAGCTTTTTAGCCACCAAGGTAAATGTTATGTCTGTCGCCAAACCAACATAGCTCATCACCTAATGAAAACCATCCCCACTGTGAAACATGGTTGTGGCAGCGTCATGCTGTGGGGATGTTTTTCGCCAGTAGGGACAGGGAAAATGGTCCAAGTCAAGGCGAAGATAGATGGTATGAAATACAGGGATATTCTTGAGTAAAACCTGTTACAATAATTTGAGACTAGGGTGAAGGTTCAGCTTCCAACAAGACAATGACCAGAAACATACAGCCGGGCTAAAACATCTGAGTGGTATAAGGAGAAACGTGTAAAGTTTTTGGAGTGGCCTAGTCAAAGCCCAGACCATATCCAATTAATAATCTGTGGTCAGATATGAAGATTGCTATTCAGCAGAGGTAACCATCAAGTTTGAAGGAGCTGGAACAATTTTGTCTTGAGGAATGTGTAAAAGTCCCAGTGACAAGATGTCGCCATAGAGACTTATCCAAAGCGACTTGCAGGGGGTTGAATAGTTATGCACACTGACATTTTCAGTTATTTTATCATATTTTTTGTTTGCTTCACAAAAAAAAAGAAAACCAAATGTTCACAGTTGTAGGCTTGTGCTGTACGGGAACCAGGGTGGATAAAAATCATGATTTTTTTTAAAAAAATCAAAAAAATCTGATTTTTTTTAATTTAAATCGGATTTTTTTGATTTAAATCGGATTTTTTTGATTTAAATCGGATTTTTTTGATTTAAATAGGATTTTTTAATCAAGTTGTACACAAGCAAAACTTTGTCTTTTTGCAAATCAAATTATTTTACACAAATAAAAATATTAAAAGTTGATGATTATGAAACCTAATAATTTTTATTTGCACGTGTAAGACGGCGGTGTTCACACCGTGCAGTAACTGAGGCAGTGACCCAAGCAAGCCCAAAGTAAACAGCTTTTATTCAGCAACTGACGGGTAAAACAGAAAAGTCCTCCGGTACGCAGCCGGGTTAACATCAGTCCATAAACACTGGTTGCCGGGGACAACGGCTGCGCCGGGCCGAACAGAGCCGTCCCAGGCGTGGGTTCAGCTACACACAATCCTGTGGAGCTTTCCTGCTATGCTCCTTGCAGGATCCCAACATAGAACAACACTACTCCTTAGTGCAGGAGTTTTAAAGACCTGTGGCAAAAGCCACTGGAAAACCCGGGTTGGAGGAGGAGGCCGCCCCACTTCCTCCTGTGACCTCCTCCAAGAAATGAAGGCCCTGCCGGATTTTACTTAATCTGCCTTAGCCAGGTAGTCTGACTAGGTCATTGCTCACCTTCATTCCTGCATTGCAGCCGCAGCTGTGTGTGACTGCAATGCACTCCAATGGCTTTAATAGGTCTCTGTACACATTCTGGGGAAATATAACGTCCCTCGTAAACGATCCCGGTCACTGCCTCACAACTATTAAACAATCAGAATTGAACTACAGAGAGTAAGTACTTTTTAACAATAGCCTATCTCTAACGTTTGAAGTAAGCAAACATCTTCAGTGAATACATCAGTCCTTTAAGCCTACTGACTTTAACCATCCCAGTAAAACGTCTGTTAAAATAGGTTGTAATTGCCAGACTTACCACTAGTGCTAGGGTCCTGGTGCATAAGAAGCTGTGGGGGTTCATTGACATTAGTTGTATCACTATCAACATCTTCATTTCCCTTCTGGTTGCAGTTTTCATAATGTGATTTCAAACGGCAAACAAGTCCTTGGATATCCTTTTGACAGTATTTGCACTTTGCTCTCCCACCTTTCTTTCCAAGCTCTGCTGGCATCTCAACAAAATGAACCCAAATAGGGTCTCTCTTAGGACCTGCCATGGCTCACGCAGATCACTTCTGAAGTTTGATTGTTACTACAGCCAAGTACTGCTGACTGACTATCCAACAAGTTTGGGCATGTCAACTGAATGGAAAAAGAAACTGAAACCAAGCTAGAAGTGTGGAGTTAATTGAACAATGATTGAAAGTTTTAGATTTTAATCGTGATTTATATTAAAAAAATATTTTGATTTAAATCATGATTTAAATCGTTGATTTAAATCGGCGTGATTTAAATCAATCCACCCTGACGGGAACTGATGCAATACCTATAAAAACCCTGTGAAATTCCAGGTTATGAGGTAACAAAACACAAAAAATGCTAAGGGGGTGAATACTTTCACAAGCCACTGTATGTATCTAGTAGTTATGTATATACATTTCCTAGTAGACAGGTCGTCTTGGAAGACCGGGAGAAGTCAGAACATGTTACCCTGCTGCAATGCATCATGGTTATTCTTATGAAAGATGTTATTGTGGACCTTTTTTATCCCTTTTTGATTTTTTTTCTAGCCACCATGTTGCTGCAGTTTGGATATTTTATGGAATAAAGCTAAATATTGACTACAGTTTGTCTCTCTTAAGTAACTGACAGTCTGGCCGTTTAATGGAGATGTAAATGCTCTTTTGTAAGAGATTACAGGCCCTTCATGGTTTCATGCTGACGTCTGAATGAAGCCGATTCTCTCTTCGTCTTGCAGTCATTCCCCAGAGGGTTCGACAGTGCGTTCGTTTGGAGACTTTGACATTTGGACTCTGTGAGACTATATTTGCTTTCGATTGGATGTTTTTTTTTTTTTAAAGCAGGAAAACATATATTTTGCAAAGAATGCCGCCTGGAAAGCGAGCCAAAATATGCCACAGGTTTAGTAGTCAGGAACGATAATGTTACGGTATGTCTGTACAGTGAAGACGCCTTATTGTTTGCTGCGAGCTGGAGGAAATACAGTGCGGATCTGCAGATGCGTCTTACTACTGTATCTAGCGAGAGAGCCGACCCAGGAATAACAGCACTCAAACATGCCAATGTCCTATTCTCCATAGCTAGGCTGCGAATGTGGGGCTCCTTACACAGCGTTTCTATGGATCTTTGAAAAGTCCACAAATATTGTTGTAGGCACTTCATCATCTCGATATAGCAAAATTCCACCCAAACAAGGGGTCGAATAGAGAAGAGATCCATGATAAAAAATATATTTTTAATTAAACAGTTAAAATCCAATTTTAAGATAAGCAGAGATGTCACAATTGGGGACGCACAGAGGTGGCACTCGTAGGAATATGCATGACTTAACAAATATAGAGTTGTATTAAATTCCAATTCCTTAGGGAGCAGCAGATTACTTAAAGGGAACCTGTCACCAGGTTTGGCCGATACGAGATACGGCCACCGTCTTTCAGGGCTTATCTACAGCCTTCTATAATGCTGTATATCTGCCCCCAATCCGACCTGCAAGATAAGAAAAATAAGTTTTATTATACTCACCTGTGGTCCGGTCCGATGGATGTTGCAGCGGTCAGGTGGTATGTGTATATTCATGACTTTAATGAGCGGTACCATGTGACCGCTGAGGGAAGAAGCCTGAGATCGTGGGAGAAGCAGGGGGGCTGCAGAGACGCACCGGGGGGTTAGCATGATCTGACACCCCCTCTCCGCCGACCCCCTGGCGTATGTCATTACACAGCGCCAGAGGGATGTCATCACGCAGGGCCACAGCCACTACGGAGCGGCGCACTCCTCCTCTTGAGACGTGGTGCACCATGGGCCGCAGATGCTTGCCTCAGGGGCCGCGTGTTTGAGACCCCTGCACTAGAAAGACAACAATCCATCATCATCAGTCAGCACTTACTCTGTCCAGGTATGTTTCCCACAATGGCATTAATGCACTATCCTCGAGTAGTTAAAGAAGACTCGTCACCAGGTCAAAAGTGACCAGTTCTTACCCTTATTATATTTAACCCAAAGTATTCATTTTTTTAACATCTGTTATACATATATAGGGTTCCAGAGATATGGGCCTTTTTATTTAGTGCAAATATTTATGGCCTTCAACTAGTAGGCGAGACTCACAGAAGTCTTTGGGGAAGTTTCGTAAAAAAACATCAGGAATAAAATAAGAGAACCTACTTTTGATCTGATGACAGGTCCTCTTTATATGGTGACAGTATTTTCTGACAGCTTGATCTAAGTAAATAGCTGTCTTATCACAAAAAAGTGGTACAAAGTGCCGGGCACAAGGTGACTTCACTCTGTCTACCGTGTAAAATCATATAAGAGAAAGAGGCGTACAAGAAACACATGATGAAAACAATTAAATATACAATGAAAATGTATAGTCACATGTATATATACTTGGGTCTATGTTGCATCTTTAGTTGTGTTTGACATCATTTAATTCTACTGCTGCTAGACGTTTGGACTTTTGGTCTTTTTTATGAGTTGCGCTTTGCACTTGACTATTGATTATAGGCCATTTCTAGTTTTGACAATATATAATCTGGCATAATACTCATGATATAGGAAAGATCTTAATCTACCACCTACAAAATCATGATCCATTGTTTTGAAATCTAATTTATTCTGATCATATTAACTATTACCGCTCTATGCTAACCTGTGGTGCCCCATTTCATTGGCTTGTAACCACCATTTTTCTTTTGTGCCCCTTACCTTTGTGTTCATCCTTGCATTTTCATTGTATATTTAAAAAAATTATTTTTATCATGCGTTCCTTGTATGCCTCTTTCTCTTATATGATTTTGCTATATGTCAGCGTGGAACAGTCTTGTACCTGTACTCTGATAGAGAATTGATATATTAACTGTTGTCAAATTTGGTACCATAACAGAGGCACAAACTTGTTTGACTGTACTAACTTGTTGTCCGTTGCTTCTTGTCAACTGTGGCTATCCCTGTTATCACTGGTTTACGTTACTGAAGTCCTGGACTTAAATTCCCCCCCAAGGACAACATCTGCAAGTTTATATGTTCTCTCCCATGTTTGTGTGGGTTTCCTACAGGTTTTCTGGTTTCCTCCCACACTCCAAAGACTTACTGATAGGGAATTTAGATTGTGATCGCCAATGTGAACAATGATGATGTCTGTAAATTAATGTGGAATTAATGGCGCTATATAAGAGAGAAAAATAAAGAAAAGTGTAATCTGCCTGTAGCAGCCAAGACACCAAGATGGGTTACATGTATAGATGGACGAACGTGAACAGTAAAGATTGGGTTCCATACCAAACACCTACTTTTCGGGTATGGACCCGAACATGGACTTCACCAGGAAGTCCTTGTTACTGTCCGAGTTTGCCCCCCTGAACACTGGGGTTTCTCGCGCTGTCATGCGGCAAACACTGCGTCTGTTCGGCGATAAAATGATTACCGCCGAAAGGAGTCGGCTGATGGGAGTTTTCATCAGCCGGCACTTACGTTCTAAATAAATAAAAAAAAAACAAAAAAACCTGCATGGGTTCACCCGTAGTTTTAATAACCAGCCAGGTAAAACTGACAACTGTGGTCTGAAACACTCAGCTGTCAGCTTTAGCACGGTTGGTTATCAAGAATAGAGGGTTCCTCATGCCGTTTTTTTTTTAATTATTTAAATAAATTAAATAAATGTTGTGGGGTCCTCCCTATTTTTTACAACCAGCCAAGCTAAAGCTGGAAGCTGGTATTCTCAGGCTGGTAAGGGCCCCCCATCCTAAAAATAGCAGCCCGCAGCCACCCAGAAAAGGCACATCGATTAGATGCGCCAATTCTGGTGCTTTGCCCGGCCTTTCCCACTTGCCTTGTGGCAGTGGCAAGTGGGGTTCATATTTGTGGGGTTGATGTCGCCTTTGTATTGTCCGGTGACATCAAGCCCATGGCTTAATAATGGAGAGGTGTCTATAAGACACCTCTCCATTACTAATCCTGTAGTTCCATTGTAAATAAACAGCCAGAATAAAGTCTCGAGATCACCTCTAATACAGTGAGAAAAAGTCTCACGGTGCAGCGCTGGGCTCAGAGAGTTCACTGGGAGAAATGCCGTGAACTCAGTGTTGCACTGTGAGACTTTTTATCACTGTCCTTGTCCCATGTCCGTACATAGGTTGGCGTCTCTCTGTGTCTCTCCCTATGTTAATTTAGCCTCTTGGCTTCTTTATGTCAGTGTCCTCCTTATTCCTTATAGATTAAGATTTGGCCTTATAATTGCACTTTGTGACTGAAAGTATTGGTTAGTACTCTTATAGCTGTAGCATACAGGTTTTATTATTATCCGTAGGTTTGGTGACCACACATACAGTGATGGCCAAAAGTATTGGCACCGCTGCAATTCTGTCAATTTCTTCCTGAAAATGATTGCAATCACAAATTATTTGCTATTTTTATCTTCATTTAATTTGCTTGCAAGGAAAAAACACAAAAGAGAATGAAGCAAAAATCAAATCCTTGATCATTTCACACAAAACTCCAAAATGGGCCAGACAAAAGTATTGGCACCTTCAGCCTAATACTTGGTTGCACAACCTTTAGCCAAAATAACTGCGAACAACCGTTTCCGGTAACCATCAATGAGTTTCTTACAATGTTCTGCTGGAATTGTAGACCATTCTTCTTTGGAAAACTGCTCCAGGTCCCTGATATTTGAAGGGTGCCTTCTCCAAACTGCCATTTTGAGATCTCTCCACAGGTGTTCTATGGGATTCAGGTCTGGACTCATTGCTGGCCACCTTAGAGGTCTCCAGTGCTTTCTCTCAAACCATTTTATAGTGCTTTTGGAAGTGTGTTTTGGGTCATTGTCCTGCTGGAAGACCCATGACCTCTGAGGGAGACCCAGCTTTCTCACACTGGGCCCTACATTATGCTGCAAAATTTGTTGGTAGTCTTCAGACTTCATAATGCCATGCACACGGTCAAGCAGTCCAGTGCCAGAGGCAGCAAAGCAACCCCAAAACATCAGGGAACCTCCGCCATGTTTGACTGTAGGGACCGTGTTCTTTTCTTTGAATGCCTCTTTTTTTTCCTGTACACTCTATGTTGATGGTTTTTTCCCAAAAAGCTCGACTTTTGTCTCATCTGACCAGAGAACATTCTTCCAAAACGTTTTAGGATTACTCAGGTAAGTTTTGGCAAACTCCAGCCTGGCTTTTTTATGTCTCCGGGTAAGAAATGGGGTCTTCCTGGGTATCTTACCATTCAGTCCCTTTTCATTCAGATGCTGACGGATAGTACGGGTTGACACTGTCGTACCCTCGGACTGCAGGGCAGCTTGAACTTGTTTGGATGTTAGTCGAGGTTCTTTATCCACCATCCGCACAATCTTGCGTTGAAATCTCTCGTCAATTTTTCTTTTCCTTCCACATCTAGGGAGGTTAGCCACAGTGTCATGGGCTTTAAACTTCTTGATGACACTGCGCACGGAAGACACAGGAACATTCAGGTCTTTGGAGATGGACTTGTAGCCTTGAGATTGTTCATGCTTCCTCACAATTTGGTTTCTCAAGTGCTCAGACAGTTCTTTGGTCTTCTTTCTTTTCTCCATGCTCAATGTGGTACACACAAGGACACAGGACAGAGGTTGAGTCAACTTTAATCCATGTTAACTGGCTGCAAGTGTGATTTAGTTATTTCCAACACCTGTTAGGTGCCACAGGTAAGTTACAGGTGCAGGTGATTACACGAATTAGAGAAGCATCACATGATTTTTCAAACAGTGCCAATTCTTTTGTCCACCCCTTTTTTAGGTTTGGTGTGGAATTATATCCAATTTGGCTTTAGGTCAATTCTTTTTGTGTTTTTTCATTGAAGACAAATTAAATGAAGATAATAATACCAAAGAATTTGTGTTTGCAATCATTTTCAGGAAGAAACTGAGTATTATCTGACAGAATTGCAGGGGTGCAAATACTTTTGGCCACCACTGTATTAATTGCACTATGCACTTTATATAATCAGGTTCAGATAAAAGGTGCACTAACAGGATTGATCGCAATTTCAATGGCTAGTGTATAAATCTTTTTAATATACTTTTTTGAATAATTTATATATTATCTGATACTGACTAGACATTAATATAGACTTGTAGGTAACTTTCTGGACTTGGCACTAAGGTGTGGCTCTCCTTTAAAATTTGAATTTGAAATCTTTTACGTATTTGTCTATTCATTATTTATATGTACAGCATATATGTAATAAACTTGAATACATAATTTCATTATTGCTCGACTGTCCATTTTTTCTTTGGTTATTTATATAAAATTGTGTGGGTGAGCTTTTCGTTAATTAGCCTTCTTTTGGGATTTTTATCAATGTGCTAGCGGTGATGTGAAGTTCTCTTTATCTGCCACTCACATGGCCGGGATCTTACTATACTTGGATTGGAATAGAGAAATAGCCCATATTATATTCCGCATAGAACATTAGTTTCATCAACCACATTATGCTGTTTTCATTGGGTCCACCAAAGTAAATGATGCTAAGAGCCTTACCGGCTGCATGTACATATAGTACAAAGGACATCAGTAAGGTATTTATTATAAATTATTTATTAATATATAAATTATAAATCATTTTTTTTTTTACAGACTCTAGTGGCAAGTGATTGACTACAAAGTCAAATGGGGTTGTCCTTGGCTGGATCTTTGAGGGCTTGTTGTTATAGATGACCTTTATTGTGTCACCTCCTAGGCCTATCTGAAGACCTGATACTCAGATGGGTATTAGAAACTTACACTTTTTTCTCCATAAACCGTGCCACCCTTCTCCTTAGGCCGGTGTCGCACTTGCGTGTGTGATGTGAGAAACTCGCGCGAGTCACGTGTTTCTGTGCGGCCGCACACTCCGGTCCCGAGTGCCGGGTATTGATGCGAGTTTCTGGCATCACACACGTAAATGTGACACCGGCCTTAGGCTACTTCTGGTATTGCAACTCGAACCGTTCAAGAAAACAGAAAAATGGCAATTACAGATACAACCTCTTTAAAAATGCCGAAAGCGTGACTTGTCCATTGTTTTTTGGAGTGACACAAGAGTCATTTTCACCAGACAGGAAGACCTGTACTTTACAGCAGCTCAGAAATACACGGTTAGTCTTCTAAACTCTTAGGAAGAGTGGTCTGTCTTCTCCAGCTGCAGACGTGAACTCGATCAATGCAATAAAAATCATACACATGGGCATTGGTAAACTATAGGTTACAGGATGGTGCAAGCTGCTGTCTCTTTTTCCAGTATTTCTGCCTCCTGCCTGGATGCCATAATCAGGTCTCCATATAACAATGCCGCACAGCTCCACACTCAACACTTCTGCTGGGGTGTTTGTACACGATAAGTTATTCTATTTATTCACTTAATATTATATTCATTCATAAATCAACCCTGGTGCTATATCTACATAATACTATTTTATATGTGTTGAGGATAATACCATTTGATTATTAGACCCACACTTACTGTACTTTTTCCCTGTGATTTTCTTGTGTTGGATTTAGTCCCCTCTTTAAGTATTTTTATCTTGTCTGCTAATATGCAGTTTTTTATATGTATGTATTAATATAAAAAATATTTTTATTGATTCTAGTGTCTATTCACTTTTTTTTGATAGGATATATATAATTACACACAGGGCTGTGGATTCGGTCAGGCTGGTTTCACATTAGCCTTGCACTGACCTGCGTCGATCAGCGCACGGCCACTGCTAAGCTCCGCCCCCGGCAACGGCTCCTCCCGATCGCTCCGCTAACGCTGCATGCGACCTGTGCACGCTATCTTTAGCATTGGGTTCGCAGGCCGTACGCAGGTCGTGCGCAGGTATGCGTTTACCGGCGCATGTGTCCTTTTGACAGTGCGCCGACCTGCGCCCAACGCACCGTGTTGCATTTTGGTGCGCTCGGCGCACCGTCAAAGGAGCATGCGCCGCCAATGCTAAAGATAAGGTACGCAGGTCGTATGCAACGTCATGCGCCCATAGGCGGAGCGATTGGGAGGAGGCGCGGTCGGGAGCGGAGCTTAGCGGCGGCCGTGCGCTGACCGACGCAGGTCAGTGCAACGCTAGTGTGAAACTAGCCTAAGCCAAACCTCCAACTCCGACTCCTCAATTTCCATGACACCGAATCCGACTCCACCTCCAGCTCCCTCATACCAGGACTGTGGAGTCGGTAAGCTAAACCTCCGACTCCAACTCCTCAATTTCCATGACACCGACTCCGACTCCATCAAAATGGCCTCCGACTCCATGTTGCACAAACGTATTCTATCCATTTTTTTCTCTTAAATAACACTTAGCCATTTAAGCCTATGGGACTATTTGCTTGTAAGTGTTTTTTTTTCTGGACCCTGTGTCCGTGTAAAACCCACGCAGTGAAGTCCATTATTCTCTGGTAACACAGATGAAAAGAGCCAACACATGTCTAGGTGTCTGTGACAAAGATATACAGCACACGGATGGCATCAGTGGTGTATATATATATATATATATATGTCCATTCTTGGCTCAACTCTACCTATAACCCCTTTATAGAACCATAGTATTGCGGCATATCGCTGAAAAATATTTTAATAAACTTCCCTCCCTGCATGAAAATTGGCAAGTGGCCCGATGCGTGTCTCCAAGTCACCTTTCCATCTTAATGTGTCCTGCAGATGGCATTGAGACGTTATCCACGTCAATGAAAAGCAGAGAGATGGCAGTTATGGGTGGATAGGTGGTGCTGAGCATGGTTCGGAGGCACCCATCGAACCACGTGGCCCAGATTTGCATTCAGCACGGGGCTTTTCATAAACAATATTTTAATAGTACCCCTTTTTGAAAGTGAAATCCTCTTAATAACTATGGAACATTTCTCTTACAATATCTAAGTCAGGAACCACAATGTACCCCTGTGGAAAGAATTATTTATACATATTCTAATTTAAAAAAGTTTCCTAAACCAGCCAAGCTAAAGCAGACAACTGGAGATGGCGCCCAATTATCTACTTTCCAAAACTTGTGAGCCATAAAAACTTTTCACAATTTTGGCACTAGAATGGTTCATCAAAACCTCATGTACACTGCTTAATAAATAAGGGATACTGAGACACCACGAGACCATTGAAATCCACGGACAACAATATTCCAATATAAGTAATGAGAAGGTACCGGGACCGACAAACCACGCGAGGTATGTTTTGTCATTCCTGGTCTCCGTCTTAAATTTCCCCTGCGATTTTCCTTGTTACTTTTATTTTTCCAGAACTTCTTTTAAAACAATTTCTTGACAGAATTATTGCTGCCAAGGTGCCAATCTAGTGTTTCTGGCACCTCGCTGTGCCTGGCACTGCTCTGACTTTCTCAGTATGTTATTTCTGAGCTACATCATCTGCTGTCAGGTGACAGAGCGGTGATGCAAGGTGAGTCTGGGCATGGAAGAGTATGCATGCCTTCTGAATATAGATGACAACTTATGAGAGGAGGATCAGCATTGGAAAGTATACGGCTTATATACTGTCGGCGTCGTATGAGGAATTGTCCTTCCATGAGTTACCAGTGATTGATCTTTGCCAGTTAACCAGACTGTTCTGTACCCTGTATTAATACAAGTAGCCATAGAAAAACATTTTTTATCATCCTTTTTATCTTTAGGGTAAGTTCACACTTGGCGTTCCTGGTGCTTTTTTATAGGAAAGATGTGTATCTTCGTACCGTATTAGCCAGTAGATAGAAAAATATTGAGACTTGAGAGTCCTCAGTGGTTGATACCTTTTAATGGCTAACTGAAAAGATGGTAACAAATTGCAAGCTTTCGAGACTACTCAGGTCTCTTCATCAGGCAAAGACTAATACAACATCTGAAGAATCATATATCAGATGTTGTATTAGTCTTTGCCTGATGAAGAGACCTGAGTAGTCTCGAAAGCTTGCAATTTGTTACCATCTTTTCAGTTAGCCATTAAAAGGTATCAACCACTGAGGACTCTCAACTCTAAATATTTTGCTGCTTTTTTATTAATTTTTTTTTTAATGCTATTTTTCAGCTGCTTTTTACAGTGCCAGCAAAGTCTATGAGATTTCAGAAATCTCATGCACACAGATTGATTTTTTTTTGTCATCATTATTTTGTGCTTTGCATGGTTTTTTGGACATAGAGCCTGTCCCTTCTTTCAGCGTTTTTCACCCATTGAATAAAAAAAAAAAACACATCAAAAAAGCCCCAAAAACGCAGCAAAAAGTGCATTTTTGCAGCAGCTTCTTTCCTGCCAAGCACTACAGAAAAAAAAACGCCCAGTGTGAACTTACCCTAAAGGCGTCGTCTCATCTGGGATATAAATAGGATATATCATAAAAGTCCGATCCACATCTATCAGGGTTGCCAGCCATCCAAAAATTCTAGGACAGCCTGTAAAAATATGGCACGTTTTTGCCCTCTGTAAAAAATATTAAGGGCCTGTGCACACATTGCGGATTTGCCTGCGGATTTTTCTGCGCCGAAACCGCACCTCTTGGCAGAAACCGCAGGCGCGGTTTTGACGCGGTTTTTCTCATGCGGTTTTGTATGCGGTTTTCACAGCTAAATAAAGATATGTTGTTTAACAAAAAAAAAAAAATTTTTTGAGATGTCATTTCTTGTCCAACCTCCTCTTTTACATTTGTCCAACCAACACTCCATTACACACACACAGATAGAGATAGGCCGGCGTCACACTTGCGAGTGTGATGCGAGTAAGTCGCACGACTTTCTCGCATCAACACCCGGCACGGCCGCCCGCTCTCGGACCCGAGTGTGCGGCTGCATGTATTTCTATGTAGCCGCACACTCGGGTCCGAGAGCGGGCGGCCGTGCCGGGTGTTGACGCGAGAAAGTCGTGCGACTTACTCGCATCACACTCGCAAGTGTGACGCCGGCCATAGATAGATAATAGATACCAGTAGTTAGATAGAAAATACATAGATAGATGGATAATAGATAGTTAGAAATATATATAGAAAGATAGATATATAGATAGACAGAAAGATATATAGGTAGATAGATGATAGATAAAATGGTACATAAATAGTTAAAGACACACGCGTACACACACACAAAATCTTAACGCAATAGTTAATAATAAAAAAAAAATAGGAAAAAAAATGGCGTGGGCTCCCGCGCAATTTTCTGGGCCAGAGGGGGAAAGCCGACAGCCGGGGCCAATATTTCTAGCCTGGGAAGGGGTTAATACCCATGGATCTTCCCAGGCTATGAATATCAGCCCGCAGCTAGCCTTCACTGGCTATTAAAATAGGGGGACCCCCCAAAAAAAATGACGTGGGGTCCCCCTATAATTTATAGCCAGATAGGCTAGGCAGACAGCTGCAGGCTGATATTCATAGCCTAGGAAGGGGCCATGGATATTGGCGCCCCCACTGGGTAAAAATACCAGCACCCAGCCGCCCCAGAATTGGCGCATCTGTACGATGCGCCAATTCCGGCACTTAGCCCCTGTCTTCCCACTCCCCTGTAGCGGTGGGATATGGGGTAATAAGGGGTTAATATCACCTTGCTATTGTAAGGTGACATTAAGCCCGGTTAATAATGGAGAGGCGTCAATAAGACGCCTCTCCATTATTAATCTTATATTAAGAAAGGGTTAAAAAAAACAACACACACAAGAATAAATTATTTTAATGAAATAAAACACAACTCGGTTTTCATTACTCTTTATTATACGCTCAGATCCAAGCGACGCCCTCGATCTCCTGTAAAAAAACGTAAAAAAATAAAACAACCATATACTCCCTGTCCGACGCAGTCCAATTAATAACGAGGGTCCCACGACGGTCTCCCCTATAGAACAGTGACATCAGGTGATGCCACTGCTCTATAGGGCATCCCAGTGATGCACTGACAGGAGACAATGGCTCCTGCAGTGCATCACTGAGGTTACCTGAGTTCATTCTCTCACTTTATGGCAATGCTGCGTGGGAATTTTCTCACCCAGCATTGCCGTGAGAGAATGAATGGAAGTGACGTCATTCTCTCCCGGCGGCTGAGCGGTATACAGATGGATGGCGTCGGGGAATGGGTGAGTATGTGCTCAATGTTATGTGTTGTATGTCGTGTATGTTATATGTTCTGTATGTCATGTGTATGTTATATGTTGTATGTCATGTGTATGTTATATGTTGTGTGTCATGTGTATGTTGCATGTTCTGTATGTCATGTGTATGATGTATGTTCTGTATGTCATGTGTATGTTGTATGTTCTGTATGTCATGTGTATGTTATATGTTGTATGTCATGTGTATGTTCTGTATGTCATGTGTATGTTATATGTTGTATGTCATTGTATGTTATATGTTGTATGTCATGTATGTTTTTTTTTTTTTTTACATTCAGCACATTAGCTGGATGATGGGACTACTACTGTCCCATCATTGGCTAATGTGTCAGTCGCTGTCACTGTAGCAGGCATAGCCGGATGGGACTTGTAGTCCCATCCGACGATGCCTGCATACACCGATCACGCACACAGCCCCGCACACCACCGCACATACACAGATCACGCACATAGCCCCGCACACCGCCGCACATACACAGCCCCGCACACCGATCACGCACACAGCCCCGCACACCGATCACGCAGACACCGGCACACAATCACCGCCCACACTCATAGCGCCGCACACTATACACGCCCACGCACCGCCCACACACATAGCGCCGCACACTATACACGCCCACGCACCGCCCACACACTTCCCTCCTCCCGTACTGCAGCGGTTTCACCCGCAGCAAAACCGCAGATCTTTTTTAGATCTGCGGTTTTGCTGCGTAAGTGCCCGACTCAATGCAAGTCAATGGGCGCAGAAACGCTGCAGTTCCGCACAAAGAATTGACATGCTGCGGAAAATAACACGCGGCGAAACAGCATGTGCACAGCAGACGTGCGGTTCCCATTGAATTACATTGGTAGTGCACTGTGCTGCGGGTTGAATGCGTTTCCGCACGTTGAAAACGCAGCGGAAACGCATCTAAAAACGCAAAGTGTGCATGGGGCCTAAGGCGTCCCTGATTCTTTTGAAGCTGAAGGAACTTCTACATATTATTTTGAGTGTAATTATCAGTATTGTACAGTTTACAGTGAGTGCAGATAATGTCTATATATCAGAATTCTGGGCAGTAGACCTGGATCACTGATAATCATGATGATTTATTGTGGTTTTACAATGTGTCCTTAAGAAATATTGTCTGTGATTTGGATGATGGTAAATATCAAAAACTCACAAAAATATGTAGTGACTACAGACATCAGAAAATAAATGTACATAATAAGCGTCACTCAGTAATGTACACGAGCTAATTGATTTATTTATACGTTGAGGAGTTAAATTTTAATGAAGCAGCACAGTATGTGCTCCTGATGAGCCTATTTTTCGGAGAAACGTGTCGAGGTAAGCATGCCATGCACATTAATAAATGAACGTCTGTCTGGAATACTGTCCATGACAAGCTTACTACTCCTGAGTACGTGTGCTAACCCCGCGCATCAGTTCTGGATGCACAGAACGCTAGTCTGATGGTTTTTGGCAGCATAATGGGCGTATAGACTGTTCTCCACCATTGAAGGCTGCATTCAAATTATTGACTTGTGTGTTCCCTTTACATGTCATCTGTATAGGGCTTTATAGGGACCGCCAGGGCTAGCCGACGGAGAGCGGGGGCCCCATTTGCGTATCCAGACAGGTAGGGATTAGGGTAGTGGACATAACAGGGTGATTGTCCCTTTGCTCTTGACCACCTGGCATATAATTTATTTTTTATTTTTCATCATTTTGTGGAAGTATCAGATTTTTGTATCTGAAAATTATAGCTGATTAGAGGTTTTAATGGGTTTCAAGTTTTTGTAAGTGTTAGGGTATGTTTCCACGGTCAGGAAACAGTCCGGATTAGCTGCGTGTTTGACGCTGTGCGTTGGCGCAGCGTCAAACACGCAGCGTCCAGATGTTACAGCATAGTGGAGGGGATTTCAAGAAATCCCGTCTCCACTATGCTTCAAAACACGCAGGCGGCAGACCTGCGTTTCCGGACATGCGGCGCGTCTCTTTAGACCGCAGCATGTCTTATTCCCTTGCGGCGACGCTGCGTCGCCGCAAGGGAAATAACACAGGGCTATGTAGCCTGCGGTCATTCCGCGTGTGTTCCGGATGTGTTGCATGAACACATCCGGAGTGACCGCGCGTTCAGAAGGGGGCGGGGCTTTGGGCGGAGCAGACTTTCCGCTCCGTCCAAAGCGCTGTGTTTCCTGAGCGTGGAACCACAGCCTTACAACGTTAATTATATGGCGATTACCATCTTAGACAAAACAAATGTGATTTGGTAATTATAAGGTATTTAAAATGTATTTAAAATTACATTAAATTATAAATTTTTCCTATTCCTAGAAAACCCCGTTAAATAGCTAGCAGAGCTTATTTTAATGGAAAAGTAATGTAAGAGGTGGCACATGTAAAGAGTTTTATCACAGACTAAATCCAATTTACATATATACAGTATATGTGTATATATAATGTTTGATATTCCTAATGTTAAATATATTACCAAATGTTCTCTTTGCATATAATGTGATCACCTAGAAACCATTAAAGGGAACCTGTTCGCTGCCCTAGTTCCCCCCAAAGCACCATATATCCACTTTGTAATAAGCCCCTTTTGTTGCTTATTTATTGTTAAATCATCATAAGATCAATTTTAAAACTGAGCGATTAAGTAATTAGTAAGTACTAACTAATCATGGGGGCGTGAATTTTCCCGGATAAATCATCCCACTAATCATGTTATCACACTCCTGTGGGCATGAGCGACATGATTTGCACGGAAGCTTCACTACTATGACCTGGAGATAATCTATACTGCATGAACTATCACCAGGTCACAGCAGACACTCAGCATTCAGAAAGACAAGGTGGACAGCCAGGGTGGACAGTGTGAGTAGCCTCTTCTTACCTCACCACTCCTGGAATCTCCAGTTTTAGATCAGATAGACAGGGTGGACAGCAGTGTGAGCAGCCTCTTCTTACCTCAGCACCCCTGGTATCTTTAACATTAGATCAGAAAGACAGGATAGACAGCAGTGTGAGTGGCCTCTTCTTATGTGGCACCCCAGGAGTCCGGTTTCCACAATGGCCTTGCCTCCCTCCAGGGGGGAGTGATGTCATGCCTGGAAGCAAAGAAGGAATCCCCTTATCAGGTATTTCCAGCATACAGCACAGTTCCAGCTCCAGGCCAGCAGGGGGAGCTCTAACTCGACTTCAGGGGAGCTGCTCTCTGGTCAGAAGCAGAAAGTTAGTATTTAGAGCCTGAACAAGGTTGAGAGAGGACATGTGGAGAGGCCCTGGGAGAAGAGCTGTAGCTGAGCTGACCCCAGGCTTGAGCGCCAGTGATCGGGCACCAGAGCCTGAGGCTGTGTGGGTGCTAAAGCCCCAGCAGCAGAATCCGGAGGGCAGAAGACCGCAGATCCTCTGTCCCCAAATGATACTCGGTGACACAGCAGCACATGTGAGCCGGAGACGCCAGACAGGAGCGATCCTTGAAAAGTAGACTACAGCTGCCTGACATGCGAGTGAAGTTCTACCTAAGTAGCAGACAGAGAGAGGAGCTTGAATAGAGTTTACAGCAGCAAGTACCACAGAGAATAGCGTTAGAAAGGATGCCTCACAACCCACCTGACTAAGGAGATTCCCAAATTGCTTTCAGGCTGACCGACTCCAGAACCATCTGTAACCTGAGCCCCGGACTGTACCTGCATTGCTCAGTAAAAGGTAAAGGAAACTGCACTCTGCTGTGTCTTCTGAATCTTTCCTGTGTCACCTGGCCTGCACCACACCTCCAACATTACCTTTAATATCCTAACTGCCCTGGGACATAGCTCTGCCTGTGGAGAGCTGAACCAACTCTGCTGCATCAACAACTCTCCCAGTGGACTGAATCTGCAGCGCCGGCTAACATCTTTATTGCCGAGTACCACAGGTGGCGTCATTAACACTTTATTACAAACTCTTTACTATCCCTTTTCATCATATCCCCTTTTACTGGACACCCAGGGCCACGGAACGGGTCACTGCCACTGTGACACTTCCCCTTTAAGAAGCGGCCCGGTACTGAGTATCCCTACTGCCCTGGCTGGCGCTCCGTTTACCTCATCACCCTGGTATCTTTAGCATCAGATCAGAAAGACAGGGTGGACAGCAGGGTGAGCGGCCTCTTCTTATCTCATTACCCGTGGTATCTTTAGCATTAGATCAGAAAGACAGGATAGACAGCAGTGTGAGCAGCATCTTCTCACCTCATCACCCCTTGTATCTTTAGCATTAGATCAGAAAGACAGGATAGACAGCAGTGTGAGCAACATCTTCTTACCTCATCATCCCTGGTATCTTTAGCATTAGATCAGAAAAACAGGATAGACAGCAGTGTGAGCGACCTCTTCTTACATCAGCTCAGTATTAGACCAGAATATCCACAGGTTACATGTGTTCCTACATATGAAGGGAGGGGGCAGAGGTTCCTACTGCATATGCTCAGACACCTTTCCAGTTAACATTCTAGGACTGGTTTCTTGTCAGTTTAGCAAGGCAGCAATTTTAATTCTATAGTGATTATCTCCCTAGACCAGAGTGGGGAAACTTTTTTCTGCCAAGGGCCATTTGGATATTATACCAACCTTTTGAGGGCCCTACAACTTACGTGCTAACTCTGCCCAGAAAGTAAATCCTGGCACTGGTGTCAGGACGTAATCTTTCATTGCACGCGCCTCAGGGTTTAGTAGTGAACACAGTATGTACATGCTCAATTAATAGTTCGGTGGCCATTAAAATACAGTTGCCTGTTCGAGCACTGCTGTCCTTGGGTATCTGCCTGGGGCCGGAGAAAAGGTCATCGAGGGCCTTTCCGGGGGCTTGAGGTTCCCCATTCCTGCCCTAGACTAAATGAATGTGATTTCCAATTAAAGGTACTGGGCTGTAGAGTCGGTAAGCCAAACCTCCGACTCCTCAATTTCCATGACTCCAAGTCCAACTCCGACTCCACGTCTCCGACTCTGACTCCCTCATACCAGGGCTGTGGAGTCGGTAAGCCAAACCTCCGACTCCGACTTCAACTCTTCAGTTTCCATGACACAAACTCCGACTCCACCAAAATAGACTCAGACTCCTGACTCCGACTCCACGACTCCGACTCCACAGCCCTGCCACGAATGTATATATAATTACATTTCTTACATTGACTTATTTCATTCCGGAGAACTCCTTTAAGTAACATATCTCATGGATTTTTACTCCTATGGAATGCAAAATGGAGATTTTGATGTTTCAAAACGAATGTTCTCCACTTCTAATATCATCCATATAAATGTACCTGGCCCTGGACCTATCACCTGATATCAAGAATAATGGTTTAATACAAAGCTTTACTGCAATGATCCCATGCCATATTTTTTACCGCTTAGCTGATGAGATTAAAATCTGCAGCTCAGAATTTATGTTATGAAAGGACTCCTGTTTGCCATATGGACAAAATCAATGCTTTTAATATATTTTCAGGTCCTTACTGCCGGCGATAAATGTAACAGCACTTGTGACAAATGTACAGAATACTAATAATGTTCTACTCAGCCATTAAAAATCTGACTACGAGGTTACTGCCTGTGGCCTCAAGTAAATGACCGTAGTGAAATACAGACGAAAAATGGGAGATTTTAAAGAGATATTCCATATAATAATGAAATACTAAACCCTTTACAAATGTGATTGGGGCCCCGTCACAGCGGTGTAACGCAAGGCCACATTTGGCCACAATTTTCCTAGCTGTGCATAAACCTTCAATAGAAAAGTGACGGGGATGTGCACATGATACAAAACTTTTGCGCAAGGCCAGAGTTTTGCAAAAATGTGGCAACTTTTGGCGGTTTTCATGAAAGGGAGAAAAAAAATCAGCTTTGTCGAAATAGGTGCAACCAGGTCGGGATGGGGGTGTGCCCATGCCCACCCATCAAATTCGTAAAAAATGCCGCTGTTTTGTGAGCCAGAGACTGGAGTAGCATTACTGGCGCGGTGCACGCCGCAAAGGAGATACGCCAAATTCATTAAGCTGTGTCCACCTCTTTATTACTTCAGTGCCATGTCTTGATGAGTTGGACCAAGAGTTTTTTAGGTGTACAAAAAGAAGTGTTTCATTTGGAATCTACTTCAGTATGTGCTCTTTTTTGGTTAATTTTTGTAGTTTTTTTGTTTTCTTAAGCATTTTATAGAGTTCTGGAAGAGTTTTTGCCCCAAAACACTTTTGATTGGACAGTGCCGGGTTTGGAGCAGATTCCGTTAAGATCCGCTTCAATTAATTGATCGCCATTTTTTCCAAATCCCCGTACCGGCAAAATAAGTGACATAAGATGGAATGTGTGCACAGTAATGTCGTTTTGACATTGCTGTGCATTATAATCATTTTATTTGGCGATTTTGCAGTTCTTTTACAGGTGGATTCTGGGCAGAATCTTCCTGAAAAAAGCATTGTGTGAACACAGCCTTTAAGTAATTTTTTATTTTGATGGATTTTGGAGAAGATCCGCTCCAAAAACTTTAAAAAAAAAAAGAAAATAGCTTTATACTTTTACTTCGTCTTTAAAGAAGCACTACCCCTCCTCCCATCACGTTTATTATCCTAATATATTGCAGTCATCATATTATACAGCACTGTGTACTTACAATTGCTCATTTTACCTTTCTTCCCATTTAATTCTCTTTTCCATTAGTTCTATGACAGGACGTGATTAAAAAACTGACTAGCTGAATCCTTCTAAGGCTGGTTTCACATTAGCGTTCAGGGGCTTTGCGGAGGACTGCGTACTTTCTCCGTTACGTCCTGCCTACTTCTGCATACTTCTGCATGCGTCCTTCGTACCTATGTTTAACATTGGGTACGCAGGACATGCGGATGTATGCGGATGCGTCGTTTTGATGCTCCCGACGTCCGCGCAAAGCGCAACTTGGTGCGTTCCCGTGCTGTCGGCGGGCGTGTCAGAACAACGCATCCACATACATCCGCATGTCCTGTGTACCCAATGTTAAAGATAGGTGCGAAGGACACATGCAGAAGTATGAGGAAGCAGGCGGGGCTTAACGGAGGAAGTACGCAGCCTTCCGCAAAGCCCCTGAACGCTAATGTGAACTTAGCCTAAGCGCTCTATAGAAACAGGAGGTCAATTTTCCCTGCAGGATTCATGAGTCATCACTGCAAAAATCCCTAGAAGGGAAGGAGGGAGCAGCTGGGTCAGGAGTTGAAGAGGGGAATGATAAATGCAGGGACAAGAGACTTCCTGTTTCTACATAGAGCAGAGAAAAGAAAAGAATTATCTGGGTAGAAAGTCAAAATGAGCAATTGTAAGTACACAGTGCGATATATTATGATGATTGCAATATATCAAGAGGATAAAAAGGGAGGTCTACTTTAAGCCATTTTTATTTTGGTTAAAAAAAATTGCATTAAAACTGAATATCGGAGTCCGTTGTTTTTCTGTGTACAGTTGTGTGATATGGTTATGTTGCTCTGTGTTGTACGTGACGCGGCTGTTTTCTTGGCATACATGTGTTAGGTAGCCACGCTCAATGGGCCTGTAGAAAAGCATTTAAGAGAGTGTTTTAAGGCTAGATTGAAATAATGGGATTTAATCGCTGTCAAGGCTGAGAAATAGCTGTCCGAACAGATGACCCGAGGAATTTAATCATGCCCAGCATGTCATAAATCCTAATTCAAGTAATCTCTATTTATTTGATGAGCCGGCTGTAAAAGCTTGCAAGACTGAATATATACTGTACCAGCTGATTATTCATTTAAAGGCTATGTACACCTTTGTATTTTTTTTATTGTAGATTTGCTTCCTTAATGCAAAGTTCTGCAATTTCCTAAATGGTCTTCATTCAAAATGTTCACCCTTTTGATTCTGCAGTGTCTCAAAGTCTTTATTTAGCTGAGCGCTTTTACAAAACTGATGCAATCAATATAATCTATTAAAACATCTGCTCCGGACTGCTCTCTTTGTTCCATCCCTTCTCTCAGTGTTAGAGGTAGAAGCAGGAAGGAGATGAGGTTGTACGTAGATCTGCATTGGTTGGGGAGTATATTGATAGGCACCGAAAAAAAGTCTAGTCAAGGAAGAATGCGCATTGAGAAGAAATTATATAATAATGGAGCTTTGCTGATACATTAATGCAAGTAAAGACAGCAGAACTCTGGATTGACACAAACCTCAAATCCAGCCTGTATTACTGGGAGGGATTCTCCCACACAAGAAAAATCTAAAATGTGGATCAGGCGACAATTGTATATTAAAGGTTTTGAAAATGAATGAAGGAATGAAGATTGCAGATTGGAACTTATTGCAATGTTTTTTAAAGCAAATCTGACAGTGAGAATGGGCCTAGGAAACCCAAGTTACTACATGATAGAGCAGGGAAACAATTTTTTAACGATGCTTATTTTGTCATCCATTGCACCAAAATTCATGTTTTATTTATATACAAATTAAGTTTGCAAGTGCACTGGTGGGTTTATCGGAGCACTGGGCGACCTTGGCTCCTCTTTGCCTCTCCCCGCTCAGCTCCACCCTTTGCTTCTTGATTGACAGTGAAGAACAGAGGTGACATCGTGAAGCAGAGCCGTTGCCTTTGTTGTCAATCCGGAAGTGGTGGCGGTGCTGGAGAAAGAGGAGCCAGGGGCTGCAAGTGCACGCATGAGCCACCAGTGCACTTACAGGCCTAATTTGCATAAAACTTGAATTTTGATGCAACAGAATGCCTGATAATGACAGAATACTGACTGTGCCTGATGAGTCTGGACATCCCATCACAGGGACAGTAGTCTTTTCCTGCTCACTTCTATTTGATAGTGTCTTTCTGGTCCTCATCAAGGATTAACAAAGTTAGCAGCCCCTTAAAATGAATCTCCATGTTTAACATTTTTTTACAACTTGTATATGTAAGGAACCCCCATATACAGTTTATCATCTGTGTAAATAAATTGCTTTTCCTTTTCCTATCTCAAAATAATTCCAAACTATAGCCTAAATGCAGAGCTGAAATTGCCAAACCCCTCCTGCTTGTTCAGGCCATTTGCATTTTATGATGTATCTGTATGAAAATAACGGAACATTTTTGGCTCTTCAGTTACAGTGGTGTCTCTTTTGTTTAGATAGGGGTGAATCAGATCGGTGGGATCCCCGTCTGTCACACATCTATGGCTTAGTCCTTATGATGGGAGAATCCCTTGAATGATTAATCCATATCCGGACACCTGGAAACCTTTCTGTTAGGACAGCAACATCCCTGATCCTTTACCCCTATGAGGGAATTCTCTGATCCCCGGCAGAACGTTATTTGTATCGTGTGGTTTTAATTTGACACAATGACTTCTAAATATGAAGCAGAAATACATAATTTATGGTAGGAAACCCAATCTGTCAGGTTCGCATTAATGCCCTTTGTGTGAGGACGATCAATTACAGCCGCCTGCAGTATTGGGATGAATGTGAGTACAGGTGATGGGGGCAGCGGACGCCGGGGCGCACCACCCTGGTACGAGGAGCTGAGAGCGGCTGACCGTGCTGGGACATGTAGATGGAGAATAAAAAGGTTAATGGTAGACAGTCAATTTTGTGCATTGAGATATGTATTATTAATTAGCCAAAGGTTATTCTAAGAATATATTCGTTGGCCAGAATGCATTCACAGCGTATAAACTACTGGCATAATTGGCACATGAGAGGTCACAGTGCAGCTTGGCAGAGCTGGCAGGGCCTGTACTCCAGATGTTTGAGGAGTGGAATAGGCACCGGCAGCAAGAATTTATAATAACGTTTTATTAATGACAGGAATATATACTCACTGAGTATGATGGAGGAGACTGGGGCCGCCGTACACCAGCTGCTGTGAAGGGCTAGGCAAACTACACATTACTACAAGTCCATGCACATGAACATGCGGAGATGTGTGTATTAAGGCTTATTTAGATGGCAGTTTTTCAAATATGTGTTCAATGGGGCTATGGGGCTGTTCACATGACCTCGTTCTTGTGCTCACCAAATGGTCAGCACGGAAACTCAAAGTGATTTTAATAAAGGTGAGAAATATTAATGTTTATTTCCATAGCGTCAACATATTCTACATCGCTCTACCATTCAGAGGGGACTTGTACAAGCAAGATACACCATTACATAGTAATTAGTGATGAGTGAACGTGCTGGGATAAGGTGTTATCTGAGCATGCTCGGGTGCTAACAGAGTGACTTCGGCGTGCTCGAAATATGTGTTCGGGTCCTCACGGCTGCATGTCTCGTGGCAGGGATTGCCTACCAGGTAATCTAGCAGCTGTCAAACAGCAGCGAGACATGCAGCTTCGGAGACTCAAACATATTTTTCGAGCACGCCAAAGTCACTCGGTTAGCACCTGAGCATGGTCAGATAACGCCTTATCCGAGCACGTTCACTCATCACTAATAGTAATACATAGTTCAACACAAACCAAGAGGAGTGAGGGCCCTGGTCGCAAGCTTACAATCTATGAGGAAATAGGGTAGATACAAAAAATAAAAGTAAAGTTCTTGTTGTATAAGATCCAGCAAGTAGTATAATAAATAGGGGCACTCAAATAATTTTGCATGAACTGGTCACCAGCCAGTATCTGTATAAGTACAGATACAAAGTGCTACTGAGTACATGGATGGAGGAGTTGGTTTTATTAGTGAGGTGAGGTGATAGGCTAGTCTGATGAAATATGTTTATAGAGCCCCCTTGAACCTGTGGATACTGGGAATTAACCAGATTGTCTGGGGTAATGCATTCCAGAAAACTGTTGCAGCATGAGAGACGTCCTGGAGTCTGAGGTATGGATTATAGATGATGTTAATCTTAGGTCATTAGTGTAACGGAGGGCACATGTAGGGTGGCAGACAGAGATGAGGGAGGAGATGTAGGGTGGTGCGGAGCTGTGGAGAGCTTTGTGGGTGAGAGTGATAATTTTATATTGTATTCTTGCGGATGGGCAATCAGTGCAAAGAAATTCGGCTAGGCTCTGTGTTTAAAAATGGATGGCACATGGACGCCGACAACGGATGTGTGAATGCTGCTGTAAAATACAAAGTGTACTGTAAAAGTTATGGAAACTGGACAAAAAAAGAAATTTATTTCTAACAAATGATTGTACATGATTTGTCTTGTTTGGTCGGTTTATACGCAGTAGATTTTAAAGGGAATCTGTCATCTATTTTTTCCCCTATGAGATGCGGCCACCGCCATCAGGGGCTTATCTACAGCATTCTCTAAAGCTGTAGATAAGCCCCCATTGTAACCTGAAAGAGAAGAAAAACAAGTTATATTAAACTCACCCGGGGGGCGTTCCGCTGCGGTCCGGGTCCGATGGGTGTCGAGTCCGGGTCCGCTGCCTCCCATCTTCTAGCGATGACGTCATCTTCCTTGCTTCTGTCGCGGCTCCTGCGCAGGCATACTGATCTGCCCTGGTGAGGACAGAGCAGAGTACTGCAGTGCGCAGGCGCCGGGAAAGGTCAGAGAGGCCCAGCGCCTGCGCACTGCAGTACTCTGCTCTGCCCTCACCAGGGCAGATCAGTATGCCTGCGCAGGAGCCGCGACAGAAGCAAAGAAGAGGATGTCAACACTAGAAGATTGTAGGCACCGGACCCGGACTGCGACACCCATCGGACCCGGACAGCATCGGACCGCCTCCCGTGTGAGTATAATGTAACTAGTTTTTCTTAACTTTCAGGTTACATCGGGGGCTTATCTACAGCATTACAGAATGCTGTAGATAAACCCCTGATGGTGGTGGCCGCATCTCATAGGGGAAAAAATAGGTGACAGATTCCCTTTAAGGGGTATTCCCATAAGGATTGTTTATAGCATAATGATAGAATAGTCCATAAATGTCCCACAACAGGAACCCAATCTCTGTATCAAAAATGGGGACCTACTGCACATTGTCAGGAACGAAGAGGTGGGCAGTCGTGCTCTCCTCAGTTCATTATTATCTATGGAGGAGCAATGAATATTATCAGTGGATAGAATCATAGAATGTTAGAGTTGTAAGGGACCTCCAGAGTCATCGTGTCCAACTCCCTGCTTTATGCCGGCGTCACACTGGCGAGTGTGATGCGAGTAAGTCGCACGACTTTCTCGCATCAACACCCGGCACGGCTGCCCGCTCTCGGACCCGAGTGTGCGGCTGCATAGAAATACATGCAGCCGCACACTCGGGTCCGAGAGCGGGCGGCCGTGCCGGGTGTTGATGCAAGAAAGTCGTGCGACTTACTCGCATCACACTCGCCAGTGTGACGCTGGCCTAATGCAGGATTCAGTAAACCATCTCAGACAGATGTCTGTCCAGCCTCTATTTTAAGACTTCCGTTGAAGGAGAACTCGCCGCCTCTCGTGGCAGCCTGTTCCACTCATTCATAACCCTCACTGTCAAAAATCTAATCTATATCTTCTCCCTTAAAGTTTCCTTCCATTGCCTCTCGTGTTTCCATGTGCAAATGAGAATTAGGATGATCGCTCTACACTGTGACATCCCTTCAATAGGTCCCTGTTCTTGAGATACTGTAGATGTGAGTTCCAATAATAGGACCTGAGTTTATTGGACATTTAGAGCATGCTCTATACAGCAAGCCTCCTTCATTGCCATTACTAATGCAGTAACATAGAAGGGTGGTTTGGTGACTGAAATAAGCTGTTAGGCCTCTTTCACATTTCAGTCGTGCGACGTCAGTCAAAATCCACCAAAGTGTGAAAAAAACGGATCCGCCATTTTTTTTTGGCGGATCCGCTTTTCCCATTGACTTGCATTAGTGACGGATTTTGACGGATGGTTGTCCGTTTGATCTGTTTTTTGACGGATCCGTCATAAATTTGGCGTCCGCTTTTTTTGGAAAACGTCCAATGCAACGTTTTTTGTGTCTGCCAAAATGGCGGACTATGACGGATCCGACTCGTCCGCCATTTTGTATAATGGGCGCCTATGGGTGGCGGATCCACCTGCATCCGTTTTTGACGGAATCCGCAAGCGGATCCGTTGCTTCCATAGAAAATGCTGAAAACACTGTCCGGGGTCTCTCTCTCTCTCTCTCCTCTCTCTCTCTCTCTCTCTCTCTCTCCCAGACATGTGTACCATGCATTTTCCAGGTTCAAAAGTTCATGACGGATCCGTCTGAAAACGGATACGTTTGCATCCGTTTTTGCACTTTTCTGGCGGATCCGCTATTTTCACACTTTGGCGGATTTTAACTGACTCCAAACGACTGAAGTGTGAAAGAGGCCTTAGCCGCCTCCTTCACATGTGTCAACACAGCAACCAAGTCTTGTCTGCATGTGACCTACCCCAGACTGAAGCGGCTATGGGGAAAGCGGTGGCACTAATGATGATTAAACTCTATGATACAATTATAAATGTTATTATTTCCTGCCTATTTAGAAATACCCTCTAAAACTCTTTTTAAGGATGCAGTCCAGCTATTTGCTTTTGATGGTGAGAAAGAGGAAAGGACTGACCCCTGGCACCTGAATTTAACCCTTAAGGGTGTGGCCAGAAGCCCACTCCCCATGGCCCTCGTTGGTTAGTCGGGGCGTCCGGCCCACTTGTGCATCACCTGGGGAGCAGACGGAGGGGAGGAATTGGTACTCCATTGCATCCCTCCAGCTTTGTACATAGGGGGCTCCACAGTCAGATGCACGCTCCATAAGCAGTGCCGTGCCTAGCATGCTTCATTTCATCCCACCTCCCTTCAATACAATTCTCCCCCTTCATTATAGGAAGTTGGGTCATGTAATCCCTGTTCGGAAGCCAGTTCAGCACATGGATAGATGATAACTACTTGTAACCGGATTGACGCTTTAATACATTTTTTTTAATGGCCTCGTCTAGCTCTTTTACTGGAGTGCAGGTTATTTCAACCTTATGGTGGATGTCTGATTTTTCTTTCACATTGAACCTTGGTCCAGCAAGTAATACAGCTTATCTGATATCTGTTCAGCGGGAGGCGCAGCGCAGATAGCAGGCGATGAGTGAGAACAGTGGAAGTAGAGGTGGTGAGAGAAGAGGGCCGTGGAAAGTGAAGTATCCTACAGAGCTTCTGTCACAGCCCAAACGAGGTGTTTGTATTCTCCGTAACCTTCACAATATTGTCTGCTCTGTTTTGTGAGCGGAACTTTCGGGCTGAATTACAGACTGCCTGCTGCTTGACAAATGCAAGATCCTACCAATGTGCAAGCTCAGCACTCCGAAAAAAAAAAAGCCAGAACGCTGGAAAATACGCAGGCAGAAGATATCTGCGGATTTGCAATATTGCAGAATGCAAATGTGGTCAAAAATGGGATAATGATGTTTGCTTTGTAGGAGCATTTATTTGCACTGTTTGTAGTCTGTTAGTGGGATGACCCTTGGGAGCAGCGGCTGACAGTATTAGGTATTTATCAATGGGCTGGATATTAATCCCAAATAACAGGAAGACCCTATGATTAATATTGGCTCCACGGTCAGCAATCGTAGCATCCAGAGTCTCACAATATATCTTCATCCCCTTTTCTGCTGTTTCACTTATTTTTTAAAACCTATTTCTGCTAGAAAAAGTCACCTGTTGCTCTTGAAAAACTTCAAAAAAATTGCTTGACTCAGTATCGAAAAAGGGATTGTGTCAATCACCCCATCCCAGCGCCCTATCAGGTCACACTGGACAATTATCCCGGGATTTTTCAGGATACCTTGTCCAAAAGTGGGCATTCTGGAGTGGGCGGGGTGTGGGTATTCCTGAGAGGTAGGGCTAGGGGTGGGACGTAAATGGGTTGTCCGTGCTTGTGATGACAGCCTGCAGAAACTCTGTGTGACTGCATATGTTCACAGCGTTCGCACTGCATACTGTCAGGGTTCTCTCGTGTCGGCAGTGAGAGTAGGTGATCACATGACCACAAGTATGCGATTTGCATGCATGCGATCATATGCTAACTTGATGTGCGCAAACTCACTTAATTCACTTGTATTATATGAGGCACGTCTAGTTGGAATGTGGCTAGAAGTATGCAGATTGCATCGATGTGGTCACATGACCAGCCACTCTTGCTTCCATCACTGGGGAATCCTTACAGTGTGCAGTGCAGGATTTCCTTAACATTGCGCTAGGTGTTGGTATCATCACCTCTGCAGGTGATTACATTATCACCTGTGCAATACTAAGGAAATCTTGACAACGTGCCCTGTTGGTGACCCTTGAGGACTGGAGACTCCGTGTCGGACCGGTATGCCAAAGCCTCACCAGTAACATCATCACCAGGACCCCACTTTTCTGCTACATGCAAATATGACTTTATCCTCATTCACAAATTTCTATATCAACAAGCTGGGTTAATTGTTAAATTAATAAGATGGCGCCTTTGTCTGTACATAATCAATCAAGTGTATTGTGCTGCCCATATAAGAGGGTGGCGGCCCACTCTTGCATGGGGGCCCACCAGAGGATTCTCCTGTTCTCCTGTGGGCCAGTCCCAGCCTGACTGGAGTATGTTTGGAGTGGTAAACACAGACCGAAAAGGGCCTGTGTGGAGGAACACTATGTGGGCCCAGTAGTTCATCTTAATGCACCCCTTGTGTCTGTGATGGAGGCTGCCCCATGGCTGTTGCAGCAATGCTATGTTCCCCCCTGTCTACTGGTTCATTTTTGGCCTTGTGTATATTTTCCCCCTTCACTCGTTCATTGTTCCATGAAAATATTTAAGAGCTGATTTTACCATCTCAGCTTTGTAACACGAGATGGTAAAATTCGCCATATGTCCAGAGAAGCTCCTAACATTTGATGAGTCCGTGTAATAATACTAATTAGATAGAAGAGGTGTACGGCTGTAAGGAATCTGAGCGGTGGCAGAAGATCAGCATCTACTATTCCTTGGGGTGGAGTAAATGGAGTGCGTAAAGCAGGGCTGAGTTGAACATTTGGCAGGACTCATTATGATATCAACCTTCGTTATCTAGTTCTTAATAAGATTGTTTGTAAACCTACTGCCTTATTGGATTAACACGGAGACTTCATAGTGCACAGAGGAGGCATATTCAGCTCTAATACATCCCATGGCAAACCTAATGAAGAATCAAAGTCTTGTTATAAGATTATAAGCAGGAATCTATACCTTACTTGGTACTAAGTAAGATTAATTCTGAAGACTCGTATCTTTCATGCTTAAAGGGAATTCGTCAGTAGGATGAACCCTTCTAAACCATTTATATGGACACTCAGGTCATAGGAAGCTGAGTAAAATCATATCTTGATAACTGCGATGGCGTGTTTTATTCCAGAGAAATCCATATCTTTCTTAATATGTAAATGAGCTGATAAGATCTATGGGCCGGACATAGATCTCCCCG
The DNA here is from genome assembly GCA_033576555.1 of Oophaga sylvatica. NCBI lineage: Eukaryota > Metazoa > Chordata > Amphibia > Anura > Dendrobatidae > Oophaga > Oophaga sylvatica. Next base: position 389,298,976 of record JARQOD010000006.1, on the reverse strand, counting down.
AGAACCTGCCTCCAGAGCTTATTATAAATGAAAGGGGCTTTTCCAGTGTAAGACATGTAGATCAGGAGAGCAGACTGTCAGTCATTACCTGTGACAAGCCCAAGTGCCTGACAAATTAAGCAGATGTTCCTCTCTTATTGGGAAAATGCACTGCCGATTACAGGCCCCCAGAATGCCTATAAGCTCATAATATAGGAATAATACGTCTTACCATGTGCATTTGTCTCAAATAGGTATGGTTACCAATTCTGGAACATGCCTTTCTCGAGAACAGGACGCTCTGTCACATCGGGAATACGTTACTTCCTTCATTCACTTCTGTGAAAACTGTAAACGTAGCAGAGAAAAAGGCCGACTCACACACCCGTATACATGGGGCGAGCGCTATCTGATGTTTTATCACATAGCACACAGACCAATGTTCTCTATGGGACAATGTAGAAAACAGTCAAAGGAGCGCAAAGAACACAAGGACAAGGTAGTAATTTCTTAAGCCCACAACGTGTTTCGACGGTAAACCGTCTTCATCAGGTGGCAATTTAAATGTGTTCTTTGCGCTCCTTTGACCGCTTTCTACATTGTCCCAGTTACTATCTTCCATTGGAGGTTTACAGCTGGAGCTGCATTAGACTGCTCATTAATTTAATTTACCTCATTCACGCTTTCCCGGCGCTCCCCAGTGACGGCTACCTGACTATTACCTCAGTGTTCTCTATGGGGCAGTGCTGATCTGTGTTTTTTTTTCTCATACCGATTCGACAAGGGAAAAAATTTGCAGCATGCTGCGTTTTGCTGCTCAAATCAGATCGTACTCACACCTTCAAGTATGTGGGTGCATGGAAAACATCGAACTGTACTCAGATGATATCCGAGTGCGGTCCGATTTTTGCAAACACGCACAATGGAGAAGATGCAGAAATCTTGTTCTCCATCTTCTCACTTGTGCTACAGTTCTCTCGTCTGAGAGAATCGGACCACATTAAACTGACACTTGGATCAAAATCGGACTCCTATTTCATAGCTCAGATAGGAAAATACAAAGTCATAGAGATAAGTCAAAAGATATTATTGTAGGGTGTACAATATTACTCCCACTGACTTGCAGGAAAGAGAGACTTGGGGCTCCTGTTTACATCTCCTATAGGCTAGGTATAGAGTAGAATATAGTACTCGCACCACTCCAGAGTGTAGCCAAGAGTCTAAATAGCACAGCGTTTTTGTATATATGTATAAAAAACAAGACGCGCTCATGCGCAACATCGTGGGCAACAGGTGAAGGTTAGTTGGACGGTTGGTCGCTCACCTTATCTGATTGTGCGCGGCAGAACTACGTAAAGTGTATAATCCAATCGTGGCTGCTCCAAGCCAAACAGAGAGAGGACATAAGTAAAGGAGGGGGGAATGCGGTGGGTCTCCAGCAAGTACCTAGATTAACTGTTGTCAGCGGCAGCTTCCATGATCCACCGCACTCCTCTCCCCTTCACTTGTTATGTCATCCCTCCTTTATTTTTTCTATAGGTGGGGACTTTAGCTCCTTTACCACTTCTGGTAACATCTGATTAAGTCTCCATGACCCATCAGTAATGTGAATTTTTTTGCAAAAATGTTACCAGATCCTTATACAAATTGATGAATGGATAGATTTTTTTGTTGAGAAGTTCTGGTGCCATCTCTCAAAAATTCCGACAAATGCTCTTCTATCATGCTCCATTAAATATCATGCATGTTTGGCTGAGCTGAATTACTTGGGTATTGGGACTGGTAGGTAATATCTAAATGTGTGGCTAACTCTTGACTTTCCAGTTTTGAAAAAACCAGCTGTCGTAACATCAGCTGTTCCTTCATCCTCAAGAGGGTCAACGTTCTAAAAGTTCCTAACCGCTCTAGAGCGTGAAATTTCAGTAAATGGCAACAAGTGCTTTTTTTTCTAGCACCATTGGCCTTTCAATAACATATTTCTCAGCATGTTTATCTTGGAGACCCAGGAATCAAGTTTTAATAAGTGTGAATTGTATTTATTGTTTCAGTGTAAAGAAACGGTGTGACATTCGTCTCGCTGACAGATTGCACTCTTGCGCTCAGACTTTACTCAACACTCTTGTATTTTCTTAATGAATCCACCGAACACAATGGTTCCGCTTAAGGAAGAAACGCAGCTGTGCCGGTATTTGATTTCCACTTGATAGCTGAATGACGAGGGGAAGATGTTAGAAGATCAGCAACTATGATCCTAGCAGTTAAGGGGAAGGAAAAGGCAGCCGGCATCAGCAGAGTCAGTTTGATGTTCCCTTCGAGAGAGATCTGTGAGTGTCAGATGTCGGGCTGGGAAAGGGTTCAGTAACTCATCACAAAAACGTCTCGGCGTACAGAATGCCACCAGACGCCCCGTGTAACACTGTGAACCTTTAAGAGGTGATATAGAAAAAAACAAAACTGAAAATCATTGCGTGAAAGAGATCCAGTGAATCAAAATATTTTTCAAAGCGCTCGGAGTGGTGTAAAATAAGTCAAGAATTGAAACCCAACATCCCATTCCAATTCTTACCCATTCCCTGCTGGTGTCTGTTTTTTCGTCCAGTCTTGGTTTACTGGAAATGGCCAAAATTGCGCGCTCAGACAATTTCTGAAGGAGAGGATGTCCTACCTGGAAAAGGAGTTAGTTGATGGAATTTTCAATGTAACAACATGAGACCCGTGGTGACTGATTAGTATCGAAAAGGAAATTGTCGGTGAGTTCGGAGAGTGAGTATTTTTTATTTATCTGCTGAAAACTTCCTTTAAAGGGAATCTGTCACCCCATTTTGGCTGTATCAGATAAAGATATGCCTGAATAGTGCGTCCTATAAGTAACCGATCGGTATCTTTCATATATCCTGACACCCCCGTTTTCATGCCCAAATACCTTTGTAAAGTTCGGTTATCTGTATGCTAATCTGGGCGGTCTGTTTTTTGCTTTCCCCCCGCTCCTCGGCTTCTGTGACGGCGTAGTATTCCCGTGAATGCGCATTTTAAAATCCCCCCGCACCTGCGCAGTGTAAAATCATTACAGCGCATGCGCAACTATTTTCGGTCACTTTCCTTGCCCCGGAAGTCGTCCAAGGCAAGCATTCACTTCCGGGGCAAGGAAAGTGACCGAAAATAGTTGCGCATGCGCTGTAATGATTTTACACTGCGCAGGCACGGGGGGATTTTAAAACGCGCAATTGCGGGAACACTACGCCGTCTGTGCTACGCACAGACGGACCTACGCAAGAGAAGCCGAGGAGCGGGGGGGGGGTGGAGGAAGGAAAAAACAACGCCCTCTGGTCCGGACGGCCCAGATTAGCATACCGAAAACTGAACTTTACAAAGGTATTTGGGCATGAAAACGGAAAACGGGGGTGTCAGGATATATGACAGATACCGATAGGTTACTTATGGGACGCTCTATTCAGGCATATCTTTATCTGATATAGCCAAAATGGGGTGACAGATTCCCTTTAATGCTTCTATTTGTTGCAGCCTCAGAATGGAGATTCTTGAGACCACGAGAGGAAAAAATTCTCCAATTTCTTAAAAAAGCAATTATAACATTATGATGACGGTATACAGATATTACTGTAGCTAAACCAATAAAACCAAGCGTCTCTCTAAGACTTACTGATATCCTAAGGATAAGAAAAACAAACCAGAAAGATGTTGCGTCACGGGAAGTAATGTTAGATAGATGGTGAGTTGTGATCTAGGATTCTGCTCATTTGGATGAGTTGCGCTATGAAACGCAATACCCTAGAGGACGTGTCGGGGAGTATCGAGCTGCTGCCTCTGAGCTTTTTGGCATGGCCAACACCGGCCACTGATTTTCAGTGAATCAGGTCGAAAAAAGTGGTTAAGAAAATGCTGATCTTTGGCTTGGTGCTGCTCTTCACACTATAATATTCATTTTTTTATTATTTGATCAAGGATTTCTGCTTAAAGGGAATCTGTCACCATATTTGACCTACCGTACAGACCAAAAGTTTGGACACACCTTCTCATTCAACGATTTTTCTGTATTTTCATGACTATGAAAATTGTAGAATCACACTGAAGGCATCAAAACTATGAATTAACACATGTGGAATTATACACTTAACAAAAAAGTGTGAAACAACTGAAAATATGTCTTATATTCTAGGTTCTTCAAAGTAGCCACCTTTTGCTTTGATTACTGCTTTGCACGCAGAAAAGGTGAACGGATGGACTCTACATGCCTGGTTCCCACCGTGAAGCATGGAGGAGGTGGTGTGATGGTGTGGGGGTGCTTTGCTGGTGACACTGTTGGGGATTTATTCAAAATTGAAGCGGTGAGCGGTCCAGCTCACCCCAAACCATCTCGATTGGGTTCAGGTCTGGTGACTGTGGAGGCCAGGTCATCTGGCGTAGCACCCCAACACTCTCCTTCTTGGTCAAATAGCCCTTACACAGCCTGGAGGTGTGTTTGGGGTCATTGTCCTGTTGAAAAATAAATGATGGTCCAACTAAACACAAACCGGATGGAATAGCATGCTGCTGCAAGATTCTGTAGTAGCCATTCTGGTTCACTATGCCTTCAATTTTGAATAAATCCCCAACAGTGTCACTAGCAAAGCACCCCCACACCATCACACCTCCTCCATGCTTCACGGTGGGAACCAGGCATGTAGAGTCCATCCGTTCACCTTTTCTGCGTGCAAAGCAGTAATCAAAGCAAAAGGTGGCTACTTTGGAGAACCTAGAATATAAGACACATTTTCAGTTGTTTCACACTTTTTTGTAAAGTGTAATGTATAATTCCACATGTGTTAATTCATAGTTTTGATGCCTTCAGTGTGAATGTACAATTTTCATAGTCATGAAAATACAGAAAAATCGTTGAATGAGAAGGTGTGTCCAAACTTTTGGTCTGTACTGTATGTAAACTATTAATATGGGCATACAGGTGATATTTAGACCGCTGAGGAGAGTGATACCTGTGTGCCTCATATAAGACACCCTGTGGATAAATCATCTTTTATCACCTTATATACATGACCTCTTCCAGGCTCTGAGGAGGACGCTGCCTGGAGATAACTCATAGATTATTACATGAAGGGCATTTACCAGTGTGATATAATGGCCACTCTCTGCTCTCCTGATCTCACTGCAGAGCTGTGTGTGGTTATACCTGACACAGCTGCAGGTTCCTCTCAGCTTCCAGCTCATAGGTAGAGGGGGTGGCGATATTATTGCAATACAGCAGAGCTGAGAGAGCTGCAAAAAATGTAACACTTGGTAGCTCTTTAACCAAATGTCAGTTGTGATGTTGTGTGTCTGATGACCTATGCATCTCTGGGATTATGACAGATTTTCTCTTCCTCATTTAAAAGGAATCTGTCACCTGTTTTTGCAACATAAATTGAGAGCAGCATAATGTGGAGACAGAGATGCTGATTCCAGCACTGTATCACTTACTGGGCTGCTTAGTGTAGTTTTGATAATATCAATGTTTAATCAGCAGAACATTATCATTTTGAGGACTATTTAGCTTTCTGCTAGGTAGTCAAGCATATTCATGATCTCTGTATAACCCCGCCCCCACCACTGATTGGCAGCTTACTGCCAAGCTGCCAGGCGTATGGGCGGAGTTACAGCGCTCCACATTCAAATGACTGCTAGATCTGCAGCATAGAAAACAAGGATTTCATCAAAATGGCAGCAAGCAGACCTGTAAGTGATACATTGCTGGAATCAGGGTCTCTGTCTCTACATTATGCTGGTCTCAGATGTGTAGCAAAAACTTGGTGAGAGATCACTGCTGAGAGTGATAACTCATTATCCACATAGGTAGCAAATGACGGTGGGCATTGTCTGAGACCTCTTTGTTGGAACTCTGGGCTTTTCTGAAACTCAGTTTATGAATCTATGGTGGGGAAATTTTAATGTCTGCACTGTGAAAAAATAGCTCCAGTTATACAGTCCTTTAAATAACCTTGTTAAATACCGTAACCTTTTTTTTACATTTTGTATTGCCTCTGCTTTTTATCTGCGTTTATTGCTATGTATTGGTAGGTGAAGCTTCGATAGTACAGTATGGTAGCACTGTACTGTCTCTTGCTGGTAGTATCTGCCTATCTGTAATTAGAAATCCACCGGCATTGTCATATACAAATAGCTGTAAGATAATTATATATACCATATACCGACTTGTATGTAGGCAAACAATGCCTGCCTTCTGTACCACCTCAGAGCCATCCATTCAGTATTCTGTCCCGGTACGCCTGGGCAGTAAAGTGTGTAGTGAAATAGACCAGGTTGTCACCAAGGCATAATAAAATTGACATATACCCCCTACTCCACTCCAGTGAATCAACACAATGGGATAAATATTGGCTCCAGTGAATGAGAATTAAACATACCCTTCAAAATAAAAGAGGTCACTGTAGAAAGCCGTCTATTTCTTAGAGTTGATGATATTGTTATTATGAAATGGCCGAGCATTTACTTTATATACATAAGATTTACACGTGTATTCTGGGGCCATTGTTCAATATCATATCAATCTCCGTTTCCTTTCTTTCCCTTCTTTACATTATTTCATTCCATTGTTCTTTCCATCTCTCTTTATTTCCTTCTCTTTCTTTCTCCATACCTTTCTTTTATTCTTTCTTTCTTTCCTTTTTCTCTATTTCCTTCTTTCTTTCCTTCTCTTTCTTTTTCTTTTTTTTCCTTTTCTTTCTTTCTTTCTTTCTTTCTTTCTTTCTTTCTTTCTTTCTTTCCCTTTTCTTTCTCCTTCTTTCCTTCTTTCTTTCTTCTTTCTTTCTTTCTTTCTTTCTTTCCTTCTCTTTCTTTCTTTTTCCTTACATAGTTCCTTACTTTCCTCCTTCTTTCTGTCTTTCCTAGCTTGCTTCCTTCTTTCCTTCCTTAACTTCCTACCTTCCTTTTTTCGTTGCTCCCTCCATTCCACCCTCTCTCCCTCCTTCCTTCTTTCCTTCTTTCATTCTTTCATTCCTCGCTGTTTACAACATTCCATGGTAAAACAGCCACAGCATCTTGAAACACCAAGCCACTTTACAGTAGATGTTTGCTCCATTCTAGTGTAGATGTCTTAGATCTATATTCAGAATTGTTGCTCTTGTGTTATAAGATAGCAGGGCTCTGTGGAGTTTTGACACAAATGTGAAGACCTTTTGCATCCTTTTCTTGGTTTTCCAAAGGCAGTGATCTCTTTTCTTAAATTTTCGGACCACTGTATTGAGAAGCCAAGAATATTAACGACCTGGAGGCCATTGGTCATGAGGAATGGTCAAAGATTCCTCAGGAAGGCTGTCAGAAGCTGGTGCCTGGCTATGTATCATGTCTGCAGCAGGTCCTAACAGCCATAGCTGTTCTTACAGATGCTTGTCATGAAGAGGTGAATAATTCCGAGACTGCAGTAATCAGTGAAAGTAGCATTTTGTGCAGAATTTGGAGAAAACACTTGTTATATTAGTTGTGTTCAGCTACTTACATTGTTCTTGTTTGATTGATTTATTGAAAACAGCAGAAAGTGTGGAGTTTGCCAATAAACCTAATCTGCAGTGAAGGTGAATCATTTTGGTACATACTGTTGAAACCAGAAGTTTACATACAATAAATAAAAAGACACATCTGCATGTTTTTCTCAATATCTAACATGAAATCATAAATAAACCTTTCCTGTTTTAGGTCAGTTAGGATTACCATAATTATTAATATTTGTCAAATGCCAGAATAATGAGAGAGAGAGAATGTTTTAAGGCATTTTTATTACTTAAGTCCCCGTTTCACATAGCAATACACCAGCGATCCCGACAACGATCAGGATCGCTGGTGTGTCGCTACATGATCGCTGCTGAGCTGCCAAACAGGCAGCTCAGGCAGCGATCAGGACAGTGACACTGTCGCTTAGTTACCCTCAGTGTACGTTGGATACCAGCGCGCTGATGCAGGGAGCTGGTAACCAAGGTACACATCGGGTTTCCAGGCGCTGCGCGGTGAATGGAAATCCGCTGTGTACCTTGGTTACCAGCTCCCTGCATCAGGGCGCTGGTATCCAAGGTACACATCGGGTTTCCAGGCACAGCCCTGCACCTGGAAACCCGCTGTGTACCTTGGTTACCAGCGGATCGCTTGTCTCCCGCCTGTCACACGCAGCGATGCGTGCCTGTCAGCGGGAGACCAGCGATCAAAAAAATGTCCAGGACATTCAACGACGATCAGCGATACCCAGCAGGGGGGCTGATCGTCGCTGAATGTCACACACAGCGATATCGCTGGGGAGATCACTGCTCGTCACAAAACTAGTGACTCAGCAGCGATCTCGCTAGCGATATCGCTATGTGAGACGGGGGCTTTACTGCAAAGTGAAAAGTTTGCATATATTTCATTAGTATTTGGTAGCATTGCCCTTAAATTGAATGACTTGGGTGAAACGTTTGGAATATCCTTCCACAAGCTTCTCACAATAGTTGGTCAGAATTTGGGCCCATTCCTCCTGACAAAACTGGTGTAACTGATCCAGGTTTGTAGGTCCTCTTGCTCGCATCGGCCTTTTCAGCTTTGCACATACATTTTTAATAGGATTGAGATCAGGGCTTTGTGATGGCCGCTTCGAAACATTGACTTTTTTTATCATTAAGTCACTTTGTTACCATTTTGGCAGTATGCTTCGGGTCATTGTTCATTTTGAAGACCCATTTCCGCCCCCAAGCCTTAACTTCCCGGTTGATGTCTTGAGTATTGCCGCATAATCTTCTTTTCTTATATCATCTATTTTGTGAAGTGCACCAGTCCCTCCTGCAGCAAAACAACCCCACACCATGATGCTGCCACACCGTGTTTCACAGTTGAGATGGTGTTCTTAGGCTTCCAAGCTTCTCCCTTTTTCCTCCAAATGTAACAATGGTCATTATGCCCAAAAAGTTCAATTTTAGTTTCATCAGACCACAGGTCTTTGTTCCTGTGTTCATTTGCAAACATTACTCTGGCTTTTTCATGTTCTTTTGGAGTAATGGCTTCTTCCTGGCAGAGTGGCCTTTCAGCCCATGTTGATAAAGTACTCGCTTCACTGTGGATATTGACACAATCTTACCAGCTTCCACCATTATCTTCACAAAGCCTTTTGCTTTTGTCGTTGGGTTGATATGCACATGTTGGACCAAAGCACGTTCATCTCTGGGACACAGAACCCATCTCATCCTGATCGGTATGATGGCTGGACATTCCCATCTTGTTTGTACTTGCGTATAATTATTTGTACAGATGAACGAGGCACCTTCAGGTATCTTGAAATTGTACCCAATGATGAGCCAGACAAGTCCACAATTCTCTTCCTGATATCTTGGCTGATTTCTTTGGACTTTCCCATGGTGCTACACAAAGAAGCAGTGTATTTCAGGTGTGCATTAAATACATCCACAGGTGTGTCTCTAATTGGCTCAGATGTTGCCAGAAGTTTCCAAACACATGACATCATCATATGGGCAGTAAAGAATTGTTTAAAGGCATAGTAATCTTAGTGTATGTGAACTTTTGACTTTGCAGTAAATAATAAAAATGCCTTAAAATATTCTCTCTCATTATTCTGGCATTTGGCAAATATTAACAATTATGGTAATCCTGATTGATCTAAAATGGGAAAGGTTTATTCTATTTCATGTCAGATATTGAGAAAAACATGCAGGTGTGTCTTTTTATATAGTGTATGTAAACTTCTGGTTTAAACTGTATGTACATGTGTGTATATATATATATATATATATAATATATGTACAGTACAGACCAAAAGTTTGGACACACCTGCTCATTCAAAGATTTTTCTGTATTTTCATGACTATGAAAATTGTAGAATCACACTGAAGGCATCAACACTATGAATTAACACATGTGGAATTATACATTACACTTTACAAAAAAGTGTGAAACAACTGAAAACATGTCTTATATTCTAGGTTCTTCAAAGTAGCCACCTTTTGCATTGATTACTGCTTTGCACGCAGAAAAGGTGAACGGATGGACTCTACATGCCTGGTTCCCACCGTGAAGCATGGAGGAGGAGGTGTGATGGTGTGGGGGTGCTTTGCTGGTGACACTGTTGGGTATTTATTAAAAATTGAAGGCATACTTAACCAGCATGGCTACCACAGCATCTTGCAGCAGCATGCTATTCCACCCGGTTTGCTTTAGTTCTACCATCATTTATTTTTCAACAGGACAATGACCCCAAACACACCTCCAGGCTGTGTAAGGGCTATTTGACCAAGAAGGAGAGTGTTGGGGTGCTACGCCAGATGACCTGGCCTCCACAGTCACAAGACCTGAACCCAATCGAGATGGTTTGGGGTGAGCTGGACCGCTCACCCCTTCAATTTTTAATAAATCCCCAACAGTGTCACCAGCAAAGCACCCCCACACCATCACACCACCTCCTCCATGCTTCACGGTGGGAACTAGGCATGTAGAGTCCATCCTTTCACCTTTTCTGCGTGCAAAGCAGTAATCAAAGCAAAAGGTGGCTACTTTGAAGAACCTAGAATATAAGACATATTTTCAGTTGTTTCACACTTTTTTGTAAAGTGTAATGTATAATTCCACATGTGTTAATTCATAGTTTTGATGCCTTCAGTGTGATTGTACAATTTTCATAGTCCTGAAAATACAGAAAAATCTTTGAATGAGAAGGTGTGTCCAAACTTTTGATCTGTACTGTATATGTATATATATATATATACACACAGTAATATATATATATATATATATATATAATATATAGTATATAGTTCCTAATAACACAAGAGGAGCAGAGTGAATTTCGGGAGCCATAGGAGTGGCTGGCAGCAAACTGTGTGGAGGATGGACCCAATGTAAGGGAATCTCGAACTTCATTATATGGCCTCATACTCACTGGCTGGAAAAAATCGGTCCGTTTTCTGCAGGAAAAAAACGGTACATTTGTTGTAAAAAGGCATGCGATTTTGATGCGATTTTAAATCGCACCATGCGTTTTCTGTCAGTTTTCCATCAGTTTTCCATCTGTATGCAATGCGATTTTAACATGAAGTTTTACATAGAGCAGTTATCTCTATGTAAAAAGTCATGTAAAAATCACATTGTAACAAAAAAATTGTCACAAAAAGCAAATAATTATTTATATAATATATATATATATATATATATATATATATATATATATACATCTAATATATATATAATATATATATAGGTCATACACTTCTACATAGTATAATAGCCGCTAATTCATCCCTGGCATTACTGTAAAATCACACTGACAGCTTTAATAAAGAATAGAAACAATACATATACACACATAGAATACATATATATATATATATATACATATATTTATAGTTCATACACTTCTACATACTGTAATAGCCGTTAATTCAATTGCCGGCTTTTGTGAAATCACAGAAGCCGACATGAAATGATACATTGTTTCCACACAGTTAACCATGTCATTTCCTGTATTTTGATATATGTTTTGAACTTACAATTATATAAGTGTATTTGTGCAAAATTTCAGACATGTAGGGGTTAATTAAAGGTGTAAATTCGTTGAAAAAAAATGCGTGGGCTCCCGCTGTATTTTCTCCACCAGACAGACAAAGCAAGCGAGTGGGGGCAGATAATAACAGCCTAGGGAGGGTACATTTTTTTGGTGCCCCCCCTGGCTACTAACATCTGCCCCCAGACACCCCAGAAAGGGCAAATCTATAATTAGATTCGCCCTTTCTGGCACTTTGCCCGTCTATTCCCATTGCCCTGTAGCGGTGGCGAATGGGTTAATAAGGCGTTAATGTCACCTTAGTATTGAAAGGTGACCTTAAGGCAGGTTAATAATTGAGAGCTGTCAATTAGACAACTATCAATTATTAATCCTATTGTATGATACAAAAATCAAACACACACAGTTTAATAAAAAATAAGTTTAATGAAATAATCACACAGTTTTTGACCATATTTTATTTTCCTGCTAAAACCATTTCCTGTAATAAAAATAAAATAAAAAAGCAAAATTATTCTTACCAATCCGATGTACAGTCAGGTCCCACGGTGTAATCCATCAGAAAGGGTTAACAGGTTAGAGCTCACAGAGAGCTAAATGCTGTCTCCAAGTTGTAACCCCATGAATGAATCAGTTACTCTCCCAGTGAAAGGAGAGGAATAGATTCATGAATGGAGCTTAATTGATTTATTGCCACTTTCACTTCAGTGACCTGACCTAATGTGAAAGGGACACAATCAATTAAGCTTCATTCATTAATCACATCCTCTCCTGTCAGCAGGAGATAAGCTCATTCATTCAGGAGCTATCAGCTGAGCACGCAGGATTACTTGCGCTGCTTATCTGATTGTTAGTTAACCCTTTGTGAAGGATTACATCGTGGGACGTGACAGATCGCCAGATAGGTAAGAATAATGTTGTTTTATAATTTTATATTTATTTTAGAAGAACAAGGGCTTCGAACGGATTAAGAGTGAAATAAAAGATGGTCAAAAATATGTGTTTTTATTTCATTAAAATTATTTATTCTTAAAGTGTGTTTGTGTTTTTTTATTTACTTCAATAGGATTAATAATTGATAGTTGTCTAATTGACAGCTCTCAATTATTAACCTGCCTTAAGGTCACCTTTCAATACTAAGGTGACATTAACGCCTTATTAACCCATTCGCCACCGCTACAGGGCAATGGGAATAGACGGGCAAAGTGCCAGAAAGGGCGAATCTAATTATAGATTTGCCCTTTCTGGGGTGTCTGGGGGCAGATGTTAGTAGCCAGGGGGGGCACAAAAAAAATGTACCCTCCCTAGGCTATTATTATCTGCCCCCACTCGCTTGCTTTGTCTGTCTGGTGGAGAAAATACAGCGGGAGCCCACGCATTTTTTTTCAACAAATTTACACCTTTAATTAACCCCTACATGTCTGAAATTTTGTACAAATACACTCATGTAATTGTAAGTTCAAACCATATATCAAAATACAGGAAAGGACATGGTTAACTGTGTGGAAACAATGTATCATTTCATGTCGGCTTCTGTGATTTCACAAAAGCCGGCAATTGAATTAGCGGCTATTACAGTATGTAGAAGTGTAAGAACTATAAATATATATATATGTATGTGTTACAATGACATGTATATATATATATGTATACTATGTGTATGTATCTACTGTTTTGTGAGCTGTCAGTGTGATTTTACAGTAGCCGGGGATGAATTACCGGCTTTTCAAAGGAGACTGGTGCTGATAAATCGGACAGCACGTGCATGGTGCGAGTGCTGTTCGTTTTTTAATGCACCCATTGACTTGCATTGGCGATTTTCATCCAAAATCGCATCAAATCGCAGCATGCTGCGATTTTTTTCTCACACCAATATCTGATGAGAAAAAAATCGCAAATGAAAATTCACCCATTGACTAACATTGGTCAGATTTGCATCCGATTTTTTTTCCTCTGATTTTCATCCGTTTTTGGCACCAGTGAGTATGAGGCCTATCTGTGAAATTAAGGTTTAGCGCAATGGTCTGTAGTCTCCTAAATATTGCAGAGCGGAGGCAATTATTACTTTACAGTATTTAACATTAAATTGCAATGAGCTGTTTTTTCAGTGATATTAATGTCGCTTGTAGAAAATAATCATCTAAGAATTCATCCCAGAGAAAGAAACAATGAGATATTTATGATGATGAGATTTCTGCTCGGCTTCGTTCCCAGACACAATTTTCCACAGGGTGGCATAGAACTCTGAAGTGGTGCTCCATCACCACTCCATGTTCTACAGTCCCCCGGTAACCAGCATTCATTCTAGACACTGAGCGCATCACGTATTAGGACTGATTACCCCATTTTAGTGCATAGTTAGACTGGAAATGCTCCACATAATTGCTATATTCCCAAATGGGAGATTACTTCAAGGTGCGATGAGATCACATAATTGTGAGAAGGTTCAGCAAAGTCACACAAGACAGTGGTTGTCACCGCATCTTCTTCTCGGCCCTTGTGCAGTCACAGACAGGCTTCATATGACCCCTCCTGTGTAAAAATATGACTAACGAGATAGTATCTAGAAAATGAATGGATTAATGGGGGGGGGTGTAAAGTGTCAAGTGGGGTCTGTTTCCCACTGACCCTATTTCTTACAGCTTTAGACTATGTTCACATGGGGCATTTTGCAGCATTTTTTTTTCTGCAACCAAAACCTTCACCCCTTGCAGTAGAATATCGCTACGTTCTTGCTGCGTCGTTCAGGCCGATTACACGTGTGATTCGTGTATAGTACATGTTAATTCAGTTAGTTTTATTCCCCCCAAAATCCTGCAAAAATACAGAACAAATGTTAGGCTATGTTCACATGCTACTTTTTGCTTCATTTTTTTTACAGCAGCCAAAACCTGCTCCCTTGGAAGTAAAAACACTGCATTCATCAAAACACCCATTTTACGTAATTTTCAATGCTTTTTTATGCAGCTTTTTTTAATGGCTGTGGATTACGCGTGCTTTGACTCCAGTACATGTGTAATAGAGGTAATTTTATTCTCAAAAAAGTTTAAAAAATGCTGCAAAAGTCTGAAAAAACTTTTTTCTAGTGTTTTTTTCACACACTGCTTTCCATGGGTGAAAAAATGCTGCACATTCTCCTTTCTTTCCATGAGTGAAGACTTATTGCAAAAATGCTGAAAGAATTGACACGCAACAGATATAAAAAAAACCTGCAGTGCTCAGAATCAGTACTGTAAATGCAGCTTCTTTTATGCAGAAAATAAACACTGCAAAAACGCCATATGTGAACATAGACTTAGGCTAAGTTCACACGTTGCGGAATTGCCGCGGAAATTTCCGCGGCAATCCCGCACTTCTCCCGCAGGAAATACGCACGTTTTTTGTGTGCTGATTCCCGCCAGAATAATAGCGTTTTGCAAGCGTAATTAGCTTGCAGAATGCTAGCGTTTTCCTAGCGATCTGTAGCATCGCTTGGAAAACTGATTGACAGGTTGGTCACACGAGTCACACATAGTGTTTGACAAGTGTGACCAACTTTTTACTATTGATGCCGCCTATGTCGCATCAATAGTAAAAAGATCTAATGTAAAAATAATAAATAATGATATTCTCACCTTCCGGCGGCCCCCGCAGCCTTCCCGCCTTCAGCGACGCTCCCGGCAACTCCGGTCCCAAGGATGCTTTGCGGCAAATCACACGATGACGTAGCATCTCGCGAGACCGCTATGCCATCTGGGTGATTCTTGCAAAGGACTCTTGGGACCGGAAGTTGCCGGGAGCGTCGCTGAAGGCGGGAAGGCTGCGGGGGCCGCGGGAAGGCTGCGGGGGCCGCCGGAAGGTGAGAATATCATTATTTTTTATTTTAATTATTGTTTTACCAGGGATATGGTACCCAGGGCCTGGAGGAGAGTCTCCTCTCCTCCAGACCCTGGGTACCACCGCACATGAACCGCTTACATTCCGCAAAATTAATGAACATGTTGCTATTTTTTCCGCAAAGCGTTTTTTTCGCGGAAAAAAACGCAACATGTGGCCAAAACATGCGGAATCAATTAACATGTATAGGATGCTTAATGCTTGCGTTTTTATCGCGTTTTTACCGCGGAAAACCGCGGAAAAACCGCGAAAAAAAACGCAATTATTCCTGATCGTGTGCACTTAGCCTCAGGGTAATGTTCACGCAGTGTGTTTGCAGAATTTGGCTCTGTGATTTTTTTTTTTTTGTAGAAAAAACGCACAGTACAGTAGCAGCAAAAAAAATGAGATTTGTAAAATCCCATTTTTTTTTTAACTGTTGGCTTTTTTTAAAAACGGCATGTCAAATATTTCAGCGTTACTTTTGCAGCATTTTTCACCCATTCCAATGAATTTCTAAACAAAGCAACAACAACGCAAATAAAAATACAGGAAAAATGCACATATTGTATGTAACTCGCAACATTTTTCCTGCCAACGCCTCAGTTTTTCATGTGCTAAAAAACGCCACAAAACTGCAATTACAAGTTCTTTCTCCCCACCCCATTCATTACAATTAATGGTCCTCTCTCTCACCCACCCCCAATTCATTTCAAGGAATTACCTCTACAAACGATCCCCCGTGAGGCCACTTTCATCCTCTTCTGGCTCGACCCTGCTAAACGACGCCATTGCTTAAAAAGAATGAAAAATAGAGAAAGCATTGAATGGCTTCTGAAACTACTCTGCGATGTTGTATTGCGGCAGGATCTGCAGGAATGCTCCCTCCCCGGCACAAAAAGACTGTAATAAGGGCAATCTGGTCCTGGGTTTCCCCAAAGCCGACGTCCTCAGGGGCTAGCCCAGATTGCCCTCATTATAACCTGTCCCTGGCTGTGGGCTGTAAGATATTGCTTCGGTCCGTGGGCTCCATGTTTGAGACGCTTGATTTAGCTGGTCAGTGTTAAAGTGACAAGGCTGCCTAATAGATTGTCCATCTAGAATACGGCTGTGATCGACGTCACACCAGAGGCCTAACAATGGCCTTCGATTGCTAAAGAAATCATTGGCTGCCCACAGTTGTGCAGTCACTCTTTGTCACACTCCTTACGTGCAGCAGTCGCTCTCGATTGTGGCATGCAAGGAGTTAATTTAGCCCCTGTATCTCTACTAGCAGGGGGCGTTGAAGACTGTTAGGCCGGGGTCAGACTTGCGAGAAACTCACACTAGTTTTGTATGCCAACACCCGGCACGGCCGCCGGCACTCGGACCGGAGCGTCCTGCTGCATAGAAATACATGCAGCCGCACGCTCCGGTCCGAGTGCCGGCGGCAGCGCCGGGTGTTCATGCGAGAGACTCGTGCGAGTTTCTCGCAAAACTGACCCCGGCCTTAGACAGTGAGTGTCCCTAGACCACAATCCGGGAGTGAACAATCACTGCTTTTTACATCCCAATGGAAAGTGGCACTGTGTGAAACGGTAGTGATGTGATCCAAACCGGCTAATAAAAAAGATGGAGTCAGAGTCCGTCTGTTGCTGCTAATGTACATGTGGATTTCCTGAAACAGGAGGTAGAAGTGTAGAATAGCCTCCAAATTTTTGTATTCAACAATACATATTCCTCCTACCTGCACCCTGGCATGCGTGTACATCTGCATAAGGGTGCAGGTGTAAGGAGCCGGGTAGGGCGTTGAGCCCGTGCCATACAGGGCTGTATTATACAATCAGTACCAGCCCCTGAGGAGCCTCGCTCCGATCACTACCACTGTATAGATGCTATTGGCAATCAGTGACAGTGGTACCATTGCTGATGAGCACATGCTCCCATTTACCCCTTTCCTGCAAAGCAATTGTGAGGTGCTGACGGGTTTCCCTGGCCATAAGCACCACCTGAAGGCCTGTAATTTCCTTAGGCTGTGGTTCCACGGTCCAGAACCACAGCGCTTTGGACGGAGCGGAAATTCCGCTCCGTCTAAGCCCCGCCCCCTTTGTGACGTGCGATCTTTCCGGAGGTGTTCAGGACACCTCCGGAACACCTCCGGAAAGAGCGCAGGGCTACATAGCCCTGTGTTAAATTCTGTTGCGGCGACGCACCGTCGCTGCGACGCACGTCGCTGCAATACGCGAGGACATGCTGCGGTCTGAAAAGACGCGCCGCATGTCCGTTTACGCAGGTCTGCCACCTGCGTATTGTTACGCATAGTGGAGACGGGATTTCTTGAAATCCCCTCCACTATGCTGTAACATCTGGACGCTGCGTGTTTGGCGCTGCGCCAGCGCACAGCGCCAAACACGCAGCGTTTCCTGACCGTGGAAACTCACCCTAACATTCTGTAACTTTGCAGCATTCGTACAAGTGAATACAAGGCCCTAGGGGGAAATAAAATGGGGAATGAAAGTGAAAATCAATTAAAACTTTATTTTCTAAAATATGCTGAAAAATAGTTTAAAAGTTTAAATTGCCCCCCTCCACCTTTCCTTTCTCAATTCCAAAAAATAAGAAAATTAATATATTTGGAATTGAAACATTTAGAAAAGTCAAATCGATGAAAAAGAATCGTATTACCAAAATTTTAGTCACGTCCTCCCAAAATATGCAATAAAATGTAACAAAATGTTATATGTATCCTAAAATAGTGTAATTAAAATCAACAGCTCGCCACACAAATTATTTGTTTTTTTAAAGTTCTGATATTTTTTTAAACATTCAAATTTGAAAATCGATCAGTGTTTGGTATTTGTACTCTCCTGAAGAATCTTGTCAGTTCATTTCTACTGCACAGCGAATGCCTAAAAAAAATTAAATAATTAATTACTTTTATTTCACCTCACTTGGAATTTTTATTCCTGTTTTTTTTTTTTTTTTTTTTGTTCATCCTTAATTGTAAAGTACTAAGGAATATTTTGGCGCTGAATAAATAAATAAAATGACTGTTATCAAATTATTGTTATATGGTAAAGTGAATAGTTTCATTGGCTCTCATCTCGTGATCACTATTTTTTCCAGATGTCTTAAAATCTAAAAGTGCACACGCACCCTAAATTACTGTCTGTCAATCGGATGTTATCAAAGCTACAGCAAGTAGCCCAGTTAGCAACACATTACTGGAATCAAGGTCTCTGTCTCTATATTATTCTGCTCTCAGATTAGTTATGAAAAACCTGCTGACAGATTCCCTTTAACAAATCTTAGCTATCCAGTTTTCTGAGAGTCACAGACGTTTGTTTGTTCTCCTCTAGTATATACATTTCTTAGATATTTGTTCAAAGGCAAAACAGAAAAATGGAATGATGAATGCCATGATCCATTACCCACAGCATTAAATGTTGACTAATTTACTCTTCCTAACAGTTGTTTAACCTTTAGTATTTTTTTTATAGAATGCAGTAACATTCATGGTCCACTGCAATCAATTCATATTCCTGCTGCTCCATAATGTAATCATGCAATGTCCCACATCGCACAGGGCTCGGTACGGGGAATCAATATTTAATGCTCAGTGTTATCTGATTTCTTACATAATAAACTGAATTGTTAGATGATATATTCAGGGCACAGTTACTGCAGGAAATGGAGAATAGAGTCAGGAATAAGGGGTTGAAATGTAGAGATGAGGGTAGATAGGTAAACATGGAGATAAGGCTGTTCATTACAAATTTTCCATAAAAATTTGAGTTGCGGCATATAAATTTTGCAAATCTCATTCTGGAAGTATTTTAACTGCTTGGAAAATTTGGAGGAGAAGAGACAAGAGCCACAGACCATAAGATCCTACACACTAAACAAGAGATAGAGAAGACCCCCCACTGACCATAAGAGCTTACACTCTACAGGAGAGAGAGAGGGAGGACCCGACTGACCATAAGAGCTTACACTCTACAAGAGAGAGAGAACCTTGCAGACCATAAGAGATTAAACTCTACAGGAGGTAGAGAGGACCCCACTGACCATAAGAGCTTACACTCTACAGGAGAGAGAGAGGACCCCACTGACCATAAGAGATTACACTCTACAGGAGAGAGAGGACCCTGCTGACCATAAGAGATTGCACTCTACAGGAGAGAGAGAGAGAGAGGACCCTGCTGACCATAAGAGTTTACACTCTACAGGAGAGAGAGGACCCTGCTGACCATAAGAGTTTACACTCTACAGGAGAGAGAGGACCCTGTTGACCATAAGAGATTAAACTCTACAGGAAAGAGAGAGGACCCCACTGACCATAAGAGCTTACACTCTACTTGAAAGAGAGGACCCTGCTGACCATAAGAGATTACACTCTATAGGAGAAAGAGAGGACCCCACTGACCATAAGAGCTTACACTCTACAGGAGAGAGAGAGGACCCTGCTGACCATAAGAGATTGCACTCTACAGGAGAGAGAGAGAGAGGACCCCACTGACTATAAGAGCTTACACTCTACAGGAAAGAGAGGACCCTGCTGACCATAAAAGATTACACTCTATGGGAGAGAGAGAGGACCCCACTGACCATAAGAGCTTACACTCTACAGGAGAAAAAGGACAAAAGCTTTCACTCTACAGGACTCTGCTGACCATAATAGCTTACACTCTACAGGAAAAGAGAGGACCCTGCTGATCATAAGAGCTTACACTCTACAGAAGAGTGACAGAGGACCCCACTGACCATAAGAGCTTACACTCTACAGGAGAGAGAGAACTTTGGTGACCATAAAGAGCTTACACTCTACAGAAGAAAAAATACTAGAGCTTACACTCTGTGGGAGAGAGCGAGGACCTTGCTGAACATAAGAGCTTACACTCTACAGGAGAGAGGACCCGGCTGACCATAAGAGCTTACACTCTACAGAAGAGAAAGGATGAGCTTACACTCTACAGGAGAGACTTACTCAGTAACTCTTGAGATGGAAAAACTCTGCCATACAATCTACCGTATTTTTCGGACTATAAGAATCTCCGGATCATAAGACGCACCTCAAATTTTCAGAAGGAAAATAGCAAAAAAAAAAAAATGTGTCAAATGGGGGTCCGTCTTACAGTCTGAATTCAGCTTACCGGGGGAAGAGGGGGAAGATTGGCACAGCTAGAGGAGTGGTCACAGGGCTTGTTCAGTGGTCCAGGCTGGTGCGGTGGCCTCTGGTAAATCCCATCTCAGGCTGGTGCGGTGGTGGTGCTCTGTGGTGCGGGGGTCTCCGCCGGCATTTTCCAACAGGTGTGGCGGTGGTGGTGCGCTGTAGTGTTGCTGGGCTCCGCCAGCATTTTGTGAAAACCCAGAGGCCCCCGCATATCCATTGCTGCGATGCAGTGGCTTCCAGGAAAATCGCTGCAGTGGGCGGCACTCAGATTGGGATCTCGTCCTGAGTTCTCATCTCCTGAGATCTCGGGATGAGGTCTCGTTGCCGAGATCTCAATCTGCTGCGATGCTGTGGCCTTCGGGGAAAATGGCTGCTGCGGGCTGCTCATGGTCAAATTCAGATCTTAGATCTGCGGGGGCCTCCGGGTTTTCACAACATACCGGCGGAGCCCCCTGCACCACAGAGCACCACCGCTGCACCACAGAGCACTACCGCTGCACAACAGAGCACCACTGCTGCACCAGCCTGGGAAGGGAGGCTGCAGCGTCGGACCGGGACCGCCGCCACAGTATTTGTAAGCATATTCCGACTATAAGATGCACCCCATTTTCCCCAAAAAAATTTGGGAAAAAGGTGCATCTTAAAGGTTTTTTTTTTTAAATTTTTTTACGAATCTTAAAGTGTTCAATTTTGTGTGAAACTGCAAATTTCAGGGATTTCGACTCAGATTTGATTTTCTGCCTGTCGATGCTCTCTTCTCCACAATTCATAGATGCACAAGGTTTATTTGGCTTGGGAAACACCTGGCTTGTTATGTCATCTTACATCTGGAAATTTGGTCATTAGTGGTAGGATCAGATCAGGATTAACCATAAACCATGTTTTTTAGCGCTGTGAAATGCTTCAACATAGTCTTGTTCCATGCCAAAAGTAAAAAAAAAAAGGCACATTTAGTGTCTCCACACCCACAAAAATCTGATCAATTAAAAATCTAAAATTATTTAATCCATGCGGTAAAGGACTTAGTAAATATACCCCATACTGGTACTAATAAAGACTACAGTGCCAACCTGAAAAAAAAAAAAGAAAAACAACCCTCACACAGCTCCAGCGATGGAAAGGTTGAAAAAATCATGACCCAAACCAATTTTTCATTTTTAAACAAAGTTCCAATTTTTTTAAGACGCTAAAATTATATGAAGCTATAAAAATTTGGTATCGCCGTAATTGTACTGATCTGGAGAATCATATCGGGCATTTTTCCCATACAATCAACAGTGTATAAACAAAATAAGAAAATCAGTGACGGAAATGCATGTTTTTCACTATATCACTCCTGTAAGTGAATGATGTGCCTTTATGTGGTGAAATGAATGGTGCCATTATGTATTTTAGGCCGGGGTAACACTTGCGAGAAACTCGCACGAGTCTCGCACCTAAATACCTGGCACTGCCACCTGTACTCTGGACCGGAGTGTGCGGCTACATGTATTTCTAAGCAGCTGAACGCTCCGGTCCAGTGCCGGCGGCAGTGCCGGGTATTGAGGTGCGAGACTCGTGCGAGTTTCTCGCAAGTGTGACCCCGGACTTAGTAGTAGACAGTAAAGGGAGTGGTGTTGTGTAGCCCTGGTGGTAGGCACACGCAGTACCCTGGAGAGTGTGTGGCGAGACAGCAGTTTAATGCTAAATATTCATTCACTCAACATATACTAGACACACCCTTAGGGTAGTGGAGTTTACTCTTGAGGGAGTGGTCAAGGTATGTGTTAGAGTGATTTAGAGAGTCTAGTTCCTGTCTTCGGACAGTGAGGACGTGTGGAGTGAGTGTCTAGACTTCAGAGAGAGAAGACGTTTGGAGGGAGGAAGGAGTCTAGCCTGCTTTATCATCAGTTCATATCGTGGAGTCTGGTATAGGTGTTTGAATTCCCCTTAGTCTAGTCAGAGCTGTATCACCTCCTCAGCATACACTGAAGGAAAGAAGAAGTTTTAGTACAGAAAGCCTTCAGCATCCCTGTCTAAAGGACGGTATCAGGTTCAGAGACGTGCTCCTGCCTGTTGATAACTGAGCATCTGTAGCTAACTTTGAAGGAAGGAAAAGAAAGAAGTGACTGCTCGACCCTTGGCTAGTTTGAGTGCTTATGTTACCAGCGTGGACAAGGCGAAAGGCAAAGTGGATTTATTGGATTAGTGCTTACGGATTGAAGAAGTCCAGCACATTGCACCCGGTCACTGGGGACCGAAGGATCACGACTGTTTCAAGCAGAGTGATAAGAAAACCAGGAATCTACCGGACCCTAGGTCGCGGCAGACAGCCCCTTATAGTCAGTACGTAACTGGGGTCAGGGGGAGTGAAGACTTTGGAGTTTCTGCAGGACAAAATAAGAATTCAGCTCCTTCACAGGAAGGCCCCTAACACTAAGCTGACTGGGCAGGTACAGCTATAGATTAGCTGGAGATTTTGAGGGAACTACGCTTCAGGCTGGTTGTACTCGTTGTATTGGAAGTAAAGGAGGCCCCTAACTTGTCCAGCTGCTGTCTCAAGATACACTCTCCTTGGATCAGCCTCCCTGGGACCTGCTTGAACATCTTACAAGTAAAGGTATGGAAAGACGCTGACCGTGTGAGACTGTGTTCTTTACCTGCACCCGACTTCACTATCTCCATAGACTTTGAGGGACCAGTCCCACCTGTAGGGGACCCGACATCTAGCTGCCTCACCATCCCCTCAGAGATCTACAGCAGCGCTGGTACAAATTACCAGAGACTACAGGTGGCGTCACGAACTGTACATAAATCTATCCCCTGTAAATATATCCCCAACATACGCCAGACCGCCCGGGCCACAGACCGAGCCACAGCTACCTGTGACAAAATCCCCCTAGACTTCTACGGGCTCGGCTCTGAGTACCCCATTGCCCTGGTAATCCACAATTGTGGTGGCGGGTCGACACAGTGTCAATTCAAAACGAATACTAGTCCCCCCTCAAAAAATGAGCCTTTATGAGGTGATGTCGAGGGAAATTTCGAAAAGTTCTGGCTCATGGAAGGATTGAGAATTGTCTGTGTCACGAAGGGGTTAATTCGGTCCAGTGCCGGCTGTAGGGTTTTAGCTTGGCTCCAGTAAAGTATCGTAGGGTTGTATTGTCTTATATATCATCTACGTATATCTTGTCTCCGGCCTTATGAGGTTTTTAGAGCCGTGGCCATGGTATATCTATTTTTATATCGGCTTAAACACAGTTGCTTCATTTTGTTTATCCAAGTCATGAGGACGAAGTCTCAAGGTGCCCGTAAATCTCCATAGCGACCTTGGTTTTGGCCCAGCGCCTGCTGCTCGGCCTGCTCACTAAACACTGTGCCCTCATGTATTATTTAGGAGCAGTTAAGAAGAATATAGCAACAGGCTCCATGAGGGTAACTGAGCAGGACAGCGGCGTGAAGTCGGCGACCTGGCTCTAATTCATCTGCCACAAACCTGTCATCTAAGTGCACGGTCTGGTTATTTTTTAATTGCTGCGTCTTCTTCATTGAGTCTACCCACACCTTGGGTTACGTTCACACAACCAAATTTTCGGTCCGAGTGCTGACTGTGGAAAAACTGACAGGACTCGAGTCGGAGCACTGTTATTTAATAGGGCTGTTCAGATGTCAACAGGCATTAGTGTCTTCTGCATCTTGAGACTCGTCTAAGGGTGTGCATAAAAAAACCGCGTCCTGTACGAATCAACTGTGTAGCACTCAAATTTTATGGATACATTGTAATTATGAACAGAGGAAACTGTTTTTGGTCCTGTAAGTCTTTTGTAAATTTTAGTTATTGCTAATTCGAAATGGGCAAATTTATTCAAGTGGAATTTAATGATCCTCCAATTTTACAAAAATCAGTGTTCTCCAGAATTCTGATTTGTTTGTATTTCGCTATGCACAAATGCAACAAAATAATGGCTAATAATTATTATTATAATAATGGTTAACATTTGCATGAACCATTAAAGGACTGGTAAAAGGTTAAATAAAATAAATAAAATAACAGTGAGGCTATGTTCACACATTTTGCTTTTGCTGCATTTTTTTGTGCAGGCAAAATCTGATCAGTGGCAGTAAAGAAGCTGCTAACAAAAAACAGGTTTTGCTGCATTTTTTCCTGTGTTTTTTATGCGTTTTTTGCTTCGTTTTTCAGGATCCCAAAGTTCAGCTTTGCATCCACCAAAGAAGCATGAACACAGGTCACCAATGCAAGACATATGTGAAACCAGCCACTTTTGAAAAAAGGGCAATTTGATCAATTTATTTAGTTAAAAAAGATTTTTGGGTCTGAAAAAATAGTGACTATTCTGAAAAGTAAGTTCACATGAGTT
>JARQOD010000006.1:389152025-389273990 GCA_033576555.1 Oophaga sylvatica | reverse complement strand
AACATCTGCCCTCAGCGCAGCCCAAAAACGAAGGAGTGCCCCATAATCCATGCGAGCAGCTGACGTGGCTCTGCAACAAAATGAAACCACATAACCAAATGAAAACCACTAGTGTAAACATAAAACGATTTATAACCTATTTGTACTAACATAGGAACGGAATCTCACTGACTCCCAACGCCCAATTTTTTTAACCATCTCATCCCCTAGTCCCCTTTTGGCAGCTTCAGTAGCACTCCGATCGTGAATGAATGCCCGCTATACTCCTTCCCCGAAAGGCCCCCCTTTTCCAAGCAGCGTCTAAATACCGCAATGAATTGGAAGCGCGTTAAGAAAGAACCGTCCTCATGTACCAGCAAAGGTTCACTCCCCAACCCATGCTGACATACAAAATTCCTCATACAACTCAAAGGGCATAGAGGAGAACCCGGTACCCCAAAAAGCACCACTTTGCAACCCCTCCCTTCAGTGTCCGTTTTTGAAGACCGCAAAAATATCTCCAACCTATCCCCGTATACATCCACATCCTGCCTAAACAAACCCCCTTTACGAAATTTAGAAGGGCTAACCAGCTCCCCCAGCCGAAAGGCCCCAAAGAATGCCAATGAAAAGGCTAAGCTAAATAAAATTACTTCCCCATGAGAAGAACAAACAAACCTCAATTGATCCCCTAACATTAACAACACCTCATACGACACTGGGCGTCTACCATCTACTACCCTCCAACCTTTACGCCAACCCCTCACTGCCTGCTGAACCACAAAAGACTTTGTCAAGTCGCATAACCCCCTAAACCTAAAACCAAAAGCCATCCCTGATAAGAAATGATTAAACTTGGGAACCGACCAGCCCAACTCCCAATTGTGACCAATTAACAACAGCAATTTGCTCTCATCTTCCAAACCTGTCCCTAACCGTGACCTCCAATTCTCCCACATAGCCCAGGATTTCGCATAGTGTGCCCACCTTCCAGCTGCCAACGACCTAGACAACAGCTCTCTCACTGCCCCAGCAGAAGACTCCACAATTCCTCCGAGCATACCAGCCCCGTTGGTTACGCTTGAGGTGCCAGCTCCCAGACACAATTCCACTGCGAACAAGAAAAAGCTTCAAGGATGGGATCATGCTTCATAGGTTCCATTTCCGCCGTAACCCACAAATTAAAATGCAAACCACCCAAACCATCCGCTGAAGAACTCTGACCACCACCTGATCATGTGATGACAACGAAGTTATGGCCTTCACCGACCTCATGGACTCGCAACCAAATCAAATCTTCCTATTCCGAACACTCTCCCCCCACAAAGTTAGGGCCACCAGTATGGGGAACACTTCACATAACACCTGATTATTCGGCAAGCCCCACGTGACGCATGCATCTGGCCACCGTTCCACCAACCAACTTCCTTGAAAAAATAGACTGAAACCACGATCCACTTCTGAAGACACTAGCTTCCCTAGTGACTCTGCCGATACCACTGGAGCTAACCACATTGACTTCCCATTATAGGAATCAAGAAAAAGCACCCATACCTTTAAATCGTCCTTCAACTCCTTCCGTAACCTTATAAAATGTGAAGGCGCCGTAACCCCAACTGTAGCGAGAGAGAGCCTCCGGCAAAAAGGCCTCCCCATTGGCATGATTTGACAAGCGAAATTCAACTTGCCTAGCAAAGACTGAACCTACTTCAATGTTACCTTTTTTAAACTACAAACCCGTTTCACCACCAGTCTCATATCGCACAATTTATCCTCCGGAATTCTGCACTCCATTGCAACCGTGTCAATTTTGATTCCTAAAAAACTCAACGACGTAACTGGACCCACGGTCTTTTCAGCCGCCAAAGGAACGCCAAATCTTTTTGCCACACCCTTCATTGTGTGAAGTAGCACCGAACAATCTGGTGAAACGGCCGAACCGACAAAAAATCATCCAAATAATGGATACAAGAACCAAGACCCGACATGTCTTTAACTGTCCATTCTAAGAATGTACTAAAGGTTTCAAAATACGCACAAGACAGCGAACAACCCATCGGCAAACAACGGTCCAAGTAAAACCCCCCCATTCCAAAAACACCCCAACAAATGCATGCTTTCCGGGTGAACAGGTAGCAAACGAAAAGCTGCCTCAATATCCGTTTTTGCCAAAAGAGCGCCGTGCCCACATTCCCGAACCAAAGCCACCGCCTCATCAAAAGACGTATACAAAACTGAACATAACTGAGGATCAATCCCATCATTGACTGACAAACCCTTTGGAAATGAGAGGTGATGAATCAACCGGAATTTATTCAACTGCTTCTTGGGCACCACCCCAAGAGGAGAAACCCTCAAATTGCATAACGGAGCCGACACAAATGGTCCTGCCATTCTACCTAGTGTCACCTCCTTATTTAGTTTTTCAGTGACCACCTTTGGGAATTCATTGTCCGACTTCAAATTCTTGGTTGATAACCGCACCTCTACATCAACAAAAGGAATCCTAAAACCGTCCTTAAAACCATTGAGCAAAAATACCGCCGCCTCCCTATCCGGATATCTACTTAGAAAATGCGCCATCTCTGTTAGCCGCACCGGAGTCTCCCCTTTTATCAATTCCCTCTGACCCTCTCTGCTTTCCTGCTCTAAAGCATTTTGACGGCCCGTGACTACCCCCACAGGAACAACACTCGTGTTTGAATTTGCATTTTGTTCCAAATTTGCATGTCCCATCATTAAAAGAAAAGCACAGTCCTTTCAGTGATGACACCGAGTGCCCTGACTGTCCCGAACCCCCGGTGCTCCCATAAAAAAGCTGTGAAAC
The DNA here is from genome assembly GCA_033576555.1 of Oophaga sylvatica. Taxonomy (NCBI): domain Eukaryota; kingdom Metazoa; phylum Chordata; class Amphibia; order Anura; family Dendrobatidae; genus Oophaga; species Oophaga sylvatica. The sequence continues at coordinate 389,271,184 of JARQOD010000006.1, read as the reverse complement.
CTGCCCTGGCCTGACCGGCGCCGTCACTCTCATCCATAACGCAATATCTTTGTGATCCCACCTTATGTTAGGTCTGACCGCTTTCCGCTGACGGAACTGCTCATCATACCTAAGCCAACCCTGACCCCCATAAATTCTGTGTGCCTCCCCAATTGTGTCCATGTAGCAAAAGAGAGGAGAACAATTCTCTGGAGACTTTTCCCCAATAACGCTCGCCAGTATAGCGAATGCCTGTAACCAATTAGATAACGTGCGAGGGATGAGACGAAACCGTCTCTTTTCCTCATCCTCTTTCTTAGACTCCTCCCTCCTTGACCTGTCCAAATTAAAACGCTCCAGCGGTAGCAGGGAAAAAATCTCTACGTATTCCCCTTTCCATATTTTTTCCTTCACTTCTTGTTTCAAATGTGCCCCCAATGGCCCCTCAAAACAGATGTACACCTCCCCTTTTGCGGCGTCATACAACCTTACCGACTCATCCTTCTCACTCACCCTTACCTCACCTGACGACCCTTGACCTGACGTTTCACCTGCCGTCGCAGTAGCGCTAGCAATCGCTGACCCCCCTTCCCCTGCATTCAGGCACGTATTAGAAGACCTCGATAACCCGACATCACTTGACGACCCGCTATTCCTGGTGTTCCCTAACCAAGCTGACAGCGGCGATGCAACTCCTTGCCCATTCCCAGCCTCCCACAACCGTGCTAACTCCGCTAGCCCTTGCAATAGAACACTCATACCCGTACTAGCCCCCCCCGCAGACACACCCCTGGCACAATTACACTGGGAGCTAAAGACGGTATAAAGTACATCATAGATTGTCTCTCACCTAGCTGCGTGGGTGCTGTGTCCCCAGCAGCCGCCAATCCGGAATCCTGACTTGGATGACTTGCGCTGGACTCTCCGCCGGCTTGTAGATAGTTTGTATACGGCCGACCTGCTCCAGCCGCCGCGTTCGTATACGGCCGGCCTGTTTCACCCGCCGCGTCTGTTGCAGGCAAATCCTGTTGCCGCGGTGAGTTGACGTGGTCCGTGGCCAGAGCGTGCGCTGACCCCTGCACAGGATCTGTCTGCCCCCCTATACCACACCCTGTGGCACCCCCAACACCCTGTGACGTGACATCCCCATGTAAACTTACCCCTAACCCTCCTCCTCCCTCCCTGTCCCCTGAAGCAGCATGGAGCTGTCCAAGGTCCTGAACATGAGCAGCAGCAGCCAGTGAGTGGGAGGGACCGCTCTGCTGCCACTCACCTACCACTCTGCGCTCTGAGGCCTGCTATGCTGTTCCCCGACGAGCTGCTTCATTCGGCCTGATAATGGCCGGCTGGATGGAGGCTCCTGCGCCCCTCTCACGTTCTGGCACCGCTGCGGCCGGGTGACCGGATCTCCCCTCCTCACCGCAGAAGGCGCCTTAAGTGCAGGCCCCCGTGACAGGTCCCGACGCTGCTGAGCTGGGCCCGTTCCCAGCTGGGCCCCAGCTGGGCCAAATCCCGGCTCCCCTCCTGGTACCTCAGCCACTCTCGTCGGGGAGGAGGCCGACACCTCCCCCCGCTGCAGGTCCCGCCTCAGAGTTGGAATCCTCCCAGCCACTCGTGCCCTCTGCCTGCGGCATGAGATCCCTGCTGTAGGGTCCCCGGAGGGGCTCCTCAAACGGCGCCGGACCCAGGGGGTTACCTCTGGGCTGAGGCGCTCCGGAGGCCTGGCCCTCCGCGGCCGTCGCCCGGACCGCTGCGATGGAGCTGGTTCGGCCCCCCCATCTGGAAGCAGGCCCTGTAACGATGCCTGCAGCCATCCTGTGCCCCTGGAACTAGCAGGATCACGCAGCTGCTGAAGGATCACTTCAACGTCCATCATTACTTAACAAGGTAACAGATAAGCTCGCTTTCTATGTTATGGGCACCTAAAATGGTTGCCCCACTAAGATGTCCACCCTATTTATACTATCCACCCTTCTCCCCCCCTTTTTCCTCCTACTACTCCACAGCCCTATCAGATGCCTTTGTTTCAAAAACCCATTAACCCCTCCCACAGCATGACTCCTTAACCCTTCCCTGTAGTCCCTCTTCAAACCCTGTCATGGCGTCCTCCCTTTTACGGCCTGTGGCCCCAGTACGGCCTTGCTTGATAAAAAACAAGAGGGCACAGTGCTCGACTCCCTACTAATCTGACATTGATGGAAAATCTTATGTATAAAGTCCCCAAAAAATTGAAGACAATGTTATACTTTATCTGGACAAGGCAGAAGATAATGCTTGGATACTCCATAGTCTTCAGTTACTGTAGAAAGACTGCAGTATTCAATGTAAATCAAAAGTGTGTTTGTGGTGTCATTGTCATTTTTTTGACCAATACCACTGAGGACCCTTTTTTGTATCACAGACCTGTGTGGGCGGTGTAGGAGTTGCAATTGTACCCTGGCCCTGGAGCCTGGTGGTGGGGAGCAAAAGGTTCATTTGGACCATAACGAAGACCAATAATACTTGGGGTCCAGTTGGAAATTTTCACAGGATGGATATGTCCCCCATCCCGGGACTTTTCCTAGAATATGTGTCCCCCATCCTGGTATTTATATCCCTCAGCCTGGGTCCATCCTGGTATATACGGTATGTCCCTTATCCTTGGCCCATACTATACAGTCATGGCCAAAAGTTTTGAGAATGACACAAATATTATATTTTCACATGATCTGCTGCCCTCTGGTTTTTATGTGTGTTTGACAGATGTTTTTATCACAGACAGAAATATAATAATTGCAAACATATGAGTAACAAAAGCTTATATTGACAGTTAGAATGAGTTAATGCAGCAAGTCAATATTTGCAGTGTTGACCCTTCTTCTTCAGGACCTCTGCATTTCTCCCTGGCATGCTCTCAATCAACTTCTGGACCAAATCCTGACTGACAGTCCATTCTTGCACAATCAACGCTTTCATTTTGTCAGAATTGTTAGGTTTTTGTTTGTCCACCCGTCTCTTGATGATTGACCACAAGTTCTCAATGGGATTAAGATCTGGGGAGTTTCCAGGCCATGGACCCAAAATCTCTATGTTTTGTTCCCTGAGCTATTTAGTTATCACCTTTGCTTTATGGCAAGGTGCTCCATCATGCTGGAAAAGGCATTGTTGATCGCCAAACTGCTCTTGGAGGGTTGGGAGAAGTTGCTCTTGGAGGACATTCTGGTACCATTCTTTATTCATGGCTGTGTTTTTAGGCAAGACTGTGAGAGAGCCGATTTCCTTGGCTGAGAAGCAACCCCACACATGAATGGTTTCAGGATGCTTAACAGTTGGCATTAGACAAGACTGGTGGTAGCGCTCACCTTGTCTTCTCCGAATGAGGCGTTTTCCTGATGTCCCAAACAATCGAAAAGGGGATTCATCAGAGAAAATAACTTTACCCCAGTCCTCAGCAGTCCACTGCCTGTACCTTTTGCAGAATATCAGTCTGTCCATGATGTTTTTTCTGGAGAGAAGTGGCTTCTTTGCTGCCCTCCTTGAGACCAGGCCTTGCTCCAAGAGTCTCCGCCTCACAGTGCGTGCAGATGCACTCACACTTGCCTGCTGCCATTCCTAAGCAAGCTCTGCATTACTGGTAGCCCGATCCCGCAGCTGAAACACTTTTAAGAGACTGTCCTGGCGCTTGCTGGTCTGTTTTGGGCGCCCTGAAGCCTTTTTGGCAACAATGGAACCTCTCTCCTTGAAGTTCTTGATGATTCGATAGATTGTTGACTGAGGTGCAATCTTTCTAGCTGCGATACTCTTCCCTGTTAGGCCATTTTTGTGCATTGCAATGATGACTGCACATGTTTCTTTAGAGATAACCATGGTTAACAGAAGAGAAACAATGATGCCAAGCACCAGCTTCCTTTTAAAGTGTCCTGTGGTGTCATTCTTACTTAATCATGACAGATTGATCTCCAGCCATGTCCTCATCAACACCCACACCTGTGTCAATGGAGCAATCACTGAAAAGAGGTTAGCTGGTCCTTTTAAGGCAGGGCTGCAATGATGTTGAAATGTGTTTTGGGGGATAAAGTTCATTTTCTAGCCAAATATTGACTTTGCAAGTAATTGCTGTTAAGCTGATCACTCTTTATAACATTCTGAAGTGTATGCAAATTGCCATTAGAAAAAGTGAAGTAGTAGACTTTGTAAAAATTAATATTTGTGTCATTCTCAAAACTTTTGGCCATGACTGTACAGCCCTGGCAAAAATTAAGAGAACACCACATGAAAACCTTGTTAATGGCAGCCCATTCTCCAGACCTAAACCCCATTGAAAACCTATGGAATGTAATCAAGAGGATGATGGATAGTCACAAGCCATCAAACAAAGAAGAACTGCTTAAATTTTTATGCCTGAAGCAGTGTGAAAGACTGGTGGAAAGCATGCCAAGACGAATGAAAGCTGTTTTTAAAAATCATGGTTATTCCTCAAAATATTGATTTCAGGACTCTTCCGGAGTTAAAACATTAGTATTGTTGTTTCTAAATGATTTTGAACATGTTTTCTTTGCATTATTTGAGGTCTGAAAGCATTTTTTTTTTTATTTTGACCATTTTTCTTTGTCAGACAAAAAATACAAAATTTATTGCTTGGAAATTCGGAGACATGTTGTCCGTAGTTTATAGACTAAAATAACAATTTACATTTTACTCAAAAATATACCGTACCTATAAAGAGAAAAATCAGACAAACTAAACATTTGAAAATGGTCTCTTAATTTTTGCCATAGCTGTATGTCCCCCATCCTGGGCCTTTCCTGGTATGTATGTCCATCATCCTAGGCCTATCCTGGTATATACACCAGGATCTCCGATCCCGGACCTATCCTGATGTATTTGTCCCCCATACTGGTATATATGCCCTCAATCCCAGAACCATTCTGGTGTATATATCTCCAATCCTGGGTCTTTTCCTGGTATATATGTCCCCATCCCGGACCCATCCTGATGTATATGTCCCCCATCCTGGTATATATGCCCCCGATTCCGGACCCATCCTGGTGTATATGTCTTCCATCCTGGTATATACTGTATATCCCCCATTCTACCTCTTTTCTTTAACACATACAAAATAAACGATTTTACTCACCTTTCTCCACTCCCACTTCAAACGGCGTCACCTTCTGCAGCTGACTTAAGCGTGCAAGCGACGGTTAGAGCCAGTAACTTGCACGCCAACATCAGCTGCCGGACTCTGATTTGGTTGGCAGCTTGTATTGCGGTGCAAGCATCGGCGGGCCACTGCGCCGCAATGCATTTCAGCTGAACGTGTGTCTGAGGACTCCCATCCTGCTGAAATATGTGCTGGCATCAGTGGGTGCTACTCGTTAAGCACCTGGGTCCCACGAGCTTCAAATTACATTGCTTATGACAGATAATAATGATCATTTTTATTTATATAGTGCCAACATATTCCGCAGCACTTTACAATTAAGTAGGGACATGTACAGACACCTATCAAAAATATTTAGTGTAATGTTACGCATGTTCCTATAAAAATGTATTGTTCATGGGGGATCTCGGCAGCACAGTTGTAAATACCACTTACTTTTGCCTTTAATCATTCCTGATTTTGCCTTTAGAATAGCAGACAAATTATCCGTAAAGTACTGTCGGCGATATTAAAAGCATTTCCCAATTAAGGATTGCTTTTAGGAATATAAGAGTGCACTTAAAACTAAATATTGATCTCCTTCGTTGACTCTGGTCACTACAAATTAATGATCTCTCTTTAATTACTCTACTGCTTAGTAAAACAAGGATGCATTCTTACTGTGTCATCAAGACAGCCGCTTCATGATCCTAGAGGAAGCTCAGCCCAAAATAAACTAATTAGGGAAAGCAGGATCTATACATCTAACGACACTTCTGCTGCTTTGCTGTCGTATAATGCCAGCCTGTCAGTGCATGATGGGCGGAAAGAAGTTTCTCCTGTTATTAACCAGAATTACAGCAAATAGGGAAAAATTAAGATCCTGAACCTCCTAGAATCATTCTCCATGTTTTTTTTGCGGGACCCCTACCACCCGTAAAGGCACCGGCTTTACAAATTAAATTTCTACCAGTTAGCATATTGCACCATCATTTCTTCTGTTCTACAAAACTCATTATATTTTTATGACAGAGCCTTTATCTCTTGACTCCTTTCCAGGTCTTTAGTAAGAATAATTTACAGTCTGTAACAAAAATAGATTTTCAAGGCCCCCGGATATTTCAACGTTTCGGCCGCAAACTGGCTTTTGTCAATTCAAAAATGAACGAATAAGCAGCATTGTCATCCTTTCATTTTTTTTCTGCTTGAAAAAAAAGCCGTTTTTGGCCAAAACTTTGCATCCACACCAAGCTTGTAACTTTTTGATGTTGATGCAATAAAGTAAGATTTGGAAATATCTGGCTCATTGGAAATATGGTTTCGTTGCTAAGTTGAGCGTCTGATTGGAGAGTCGCTTCTAAGACGCTTTGAGCTATAGGAGGGGCACAGATTCCAACTTTAAACTATGAGTTACAGTCTTTATTAGAGTTCAGAACTAAATTCATAATTTTGTAGAGATGAAATCTACCAAAAGTTCTTACTACCTTGATATCTATGATGGTATGAGATCTAGGTATATAATGTGCCATCGCATAGGCTCTACCATTTGCAGGAGTCCTGAGACATTGATATTACGTCACATGAAATAATTGGTGGAGATTCATTAGAATAGGTGTCTCATGCTTTCGACATCACAGAGTTTCTGAATCTCTGGATATCATTGGGACCCGCGTATTATGTGTCTTCTTACATTAGACTCTGTGCATCATTAAGTTGCTCGTGTTCTGGTTAATTATCTTCGCAAACACGTTTTAGCAGAGCGAAGACATGGAGACTATAGATGACCTTTCTGAGCTGTAATCATGTGAAATGCACCACTCTGTAATCATCATTAAACTAGACCATTTTTATGCTTCCGCATCCCATGCTTTTGACCTATAATCAACTCTAAGTTCCTATCGACCAGCATCTTGACTTGTCATCAGTGGGTTATAATAAGCAAATGTTACCTCTTTCGTGGATAATAATGGCTGAGAAAATAATATGAAATGAAAGAGACTGTAAATCGGTGTCGAAAATCAAGTCATAAATAGAGAAAATGCAGCAATTTTAACATATGACTGTTATTTAGTTTATATTTTTCATTCTTTTATTTTTGAATCATGTTCTTTTTTTAAGCTTTATCCAGAGACAAAACCCCATTTAATCTCCCCAACAGAAGAATACATGCAGCACACAGGCAATGCAGTCAAACATTTAAAGGGTTTGACCACTACCTGGATGACCCCTCTTTAAATGAAGAGCTCTTGTTTTTAAAATAAAGCTCCAGGGAGTGGACAACCCTTTTAAGCTGGTTAATTCTGATAACATTTTGTAGTTATGTTAAATTAGTCAACAAGGTAATATTTCAAGTAAAGAAGTCTTAGGCCTCTTTCACACTGAAGTCGTTCGGCGTCAGTCAAAATCTGCCAAAGTGTGAAAACAGATCCGCCTTTTTTTTGGCGGATCCGTTTTTTCCCCATTCATTTGCATTAGTGACGGATTTGACGGATGGTCGTCCGTTTGATCCGTCATACGACGGATCCGTCAGAAATTTGGCGTCCGACATCTGGAGTAGACATTGGAACGTTTTTTGTCTGCGTCGAAATTGTGGACCATGACGGATCCGTCGCATCCGCCGTTTTGTCTAATGGGTGGCGGTTCCGTCGTCATCCGTTATTGACGGAATCCGATGACGGATCCATTATATACTGAGCAAGGCCAGAAACCCTTCTTGTGTGTCTCTCTCTCTCTCTCTCTCTCTCTCTCCACGTCCAAGGGTTCAAAAGTTCACTTTGGCATTCTTAAAAGGATCCGTCTAAAAACTGATCCGCTGCATCAGTTTCCACCAATATACAACGGATCCGTTATTTTCACACTTTGGCCGACTGGGACTGACGCCAGACGACTGAAGTGTGAAAGAGGCCTTAGGCGACGTTAAAACGTTCAGTATTTGGTCAGTATTTTACACACGTGGTCAAAATTGTTGGTACCCCTCGTTTAATGACATAAAAACCACAATGATGACTGAAATAACTTGAATCTGACAAAAGTAACAATAAATCAAAAATCTATGAAAATGAACAAATGAAAGTCAGACATTGCTTTTCAATCATGCTTCCACAGAATTTTTTTAAAAATAAAACTCATGAAATAGGCCTGGACAGAAATAATGGTACCCCTGAAAATAATGTGACAAAAGGGACATGTTAAATCAAGGTGTGTCTACTAATTAGAATCACAGGTGTCTACAATCTTGGAATCAGTGAGTGGCCTGTACAGAGGGCTACAGATACTCACTGTGCTGTTTGGTGACATGGTGTGTATCACACTCAACATGGACCAGAGGAAGTGAAGGAAAGAGTTGTCTCAGGAGATTAGAAAGAAAATTATAGACAAACATGTTAAAGGTAAAAGCTATAAGACCATCTCCAAGCAGCTTGATGTTCTTGTGACTACAGTTGCACACAGTCAGAAATTTAAGCTCCATGAGACTCTAGCCAACCTCCCTGGACATGGCTGCAGGAGGAAAATTGATGACAAATCAAAGAGACGGATAATGCGAATGGTAACAAAAGAGTCCAGAAAAACTTCCAAACAGATTAAAGGTGAACTTCAAGCTCAAGGAACATCAGTGTCAGATCACACCATCCTTTGTTGTATGAGCCAAAGTGGACTTCATGGGAGATGACCTAGGTGGGCACCATTGTTGAAAAAAAATCATAAAGTCAGACTGGAATTTGCCAAACTACATGTTGACAAGCCACAAAGCTTCTGGGAGAATGTCCTATGGATAGATGAGGCAAAAATGGAACTTTTTGGCAGGGCACATCAGCTCTATGTTCACAGATGGGAAAAATGAAGCATAGCAAGAAAAGAACACTGTCCCTACTGTAAAGCTTGGATGAGGCTTTGTTATGTGCTGGGGCTGCTTTGCTGCATCTAGCACAGGGTGTCTAGAATCTGTGCAGGGTACAATGAAATCTCAAGACTATCAAGAGATCCTAGAGAGAAATGTGCTGCCCAGTGTCAGAAAGCTTGGTCTCAGTTGCAGGTCATGGGTCTTGCAACAGGATAATGACCCAAAACACACAGCTAAAAACACCCAAGAATGGGTAAGAGGAAAACATTGGACTATTCTGAAGTGGCCTTCTATGAGCCCTGACCTAAATCCTATTCAGCATCTTTGGAAAGAGCTGAAACATGCCGTCTGGAAAAGGCAACCTTCAAACACGAGACAACTGGAGCAGTTTGCTCTTGAGGAGTGGGCCAAAATACCTGTCGAGATGTGAAGAAGTCTCATTGACAGTTACAAAAATCGTTTGATTGCAGCGATTGCCTCAAAAGATTGTGCAACAAAATGTTAAGTTAAGGGTACCATCATTCCTGTCCAGGCCTATTTCATGAGTTTTATATTTTAAAAATTCTGTGGACGCATGGTTGAAAAGCAATGTCTGACTTTCATTTGTTAATTTTCATAGATTTTTTTTATTTATTATTGCTTTGTCCGATTCAAGTTATTTCTGTGACCATTGTGGGTTTTTCTGTCATTAAATGAGGGGTGCCAACAATTTTAACCACGTGTGTACATCAGTATTTGTAAGCAAAAATCAGGAAAGGAAAAATCAGAGGAAAAGTATAATAGAAACACATCACCACTTCTGTATTTATCACCCACTCCTGGTTTTATCCTACAAATACTGAGGTAAAATACTGATCAAATACTGACCGTGGCCTAAAAGCGTTCTTATGTCATAAAGAAATGTGTGCAATGAGATTTTTTCAATGCAATGTAAAATGAATTGACCTCTAAACTGCTAGAGCACTATCACCTCCGCTCCATTCAATCTGAGGCTCTAAAGAGGTTGGTTTTGGTTCTCGGGATCTACAATCTTGTTTTTTGGGGCTCCCAATGGTCAAACCTCAGACATTTCATAAGTCATCTATTCTATTGATGTGGCATAACTTAAAGGGAATCTGTCACCCCCGGGATCTGTATGACCTATATTAATATGAGCATACAGGTAATAGAAATGTTACACTAGTCCTACCTGTATGCCTCATATTAATGGTCTTATTGTTGAGAAATCTTATGTTCTTTCCTTATGCTAATGATTTCATCCCGGCTCCGATGCTTGGAAGAAATCATTGCCTCCTGCCTTCATTGTAATACTACCCCCTCCCATGCACGTCAGTTATGGCCCCGGAATCCCGCTCCTGCGTCCTGCACTGCCTCCACAATCCATACCTTTCCTACCTTCTATGGGCAGTGTTTTCAGGCATTTTCTGAGCAGATGCCAACGAGTCACTGTGACCTCCGGCGTGCGTCCCTGTAAGGTGCTCTCCCCATTCCCTCCCTGCATAGTCATCGCTAGGAACCATGTGTACATGGAGATGACTATGCAGGAAGGAAGTGGGAAGAGCATCCTATCGTAAGGTACATCAGAGTTTACTGGAGCGGAAGTCGCCTGCACAGAAAATCCCTGAATGCAGTGTCCACAGAAGGGAGGGAAAGGTACATTTTGTGGATCTGTCTATCTATATATACACTTTCTATCTATTCATCATCTATCTATTTATCTATCTATTATCTATCTACAGTGGGGGAAATAAGTATTTGATCCCTTCTGTTTTTGTTAGTTTGACCACTGACAAAGACATAAACAGTCTATAATTTTAATTGTAGGTTAATTTTAACATTCAATCCAAAAAATCACATTGTATAAATTATATAAATTTATTTCCATTTTGCAGTGAGAAATACGTATTTGATCCCTCTGGCAAACAAGACTTAATACTTAATGACAAAACCCTTGTTGGCAAGCACAGCAGTCAGACGTTTTTTGTAGTGGATGATGAGTTTTGCGCACATGTCAGGAGGAATTTTGGTCCACTCCTCTTTGCTGATCATCTCTAAATCATTAAGATTTTGAAGCTGTCGCTTGGCAACTCGGAGCTTCAACTCCCTCCATAAGTTTTCTATGGGATTAAGGTCTGGAGACTGGCTAGGCCATTCCATGACCTTAATGTACTTCTTTTTAAGCGACTCCTTTGTTGCCTTGGCTGTATGTTTTGGGTCATTGTCTTGCTGGAAGACCCAGCCATGACCCGTTTTTAATGTCCTGGCGGATGGAAGGAGGTTGTCACTCAGGATTTTACGGCACATGGCTACATCCATTCTTCCATTGATGCATTGAAGTAGTCCTGTGCCCTTAGGAGAGAAACACCACCAAAACATAATGTTTCCCCCACCATGCTTGACAGTGAGGACTGTGTTCTTTGGGTCATAGGCAGCATTTTTCTTACTCCAAACACAGCGATTTGAGTTAATGCCAAAGACCTCAATGTTTGTCTCATCTGACCACGGCACCTTCTCCCAATCACTCACAGAATCATCCAGGTGATCATTGGCAAACTTCAGACGGGCCTGCACATGTGCCTTCTTGAGCAGGGGACCTTGCGGGCACTGCAGGATTGTAAACCTTTACGGTGTAATGTTTAGCAGTGGTTTTCTTAGATCCTGTGGTCCCAGCTGCCTTGAGATCATTAACAAATTCCCCCCGTGTAGTTTTAGGCTGATCTCTCACCTTCCTCATGATCAAGAATACCCCACGAGGTGAGATTTTGCATGGTGCCCCAGATTGATGTTAATTGACAGCCATTTTGTATTTCTTCCATTTTCTTACTATTGCATCAACAGTTGTCTCCTTCTCACCCAGCGTCTTACTTATGGTTTTGTAGCCCATTGCAGCTTGGTGCAGGTCTATGATCTTGTCCTTGACATCCTTATAAAGCTCTTTGGTCTTGCCTATGTTGTAGAGGTTAGAGTCTGACTGATTGAGTCTGTGGACAAGAGTCTTTTATAAAGGTGACTCTGTAAGACAGCTGTCTTTAATGCAGGTAACTAGTTGATTAGGAGTGTCTAACTGGTCTGCAGAAGCCAGAGCTCTTAATGGTTGGTAGGGGATCAAATACTTATTTCTCACTGCAAAAATGCAAATAAATTTATACAGTAAAGATGTGTATCTTTGTACCGTGTTAGCCAGTAGATAGAAAAATATTTAGAGTTCAGAGTCCTCAGTGGTTGATAGCCATTAAAAGGTATCAACCACTGAGGACTCTCAACTCTAAATAAATTTATATTAATTATACAATGTGATTTTCTATCATTAGACAGAAACTAAAGATTAGTTTGGACAAAATCTATTTTTTTTAATTCTGTGAATGCCTTTATTTCTATGCATTTAATTTTTATGCATTATTTATATGCATTTACCAAATTAATTTATTCTGTACTGAGCTAATTATTGTTAATTATCCTTAATTGATAGTGAAGACTATTATGCGTCTTGGTTTATAGCTTCGCTCTATAACAGCAATTTTCTTGAAATTGGTAATTACAGAATTTTTGCATTTATTGAGTTGCTGAATTAAATGATCTTTGCCTATTAAAGGAATCATTGTAATTTTTAGCCAGTTACTTCCACAGGATGAGACCCGTGGTGCACAATTGAGCATATTAATATCATTCGTAGGGTGGCACGTAGATAGACACGTTAGTTAATACTGATGCTTTAAGGTAGCTGGTCTCTCTGGATTATCGGGGTTGTTTAGATTAGGTCAACCCTTTACTCTATAGACAGGGGTTGACTTCATTACAAATCCTACTAATTGTAGCACTCGCACAATCCCTGGGTTAAGTGGCATTTTCCCAAAAAATACAGAACCAGCTTCTTTGATATTTCATGTTCTCCTTGGTCTTCTGCTTAGTATCTCTAAGCACAATCTGGGTCAGTATATCAACGTGGATGTGTGAATTTTTGCTCAAGATGAATTTCCATGAGAACTACAAGTATCTACAAATACTGTGTGTCATCCAATCACAACACTTCCTACTAAAATAAAATAGCAATGTCCTGGTAAATAGGAATTCTGGAGTCCTTTTCCCATGAAATACCATTTCTGGACCATCTTTTGTTATAACTCTGTTGTTCTGGTCTTCTGTTATACCTCCTGGAAATGTATGAATAAATTAAGAACTGGGTGCTAACATTTTTCTTGCCAAAGGGTGTGTCCGAACACAGTCAATATTGATTGGACAATGTCAGCAAATAGAGGGACACTTCCACCTTTAGCCACACCTCCAGCTGGTAACACCATTTGTCAGTTTAGGCTTTGTTCTCACAACAAAGGCGTTCAAAAATGACAAGTGTTTTCCAACGGAAATCCATTTAGAAAATTTTGCTTTTTTGCCGAGTTTTTACACTAGTTTTTCTTTTCTGAAAGTATTTTCTTAAGTTGTTTTAAAGAGGTTTTTTTTTCTCTCAGCGTTCTTTACATCCATTTGATAGGAAAGTCCCTGGTTAGGAGTGGATTCCATCAGAATCTACTAAAAAATAGTGACATGCACTTTTTTTTCTTACTGGTCTTTTTCAAAACCTCTCCAGGAAATAAAAAAGCTAAACAAAACTCCATCCTAAATAGCAATTTAAAGTGATTTTTAAGACTATTTTAGAGTGGATCCTCTTGAAAAAAAAAAAGCCTAAAAAAAATTCATTGTGAGCATAGCGTTAGGCTACAAGTACCTGCAAAAGCTATGAGCTTTCAGAGATCTCATGCACAAGCATTGTTTTTGTTCCTGACTGAATTAGAAAACTACTGTTTGTTTGAAAACTGCAGCATGTCACTTCTTTCAGTGTTTTTTCACCCATAGAAAGCAATGACTAAGTGCAAAAAAGCAGTAAAAACACAGCAAAAAAACATTGCCATCAGTTTTTGCAGCTTTTTTAGTGGGAAAAAGCAGGTACAGCTAGGTGTGAAACTCATTTATTTTTGTGATTTTCTCAAGTTTAAATCAAAATGTCTTGGTCTCCTCACAAGAGAATGGCAATGGCAACCAATCTTGGAGTCAAAAACGGACAAGATTGCAAGCCGATAAAAAATCGGATTGCAATCGGACCAATGTTATTCAATAGGGGACTTCTCATTTGCGATTTTTTTCTCAGCTGAAATCGGTCTGAGAAAAAAATCGCAGCAAGCTGCGATTTGCAGCGATTTTGGCATGATAATCGCTAATGCAAGTCAATGGGTGCAGAAATAATCGGACAGCACTTGCACCATGCAAGTGCTGTCTGATTTATACGCACCGGTGTCCTTTGAAAAGCCGGCAATTCATCCCCGGCTACTATAAAATCACACTGACAGCTCACAAAACACTAGATATATACACATAGAATACATATATATGTATACATGTCATTGTCATATATTTATACAGGTCCTTCTCAAAAAATTAGCATATAGTGCTAAATTTCATTATTTTCCATAATGTAATGATTACAATTAAACTTTCATATATTTTAGATTCATTACACACCAACTGAAATTTGTCAGGTCTTTTATTGTTTTAATACTGATGATTTTGGCATACAACTCCTGATAACCCAAAAAACCTGTCTCAAAAAATTAACATATTTCAACCATCCAATAAAATAAGTGTTTTTTAAAAACAAACAAAAAAACCATCAAATAATAAAGTTCAGTTATGCACTCAATACTTGGTCGGGAATCCTTTTGCAGAAATGACTGCTTCAATGCGGCGTGGCATGGAGGCAATCAGCCTGTGACACTGCTGAGGTGTTATGGAGGCCCAGGATGCTTCGATAGCGGCCTTAAGCTCATCCAGAGTGTTGGGTCTTGCGTCTCTCAACTTTCTCTTCACAATATCCCACAGATTCTCTATGGGGTTCAGGTCAGGAGAGTTGGCAGGCCAATTGAGCACAGTAATACCATGGTCAGTAAACCATTTACCAGTGATTTTGGCACTGTGAGCAGGTGCCAGGTCGTGCTGAAAAATGAAATCTTCATCTCCATAAAGCATTTCAGCCGATGGAAGCATGAAGTGCTCCAAAATCTCCTGATAGCTAGCTGCATTGACCCTGCCCTTGATGAAACACAGTGGACCAACACCAGCAGCTGACATGGCACCCCACACCATCACTGACTGTGGGTACTTGACACTGGACTTCAGGCATTTTGGCATTTCCTTCTCCCCAGTCTTCCTCCAGACTCTGGCACCTTGATTTCCGAATGACATGCAAAATTTGCTTTCATCAGAAAAAAGTACTTGGGACCACTTAGCAACAGTCCAGTGCTGCTTCTCTGTAGCCCAGGTCAGGCGCTTCTGCCGCTGTTTATGGTTCAAAAGTGGCTTTACTTGGGGAATGCGGCACCTGTAGCCCATTTCCTGCACACGCCTGTGCACGGTGGCTCTGGATGTTTCTACACCAGACTCAGTCCACTGCTTCCTCAGGTCCCCCAAGGTCTGGAATCGGTCCTTCTCCACAATCTTCCTCAGGGTCCGGTCACCTCTTCTCGTTGTACAGCGTTTTCTGCCACATTGTTTCCTTCCAACAGACTTCCCATTGAGGTGCCTTGATACAGCACTCTGGGAACAGCCTATTTGTTGAGCAATTTCTTTCTGGGTCTTACCCTCTTGCTTGAGGGTGTCAATGATGGCCTTCTTGACATCAGTCAGGTCGCTAGTCTTACCCATGATGGGGGTTTTGAGTAATGAACCAGGCAGGGAGTTTTTAAAAGCCTCAGGAATCTTTTGCATGTGTTTAGAGTTAATTAGTTGATTCAGAAGATTAGGGTAATAGGTCGTTTAGAGAACCTTTTCTTGATATGCTAATTTTTTGAGACAGGTTTTTGGGTTATCAGGAGTTGTATGCCAAAATCATCAGTATTAAAACAATAAAAGACCTGACAAATTTCAGTTGGTGTGTAATGAATCTAAAATATATGAAAGTTTAATTGTAATCATTACATTATGGAAAATAATGAAATTTAGCACTATATGCTAATTTTTTGAGAAGGACCTGTAGTTCTTACACTTCTACATAGTATAATAGCCGCTAATTCAATTGCCGGCTTTTGTGAAATTAGAGAGCCCGACATGAAATGACACATGGTTTACATACAGTTAACCATGTCATTTCATGTAGTTTGATATATGGTTTTCACTAACAATGACATGAGTGTATGTGTGCAAAATTTCACACATGTAGGGGTTGATTAAAGGTGTAAATTCGTTGAAAAAAATGCGTGGGCTCCCGCACTATTTTCTCAACCAGACAGACAAAGCCAGCGAGTGGGGGCAGATAATATAAGCCAAGGGAGGGTGCATTTATTTTGTGCCCCCCTTGGCTACTAACATCTGCCCCCAGCCACCCCAGAAAATGCAAATCTATAATTAGATGCGCCCTTTCTGGCACTTAGCCCGTCTATTCCCATTGCCCTGTAGCGGTGGCTAATGGGTTAATAATTGGTTAAAGCCACCTTGCTATTGAAAGGTGACTTTAAGCCAGGTTAATAATTGAGAGTTGTCAATTAGACAACTTATCAATTATTAATCCTATTGTATGAAATATAAATAAAACACACACACACTTTAATAAAAAATCATTTTAATGAAATAATCACACAGTTTTTGACCATCTTTTATTTTACAGGTAATCCGTGCGAAGCCCTTGTTCTCCTGTAATAAAAATAAAATAATACAGTAACATTATTCTTATCTATCCGGAGCTCTATTAGGTCCCACGCTGTAATCCTTCACAAAGGGTTAACTGGCTTACAGCTAGCAGCAAAGCTAATGCTGGCAGCTCAGCTGTAAGCCCCAGAATGAATGAGTTCCTCTCCCGGCCGACAGGAGAGGAAGTGATTAGTGTGGGAAGCTTAATTGATTGCTTCCCAGGCTAATCAGTTCAGGTCAGCCGGGAGACCGCACAGCATCAGTGACGTTAGAGGGTTGTCACGGCTGACCTGAAGTGAACTGATTAGTCTGGGAAGCAATCAATTAAGCTTCCACAAATGGGTATGTACCCTTAGGCCGGGATCACACATGCAAGAAACATGGACGAGTCTCACATGTGAATTTTTTCTCACAGATGATGACTGGAGCAGAATTTGAATGACCAATTCATTCAAACGGGGCATTGGGGTGGGCTACGAGCAGATCCATCATACATGCCTTTAGGATGGGTTATGTCTACTCTTGTGCACCCCAGGAGACCTTTATGTGCGCTTTATATATGCAGTCCATACAGTTATTATTTATTACTTTTTCCACCACGGTCTTTACTATTGATGGCTGAATATCTGCCCTTATAGTATGGTAGATGCAGCACTGTGCATTGTGCATGCTTACCTTTATAATCATACAGAATTTCTGTAAACTCCCAGAATAAGCTCCTATTTCCATCATCTTAAAAGAAGCCTGTTCACATTATATATTCCAAGTGAAACTGCAGAAAACTCTGTTTTCTGTAGCCACCTGTTCTTGTTTAAAGAAGATCTTTCACCACCTGAGAGGGGAATTTGCTGCTCACGTCTCTCGCACACGATGCAGTGAAGGTTTCTCGATTCTGTTTGAAAAGTGCTTTCTCGCAGTTTTTCGTTCACATCCAAAGGAAAAGCTAATGAGGCTTGGCTGAAGAAAGAGACTCAGAACCAAAGTTACTAATAGCAGAGACGCCGAACAGAGATGACAAACAGGCCAGCGATGCGGGAAATGGTCAGATCTGGAGAAGTCATCCACAAAGTAATGACTTTTGTCACTTTATATGAACATGATGAAGCTTTCTTTAAGGAGACCGAGCACAAGACATTTATAAATAGTCCTTATGTGGAAATGAAAAATGCGAAAAGAAAGTTCTTTCAAATAATTTATTCCTATGCGGAGATATGATTTGATTTGAAGGCCAAAAATTGAAGGTGGCTCAACTTCTTAAGGCCGGTTTCACACGGTACCGGAAATATCAGTGTCCGTGTGTGTACTGCGTGTGGCAACCGTGTGCCACCCGTGTGCCGCATCAGTACCACACGGACAGCCATTGGGGAAGAAGCGCTACTGTAAGCGCTGTTCCCCGGCGGCAGGTGCTGAAGCAGGCTGTCATTCTCACCTGCTCTGCCTGCGGCGTCTGAGAGGGGAGCGGGCGCCGGGGAGTCCGCGGGTACGTGTGGGCTCCAGCTGCAGGAGCTCTGAGCCGGGAAATCCTGGAGGAAATCTCCCGGCGGCAGAGCAGGGGAGAATGGCAGCCGTCTTCATCAGCTGCTGTCGGGGAAGAACGCTTACAGTAGCCGCTTCTTCCCCGCCGGCCGTCCGTGCACACGGAGGACAATGTGCACTGTTCTCCGTGTACACGTGTGCGGCACGTTTTGCGGCCCATGTGTGCGGGCGAAAACGGACATGTCTGCGTGTTTTGCACATGGACACACGGTCTGTGAAAACGCACTGACATCTACATAGACCCATTTGAATGTGTCTACGTGTGTCAGCGTCTCTGGTACGTGAGAAAACTGTCACCACACGTACCGGGGACACGGATGTGTGAAACCGGCCTAAGACGATATGTCCTTTTTCGATCCCAGTGCAGATATTTCATAGAAACTTGTGTGGGATTTTGATCACTAAACATACCCTTATCGTCTTTATTAGTAAAAATGTGTCGTTGTTTCATATTGTGTTCTGATCTGCCCAATTTTCATCCATTTTTTTCCACATTTTTATAACGGGTTGTCACCTACTTATCACAAATACTGTAAAAAAATAAAAAAGATAGGAAAGTTTCCTAGACTTGAGACTTCCACGATTTTGAAACTTCCACGATTTTGAAACTTCATGTGATATCACAGACAGGAGGTTTGATCCTGTTCTGACCTTGGCAATGTGCAGGTCGTCATGAATGATCCAAGTCAGATGTTCTTCTGCATCAAGCTGGAGAAAGATTTTTTTTTTTTTCAAACGAGAAAAAGCACAGTTTTTCATTACTTTCCAAGATCAAATATTCATCCATTTTTGGTCCATGTGTCCACTTCTACCATCCATTTTTCTCTTATGCAAAAAAAATAATAGAAAACATTTCCAAAGCTTTTTCCTACACAATAACCAGTAAAAAACAAATAGCGTTTGGATGAAACCGATGTTATCCAAATCTGTCAGTTTTTTGGGTTTTTTTGTGTACCGACCCAATGAGTTGAATGGTCAAGGTTGGTCAATCAAAAACAGACATGTCTCTATTTTTTTATGGACGTGCTCTTAGATTATACTGGGTATTTATGTGTTCTGTCTATGAGGACCATGGATAAAACATGTGCGGGAAAAATTGATATCTGAGTGAGGTCTTACCAGGAGGAATTGGCAAAAGTGAATATTTGAGGGCCACAGGTGAGGAATTTTGAAACTTGAGACTTTAAAAAAACAAAAAAAAAACAACTATTTTGGTATTTAGAACCTTTAACTATTCTTTTTTCTTTTTGTAGCCTTTAAGGAAGACATGATAGAAAATGCGGTATGAATACAAAAAAGCATATATAAAAAAATGTATTGGTGCTGTTTTTCAAATAAGAAAACATTTTTTTTTCATATGTGAATGAGTCCTGAGTGAATGAGTGGATTTGTTACAGATTCTGCCACAATTTACAGTAATTTGCGTATGGATAAAATCCCATCCACATGTAAATCAGTGCAGAATTCGACTTTGTGACAGATTCTCACTGTAAGACCAGGATCACACATGCGAGAAACTCGCACGATTCTCGTGCGAGTCTCTCGCATGAACTCCTAGCACTGCTGCCGTCACTCGGACCGGAGCGTGCGGCTGCATGGAATTACATGTAGCTGCACGCTCCGGTCCGAGTGCCGGGTGTTCATGCGAGAGACTCGCACAAAAATCGTGCGAGTTTCTCGCATGTGTGATCCTGGCCATACAGTGAGAATCTGCACTGATTTACATGTGGATGAGATTTTATAACCGAATCCATACACAAATTACTGTTAACACATGAGTTTTCTCACATTTATTCAGTGAAGAATTTGTCTTTAGAGAGTTTTTTCTGGAATTTTACCAAATTTCAAGCTTTTTTCTAAGTTTTATAAACTTCCATTGACTCTTTAGTTAAAGTTTTTACATTTTTAGTGGAGTAGGGATAGGGCCCATGTTAGTCCATATGGCTCCGCTGGATTAGAATGGCTTTTAAAGACTAGAATTCATGGCATCTATAATAAAAATATTCTTGGATTGGTCGGGACTAACCAGTTGTCCTTTACGGATGGTAACATGGGGATTTTTTTTTTTTCATTTTTAAAATGAAAATTGATTTTTACTAATTTCCAGTAAAGTTTTACTAGAAGAAGTCATTGCCTAGACAACATTGACCTAGATTAAACTAAGTAGTGTGATTTGTGTGTAGTGCTGACCCTGGTGAAATCGCAGTTATTACAGCTGCCATCAGTAATCACAGTTTACTATGAGCACAGCTTGTAGATTAGAGAAAGCACTGCTGACAGCTGACAAGTCCTGCTCCTCAGGATACTTCTCAGCAAGGCAATATGTAATGGAAAAAATAATGTAGCGCTATTATTATAAAAATAAATAAAAAACAGCTGTATATGCGACTGCCGAGGTAGGAGGTCATCTTTACTCCATACTTATGTAACACATTCCAATTAGTCATTGTAGGAACATGGTCACTGCTGCCCTCCTAATATTTTCAGGATGATATGTGCCGACTAAAATGCAATATATCGTACATTGCTGAAGGTTATATTACTAGTTAGTTTAATGTAATACATTTTAGATGGTTATTGCTATGATAAAAAGTTATCACCCAGGCAAAGGATAAACCTCTAAAATGACCCATCAGAATGGAGCGGCGAAATAAAGAATGGATCAGTAATGTGCATGTGCTAAAAAAAACCCTAGGGCATGGTCAAACATAATGAGTTGTAAAAATTACTAGTAATATATGTCCACAGCCCAAAATACAGAGAGGAAAATAGTAGTTCCAGTTTTTAAAGCACCACTCCAGCGTTCTTTTTTTTATTGCACCACTGGAATGGTGCTTTAAATGTAAGTCCCTTGCCACCGTCTCATACTCCCCTTCCGGCGTTTTCATCCGCTCTCGCTGCCACTCCCATTAGTCTCTGGTTGAAAAATGAAGACTCCTGAGTGTGAGTATATGACCAGGAGCAGGAGGTTTAGATGTAAAGTGCCACTTCAGCTCTGAAAAAAAAAATTGCTGGAATGGTGCTTTAAATACGTCATAAGCTACTCGGTCTGTATGGTTCTCCTTTGTAAAATAACACCTATACTCACCTCTGGTGACGGCGTCATTCCAGCGGTGTCGGCACTGGCTCTTCTGGGGATGATCTCTCACTTCCTCCGGATGTATGTGATTCAACTGAAAACGAGGAGAGTGAAGCCAGCGCTGGTTGTCCGCCTCCAGATGTATGTGTCATGCCTTGGAATGAATCACATACATCTGGAGAAAGTGAGAGATCATCCCTGGAAGAGCCAGTGCTGACACCGTGGTACAGTGTCGGCATCGGAAGTGAGTATAAGTGTTATTTACAAGTGGGAAGCATAGTGATTGAAAAGGGGTTGTCCAAGTAGCGGAAAACCCCTTTAAACTATTCTAAAAATGTATGTATTACATTTTGTCAATGAAATGTAGAAACAACTCCCTCAGTTTTAGACTGTCCACAAGTTTTTTGGTGGTCGGCAGTGGTGGGTTCTTGTACATAAACTTGTATTTTCTTTTGTTGTTGATTCTCTTTTTGTTCGATGTATTTATGGGCTTTGTTTGCTCAGTTTTTCTTTTAGATGAGCTTTATTGTGTTTTATTGCTCTTCTCTATTGACATATTTGTTGACTGTTGAGGTTTTGCGGTTGATTTGTATTGTCTTGTGTTATTGGTTCCCTTATTGTTGGTTGTATTGTCTTGCACTGTTTATATCTTGTTGAGACTCTTCTAGATGACCTTGTACTGCTTTATTGCTGGTTCTCTATTGAGGTACTTGTTGTACTATTTTGTACTATTGAGGTTTGGTAGATTATTTAGCGTTGCTTTGTGTTATTGGTTACCATCCACCTTTCGTGTCTCCCCTTCTTCCTCATAGATTGTAAGCTTATGAGCAGGGCCCTTATTCCTCTTGGTATCTACTTTGATCTACCGTATATACTCGAGTATAAGCTGACCAGAGTGTAAGCCGACCCCCCTAATTTTGCCACAAAAAACTGGGAAAACTTATTGACTCAAGTATAAGCCTAGGGTGGAAAATGCAGCAGCTACTGGTAAATTTCAAAAATAAAAATAGATACCAATAAAAGTAAAATTAATTGAGACATCAGTAGGTTAAATGTTTTTAAACAACCATATTGAATCAGGAGCCCCACATAATGCTCCATACAGTTCATGATGGCCCCATAAGATGCTCCATACAAAATACGCCCCATATAATGCTGCAAAAGGTTAATAATGGCCCATAAGATGCTCCATAGATTATGCCCATAAGATGCTCTGTATATTATGCCCCATATGATGCTCCATATATTATGCTCCATATGCTGCCCCATAAGATGCTCCGTATATTATACCTCATAAGATGCTCCTATATTATACCCAATAAGATGCTCCGTGTATTATATCCCATAAGATGCTCCGCATACTATGCCCCATATGATGCTCCGCACATTATGCCCCATAAGATGCTCCGCACATTATGCCCCATAAGATGCTCCGCACATTATGCCCCATAAGATGCTCCGCACATTATGCCCCATATGATGCTCCGCACATTATGCCCCATATGATGCTCCGCACATTATGCCCCATAAGATGCTCCGCACATTATGCCCCATAAGATGCTCCGCACGTTATGCCCCATAAGATGCTCCGCACATTATGCCTCATAAGATGCTCCGCACATTATAGCCCATAAGATGCTACGCACATTATGCCCCATATGATGCTCCGCACATTATGCCCCATAAGATGCTCTGCACATTATGCCCCATATGATGCTCCGCACATTATGCCCAATATGATGCTCCGCACATTATGCCCCATAAGATGCTCTGTATATTATGCCCCATATGCTTCTGCTGAGAATAATAAAAATAAAAAAAAAAATACTCACCTCTCTCGCTGGGGGCCAGGTGCCGGTGTCCTGGGCAGGCGGGGACACCGGCGCCTATGGGGGACAGGTGCCGGTGTCACCACTGGCTCATGCCCCGGCACCTGCGATATTCACCTGTCCCCGGTCCACCGCTGAGCGGCGCTGTCTTCCGGGTCCTCTGTCAGTGACTGCTTACGCAGAGGGCGCTGCGCGCACTAACTACGTCATCGCGCCCTCTGACCTGAACATCACAGCCAGAGGACGGAGCGGAGCGCAGCGGTGGAACGGGGATAGGTGAATATCGCATATACTTCCCCGCTCCTGGCGCGATTTCTTCAGCCCCTTCTCTTCTCCCGCGGTCTCTGGCTGCTCTTCCTTCCTGCAGCGGTTACGTGGTACCGCTCATTAAAGTCATGAATATGCGGTACCATGTGACTGCTGAACACAGATGCCGGAGACATTGGGAGAAGCAGGGGGCTGCATAGACTGTGCCAGGAGCGGGTAAGTATAATCTGACACCCCCGCTCCACCTCCCCCGCCGACCCCCGGTATATGACTCGAGGATAAGGGGGGGGGGGCTTAAAAAAAGGGCTGAAAATCTCGGCTTATACTCGAGTATATACGGTATGTGTTTATTGTTATGCTGTAATGTCTATTGTCTGTACAAGTCACCTCTATAATGTAAAGTGCTGTGGAATATGTTGGCGCTATAGAAATAAAATTATTATTATTCATGTACTGTTGGTTGTTGTGCACTGATCATACACTGATGAGGTTCTTGTAGATGAGCTTCTATCATCTTTTATTGTTCATTCTCTTAAAGCTCTGGTACTGTTGGTTCTGTTTGGTTTACTATTGATGAGTTTGTTCTGCAATTATTCTAATGAAGCTATGATCAATCAACTATTATTGGTGGTACTCTGCTAAGGGGAACCTGACGTTAGATTTATACTGCCTCAACTATGGGCAGCAAACTATATGCCATGGCTACTTTACTCTGAAATGTGCTGGAACTGTGTGTTTTTGAGGACAAGTCCAAAAGATTGGTCGTGGGCAACGTCTTTTTACCTTGTCCCACTAGACTGGCTAGTTTCTCCAAATACAGTCACATAAGGAGAAAGCAGCCTGTCGGTCTGGGGGAGCAATCTGGGCAGGGACTGGACTCTTGGAATTGTCATCCATGAAGCATAGTCGCTGGCCAGCTTTTCAAAGTTTGTTTTCCATAAAATTCTACAGCATTTTACAGAAAAAAACATACACCAGTGCAATAATGCAGTTAGTACATGCTGCCCGTAGTTGGTCGATATGAATTTTTTTCCAGGTTCCCTTTAAAGCCAACGTAATGGAACCAATATGATCCAATACTGTTGGTTCTGTTTCCTTCGGGAATAGAGTAAATAGCAGCTTGAGGTTTTCTAGATCCCAAAATAGAGCATCAGTGACGATATGCTCACATTATTGTACGTCCTAATTTGCTTTTCTATAATTATATACATTTCATCAAAAACTGTGAAAGTGAAAATTAGCATGAAGGGAGGTCAAAGTAGGGAACGTACGGAAAATAATAGAAAATCAAAAAATGGGGTCATGAGCGGTTATAGTTCAATCCAAGAATATAACTGCCTTTTAAATGTAACATGAGTGTTGGGACATTCTGACCCTATTAATAATATAACTAGCGGAAGACTGAGGTGGGTGGGCAGGCCGACCACGGACTTAAAAAAAAAAAAAAAGCCGCATCCTGGCGCCCTAGGCAGGTGCCCTCAAGTGCCTAGTGGCAAATATGGCCTTGTTTGTGCCCCAAGAATAGAGCAATTTCAGATTGCTTTTTGTGGTTTTGTGCTTCCCTTTCACTTTTCCAAAAAGGCAAGATAAGTACCGTAAGCAGGTTAAGCTGGGAGAAGATGGTCCTCTCATGGACTGATACATTCACCATAACTTTCATCACAAATTACCATAAAGTATGTTGTAAATCCAAATGTATCCGAAGTATGTTGTAAGTCAGAATGGAACACTGTGACATGTCATGGTTCAAAGTAGAACGAGGCTTCCGACAAGGCTGCATCTTGTCACCATTTCTCTTCAATTTATATGTAGAAGCTATTTTCAGGAAGGCAGAACTTGCTGAAAAAGAAAAAGAATCAAAATTGCTAGACAAATCATCAACAATCTTAAATATGCGGACGATACAACATTGATAGCAACTAGCGTAGATGGAATTATTATTATTATACATTTATTATTATTCTACATTTATATAGCGCCATTTATTCCATGGCGCTTTACATATGAAAAGGGAAAAATATAACAGGTACAATAAACATGGGCTAGACAAGGGACGCACAAGTACAGAAGGAGAGAGGACCCTGCCCGCGAGGGCTCACAGTCTGCAGGGATGGGTGAGGATACACTAGGAAAGGGTAGAGCTGGTCATGCGATGGTTCAGTAGACAGTGGAATGAAGGACTTATTACAGGGTGTCATGATGGAAACCTCGAAGATGGGACTCCTACTCACTACAAAAAAGACAAAGATATTGACTACTGCCAGGTATGAGCGGGACACATTTGAGATGGATGGGGATGAGCTGGAAGTTAAGGACTTCAGCTTACTCGGACCAATGATCAATCAAGATGCAGCAACAACACCTGAAGTCAATAGAAGAATAGCTATGGGGAAATCAACAATGAAGTCACTGGATAAGGCATTTAAATCGAGGAACATTTCACTGGCAACGAAGACACAGCTCGTACATAGTCTAGTATTTTCTGTAGCAACATATGCGAAACCTGGACGATAGAGAAATGAGACAGAATGAGAAGAATCAACCCCTTTTGAAATGTGGTGCTGGAGAAGGAGGTTATTAATACCACAGATGGCAAGAAGAACAAACTAATCAATTTTGGAACAAATCAAGCCAACATGTCACTCGAGCAAGGATCACCAAGCTACAACTTGCCTACTTTGGACACATCATATGAAGAGAGCAATCACTGGAGAAGGACATCATGGTCAGAAGAATAGAAGGAACAAGGCGAAGAATACAATCAAAGTAATGATGGAGAAAACTCAGGAGGACATATCTAGGCTTCCACAAGATAAATCTTCCTACAACGCATTCATCCATCAAGTTGCCATGGCTCGAGAACAAGCTAAAAGCCTGTAAATAAATAAATATACCGTATTTTTCAGACTTTAAGACGCACTTTTTTCCCAAAAAATTTTGGGAGAATATGGGTGTGCATCTCATAGTGGAATATACTTACAAATACTGTGGCAGTGGTTCCTGTCTGTTGCTGCAGGGCGATGCAGCCTCCCTTCCCAGGCTGGTGCGACGGTGGTGCTCTTTGCTGCGGCGGTGGTGCTCTGTGCTGCCAGGGGGCTCCGCTGGCATTTTGTCAAAACCCAGAGGCCCCCGTGTTATCCCGGCAGCCGCGATCGCGCCCTCGGTCATGCCGGCGTCCCCTGCCGCCGCTGTCCGGGGCCTCCCCGCTGTCATCTCCTTACCGCTCCAGGCGCCGCGCTGCTCCTCCTGTGATCCTGCCGCCCAGGGGATCCAGCGTGGCGTTCTTTCTCCTCCCTTCCGTCCGTCTCTGCACATGCACGCGCCTTAGGGCGCGTGCTCCTCGGCTTCTTTAACTCTTGCTGCACCTTCCCAGGAGTACTAGTGCTCCTATCAGGTGCTGGCATTTGGTATATCAGGCGGCCCCACCATGTTGGAGGCGCCTGATTGTCGTGTGCCTCCAGTACACTGTCTGGCCCATACCTATGTACCTGCTTCGTCTGGTCCGGTCCCGTTGTCCTGCCCGTACCTATCTACCTGCCTTGTCCGGTCCGTCCCGTCTTCCTGCCTGTACCTATCTACCTGCCTTGTCCGGTCCGTCCCGTCCTCCTGCCCGTACCTATCTATCTGCCTTGTCCGGTCCGTCCCATCCTCCTGCCTGTACCTATCTACCTGCCTTGTCCGGTCCGTCCCGTCCTCCTGCCCGTACCGATCTACCTGCCTTTTCCTGCCTACCTTTTCCACCGGTTCCGTTCGGACCTCTGTCTCCGTCCATGCCAACAGCTCAAGTCAGTTCTCCCGGTTCGGCCTTGTGGTCCCGTCTTCCTAGCCCCGTGTGCTCCCCTTGAGCCGCCCCTCTCGGTGCCAGCTGTCGCGGTGCTCAACTCCTTCGGGTCTGCCCCTAACAATCACTATATAACTATATAGGGGTCGGCTCCTTGGTTCGCTCGCCCGGAGGAGCTTCAGTACCGCGACCCAGAGGGTCCACTCTTGTAGCACGCCTTGCCTCGGCGTCACACCCCGCAGATCCATTGCTGCGATGAGGTGGCCTTCGGGAAAATGGCTGCCGTGGGCAGCACATGCTCAGATTGAGACGAGATCTCGTTGCCGAGATCTCAATCTGAGCGTGCAGCGCCCCCTGATGCCATTTTCCTGGAAGCCACCGCATTGCAGCAATGGATCTGCGGGGGCCTCTGGTCTTTGACAAAATGCCGGTGAGACCCCCCGTACCAGAGAGCACCACCACCTTCGCAGCACAGAGCACCACCGCCGCACTGCAGAGCACCACCGCCGTAGCTGTCGCAAAATGCCGGCGGAGCCCCGCCGCACCACAGTGCACCACCGCCAAACCTGTCGCAAAATGCTGGCGGAGCCCCCCAAACCACAGATCACCACCGCCGCACCAGCCTGGGATGGGTGTTGTGAATGGGTTTGAGATGAGTTCTGAGCAGAGGCTCCCTCTGGTGGTTACAAGCGGTACTAGTGAGGATTGTGAGGACTGGGAATCGGTGTTACTGATTGGTCTTATTTAAGGGAATCATTTTCCCATCAGGGTTGCCGGTGATCAATTGTTCTGGTCTGAATCCTTCTTTCCAGTTTCCCTTGTAGCCTGCTGTGTCGTGGCTGCATCTCCTGCTATCAGATAAGACAATTTCTTATTTTGTGTTTTTGCTATATTTTTGCATTTGGTCCTGCACTTCTGTGGGGGCCTTCTGGGTCCCCTCCGGGGGCTTTTGCCCTCTCAGTTTAGTTCAGCCACTGTGTTTTGTACTTTTGCTTTTTCCAGTTTTTTCAGTGGCTGCTGTTTTTGTTACACCAGAGAACTAATTTAGGTGGTAGAGGTCGTGTGATCTCAGGTGATTTTGAAATTAGTAGAGTTGGTGTTTTTCAGGGTTTTCTGGGATTGCAGTAAGTACCCTTCCTGTCCTTTTCTATTTAGATAGTTTGGGCCCCAGCGTTTGCTCATACTATTTTCTTTCTGTGTCAGTATTTCCTCTTGTCTAACCGCCATTACATGTTTGGGGGCTTTCTATTGTCTTTGGGGTTCTGCTACGGGGCAGATAGCTTTCCTATTTCTATCTTTAGGTGTAGTTAGTTTCTCAGGCTGTGACGAGGCGTCTAGGACCAACGTAGGAACGCTCCACGGCTGCCTCTAGTTGCGGTGGTTAGTCAGGGTACTGCAATCTCATAGATTCCAACTGCTCTGGTGTATTTCCTTTTTTGCCTGCACTCCTCAGCTACCGTAACATAACAGTATCACCGGCCATAAAAATTGTATGGTACTCACAGAAGGGAAAAAATATTTTGAAGGAAGAAAAGTTGTCAGAGATATTTTTCTGTTTGTTGCATTTTTTTTTTTTTTTTTCCCTCTGTATCTCTGGGTGCTGGGGAGGATCTTTTCTCCCAATGGAGTTTGCACAGTTGTCTGGCCGTGTGGATCAGCTTGCCACTGAGGTTCAGAGTATTGCTGCATATCTTGCTGGGTTGCCTGTTGTGGAACCTAGGATTCCCATGCCAGATTTGTTTTTAGGGGATCGAGCTAAGTTTCAGAATTTCAAAATAATTGTAAATTGTTTCTTGCCTTAAAATCTAAGTCCTCAGGAAACGCAGCGCAGCAGGTTCAAATTATCATCTCTCTCCTGCGCGGCGATCCTCAGGATTGGGCTTTTTCCCTGATACCTGGGGATCCTGTTTTGAGTGATGTTGATGCATTTTTTCAGGCTTTGGGGGTATTGTACGATGAGCCTAATGTCACTGATCAAGCTGAAAAAGCCTTTTGGCATTAAATCAGGGGCTTGATGACGCTGAGTTATACTGTCAGAGATTCCGTAGGTGGGCAGTCCTGACCAAATGGAATGACGACGCTTTGGCGGCCCTTTTCCGGAAGGGTCTGTCGGATAATGTAAAGGATGTTATGGTGGGATTCCCTGTCCCCTCTGGTCTCAATGATTCTATGTCATTGGCGATTCAAATTGACAGACGTTTGCGTGAGCGGAGAAGTATGCGTGGAGTGGTGTTGCCTTGTGAGCCAGCTGCTGAGCCCATGCAGTGTGATGGAGTGGTGTCTGGGGCACAGCGTCATGAGTTTCGAAAGCGCAATAGGTTATGTTTCTACTGTGGTGATGCCTCTCATGCTATTTCAGTCTGCCCTAAGCGGGGAAGACGTTTTGCACGCTCAGTTGTCTTGGGTAGTGTTCAGACTAAGTTTTTATTAACTGTCACTCTGATATGCTCTCTGTCCTCATTTTCTGCTCAGGCTTTCGTTGATTCTGGAGCAGCTATTAACCTGATGGATTATGATTTTGCTAAACGTTGTGGGTTTTCCTTGATACCCCTACAGAAGTCTATTCCTTTACTGGGGATCGATTCTACCCCTTTGGCTGAGAATAAACCCCAGTTTTCTACTCAGGTGATAATGAGGGTTGAACCTGATCACCAGGAGTGCTGCAAATTTTTGGTTCTATATAATCTGCATGACATTATAGTGCTGGGTTTCCCTTGGTTACAGTCTCATAATCCTGTTTTGGATTGGAAATCTGTGTCTGTAACCAGTTGGGGCTGCCAATGTGTTAGTGCCAACACTCCTGTTTTTTCTGCCTCCCCCAGGCTGAGGATGTTCCTGACTTTTTGTTTGATTTTTCTGATGTGTTTAGCGAAAGTAAATCTGCATCCTTGCCTCCCCATAGGAGCTATGACTGCGCTATTGAATTAGTGCCAGGTAGTAAATTCCCTAAGGGTCGCCTTTTTAACTTGTCTGTACCTGAACATGACGCTATGCGGTCTTATATCAAGGAATCATTGGAGAAGGGTCATATCAGACCATCCTCTTCACCCTTAGGTGCCGGTTTTTTCTTTGTGGCCAAAAAAGATGGTTCATTAAGGCCGTGTATTGATTATCGTCTCTTGAACAATATTACTGTGAAATATCAATACCCGTTACCCTTGATTTCTGACCTGTTTTCCAGGGTGAAAAACGCTACTTGGTTTACCAAGCTTGACCTCAGGGGGCGTATAACCTTATTCGCATTAAGCACGGGGATGAATGGAAGACGGCATTTAACACCCCTGAAGGGCATTTTGAGTACCTTGTGATGCCCTTTGGGCTCACTAATGCTCCTTCCGTCTTCCAGTCCTTCATGAATGACATTTTCAGGGATTTTGTGGACAAGTTTCTGATTGTTTATTTGGATGATATCTTGATTTTTTCTAATGACTGGGACTCTCATGTGAAACATGTTCGAACTGTATTCCAGATTTTGAGAGAGAATGCTCTGTATGTGAAGGGATCAAAGTGTCTTTTTGGCGTACAGAAGATCTCATTTCTGGGATTCATTTTGTCCCCATCTGTTATTGAAATGGACCCGGTCAAGGTTCAGGCCATCTGTGATTGGGTCCAACCTACTTCATTAAAGGCTCTTCAGAGATTTTTGGGTTTTGCCAATTTTTATCGTAAATTTATTGGTAATTTCTCTGTTATTGTTAAACCATTAACTGATTTGACCAGAAAGGGTTCTGATGTGGTGAATTGGCCTCCTGAGGCAGTCTCTGCGTTTCAGGAACTTAAGCAGAGATTCACTTCTGCTCCTGTTCTACGGCAGCCTGATGTTTCTCTGCCATTTCAGGTGGAGGTTGATGCCTCTGAAATTGGGGCAGGTGCCGTTTTGTCCCAAAAAGATCCAGAGACCTCTAAAAGTAACCCTTGTGCCTTTTTCTCTCGAAAATTTTCTCCTACTGAACGTAATTATGACGTGGGTAATCGGGAGTTATTGGCCATGAAGTGGGCTTTTGAAGAGTGGAGACATTGGCTGGAGGGAGCCAAACATCAGGTGGTGGTCCTTACGGACCATAAGAATCTGGTCTATCTGGAATCTGCCAAGCGACTCAATCCTAGACAGGCCAGGTGGCCTTGTTTTCACACGTTTTAATTTTGTGTTTCCTTTCTTCCTGGCACTAAGAATTTAAGGCGATGCCCTCTCGAGGAGTTTCCTTGCGGACTCTCCTGAGCTATCTGATCCTCTGTTATTTTGAGGGAGGTGTAGTTCTTTCCGCCATCTCGCCCAATTGAGACTTGCTCTGAGGGGTGTCAGGAGGATAGGCCCGAGCGCTGCCCTGTTGGAAATTGTTTGTCCCGGACCAATGGAAAAAGAGTGTGATGTCTGAGATTCATTGTCCGCATTGGCTGGCATCCCGGAATTTTGGTACCAGAGACTTGGTTAGTCGGTCCTTTTGGTGCCTACCTTGTCTCGCGATGTCAGAGAATTTGTGCAGTCCTGCGGGACTTGCTCTCGCTCCAAGCCTTGCTCTCGCTCTATGGTTTGTTGATGCCATTGCCTGTGCCCAAGAGACCATGGACCCATATCTCTATGGATTTCATTTCTGATCTTCCTGTTTCTCAGAGAATGACCACTGTTGTGAATGGTTTGAGATGAGTTCTGAGCAGAGGTTCCCTCTGGTGGTACAGCGACTAGTGAGATTGGAATCAGTGTTACTGATTGGTCTTATTAAGGGAATCATTTTCCATCAGGTTGCCGTGATCAATTGTTCTGGTTGAATCCTTCTTTCCAGTTTCCCTGTAGCTGCTGTGTCGTGTCTGCATCTCCTGCTGTCAGATAAGACAATTTTATTTTTGTTTTGCTATATTTTGCATTTTGTCCTGCACTCTGTGGGGGCCTTCTGGTCCCCTCCGGGGCTTTTTGCCCTCTCAGTTTAAGTCAGCCACTGTGTTTGTAATTTTGCTTTCTCTGCAGTTTTTCAGTGCTGCTGTTTTGTTACAACAGAGAACTAATAGGTGAAGTTGTGTGATCTAGTTATTTGAATATTTTGGTGTTTTCGGTTCTGGTTTCAGTAAGTACCCTTCTGTCTTTTCTTTAGATAGTTGGCCAGTTTGCTCATTACTAATTTCTTCTGGTCATATTCTCTGTCCTACGCATTATGTTTCGGGGTTTTTCTTTTATCTTGGGTTTCTGCCCGGCAGATAGCTTTCTATTTCTATCTTTAGGTGTAGTTAGTTTCTCAGGCTGTGACGAGGCGTCTAGGACCATCGTAGGAACGCTCCACGGCTGCCTCTAGTTGTGGTGGTTAGTCAGGGTACTGCAATCTCATAGATTCCAACTGCTCTGGTGTATTTCCTTTTTTACCTGCACTCCTCAGCTACCGTAACATAACAGACCACCATCTGGGTAATTTGTGATAGGTTTTCCAAAATGATACATCTTGTGCCATTACCTAAGTTGCCTTCCTCCTCTGAATTGGTGCCGTTGTTCCTTCAGCACGTGGTTCGTTTACACGGCATTCCTGAGAACATTGTGTCTGACAGAGGAGTCCAGTTTGTTTCCAGATTTTGGAGGACTTTTTGTTCTAAACTGGTGTTTCAATTGTCTTTCTCCTCGGCATTTCATCCTCAGACCAATGGTCAAACTGAGAGAACAAACCAGACATTGGAGACTTATCTAAGATGCTTTGTGTCTGCTGATCAGGATGACTGGGTCTCTTTTTTGCCTTTGGCTGAGTTTGCTCTTAATAATAGGGCTAGCTCTGCCACTTTGATGTCTCCGTTTTTCTGTAATTCTGGGTTTCACCCTCGATTTTCTTCAGGACAGACGGAGGCTTCTGTCTGTCCAGGTGTTGACTCTGTTGTTGAGCGTATGCAGCAGATTTGGGACCAGGTAGTGGAGAGGTTGTCCCTCTCTCAGGAGAAGGCCCAGCGGTTTGCTAACCGGCATAGGACTGATGGTCCTCGGTTTAAAGTGGGGGACTTGGTCTGGTTGTCCTCAAAGAATATTCCTATGAGAGTAGCATCTCCTAAATTTAAGCCTAGGTTCATTGGACCTTATAAGATCATGGAGATTATTAATCCTGTTTCTTTTCGTTTGCTTCTTCCAGGGACATTTAAGATCCATAACGTGTTCCACAAGTCCTTGTTGAAGAGGTTTGTTGAGCCAGTGGTTCCTGCTGCTGTGCCTCCTGACCCTGTTTTGGTTGAGGGCAATCTGGAGTATGTGGTTGAGAAAATATTGGATTCTCGTTTTTCTAGACGAAGACTCCAGTATTTGGTTAAATGGAGAGGTTATGGTCAGGAAGATAATTCTTGGGTGTTTGCTTCGGACATCCATGCTAGGAGACTTATCCGTGCGTATCATAGAACTCATCCTGACCGACCTGGTTGCTCAAATGAGGGTTCGGTGACCCCTCCTCAAGGGGGGGTACTGTTGTGAATGGGTTTGAGATGAGTTCTGAGCAGAGGCTCCCTCTGGTGGTTACAAGCGGTACTAGTGAGGATTGTGAGGACTGGGAATCAGGTGTTACTGATTGGTCTTATTTAAGGGAATCATTTTCCCATCAGGGTTGCCGGTGATCAATTGTTCTGGTCTGAATCCTTCTTTCCAGTTTCCCTTGTAGCCTGCTGTGTCGTGTCTGCATCTCCTGCTATCAGATAAGACAATTTCTTATTTTGTGTTTTTGCTATATTTTTGCATTTGGTCCTGCACTTCTGTGGGGCCTTCTGGGTCCCCTCCGGGGGCTTTTGCCCTCTCAGTTTAGTTCAGCCACTGTGTTTTGTACTTTTGCTTTTTCCAGTTTTTTCAGTGGCTGCTGTTTTTGTTACACCAGAGAACTAATTTAGGTGGTAGAGGTCGTGTGATCTCAGGTGATTTTGAAATTAGTAGAGTTGGTGTTTTTCAGGGTTTTCTGGGATTGCAGTAAGTACCCTTCCTGTCCTTTTCTATTTAGATAGTTTGGGCCCCAGCGTTTGCTCATACTATTTTCTTTCTGTGTCAGTATTTCCTCTTGTCTAACCGCCATTACATGTTTGGGGGCTTTCTATTATCTTTGGGGATCTGCTCCGGGGCAGATAGCTTTCCTATTTCTATCTTTAGGTGTAGTTAGTTTCTCAGGCTGTGACGAGGCGTCTAGGACCAACGTAGGAACGCTCCACGGCTGCCTCTAGTTGCGGTGGTTAGTCAGGGTACTGCAATCTCATAGATTCCAACTGCTCTGGTGTATTTCCTTTTTTGCCTGCACTCCTCAGCTACCGTAACATAACAGATGGGATTTCCTGGAGACCACTGCACCAGCGTTAAACACCGAACAACCCCTGCGACCATGATCCCCTGTGACCACTCCTCCACCTGTTACCTGTCCCCCCTGGTAAATTGAATTTGGACTGTAAGGTGGACCCCATTTGACACATTTTTTTCCCCCTATTTTCCTTCTGAAAATTTGGGGTGCGTCTTATGGTCTGGTGCATCTTATAGTCCGAAAAATAAGATATTTTTCGGACTATAAGACGCACTTTTTTCCTCCAAATTTGGGAGGAAAGTGTGGGTGCGTCTTATGGTCGGAATGTAACGTGGGGAGGGGGGCAGGGGGCAGCGGTGGAGTGGGATCGCAGGAGGCAGGAAAATATCCCCTCAGCTGCAGGAATCCAGTGCTGGGGAAACCACTGGTCCCGATACTTAAGTGCAGTGAATATTCATTAGCCGCTTCCCCGCCCACCTATCAGCTGAGCAGTGAGTGGGGAGCAGCAAATGACAGAGCCACATGGTTCTCCAGCGCCTGATTCCTGCAGCAGCTGGGGAGATGTGTGTTGGAAGGAGAAGGAGGCGACAGGAGCAGAGTTCAGCAGGAGACATTGCATACCTGACAGCACAGGGGCTGTGCTGACGCGATGCTGAATGCTCCTGTGGAGGACCTGTGATGAGGTCATGAAGAGGGCGGGCTGGAGCATCACATGACCACACAAAGCCCTGCCTCTTCATGATGTCATCACAGGTCCTTCAGACACACTGTACAACAGAGAATTAATTAAAAGGTTAGTAAATACAGCACATTAAAAAGCACTCTGCCATCCTGTGGTGGGCTATAACTCCCAGCATGCCATAGGATCTGCAGGACATGCTGGGAGTTATAGTTCTCCCATGAGATCTTAAAGCAGCACTCCAGTGTTATCAGTGCTGGAGTGTGGCTTTAAATATAAGCCCTATGCCCCCATTTTTAGGCCGTGGTCACACATCTGAGAAATTTGTACGATTTTTGTGTGAATCTCTCGCATGAACACCCGGCACTGCCGCCGGCACTCGGACCGGAGCGTGCGGCTGCATGTTTTTCTATGCAGCATGTATTTCTATGCAGCTGCACGCTCCAGTCTGAGTGCCAGTGGCAGTGCCGGGTGTTCACGAGAGAGATTCGCACAAAAATCGTGCAAATTTCTCGCATGTGTGACCCCGGCCTTATACTCACCCTCCAGCGTCTTCACATAGTAGTTTACAGACACCACACTGGTCCCGCAGCACCATCTTCTACCCGTAGCTTCCTACATAATAACATGCTATTATATATAATAACACCACATATAATAGTATGTTATTATGTTATTAAATATTTTACCACATTTTTTGCTTCAAATATATTTTTCCCTATTTTCCACCTCTAAAACCTGGGTGCGTCTTATAGTCCGAAAAATACGGTAAACTTCTTTTTTAATTTGTATGTGTCTCAATTGGAGTTTCTTTCAGTTGAATTTTCATTAGGGATTGTTACACACAACCAAGACCTCCACTTTATTTGGAGTGCAAACTGGAGAAGAAGGGGAACCCCATTCTCCTTATAGGTGCAAGTTACACTTTCAGGAATCCTATCTATCGGGTAGTTTGGGCATTTTTTGTTTGATATGCCAGAAATGTCTCTGTAGGTCTTACCCCTTTACATTTCATGGTGGCCAGTGGGAGTGATTCGATATGACAATGTGGCCCTCGGAGCAGGTTGTGCCCCACTCTGTAGCCTCTTGTATGTATACGTGTATTTGGAGGAAAGGACGGACAAGGTCCCATTGCACAAGCACATGAACCATGTTCCTTAGCTAACTCTTTTATCTATCTTTTAACTCCAAATTAATTGTTCATGCTCCCGGACTTCCCATGTATTAGTATTTCTGTATTCACTGTAGGAATATAAAAGGAATACACTAATATACCTCAGTTTATTTATCTGAAATCCAATGGAAAGCCACGGATTACCCATTGTGAAATCACAGAGCATTGTTCCAAATGATAAGCGTAGCTCTGCGTACGGACTATTTGAGTTATGTGTCCTTATAAATGAGCTTTTAATAATGCAGTTAATTAATGTGATTTTTCTAGCTTTGGAAATGCCTTTGCTGATGATTGGGCTACAGATACATGAACGCACATCTGCAAACAGAGATTTGTGCTTTATGTTTTATGTTATGGGAGGGATGACACACTGAATCTTTGCCTTAGGTACATAGGTACATTTTGTGATAATCATCTAAGCTGGGATCCACATTACACAGGTTACAATTCATGCCAACCCATATTACAATTTTTGCCAACCCAGTGCCATATTAGCAGCAGGTCACCTTGTTATTGCCATTAAAGATCTTGGATTTTGGGGTCGTTTCTTGGTACTGACAAAGTGCTTAGTAATTATTACACATGTTTCCATATGTCGAAAAGACTGATACTGACAATGCACAAACAGGGTCGGACTGGCGTGCCCAGGCACTGACATCTGCTGGCATACAGTGCCGGCAGCAACCTAGGGCCTCCACTGCCCAAGGGGCCCCCAGCCAGTGACGTGTCACTAATAGCAGCACACCACACATCTGCTATGGGGCAATATCTACCTCCACTTGACTACTGCAACCTCCTGCTTTGTGGCCTCTCTTCTAACAGTCTCGCACCCCTCCAATCTGTTCTAAACTCTGCTGCCCGACTAATCCACTTATCCCCGGAATATCCTCTATGTCACTCTCTACACTGGCTCCCCATTACCCAGAGACTCCAGTTCAAAACCCTAACCATGACATACAAAGCCATCCACAACCTGTTTCCTCCATACATCTGTGACCTCGTCTCCCGGTACTTATCTGCAAACAACCTTCAATCCTCACGAGATCTCCTCCTCTCCTCCCCTTTTATCTCATCTTCCCACAATTATACAAGATTTCTCCCGCACATCCCCCCTACTCCGGAACTCTCTAGCCCAACATATCAGACTCTCGCCTACCGTGGAAACCTGAAGACCTACCTCTTCCGACAAGCCTACAACCTGCAGTAACCACCGATCCACCAAACCGCTGCACGACCAGCTCTACCCTCTCCTACTGTATCCTCACCCATCCCTTGTAAATTGTGAGCCCTCGCGGGCAGGGTCCTCTCTCCTCCCGTACCAGTCGTGACTTGTATTATTTAAGATTACTGTACTAGTTTTTATTATATATGCCCCTTTTCACATGTAAAACACTGTGGAATAAACGGTGCTATAATAATAATAATAATAATAATAAATAATAATAATAGTTCATCCACCAAATCCCAAGGAATTAAAGGGAACCTGTCACCCCCCCACGCACCAGATTCCCAGCCCCACAGTGTGAATACATCATAACCGGAAAGAAGAGGGGGATGATTGACACCGCTGAGGCCGCTGACACAGGGGGAGAAGAAATACCTCCCTGACACAATAGAGTTATGTCGGACAGATTATAAAACTGTCTATTTCAGCGTTCCTAGTGATCAGAAACCTAAGAGCCACCTTCACAGAATGCAGCCTTAGTGCTGCTGAAGGTGGCTCTTTTACTTAAAAAGGCCTGGGGGGGGTGACAGGTTCCCTTTAATAATTGGTAGTCAGTCCCCAATGCAGATGTTTATGTGCATGTTTCAAATAATCAAAACTGAGCAGTAACCTAACCATGCATCGAGTGTCTACTTCTCCAAAAATGGTGTCCAGGACACCCTGTTTAATGGATGAGGGGAAACAAAATAGTCTAACCCCCACTGGGTCCAATCGATCCTAAGAATTAGGTGGTCATTCCTAAGTGCAATAGTTTCTGTGCATATATCTCGTAAAACCTTTAAAGGGATTATATATGAGTGACACTCTCCTTCACCAATGAGGTCTATGGACTGTGATTTTCTATATTAATGGTGGTCCTATTTGATAAACACTTACTGGTTTTTAGGACCTAAACAAATTCCGAAAATCAAAAATCCATTCCAAAAGTATAATTTATCGTAAACCCTCTTTAAGTAATGGGAAGCAAGATCAATCTAGATTTTGGTAGTGTGATCCTGTAACTGGAAGTGCCTGTGCATTTTAGGCCTACAACAAATTACTGGATTACTGAATGAGCAAACGCCCATGCAATTCCCCTCTCTTTTTTTTCCCCATAAGAATTTTCTTTAATTTCTTTCTACTAAGGATTGCCCTGGAATAACCTAGGAAAAACAGCCCGTCTGGCATAAATAAATAACATGCGAGAGTCATTTATCTTTATAAATATGCCATGCGTTCCATTGTATAAACTGGATATCTTGATGAGACACTTTATCATCGTACACCTAAGAATACGCAAGTCAGAAATCTGCACTGTATTATTCTAAAGATTAACTAACTGTTTGTTGAGTCAGGGAATCATTTACATTGGCAGACAATGCAGTTCCGAGTTGGATATGAATTGCGCTCCATCGTCAAAATGCTGAAGTTTTACTTTTAATGGTGACATCTGGCGTTCTTTTTTCTGCGGAGCTGATGTTTATAGTGGTTCGCGCTCATATTTCACCTAATAACTTGTTTGTGTTTTCAATCTCTGCTCGGGTTTGTAGCTCTTCAGCAGGATTTCAATCCATCTGATGTGTTAATAATGCAACAGAGGAAAACTTTCATGGGAATTTGAAGAACACGCTTTTACTTAGTTTTATATTGACCAAATTCGTAACGTTGAAAAAACATTTCTTCATGTTTTTGCAATTAGAAGTTCAAGGATTACTAGAGTAAATTAAAAGTCGTCTGAACCCATTTTCTGATGTCTGGTTCCCTTCCTACTTGCTGTTCTGGTCATTATGATTGATTGGTGGCCGAGAGTCCAATTTTCTATGACAGGTTTTTATTTTAGTAGGACAGGTAGCCTCCTTGTTACAATTGCACCCACTAAATTGTCCCTAAAGTCCTAGTCAAGGGCTAAAATGGAGAACATAGGATCTAAAAGTAAAACCCTTGTCGTAAGTGTTATCCACCAAGTCTGAGGGCCTCTAAGGAACCCACTAGATTGGTCAACATGGTCCACTGAGAGGTGGAAAGCATCCTTTTATTAGAATGACCACTTCCTTTAAGCCTTATACACACGATAGTATCCAAAAAATGGTCTGCATTCATCTGTGTCATAGTCTGTTTTATATCCAGTTGTCAATTCTTTACCATCCAGGTGTCATCAATTCTTCTTGTAAGCAGATGGAGGTTTCCTAAGCTTCTCTTAACTACTAATCCTTGGAAAATTATCAACCCAGGGAGGCTTGCCCATCCTTGCTCTGTTCTTGTTCTTGGATGGACAGGTTCACTTGAATGGGCGAGTAGGTCTCCTTTATTTTTATTTGGCCCCTCTGAATATAATGTGAGTGTAACTGTGTATTGCCCATGGAAAATATCTATGTAACACACATACAACAGACACTGACTTGTGAATATGGCTTCTTCTATTATGGTTTCCCCAAAGATTTTCTATATTTTGTGTCCAGTTTGGAGTCTTGACTAAATGAACAACATGAAAAATGCTAAAGCTAAATGTATGTGTCTCAGAGCATTGGTGGGGAGACCAAGCTACAAGCCATATGTTCTCCATCCCAGTCTCCCAAACCATGGCCGCTAAAAAATTGTTCTTGTTCTTATTCTCATGTAGGATGTAGTATTAGGGACTATGCAAACTGGCACGGATTGTGCTCTCATTTTTTCCATGGACCAGACATTGTATGAAGTCAGTAACATGCAGCCCCTAGAGACTGGCTGTATGAACCGGGAAGGTCCAATGACAACTCTCCATACATTGAGAATTACGTCAATGGAGCTTGAGCTAACATCACATATCTGACCATGAATGGTCAGTTTTGTCACGTAAGGCTCACTAGGCAGAGCTGATTCGGTAGTATTTTGATGTTTGCCTGTCTGGTGAGATTTTTTTGTCAGTGTATCTTACTCTATTCCAATGTAGTGGGATACGTAGCAGCCTTCAGTCTGAGTTCTACGTTGAGAGTCCTCCTAAAGTATACTTGACAGAAGGCAAAAATGTGATGTTAACAGAGCCTTAAGCTAAAATATAATTACAAATAATGACTTGCGTTTTTAAACCAATTCACAGGAAGGTTATAAAAGAAATTTCATTGCTCGAGAGCCACATTGGGACTCATAATCCAGCCTCAACTTTAGCCCATGACATAATTTCTTGAAAACGTTCATGTCTCTGATTGAGGAGTCCAAGGGACACCTTTATCACCTAAAGCATTGGTTGGTGGGCACTAATATAGGGTACTATCTCACATTGTCCAAACTATAGAGTGTTCCTGTTATTGCTGGGGAATATGTTTGAATTATATAAACCATTGGAAATAAAAATCAGAAATGAATGTTTAGGATTTTCTGGTTGTGAGCTCTGTCCAGTACATTTTTGGCAGACGGCAACCTAATGCTTTTAGCATCTTGTTAACTTTGCAATATGCAACCGATAAGAATAATTGAATTTTATTAAAATGTGTTTTACAGGGTTTGTCTAATCCTGAAAATAGTCAAGGTAACGATAATTAAATGCAGATTTTACTTTGCACACTGCACCCATGGGACAGCTGTGCACATACGAGAGACGTATGGGAAAAACATGGCATGAGGATATAACTGAAGGACATGTAAGCAGAAGAGGGAATAGAGTTGAGCGTGGAGAGTACATTGTAAACCTGCATAATATGGGTTATTGGGTGACAAGAGGACTTCGCTCTATAGCTTAAAAATCTCTGATTCGTATCGTCAAGTATCTGTTACCACTGAAAGGAAACTAAAATAACCCTGAAATTGCTAACAAGATTGGTAAAAGAATCCTTAATAAAGGATAAAGTGAGTAACCAAGTATTCTCATTTTAGGCGGAGATTCTTTTCAAATATGGGTAATGTTGGTTACATTTTATCTGTCACCCAAGTTTTGTATTACCTCATCTGAGAGTAGAATAATGTGGGAAAAGAGAACCTGAATCCAATGATGTATCACGTAGTTTACTGGGTCCACCAGTTGTGACACACAGAGTTTTTAGATGTAGCATGAAGCAGAACTTAAAAGCTCCCGCTGCCCACACCTCTGCTTTCTGTGGATAAGGTCCATAGACAGTGAGCTGCTTATCAGTAGAGGGGGCGTGGTCAGACCACTGTTCACATGAGCACCAGTCCTGGTAGTGATAATATCGTGGTGATAGAGCTTTCATTCTATTGAAACGACTGCACACAGCCTAATAAGTGACATATCGCTGAAATCTGTTTTTCAGCTGCTATTATTATGCTGTCCACAGATCACGTAGCAAAAACCACATTCCCTTTATAGAACCTGTCCCACAATTACAACTTATTGTCTATCTATGAACATAGGCGTTCTTTGGTTTCTGATAGTTAGGCACTGTACTTTGCTATATTCAAAAGTGCCGTAGAAAATGCGTGATGCAAAAGTCAATGTTAAAACATAAGAATAGAAAAACGAAATTGTTGTTTTTTGTTCATCCTTCCATGCAAAATAAAGGAAGCTAAAAAGAATTCAAATGTGCGATGTTCCCAAACCTGTACCGATACATCAAATCATCTTGCAAGGAAAGCTCCAAGGATAGAAAAATAAAAAAGATGCGGCTCTCAGAATGCGGCAACGTAAGAAATTTGATCTTTAAAAAAATATATATTTTTCTAAAGCAAAAATTGTGAAAAATTAAAAAATGTGAACACTGTAAATGCAGAACTCAAAATGTATAAGCAATTGCAAAATTGCAGTTTTATTTTCCATTCCACTCCTTTACCCCACCAAAAAAAAATGTAATAAAAGCCTTTCCGTTTCAATATATTATATGTACCCTGAAATCGTGCCTTAACAAATACGTGTTTCCAAAAATGCAAAAATTGAATAATGAAACAAAAAAGCCCCATTGTAAAGGAAACAAAGTAAATGGTTGAATGGCAAAGGGTTAACGTCATTGAGCATTGTGAGATGAGTAATTGCTTTCTCTAAAATATCTCTTATGGTTTGTACAGATGTAAATGTTCCTTTTGGGTAGAATTTCAAGTGATCGGCTAAATAAGAGTAATAAATAATTGTTAAAATTCTGAAGAAAGCCTCCAGTAATAACATAGTTGTGGGGTCAGCGCAGTTGAGGAACGCAAGTGCTAAATAAGATTTATTGTACGTACTATAGTATTGTTTAAGGCAGGTTTTTTTTTTTCCAAGGCTACGAATCAGTCTGTAAATTACCTCTCTCATTTATAATAGTCAGAAGCCGACAGCCAGCCGGCAGA
Source organism: Oophaga sylvatica (assembly GCA_033576555.1). Classification (NCBI taxonomy): domain Eukaryota; kingdom Metazoa; phylum Chordata; class Amphibia; order Anura; family Dendrobatidae; genus Oophaga; species Oophaga sylvatica. The sequence continues at coordinate 389,228,537 of JARQOD010000006.1, read as the reverse complement.
GGAAAGCTACTGCCCTTTACATGCTCTTGCTTAATACTCGGTGATATTTTAGTGATATATATTGGGCAACCAAACCTGTCATGATATTCATAAACTCTGCTGTCTTTAAAGTTTATCTGTGAAATTGAGTCAGAAGCATTATACTAAAGCTACATGAAGCACACACCCGACTCCGTGGTCTCAAGAAAGTGTGAACGTGCTCTTACGCTTTTCATGCATACCGGCTTATGGTCCAGCTCATTTATTTGGTTTTGCTGTAGATTTTTGTACATTGTACAACCACGGGTGTGGTCCATTTTTTGAGCTAGTGATTTCATCTATACAGCTTCCAATGAACGGTGTATTATCATTTGGGCCCCGGTCCTGCTCTAGTCTTATTCCCATTGACGTTGGCTGACACAAGATGAGGTTTTAATTCTAGAGGCAGGATAGGACCATCCCGATTGGGTACACCTTGACGCGGTGGGATGGTTCTACGCATTTTTGATCAAAATAGTGTTTACGAAGTACCCTATGTTATTTACATGTACTATTACTATAGGGTGTGAGCCACAGTGTGAAGGTGCTCTTACACATTGCGTGCTCTTATGCTCCGACTCACTTCTTTGGTTTAGCTGCAGTTTCTTGCACTTGATACAAACAGGGCTGTCGCTCCTCCATTCTGGGCTTGGCATTTCATCTCTACAGCGTCCCATGAACGGGTGTCTGAACAGTCGGGCCCCAGTTCTGCTCTGACCTTATTCACATTGAGGTCGACAGACACAAGGTGAAGTTTTAATACCAGAGGCAGGATAGGACCATCCCGATTGGGTACACCTTGACGCGGTGGGATGGTTCTACGCATTTTTGATCAAAATAGTGTTTACGAAGTACCCTATGTTATTTACATGTACTATTACCATAGGGTGTAGGCCGCAGTGTGAAGGTGCTCTTACACATTACGTGCTCTTATGCTCCGGCTCACTTCTTTGGTTTTGCTGTAGTTTCTTGCACTTTATACAAACAGGGCTGTCGCTCCTTCATTCTGGGCTTGGTATTTCATCTCTACAGCGTCCCATGAACGGGTGTCTGAACAGTTGGGCCCCAGTTCTGCTCTGACCTTATTCACATTGAGGTCGACAGACACAAGGTGAAGTTTTAATACCAGAGACAGGATAGGACCATCCCGATTGGGTACACCTTGTCGTGGTTGAATGGATTTTACACTTTTTTTGATCAATATAAGTGTTTATGGAAGTACTGTTATTCACATGTACTATTACTATTTACTTACTTATTTACAATAGGGTGTTGCTCATTTTATTTTTTCTTGGGTTTTCTCTGTGAAATGACCACAGTGTGAACGTGCTCTGACACATTTCACCTATACCAGCTTATGCTCTGGCTCGTTTCTTTGGTTTTGCTAAAGCCAATCTGATTTAATTTTTAGCTTGAATAACGTGAAACAACTAATAGCTGACTATGGACGACGGTACTATTTTGTTTTCGTGCACTTATTTTATGCTGGTCAACAAGGCTGGTCCTACCTCTGAAAACAACCCCTTTAGATGGGTTTAATCACCTCATAATTGATTCCAAAGCCACCAAAAATGTTAGCCCAAAATAAGAAAAAAATGAGTAACAAAAAGTAAGTTGCTAAATCAGACAAAACAAGTTGTCAAATGTAAAAGCAAGGAACGGTAACTACAAGATAAAAAATACTTGCTATGTAGATAACAGGAGCTTTGGGGTCTTGAAGGAGCTCCATTGTGACTTGGGGGAACACTTGTATTTCTATGTATTTATCCATCTTCAAGTAGACTGATAGAACATATAATTGATGGGTCTGTTAAGTAAATCAAAAGGGGTTGTTTGACAGTTAATTGTTCCCTATGGCAACAAAAATGCCGGCTCGGCCACCAGATATCTACTATCAAGTAGTGCAGGCAAATGTCGCATGAGGCTTAATGTTAGGCCTCATACTCACTGGTGCCGAAAACGGATGAAAATCAGAGGAAAAAAAATCGGATGCAAATCTGACCAATGTTAGTCAATGGGTGAATTTTCATTTGCGATTTTTTTCTCATCAGATATTGGTGTGAGAAAAAAATCGCAGCTTGCTGCGATTTGATGCGATTTTGGGATGAAAATCGCCAATGCAAGTCAATGGGTGCGATTAAAAAACGAACAGCACTCGCACCATGCACGTGCTGTCCGATTTATATGCACCAGTCTCCTTTGAAAAGCCGGTAATTCATCCCCGGCTACTGTAAAATCACACTGACAGCTCACAAAACACTAGATACATACACATAGAATACATATATAATATATATATATATATATATATATACATGTCATTGTAACACATACATATATATATATATTTATAGTTCTTACACTTCTACATACTGTAATAGCCGCTAATTCAATTGCCGGCTTTTGTGAAATCACAGAAGCCGACATGAAATGATACATTGTTTCCACACAGTTAACCATGTCCTTTCCTGTATTTTGATATATGGTTTGAACTTACAATTACATGAGTGTATTTGTACAAAATTTCAGACATGTAGGGGTTAATTAAAGGTGTAAATTCATTGAAAAAAAATGCGTGGGCTCCCGCTGTATTTTCTCCACCAGACAGACAAAGCAAGCGAGTGGGGGCAGATAATAATAGCCTAGGGAGGGTACATTTTTTTTGTGCCCCCCTGGCTACTAACATCTGCCCCCAGACACCCCAGAAAGGGCAAATCTATAATTAGATTCGCCCTTTCTGGCACTTTGCCCGTCTATTCCCATTGCCCTGTAGCGGTGGCGAATGGGTTAATAAGGCGTTAATGTCACCTTAGTATTGAAAGGTGACCTTAAGGCAGGTAATAATTGAGAGCTGTCAATTAGACAACTATCAATTATTAATCCTATTGAAGTAAATAAAAAAACACAAACACACACACTTTAAGAATAAATAATTTTAATGAAATAAAAGCACATATTTTTGACCATCTTTTATTTCACTCTTAATCCGTGCGAAGCCCTTGTTCTTCTAAAATAAATATAAAATAATAAAACAACATTTTTCTTACCTATCTGGCGATCTGTCACGTCCCACGATGTAATCCTTCACAAAGGGTTAACTAGCAATCAGATAAGCAGCGCAAGTAATCCTACGTGCTCATCTGATAGCTCCTGAATGAATGAGCTTATCTCCTGCCGACAGGAGAGGATGTGATTAATCTATTCCTCTCCTTTCGCTGGGAGAGTAACTGATTCATTCATGGGGTTACAACTCGGAGAGAGCATTTAGCTCTCTGCGAGCTCTAACCTGTTAACCCTTTCTGATGGATTACACCGTGGGACCTGACTGTACATCGGATTGGTAAGAATAATTTTGCTTTTTTATTTTATTTTTATTACAGGAAATGGTTTTAGCAGGAAAATAAAATATGGTCAAAAACTGTGTGATTATTTCATTAAACTTATTTTTTATTAAACTGTGTGTTTGATTTTTGTATCATACAATAGGATTAATAATTGATAGTTGTCTAATTGACAGCTCTCAATTATTAACCTGCCTTAAGGTCACCTTTCAATACTAAGGTGACATTAACGCCTTATTAACCCATTCGCCACCGCTACAGGGCAATGGGAATAGACGGCAAAGTGCCAGAAAGGGCGAATCTAATTATAGATTTGCCCTTTCTGGGGTGTCTGGGGGCAGATGTTAGTAGCCAGGGGGGGCACAAAAAAAATGTACCCTCCCTAGGCTATTATTATCTGCCCCCACTCGCTTGCTTTGTCTGTCTGGTGGAGAAAATACAGCGGGAGCCCACGCATTTTTTTTCAACGAATTTACACCTTTAATTAACCCCTACATGTCTGAAATTTTGCACAAATACACTTATGTAATTGTAAGTTCAAACCATATATCAAAATACAGGAAATGACATGGTTAACTGTGTGGAAACAATGTATCATTTCATGTCGGCTTCTGTGATTTCACAAAAGCCGGCAATTGAATTAGCGGCTATTATACTATGTAGAAGTCTAGGAACTATAAATATATGTATATATATATGTCACAATTACATATATATATATATATATATATATATATATATATATATATATGTATTCTATGTGTGTATATGTATTGTTTCTATTCTTTATTAAAGCTGTCAGTGTGATTTTACAGTATAGCCGGGGATGAATTAGCGGCTATTATACTATGTAGAAGTGTATGACCTATATATATATTATATATATATTAGATGTATATATATATATATATATATATATATATATATATTTTATATATATATAATTATTTGCTTTTTGTGACAATTTTTTTGTTACAATGTGATTTTTACATGACTTTTTACATAGAGATAACTGCTCTATGTAAAACTTCATGTTAAAATCGCATCGCATACAGATGGAAAACTGATGGAAAACTGACAGAAAACGCATGGTGCGATTTAAAATCGCATCAAAATCGCATGCCTTTTTACAACAAATGTACCGTTTTTTTCCTGCAGAAAACGGACCGATTTTTTTCCAGCCAGTGAGTATGAGGCCTTAGGCTGGAGTCAGACGGCCGGAAGACTCCTGCGATAATCGCATCACACTGCAAGGACTGGCCTGACACCTCTCCTGACCTGAGCAAGACAGCGTGATGGATTACTATGCAGAGGTCAAGCTCAGGTCAGGAGAGCCGACAGCCAGGACGAGTTTTACAATGCGATTCTCGCACGTGAAATATGGCAGTGTGTCTCTGCCCTTAGGGCTCATACTCACTGGGTGGAAAAAAATCGGTCCGTTTTCTGCAGGAAAAAAACGGTACATTTGTTGTAAAAAGGCATGCGATTTTGATGCGATTTTAAATCGCACCATGCGTTTTCTGTCAGTTTTCCATCAGTTTTCCATCTGTATGCGATGCGATTTTAACATGAAGTTTTACATAGAGCAGTTATCTCTATGTAAAAAGTCATGTAAAAATCACATTGTCAAAAAAAAATGTGCACAAAAAGCAAATAATTATATATATATATATATATATATATATATATATATATATATATATATATATATATATATATATGATATAGGTCATACACTTCGACATAGTATAACAGCCGCTAATTCATCCATGGCTATACTGTAAAATCACACTGACAGCTTTAATAAAGAATAGAAACAATACATATACACACATAGAATACATATATATATAATATATTATATATATACATGTCATTGTGACATATATATACATATATTTATAGTTCTTGCACTTCTACATACTGTAATAGCCGCTAATTCAATTGCCGGCTTTTGTGAAATCACAGAAGCCGACATGAAATGATACATTGTTTCCACACAGTTAACCATGTCATTTCATGTATTTTGATATATGGTTTTAACTTACAATTACAAAAGTATATGTGTGCAAAATTTCAGACATGTAGGGGTTAATTAAAGGTGTAAATTCGTTGAAAAAAAATGCGTGGGCTCCCGCTGTATTTTCTCCACCAGACAGACAAAGCCAGCGAGTGGGGGCAGATAATTATAGCCTAGGGAGGGTACATTTTTTTTGTGCCCCCCCTGGCTACTAACATCTGCCCCCAGACACCCCAGAAAGGGCAAATCTCTGATTAGATTTGCCCTTTCTGGCACTTTGCTCGTCTATTCCCATTGCCCTGTAGCGGTGGCGAATGGGTTAATAAGGGGTTAAAGCCACCTTGCAATTGAAAGGTCACTTTAAGCCAGGTTAATAATTGAGAGCTGTCAATTAGACAACTATCAATTATTAATCCTATTGAAGGAAATAAAAAAAAAACACACACACAATTAAGAATAAATAATTTTAATGAAATAAAAACACATTTTTTTGACCATATTTTATTTTACTCTTAATCCGTGCGAAGCCTTTGATCTCCTAAAATAAAGAAAAAATAATAAAACAACATTATTCTTACCTATTCCGCCGATCTGTCACGTCCCACGCTGTAATCCTTCACAAAGGGTTAACTAGCTTTGAGCCAAGCAGGCAAGTAATACTGCTCAGCTGAAAGCTCCTGAATGAATGAGCTTATCTCCTGCCGACAGGAGAGGATGTGATTAATGAATGAAGCTTAATTGATTGTGTCCCACTTTCACTTTAGGTCAGGTCACTGAAGTGAAAGTGGCAATAAATCAATTAAGCTCCATTCATTAATCTCTTCCTCTCCTTTCGCTGGGAGAGTAAGTTATTCATTCAGGGTGTTACAGCTAGGAGACAGCATTAGCTCTCTGCAAGCTGTAACCTGTTAACCCTTTCTGATGGATTACAGCGTGGGACCTGACTGTACATCGGATTGGTAAGAATAATTTTGCTTTTTTATTTTTTTTATTACAGGAAATGGTTTTAGCAGGAAAATAAAATATTGTCAAAAACTGTGTGATTATTTCATTAAACTTCTTTTTTATTAAAGTGTGTGTGTTTGATTTTTCTATCATACAATAGGATTAATAATTGATAGTTGTCTAATTGACAGCTCTCAATTATTAACCTGGCTTAATGTCACCTTTCAATTGCAAGGTGGCTTTAACCCCTTATTAACCCATTCGCCACTGCTACAGGGCAATGGGAATAGACGGGCAAAGTGCCAGAAAGGGCGAATCTAATTATAGATTTGCCCTTTCTGGGGTGTCTGGGGGCAGATGTTAGTAGCCAGGGGGGGCAAAAAAAAAATGTACCCTCCCTAGGCTATTATTATCTGCCCCCACTCGCTTGCTTTGTCTGTCTGGTGGAGAAAATACAGCGGGAGCCCACGCATTTTTTTTCAACGAATTTACACCTTTAATTAACCCCTACATGTCTGAAATTTTGCACAGATACACTTATGTAATTGTAAGTTAAAAACATATATCAAAATACATGAAATGACATGGTTAACTGTGTCTAAACAATGTATCATTTCATGTCGGCTTTTGTGATTTCACAAAAGCCGGCAATTGAATTAGCGGCTATAACAGTATGTAGAAGTGTATAACTATAAATATATATATATGTATGTGTTACAATGACATGTATATATATATAATATATATATATATATATATATATATATGTATTCTATGTGTATGTATCTAGTGTTTTGTGAGCTGTCAGTGTGATTTTACAGTAGCCGGGGATGAATTGCCGGCTTTTCAAAGGAGACTGGTGCGTATAAATCGGACAGCACTTGCATGGTGCGAGTGCTGTGCGATGATTTCTCGCACCCATTGACTTGCATTGGCGATTATCATGCCAAAATCGCATCAAATCGCAGCATGCTGCAATTTTTTTCTCACACCAATTTCTGATGAGAAAAAAATCGCAAATGAGAACTCACCTATTGAATAACATTGGTCAGATTTGAATCCGATTTTTTTTCGTCTGATTATCATCCGTTTTCGGCGCCAGTGAGTATGAGCCCTTAGAAGGAAGAACTTCAGACCCTTAATAATAGATATTAGATATAATCACCTCTTCTGCAACTTATTAAAGTACATTTGTCACCAAATTTCACAATAGAAACTGCTTACATTTTTACGTAGGTCATTTAGACCTGATGAGATTGGTGTATTCACTTTGAAAATCCTTGTCAGAATGACTGTATAATCATAATAATGGCTAGAACATGAAATGGCTCATGAGTCCAAGTGTATTCAGTCTCCACCCAACCAGCCTGACTGACAGCTGCAGCTTGTATTGAGCAGTGCAAAATCTCAGCAGCAGGAGGGAGGAGGAACACTGAGGAGCTGTCAGTTAAACTAGCTGGGCGCAGATTCAGCAGCACGAGTGAAGAGGGACACTGAGGAGCTGTCACTCATGCTAGGTGGATGAAGAAGAGTTAAACTTCATAGAAGATTATACAAACATTCTGAAATGGATTTTCACAGTAAGTACAGCAGCTGCATCAGGTCTAAGACATTTACATAATGTATCATTTAAATTTGTTCAAACTCTTATGACTTGTAGCAGGAAATAGTGGTACTGGGATGGAGGCTGGTCACTGGTAGAGGTCATTGGGCCTCCTTATTTCCCTCCCTATAGTATGCCCTGTTTTTTGCAGGATATATATGTGAATTTATATATATTACTAGCTGTAGTACCCGGCTTCGCCCAGGTTAATTAATAACTGCTGTTAGCTGTAACAAAATAGACTATGTTAACAAAAATTTATTCTGCACATAAAAATCACACACCAAAACGTGCGGGGGTTAAAATTTCCATTCAACACATAGCCTATGATGCTCCTGGGTTGAGATGTGCGGGCGATGCAAAATTTCATGCCCGTAAATGCAGATTCCTATGCCGGACATACACACAAGCATTCAGCTTTCTCCCCATTATGTAGATAGGGCCAAAATTGTTTGGCGATTTGGAACGTGCGGGGGTTAAAATTTCCATTCAACACATAGCCTATAATGCTCCTGGGGTTGAGATGTGCAGGCATGCAAAATTTCATGCCCGTAAGTACAACGGTGCAGATTCCTATCCCGGGCCAAAATTATTTGCCGATTTGGAATGCGCGGGGTTAAAATTTCGACTCAAAACCTAGCCTATGACGCTCCCGGGGTCGAGACGTGCGGGTGTGCAAAATTTCATGCCCGTAAATGCAGATTCCTATGCCGGACATACACACAAGCATTCAGCTTTCTCCCCATTATGTAGATAGGGCCAAAATTGTTTGGCGATTTGGAACGTGCGGGGTTAAAATTTCCATTCAACACATAGCCTATAATGCTCCTGGGGTTGAGATGTGCAGGCATGCAAAATTTCATGCCCGTAAGTACAACGGTGCAGATTCCTATCCCGGGCCAAAATTATTTGCCGATTTGGAATGCGCGGGGTTAAAATTTCGACTCAAAACCTAGCCTATGACGCTCCCGGGGTCGAGACGTGCGGGTGTGCAAAATTTCATGCCCGTAAATGCAGATTCCTATGCCGGACATACACACAAGCATTCAGCTTTCTCCCCATTATGTAGATAGGGCCAAAATTGTTTGGCGATTTGGAACGCGCGGGTTAAAATTTCGATTCAAAACATAGCCTAGGACTCTTTCGGGGTCGAGACGTGCGGGCGTGCAAAATTTCATGCCCGTAAGTGCGACGGTGCGGATTCCAATCCCGGACAAACATACCCACATACATACACACATACATACATTCAGCTTTATATATTAGATGATGACAGTAGACATGAAAAGACAAGTCTGCAAGCAAAAAGCATTTTTGGTTCCTTTTACATCAGTTTTCCATACAAACCCAATGCTGGATCGACAGAACTGGTTCGTCACTTGCTTGTCAGAATGATGCATGTCCTCCCTTATAGGACATTACACATTTTAATGAGACCACTGACGTGACAAAAGAAGTCGTGACTGCTTTACAAAGTCCAAGTGCTGACCCGTGTAATGCTGGACACTGATGCTGAACCTGACTTCGCATTTTATGTCGGATAATTATATAAATAGAACATAATACACTTATTTAGCTAATCATTTAATAATGTATCATTACTCTTAATTTATTATTATGATTATTATTATTATTGGCTTTAATTAATCTTTTAACATATATTAATATATTTTTTTATTCATTTTCAGGGTTGGCTGCAAAAATACGGCTACCTTCCACCATCAGACCCCAGAATGTCGTTATTGCGCTCTGCGGAAACCATGCAATCTGCTATAGCTGCTATGCAGCAATTCTATGGTATCAATGTTACAAAAACAGTTGACAGATTTACAATTGAGTAAGTACATTTCCCTTACTGTAGAATTGTATGCAGTGTACTAGATGTGTCTTATACTGGTTTTTACTCATTTCTAAAAATGTTTTTAATGAATGTGGACTTTCAACTTTATATGTATTGTACAGTTTTATGCAAAGTATGAAAGTTATATCCCTTCGTACATACTGTTAATTCACTGAAGTCAGCTCTGATTAGCCACTTAGGGTATGTGCGTACAGCGTATTTTAGACGCCGGTTTAAAGAGAATCTGTCAGCAGGTTTTTGCTATATGATCTGAGGGCAGCATGAGATAGGGACTGAGACACTGGTTTCAGAGATATGTCACTTATTAGGCAGTGTGCTGTTGTTTGAACGCAATCAGTGTTTTATCAGCAGGAGATCATCACTGCCCCCACTACAGCTCTCGTGCCTCCTGGTCCAACTCCGCCCCCAGTCCTGATTAGCAGCTTACTGTCAATATACAACGTACAAAGAAAGTTGTGGTGTGGGTGGGGCAGCTTTCTGAGCTCTGCTACATGTTACATCTATACTTTGTGTCACAACTACTGCACCCAGTAAATTAAGTGATACATCACTGGAATAAGGGTTTCTGTCCCTACATCATGCTTCTTTCTGGTAGCAAAAACCTGGTGACAGATTCCCTTTAACCTCATCACTTTTCAAGAAGATGACACTTCAGGAAAACACTTGCATTGTTTTTCCTGAACTCTTCTTTTGTGTCTGCTTTGCCGCTGACGTATTTATTTTTTTTTAAATTAAATATAAGATGGTGGTGGCCGACAAACGGAAACCGACTGAACAATTGTTAGGTCAGTTCTTTACGCTGATTCACGGCTTCCTAATCCTGAAGCTTTCAAAAGAAGTTACAAGTGACGGATCATCCTATAGGTGTGTCTTTTCTGGGGTGGCTGGGGGCAGATGTTTGTAGCCAGGGGGTGGCCTATAACAATCGTCATTCTCTAGGCTATGAATATCTGTCCTCGGTCACTGGCTTTGGCTACTTTCACACTTGCGTTTTTTAGCGCTGCGTATCGAGCGCACATGAAACGCATGAAAAATCCGCGTGCAAACGCGTGTAATCGCTGCGATATTTTGCAGTCGAATAGTGCGCATTGCTTTGAAAAAACGCAGCGATTGTATGCGATTTAAAGCGTTTTTGTATGCGTTTGCGTTTTTTCTGGGCAAAACACATGATCAAAATCCTTGAAAAATTCTTGCAACAGAACCCACCAATGGGACACCAGTGGGCGTGTCTTATTGAAAATATAAATAGAGCCTGTTCACAGCCATTCTTTACATTTGCTTGCATTTGCCTTGATGAACATGGATCAGCTTATGCAGACTTTCTTCTTCAACCTTGATGTAGACATGGCTATGGCACAGTCTTATGCCGTTGCTTGCCATGAACAAGGAAGAGAGATAGACAGGTAGACGGCAGCGGCGGCGTTTGTGGGTACATCCCATTGTAGAACTCCGGGAGAGCCGTGGAGCGTATCACACCCTCTACAGTGAGCTGCAGTCAAACCCGGAGAAATTTAACGACTACACCCGGATGTCACAACAATCCTTCATGGATTTACTTGCTCGGGTCCAACAATTAATAAGGAGACAGGACACCCAGCTCCGTCGGGCGATTCCTCCAGAGGAAAGACTCCTGGTGACATTACGGTATGTATTATTGAGAAACCAATGCCTGCATAATTGTATTACTTATGCCATGTACTATTCCAAAGATGACAGAATTATTGTTCTGCCAGCTAGTAAACAAAGACCTGCAGAATTATTTTTATGCCATTTTTTGGTTTATTAATGTTTTACAAAAACATATACAATAATAATTTTTTTGTTCTTTCTATAGATTCCTTGCTACTCTCTTCACTTCACTTCCAGTACCGGATTGGTATCTCCACGTTGTCAGGAATTGTTGTTGACACCTGCCGGGCATTGTGGACTGTTCTCTGTCCGGAATTTATGCCCCTGCCCACCACCGAAAAGTGGCTAGAAATAGCAGAAAAATTCTGGACAACATGCAATTTCCCCAACTGTTTGGGAGCAGTTGATAGGAAACACATCCGCATCATCAAACCTAAAAGAACAGGCTCGGAGTACTACAATTACAAGAAGTACTATTCTACAGTTCTTATGGCCATTGCAGATGCAGACTGTATGTTTGTTGCGGTGGACATTGGGGCATTTGGCCGTGGGAATGACTCACAGGTGTTTAAGAACTCGGACATGGGACGGAGGTTGTATGGAAACCAGTTTCATTTCCCCATGCCACGGCCTCTTCCCCACACCGAAGGTCCAGCAATGCCATTTGTAATGGTTGGGGATGAGGCATTCCAGATGAGCCAACACCTACTTAAACCCTACTCCAGCCGGGACTTGGACCACAACAAAAAAATTTTCAATTACAGGCTGACCAGGGCAAGAAGAACTGTAGAGTGTGCCTTCGGTATACTGGTTTCCAGGTGGCGCATTCTGGGCACAGCCATTCATCTGAAAGTGCAAACAGTGGATGAAGTTGTGAAGGCCTGTGTGGTGCTACATAACTTTGTCATGGCGAAAGAGCACCCAAACTTTGAACTTGATGATGCAGCTCCTAACCCATTGCCTGAGTTCACTCAGCACCCTCTCAGGTCTTCTGTTGAAGTAGGCCAAATGAGAGACCAATTCGCGGCCTACTTCATCTCAGATGTAGGACTGGGTGGATTGACAAGAACAAATGGTGTAAAATAATGTTCTTGTCTGTATGTTAATCAAAAATTTTTTTTTTTTTTTTGTTAAATAAAATCCCTCTGTTTATACCTGTACCACGTGCAGTCTGTTTTTAAATTAAAAAACAATTATGAAATGGCCAGGTTTACCAGTGAATTCATGATGCATATTTTTGGGTGCATCATGAATTTATTTGTAATCCTGACTATGTAGTTAAATATACATGCACACAAGTTGTATGACCTTTATTTAACACAACAATTAATTTGTGTCACTGTGACTTGATTTGGAACGCAGAGATAATAAAGATTATACATCTTGTTCTATACCAATGCCTGGTGGCATGCTGAAGTGGTGATGCACCAAATAACGCATCCTCACTTCAGAATCTATCATGCCTGGGCAGGTGAGTACACATGAGTTCTAAACAGCAGCATCGCTACAGTATGCTTTAAATATATGCATACTGAAGACACGCATCTGGTTAAAACCCATGTCTATTCATCTGGGCAGGTGTGATAGTAATGATACAAGGCTGGGCAGGTGAGTACACATGAGTTCTAAACAGCAGCATCACTACAGTATGCTTCAAATTAATGCAGACTGAAGCAACGCATCTGGTTAAAACTCATGTCTATTCACCTGCCCAGGTGTGATAGTAATGATACAAGTCAGGGTATTGTACATATAAAGTGTATTTTCACCATCATCTCCTCTGTTTCTTCAACACACACTGAATAGAGGATGTGCTCAATTACAAGCTATATCTAGAATCCCTGGCCTTGTATCACAAAGTGAAATAATGTCAAAAACACACCACACTCATTTCATTTTTTAGTATATCTGGCAAGGTTAAATAGATATGCCTTGCACTCAACACCATCCTCTATTCAGTCTGTGCAATATTAGCAGACAGACAGACTGTTGGTGCAAAAAAAGTAATATATTTGTGTTTTGGACTAAACATATCTCCATGAAGTACACAAACTTGTGTCATTCCTGTAGTTATGTGTAGTCAAAAACGCAAAGTGTACATCGCAGTGTGTGTACGTCGCAGTGTGTAGGTGGCGAAATAAACACAAAGCAAACCAAAATTACTAAAAGAAGATTGGCACATTTATTTTGTACAACAGGAAAACAACATTTGAATTGGCAATGATTTTTTTGATTACATTTGTATAGATCACATTATAATTTTTTTTTATTAAAAAAAGAAAATATTTCTATTCACACAAAGGTTTTTGATAGATCACATTAGTACAATTTGTGTCCAACATGAGCATGGTATTGTCACTGCCCCAGAAGTAATAGAAAAATCAGATTAGTACAATGTTTGTACAAGATGAAATTGGTAGTCACTGCCCCAGTAGTAATAGAAAAATAGATTAGTACAATGTTTGTCCAAGATGCAATTGGTAGTCACTGCCCCAGTAGTAATAGAAAAATCAGATTAGTACAATGTTTGTCCAAGATGCAATTGGTAGTCACTGCCCCAGTAGTAATAGAAAAATCAGATTATTACAATGTTTGTACAAGATGCCATTGGTAGTCACTGCCCCAGTAGTAATAGAAAAATCAGATTAGTACAATGTTTGTCCAAGATGCAATTGGTAGTCACTGCCCCAGTAGTAATAGAAAAATCAGATTATTACAATGTTTGTACAAGATGCCATTGGTAGTCACTGCCCCAGTAGTAATAGACAAATCAGATTAGTACAATGTTTGTCCAAGATGCAATTGGGAGTCACTGCCCCAGTAATAATAGAAAAATCAGATTATTACAATGTTTGTACAAGATGCCATTGGTAGTCACTGCCCCAGTAGTAATAGAAAAATCTGATTAGTACAATGTTTGTCCAAGATGCAATTGGTAGTCACTGCCCCAGTAGTAATAGAAAAATCAGATTAGTACAATGTTTGTACAAGATGCCATTGGTAGTCACTGCCCCAGTAGTAATAGAAAAATCAGATTAGTACAATGTTTGTCCAAGATGCAATTGGTAGTCACTGCCCCAGTAGTAATAGAAAAATCAGATTAGTACAATGTTTGTACAAGATGCCATTGGTAGTCACTGCCCCAGTAGTAATAGAAAAATCAGATTAGTGCAATGTTTGTCCAAGATGCAATTGGTAGTCACTGCCCCAGTAGTAATAGAAAAATCAGATTAGTACAATGTTTGTCCAAGATGCAATTGGTAGTCACTGCCCCAGTAGTAATAGAAAAATCAGATTATTACAATGTGTGTACAAGATGCCATATGTATCGTCACTGCCACAGAAGTTGTATAGAAATGCTTTTTTATTACAAATTTTTATTGCTACTGACGTTTTGGTGGTGATTTCGATACTCTGGGGGTGTGCAGAGATGAAGAGCGGCTGGAAACCGATGAAGGGGTTCGAGGGGAAGGGGCAACAAAAGTAGTGGGTGAAGGAAGATCACACATCAAATGAGAGTCACTTTGAGACACATTAGGAGGAGAGGGTGGATGGACAAACAAAGATTTTTTTTTTTCTTCTTGGGGACAGGAGTACCATGCATGGACCGACTTCTCTGTGTCCGCCTTGAGCTGGTTGACCTTGGCCTTGAAACAAAAAAGACTGAATGTGGGTCACCGCTCTCATGCTCGGTGGTGGCAGTGGCGATGGAAGTGTTGGCTGTGCTTGGAGTAACAAAAGGGTTGGCGGTGTTCCAAGGAGAAGTGAATGCCCTTGAAATGGATTGTTGCTGACTGGTGGCGGTACTCATAGGATCAGTGGGTGCTGTGGCGGTAAATTGTTGACTGGTGGCGGTACTCCTAGAAGGAGAAGTGGGTGCCCTTGAAATGGATTGTTGCTGACTGGTGACGGTACTCATAGGATCAGTGGGTGCTGTGGCGGGAAATTGTTGACTGGTGGCAGTACTCCTAGAAGGAGAAGTGGGTGTGTTGGCCCAAGCAGGTACTGCGCTAGCTTGAGTCCATGACTGTGGACCAGTGTCTGTGGTGGTGTTGCTCCACACAGGAGCAGCGCTTGACATGGTGGTGGCGACGGTGGAGTGTCCAACAGTACTTGGACTTGTGGTGGTGTAGTGGTGACTCGGAATGCTGGTGGCCGTGCAGTGGTATGCAGCAGAAGTCGGTAGTGATGTGTGACGAATCAGTGGTGGCACTGTTGGATATGCAACCACTGACTGCTGCACGTACCGATTCTGCTGCATAGCCTGCAAGTAAGCATTGTTGCAGGCCTGCATCACACTCAGCTGTTGCTCAGGAGTAAGGTGTTCCGCCATGCCCCATTCTATTTTACTGAAAAAATGGTGCGCTGGTCTGTTGAGGTCGGCCTCCAGGCGATCAAGACGCTGTTCGACACTGTTGAAACGGTGATCCATGTGGGTAAAACCACGTTCCATCAGTGAAAAACCGCTTCCAACTCTGCCTCCAAGCGTCTTGATATTGCCTTGAAAGGACTCGCTCAAGTGAACAAACTCGGGCAAGACATTCCTCTCCATGGCCCTCTGCCGCTGGCGGGAAGTGCCCGCATAACCAGTGGCAGAGACCTGGGAGAGGGAACACCTGATGGACCAGCTTCCTGGTCACCAGCTGTCCGTGTTGCTGACCTGCAAGTTGCTTCCAGGCTGTCGGATGGCTGGGACGAGTCGAAGGTTGTCCGAGGAAGGACCGCTTCAGGGACAGGCTGCATGGTGCTGCTCCAGGTGCTGTGGAAAGAAAAACAAAACATTACTATAATGCATGAACAAGAAGCATCAGCTGTAGAAAAGAAAATAAAGAAAAAACTTAAAAAAAAAAAAATCGAAAAAACTTACGCTCTGCTAGCAAGGACCGGTCTCAGGAACGCCAACTCGCGATAATAGCGATATTTATTTCTGGCCTTGCTGCAGAACCACTGCGAACCTGTCCCTCTGCTCGAACATCAGTGTTGAAGCGGTCCTTCATCGAGCGCCATCGTGTGCGGATTTTGTTCACTGTTGATCAAAAAAAAAAAAAAATTTATACAATGGAGTCTGTGCAAAATCACTCTCAACACACATACCTTAATGAAAATTTAAAACTGTTAATGCAGCATTATAAAAAGCTCAAAAATCCACATGTCAGTGACTGTTGAACCACATGACACTGTTATGTTTGCTGTTAGAATATATCTGGCAGCAAAAACAACCTTAACATGAGGAACAAGAGTGACTGGACAATAAAAAAATGAATATAAAGCACAACACATAGCTCAAGAATCCACATGTCATTGACTGTTGAACCATTTTGCACTGTTGGGTTTGCTGGCAGAATATATCTGCCAGTAAACCCATCAGTGGCCTCAGGAACAACAGTGAGTGCAGCATAAAAACAAACACTAGAATGCAGAACACATTGCAATAGCATACACAGGGCAGTCAGTGTTGAACCATTTTGCACTGTTGGGTTTGCTGGCAGAATATATCTGCCAGTAAACCCATCAGTGGCCTCAGGAACAACAGTGAGTGTAGCATAAAAACAAACACTAGAATGCAGAACACATTGCAATAGCATACACAGGGCAGTCAGTGTTGAACCAGAGGGCACTGTTGGGTTTGCTGGCAGAATATATCTGACAGTAAACCCATCAGTGGCCTCAGGAACAACAGTGAGTGCAGCATAAAAACAAACACTAGAATGCAGAACACATTGCAATAGCATACACAGGGCAGTCAGTGTTGAACCAGTTTGCACTGTTGGGTTTGCTGGCAGAATATATCTGCCAGTAAAGCCATCAGTGGCCTCAGGAACAACAGTGAGTGCAGCATAAAAACAAACACTAGAATGCAGAACACATTGCAATAGCATACACAGGGCAGTCAGTGTTGAACCAGAGGGCACTGTTGGGTTTGCTGGCAGAATAGATCTGCCAGTAAACCCATCATTGGCCTCAGGAACAACAGTGAGTGCAGCATTACAGAGAATGAAAATACTTACTAAACGCCTTTTTGAGGTTTGGAGAGGCGCTGTCCCAGCCATCCATCAACGCTGCGGCCACCTCGTTCCATAGCCGCCGGTCACCACATTGTCCTTGTACTGCGGATCACGGCTGTCCCACAACGGGACACGCTCATGGACCTGGCAGATGAGGGCCTCATTATCCACATACAGGTCGTCGTCCCGTTGTGGAACCTAGAAGAAACAAAATAAAAATTACAATCTTGTATATTTTTTACAAAGAAAAGAACAATAGGAGTAGAAAATAAATAGACATTCAAAGGCTATATACTTACATTCCGTCTCGCCACCGGGACTTGACTCGGCTGCGACTGCTCCTGCTGAGACTCCTCAATGCCCGTGTCCGACGATGATGTCTGAAAAAGAAACACAAATTTTAGCCATTTGTAGATTCAGCAGCTATACTTACCCAAAGGCAGGAAGATACTCACATCATGCTCTGCTTCGGCCAGTTCTTGCCGGGATGGTGAATATTCTGATCCAGAAGACATGCTGCAAAAAAAATAAAAAATTACATGAGCACATATTACATTATAAGGACAGCCTGTCATTTGTTTAAAGAATACTCACATTCTTCTTTATTTTAATGACTATGAAAATTGTACATTCACACTGAAGGCATCAAAACTATGAATTAGCACATGTGGAATTATACATTATACTTAACAAAAAAGTGTGAAACAACTGAAAATACAGTGCCTACAAGTAGTATTCAACCCCCTGCAGATTTAGCTGGTTTGATAAGATGCAAATAAGTTAGAGCCTTCAAACTGCAAACGAGAGTAGGATTTATTAACAGAAGCATAAATCTTACAAAACAAAAAGTTATGTTGCTCAGTTGAATTTTAATACATTTTAAACATAAAAGTGTGGGTCAATTATTATACAACCCCTATGTATAATATTTCGTGGAATAACCCTTGTTTGCAATTATAGCTAATAATCGTCTTTTATAAGACCTGATCAGGCCGGCACAGGTCTGTGGAGTTATCTTGGCCCACTCCTCCCTTCAGATCTTTTCCAAGTTATCTAGGTTCTTTGGGTGTCTCATGTGGACTTTAATCTTGAGCTCCTTCCACAAGTTTTCAATTGGGTTAAGGTCAGGAGACTGACTAGGCCACTCCAACACCTTGACTTTTTCCCTCTTGAACCAGGCCTTGGTTTTCTTGGCTGTGTGCTTTGGGTTGTTGTCTTGTTGGAAGATGAAATTACGACCCATCTTAAGATCCTTGATGGAGGAGCGGAGGTTCTTGGCCAAAATCTCCAGGTAGGCCGTGCTATCCATCCTCCCATGGATGCGGACCAGATGGCCAGGCCCCTTGGCTGAGATACAGCCCCACAGCATGATGCTGTCACCACCATGCTTGACTGTAGGGATGGTATTCTTGGGGTCGTATGCAGTGCCATCCAGTCTCCAAACGTCACGTGTGTGGTTGGCACCAAAGATCTCGATCTTGGTCTCATCAGACCATAGAACCTTGAACCAGTCTGTCTCAGAGTCCTCCAAGTGATCATGAGCAAACTGTGGACGAGCCTTGACATGACGCTTTGAAAGTAAAGGTACCTTACGGGCTCGTCTGGAACGGAGACCATTGTGGTGGAGTACGTTACTTATGGTATTGACTGAAACCAATGTCCCCACTGCCATGAGATCTTCCCAGAGCTCCTTCCTTGTTGTCCTTGGGTTAGCCTTGACTCTTCGGACAAGCCTGGCCTCAGCACGGGAGGAAACTTTCAAAGGCTGTCCACGCCGTGGAAGGCTAACAGTAGTTCCATAAGCCTTCCACTTACGGATGATGCTCCCAACAGTGGAGACAGGTAGGCCCAACTCCTTGGAAAGGGTTTTGTACCCCTTGCCAGCCTTGTGACCATCCACGATCTTGTCTCTGATGGCCTTGGAATGCTCCTTTGTCTTTCCCATGTTGACCATGTATGAGTGCTGTTCACAAGTTTGGGGAGGGTCTTAAATAGTCAGAAAAGGCTGGCAAAAGAGATCATTAATCCACACATGTGAAGCTCATTATTCTTGGTGCCTGAACTACTTCTTAATACTTTAGGGGACCAAACAGAATTCTTGTGGTTTGAGGGGTTGAATAATAAATGACACTGAATTAACTTTTAACGTTTTTTAAAAAAAAAAAAAATTAAAACAAAAATTTTTGCTGCAGTGCATTTCCCACTTCCAGGCTGATCTACAGTACAAATGTCACAATGCCAAGTTAATTCCGCATGTGTCAACCAGCTAAATCTGCAGGGGGTTGAATACTACTTGTAAGCATACTACTTGTAAGCACTGTATGTCTTATATTCTAGGTTCTTCAAAGTAGCCACCTTTTGCTTTGATTACTGCTTTGCACGCAGAAAAGGTGAACGGATGGACTCTACATGCCTGGTTCCCACCGTGAAGCATGGAGGAGGTGGTGTGATGGTGTGGGGTGCTTTGCTGGTGACACTGTTGGGGATTATTCAAAATTGAAGCGGTGAGCGGGCCAGCTCACCCCAAACCATCTCGATTGGGTTCAGGTCTGGTGACTGTGGAGGCCAGGTCATCTGGCATAGCACCCCAACACTCTCCTTCTTGGTCAAATAGCCCTTACACAGTCTGGAGGTGTGTTTGGGGTCATTGTCCTGTTGAAAAATAAAATGGTCCAACTAAACGCAAACCGGATGGAATAGCATGCCGCTGCAAGATGCTGTGGTAGCCATGCTGTTTCACTATGCCTTCAATTTTGAATAAATCCCCAACAGTGTCACCAGCAAAGCACCCCCACACCATCACACCACCTCCTCCATGCTTCACGGTGGGAACCAGGCATGTAGAGTCCATCCGTTCACCTTTTCTGCGTGCAAAGCAGTAATCAAAGCAAAAGGTGGCTACTTTGAAGAACCTAGAATATAAGACATATTTTCAGTTGTTTCACACTTTTTTGTAAAGTGTAATGTATAATTCCACATGTGTTAATTCATAGTTTTGATGCCTTCAGTGTGATTCTACAATTTTCACAGTCATGAAAATACAGAAAAATCATTGAATGAGAAGGTGTGTCCAAACTTTTGGTCTGTTGTGTGTGTGTATATATATATGTATTCTATGTGTATATATCTATTCTTTTGATTTTTTATTAAACATGTCAGTGTGATTTTACAGTATACCGCATTGAATTGCCGGTTTTTCCAAAGGACACCGGTGCGTATTTCTCGCAAGTCACACGTGTGGTCCATGTGTAATCCGTATTTTTCTCGCACCCATAGACTTGCATTGGCTCATTACGGCCGTAATACGGTGACAATCGCAGCATGGCCGAGGAAAAATCCGCTGATGGGAGCTGCCCCATAGATTAGCATTGGTCCGAATGCTATGCGATTTTTTTCCCGCATAGGACTCGTCCGTATTTCTGGCTAGTGTGACTGTGACTGGATGATATGCGGGAGAAATCTTGTATGCGATTGTGGGAAGAGGAGATAAGAGGGGAGGAGAGGAGGAGATCTTGTGAGGATCGAAGGTTGCGTGCAGGTAAGTACCGAGAGACGAGGTCATAGATGTCTGGAGGAGACAGGTTGTGGATGGCTTTGTATGTCATGGTTAGGGTTTTGAACTGGAGTCTTTGGGTATTGGGGAGCCAGTGCAAAGATTGACAGAGGGGAGAGGCCGGGGAATAGCAGGGGGACAGGTGGATTAGTCGGGCAGCAGAGTTTAGGATAGATTGGAGGGGTGCGAGAGTGTTAGAGGGGAGGCCATAGAGCAGGAGGTTGCAGTAGTCGAGGCGGGAGATGATGTGGGCATGGACTAGGGTTTTTGCATATTCTTGGTTTAGGAATGTACAAATCCGGGAGATATTTTTGAGTTGATGTCGGCAGGAGGTGTAAAGGGCTTGGATATGTGGTTTGCCCCATTAAGTAAGATAGGTTACTTCAGGGTTCGACAAACCCGGTCGCCAGTGGCGCCTAGAAAATCATGCCTGGCGCCCAGGGCCAGCGTCAGCACCCGGCACACTCGGGCAAGTGCCGGGGCCCTGAGCAGGCGGGGGGCCCACTCGCCGTTGGGCACCCCGGCGCCCGTTAGCGGTGTCAGCGCCGCCACTGGGCCCCCCCCCGCTTGCTCAGGGCCCCGGCAGCAGCCGGCGCAATACTTACCTCTCCCCGTGCCTCCGCTGCCGCAGCTCCGAGCTCCAGGGGGCGCCTGCGCCGGTGCTTCCTCTCTCACAGCAGCGCCTCTGAATGACGTCATCATTCAGCGGCCGGCTGTGGCAGAGAGCGCGCGGACGCCGGACAGGTGAGGCGTGTGTGCGTGTGTGTATGTGAGAGTGTGCTGCCTGCGGTGCTGTATGTGTGATGGTGGTGGGGGGAGGCAGTGATGATGGTGAGGAGGCAATGATGATGGGGAGGCAATGATGATGATGATGATGGGGAGGCAATGATAATGGGAAGGCAATGATGTGATGATATTAATGGGGAGGCAATGATGATGATGGGGAGACAATGATAATGGGAAGGCGATGATGATGATGATATTAATGGGGAGGCAATGATAATGATGATAATGGGAAGGCAATGATGATGATGATATTAATGGGGAGGCAATGATAATGATGATGATGGGGAGACAATGATAATGAGAAGGCAATGGTGATGATATTAATGGGGAGGCAATGATAATGATGATGATGGGGAGGCAATGATAATGGGCAGGCAATGATGATGATATTAATGGGGAGGCAATGATAATGATGATGATGATGGGGAGGCAATGATAATGGGAAGACAATGATGATGATATTAATGGGGAGGCAATGATGATGATAGGGAGGCAGTGATGATGATAATGGGCAGGCAATGATGATGATAATGGGGAGTCTTTCCACAGCGCCCTTTCCTGAGCCGTAACAGTGCAGAACGCAGCACAGTGTAGAGGAGAGCTCCATATTTTGTATGGAGCGTTATATGTGGTCCAGTATTCTGTATGGAGCATTATATTGGGTCCAGTATTCTGTATTCTGGCTCCTAAATTTTTTGTCTGGCTCCTAGATTCTGAACAACTTTGTCGACCCCTGGGTTACTTGCTTTTTTAAAAAAAATCTGCGTCAAAAACTCATGTGAAAAATGGTAGGAACATAGCCTAAGAAAGGTTGCACTTGAATTTTCCCCTGAAAAATGTGTCTCCTAATTTCATAGCATTGCCATTGTATAATTTCTAGTCTCCTTTGTGGCAAGGCTTTGGGCTACAGAATAAATCCACAATGTATTGTACTTGTAAATCCATCTGTTGGTGTCATAGTTCTACTTCACAGGTTTGGTAGAACTGTTGTATGCAATGTTTTAGCCTAGTGAAACGTGACATCTTAACAAAACATATACCAAAAATAATATTTACATACAAAAATATTGCTAGGATTATTTGTAACTTGGCAAGTTATCATCTATCCACAGGAGATCTGTCTACTGGGACCAACAATTCTGAGAACTGAACTTTTAAATGCCCCATTAGAATGGCGTGGTGGTCACACATGTGGCCCACCATCCCAGTCTTTGGCACTGCCGGACAGAATTTGTGAGTTTCCACCAGTTTGGTTTCGCTAGAGATCATCAACATATCACCTATCCCGAGGATAGAGGCGATCGCTTGCCTAGTTGGAATATTGAGGCTAAGTATAGGAACATGCATTCCTTCTTTATTGGATTCATCCACAGTTTTATATAGAGAAAATATCTAAAAAAAATTTCAATGTGTGTAAGACTGCAGAGACAGAGGAACATCTGCCTGGGCCTGAGTGTTCTGTAAAAGATGCTCAACTCAAACCATGTCATGTGCCATCATGTGCCACTGCTGCTGTCCTAGAGAGGAGTAGTACGCCACATATATTCTTGTGTGGTAAATGGAGCTCTGTAGAAAGCATAAAAAAAATGAAATATTCTAGGAACTCTTCTAAAAAATGTTGAAGAGGTTTTCTAAAAACAGTTTCCATGGTAGGAAGCTAAATGCTGCAGGTTCGGCTCCTGGGGCCACTAATAATCTGAGATACCTGCAGGAAAATAGCGTAGTATTTCATTAAGACTCTTCAGATAAATATCTGGTAGGGATGAGTGGACTCGTGGAAGTTCTGGTACCTGACCTGAACTTTAGTCCAAAGTTCGGTTCGGATACTATAACTGTACTTGAACCCCATATAAAACAATGGAGACCCGAACTTTGGATCTGGAAGAAAAAACTCTCTCTCTGCAAGGGACTTCCACCAGAACTCCGAACATTGCTACGGACTTCCAGGAGAAGTCCGGGTTCGGCGTTTAGCACCGGACACTGAATGTCCTGTACGAACCCCAATCTATTAAGTTCGGGTTGGCTCATCTCTAATATCTGACCAAGAAACCCATGGATGGTCCTATTCCCCAAGTCCAGAGTCATTCTTTCTTCTCTGACACATAGAGCAAGGTCCAAGAGTGTGAGACCCCGGTCTATGAAGCCGATATCCCTTTTGTATCTCTAGCTGGCTAAACTTTTCTGTATTTTTCCACTTTCAGCTTTCTATAAAAATACCCGAGATTAGGCACATTATATAAATATATTTTAGGAGCTTGATTAATGAAGAGATTGCAGCAGATATCACAGTCTGTCAGGAAGTCGTTGGTAACTGTCTGACTCTGGGGAGAGAAACGTTATGTGTCAGACAATAGATTGTAAGTGATAATTGTCATGTTACATTGTAATAAGTCAGCACCCTATATATTTATTTATCCACATGGCTCCTAAATATTGTAACACTATAGATTAGGTTTCACAATACATATTCTGCTTCCCACTCATGCCTTACTGTCTCCAGGAATCTTTCAACCATTATGTTATGTTGTGATAAGACATGAAGTCCTCCATGCGCCATGCTGGACTGGGTTCATTGACCTCTCTACCTACACCGAACACTTAAAGGAAACCTGTCATCAGTATTTTTTCAACAGAGAAAGGAAACGCGCCCCATGTGTGAATCTATATTACCAAATAGACGTTGAGGTGCCTGGGCTGCTCACCTAACGTGGTTGAGCTCGGCAGGCACAACATTGGAAAAAGGAAGGAACCGGGCCAACTCCAAGACACGTAGTCCTAATAATCAGATGTTATCCTTCGTTCCTACTAATCTACAGCCATGACTGCCCGAACAATATCGCAATCCATTTCTTCTTCTGGCAAATCATTGATTAATGTAGGAGATTTCCTATGCATGCTCTAGTCTGGACAAAGATCATTGTCCCTGAATGTTAACTAAAGTACAAAATATTTTAGAAAGTTGCAGAACTTTTTATTTCTACATGTTTAATTTATTTCTACTTACCTTATATACCCATGTATAAGCCGAGATTTTCAGCCCATTTTTTAGGGCTGAAAGTCCCCCTCTCGGCTTATACGCGGGTCATATACGGGAGTCGGCGGGGGAGGGAGAGCTGGGTGTCGGATTATACTCACCTCTCCGTCGCCGCGGTCTCTGCAGCCCCCCTGCTTCTCCCACGATCTCCGGCTCCTTCCTGCAGCGGTCACATGGCACCGCTCATTAAAGTCATGAATATGCACATATTCATGACTTTAATGAGCGGTACCATGTGACCGCTGCAAGACTGAAGCGCTGCGGAGACCACGGGAGAAGAGGAGAGGCTGCAGGGACGCGCGGCGGAGTGGTGAGTATAGCGATATTTACCTGTCCCTCGGTCCACCGCAGCGCACTGCTCCCTCGGTCCGACTCCTCTGTGTGTGAATGATGAGGCAAAGGGCGCGATGACGTCGTTAGTGCGCGCCCCGCCCCCTGCCTGATCACACACAGAGGAGTCGGACCGAGGGAGCAGTGCGCTGCGGTGCAGAGAGGACAGGTAAATATCACAAGTGCCGGGGTCCTGAGCGAGCGGTGACACCCCCCGCCTGCTCAGGACGCCAGCACCTGGCCCCCAGCGACGAGAGGTGAGTATGTCATTTTTTTTTTTGCAGCAGCAGCATATGAGGCCTTATACTATGGGGCATAATTATGGAGCATATGGGGGCATAATCAGGAGCATATGGGGGCATAATATGGAGCATATGGGGCCATAATATGGGGGCATAATCTGTGGAACATATGGGGCATAATCTGGAGCATATAGGGGCATAATCTGTGGATCATGCGGGGGCATAATCTGTGGAATATATGGGGGCATAATCTGGAGCATATGGGGGCATAATCTGTGGAGCATATTGGGCATAATCTGTGGAGCATATGGGGGCATAATCTGTGGAGCATCATATGGGGGCATAATCATTTTTCACCCTAGGCTTATACGCGAGTCAATAAGTTTTCCCAGTTTTTTGTGGCAAAATTAGGGGGGTCGGCTTATACACGGGTCGGCTTATACATGAGTATATACGGTAAGTTTATTGTCACAGGGCCCTTTCATTATCACAATGTCCCCATATGGGGACTCCTAGCACTTGCTAACTACATTCCTACTGGTTCAGAGAGGTCGTGGACCGCTCCTGCCAGCGATTCTCTAGCTTCCGCTGTCAACACATCCACAGAGCAATTTCTTCTCTTCCACTTTGTTGAAGGGGCTTCTCTGCAGACATCATGCTGATTGACAGCCGTCTCTCCACTGCCTAACTGCGCAGAGCCGGATGTCAATCAGCATGATGTCGGAAGTGATGCCCCATCGACAGAGAAGTGCAGAAGAGGAAGAGCTACTCTGTTATCCAGAGGTGAAATGAAGTTTTGGAATCGCCGGCAGAGATTATCCCCATGTAGAACAGGCAGGTAGTTAGCAAATATCTCTCGGTAAGTTCTTAGCCTCTTAGAAAATGTAATGAAAGTCCCAGATAACCCATGAAATTCTGTGTAATACAGGACAGGACAAGTCCTCAATGCATGAGATGCTCTTTGTAACCATTTTTCACTGTGGCCAAGAGATTAAGATTGTGAACAGAAGACAACCCTCTATTTGGGTACAGGAAAATGAATTTTCAGAACTAGATAACTCTATTAGTGGTACAGTGGATGTGTCACCAGATTTTATAACACAAACTGCATACATAAATAAATAGAACTCTTAGACCTGCTGAGACTGAGGTGCTTACTCTCTCAGCTGGATGTGGCTCGCAAACCTCTCTCAGAGCTGATTGTGGCTGTGATCATCTCAGAGTTGAATGTGGCTCGCAGTTCTCTCTTAGAGTTGGATGTAGCTCGCAGCCCTCTCTGAGCTGAATGTGGCTCGCGATCCTCTCTCAGCTGGATGTGGCTCGCAACTCTCTCACAGAGCTGAATGTGGCTCGCGACCCTCTCAGCTGGATCTGGCTCGCAGCCCTCTCTCAGTTGGATGTGGCTCGCGACCCTCTCTCAGCTGGATGTAGCTCGAGACCCTCAGAGCTGAATATAGCTCACGACCCTCTCTCAGAGCTGGATGTGGCACGCAGCCCTCTCTCAGCTGGATGTAGCTCGAGACCCTCAGAGCTGAATATAGCTCAGGACCCTCTCTCAGAGCTGGATGTGGCACGCAGCCCTCTCTTAGCTGGATGTAGCTCGAGACCCTCAGAGCTGAATATAGCTCACGACCCTCTCTCAGAGCTGGATGTGGCACACAGCCCTCTCTCAGCTGGACGTGGTTCACGACCCTCTCTCAGAGCTGAATGTAGCTCGCGACCCTCTATCAGAGCTAGATGTGGCACGTGACCCTGTCTCAGAGCTGGATGTGGCATGCGACCCTCTCAGAGCTAGATGTGGCACGCAGCCCTCTCTCAGTTGAATGTAGCTCGCGACCCTCTATCAGAGCTAGATGTGGCTCGCGACCCTCTCCCAGAGCTAGATGTGGCACATGACCCTGTCTCAGAGTTAGATGTGGCACGTGACCCTGTCTCAGAGCTAGATGTGGCACGTGACCCTGTCTCAGAGCTGGATGTGGCACGCAACCCTGTCAGAGCTAGATGTGGCACGCAGCCCTCTCTCAGTTGGATGTGGCTCGCGACCCTCTCTCAGCTGGATGTAGCTCGAGACCCTCAGAGCTGAATATAGCTCACGACCCTCTCTCAGAGCTGGATGTGGCACGCAGCCCTCTCTCAGCTGGATGTAGCTCGAGACCCTCAGAGCTGAATATAGCTCACGACCCTCTCTCAGAGCTGGATGTGGCACGCAGCCCTCTCTCAGCTGGACGTGGTTCACGACCCTCTCTCAGAGCTGAATGTAGCTCGCGACCCTCTATCAGAGCTAGATGTGGCACGTGACCCTGTCTCAGAGCTGGATGTGGCATGCGACCCTCTCAGAGCTAGATGTGGCACGCAGCCCTCTCTCAGTTGAATGTAGCTCGCGACCCTCTATCAGAGCTAGATGTGGCACGCGACCCTCAATTGGATGTGGCTCGCGACCATCTCCCAGAGCTAGATGTGGCACGTGACCCTGTCTCAGAGCTAAATGTGGCACGTGACCCTGTCTCAGAGCTAGATGTGGCACGTGACCCTGTCTCAGAGCTGGATGTGGCACGCGACCCTCTCAGAGCTAGATGTGGCACGCAGCCCTCTCTCAGTTGGATGTGGCTCATGACCCTCTCTCAGAGCTAGATGTGGCACGTGACCCTCTCAGAGCTACCGTGTTTCCCCGAAAATAGGGCGCCCCCCGAAAGTAAGGCATGATAGGGGGAGCACTGTGCCTGTTAATAAAAGGCACCGCCCGAAAATGAGGCATACCTTGTTTGGTGCATGGGGCATGCAGTTGTGTCTCGCTCCCGCTGTCCCTGCTGTCCGGTGCCCGCGCTCTTCGCAGGAGTTAATCACAGCCTCTGAGCTCTGCGCCAATCACAGCGCAGGAACCATGGGCCAGCTGACGTCATCCATAGCCTCTGATTGTTCCTGGGCTGTAATTGGCCCAGGGCTCCTGCGCTGTGATTGGCCCAGGGCTCCTGCGCTCTGATTGGCCCAGGGCTCCTGCACCACCAAAGCACTGAAAGCAGCACCGCGGAGGAAGCCAGTAAGAAAGTGTATGTGTGTGTGTCTGTGTATGGGTGTGTGTGTGTGTACGGTACTCACATGGGAGGCTGCAGTGGGATACCGGGATGATGGGAGGCTACAGTGGGATTCCGGGATGATGGGAGAAAATAAGACATGGCACAACTTTCGTAGCAAAAATTAATATAAGACGGTGTCTTATTTTCGGGGAAACAGGGTAGATGTGGGACGCAGCCCTCTCTCAGCTGGATGTGGCTCGCGACCCTCTCTCAGCTGGATGTGGCTCGCGACCCTCCATCAGAGCTGGATGTGGCTCGCGACCCTCCATCAGAGCTGGATGTGGCACGCGACCCTCTCTCAACTAGATGTGGCACGCGACCCTCTCTCAGCTGGATGTGGCTCGCGACCCTCTCTCAACTAGATGTGGCACGCGACCCTCTCTCAGCTGAATGTGGATATCAAGGTCAGAAAGGTTGGAGACCTCTGTTGCAGAGTGATACTATTAGCAATAAAATCCCATATGAAAAATGTGTCCTCTGTGTGTTAACCATTCTGATCTCTAGAGGAAGGTGTTGTAATGGAGAGTAATCGTGTTTTTCTGTCTTTTTTCCTCTGCTTCCCTCCTTTGATGTAGTCAAATCACAATGAGGTGAGAATTCCTGATATTTTTCATTGCTGTCATCGTATCTGTGACTGATCAGATCGTACATTCTCACTTATCAACCTTGTGGTGCAGTTGTTGTACCGGGTAATATTCCTCAGACAGGGGAAGTGTGCTTAACACTGTGCCTCCGAATACGTCTTTGACAACCCCGTGTATTTGCCGACAAGCGGCTTTTCTGCTGATTTCCATTGATGTCTGTTTGTTGTATCACCAGGATGCAGTAATGTGTCAAACCCCGGTATAAGGCTCAGAATTTTTTTTAATGCCTTGTATAGCCTTGTTGCAGCAACTAATCTTGGCTGCAGTAGGAGTTAGCTGAGAATCTATCAGTGAGCTTGCTGTTATGGAAGAATTTATAACTCTTATCTACCTTTTTCTAAGCTCCTCCTGTGCTGATTTATGACCTCATCAAAGTTGAGCTGAACTTTGTGGCCATAAATCAGCTGAGATGGGCTCACAAACTCTCCTATCAGAAGGAGCTCACTGGGATTGTCAAAGTTAACTCAGGCGGCTATAAAGGGCAAACAATGCAAAGCTTTTAATGAAACCCAATTGAGTTTTATTTAGCCAAACAATTGTCCCTGAATTTGTCCATATCCTTTATGTGGTAATACTGTGCTCATATCAACTGCATGTAACTATCACAATATGTATGAAGGCAGGAGCACAGCTGGTGGGCTGGATGCAGGGTTAAAGGGGTTTTCAAGAATTGAAAAAAACATGGCTACCTTCTTCCAAAAACAGCACCACCGGTGTCTACAGGCCGTGTCTGGTATTGCATCCCGCTCCATTTCGGTGAATGGAAGCAATAACGCAATGATGCTTTTTTTCAGCTGCAGATGAAGGAAGAGAGCCACAGTAATTCATTACTGATGGGTAGGCGGAGCCCCAGATCAGGATGTTACCTCAGATCAAAAGAGTGATGACTGGCTGGCCCCTCCAGCTCGGGCTCCTCCTACTCAGCTCCAGTCTAAGATTTGAGGTCCAGAGGATGGTCGCTGCTAATGCAGCTCCTCAGAAGATTTTATTATTTTAATATTCGGACAGGAGACTTGGATCACTAGTTGGTCTAGAGGTCTCAGGGGTATCAGCGCTGCTGTACCCCAACCTCTCCCTTGGCGGATCTGTATTTACTCAAAGTCCCTGCAGAATCCTTGCCGGCCCTGGGGGATGAGGAGAGCTTCTCTGGCGGGAACGCAAACCACACGTGCGGTCACTGCGTTCTTCGCCCTGGGGGGAAGCATGGGCACTGCGCCAGAAACCCCTGAGGGTCCCTGTGGCGCCTTGGCTGGTGAGTACTCCACACAAATTTTAATAATAATTATGTGTGAGTGCTTTAGCGTCTGAATGAGCAGCGCTATTATTAATGTCAGCGTTACTATGTCAGTATGCGTCAGCGCTGCTGTGACAGCGCTAATACATGTAATTTCAGTATGCTTCAGCGCTGCTGTGACAGCGCTACTACATGTAAATGTCAGTAAGCTTCAGCGCTGCTGTGACAGCGCTACTACATGTAATGTCAGTATGCTTCAGCGCTACTGTGACAGCGCTACTACATGTAATGTCAGTATGCTTCAGCGCTACTGTGACAGCGCTACTACATGTAATGTCAGTATGCTTCAGCGCTACTGTGACAGCGCTACTACATGTAATGTCAGTATGCTTCACCGCTACTGTGACAGCGCTACTACATGAAGATGTGGTGATTTTTTGTCCGCAGGCAGATAGCTGCAGGACAGAGAGGGAGCAGGAGCGGGGAGAGTTCGCGCTCATTATTTGAGCTAGCAGGGGGCGTGGCCTATCTATCCCGGTCTTTTGAGCAGGAAGACGCGCGCTCTGGCTTTTCTCCTGCGACCCCCTCACTGTGGCGGCCATTACTCAGGCTCCTGGGCTCCTCGGACCGCTCCCCTCCTCATATAGACACCACGGCCAGCTGGGTGAGTGTGGATTCCTCACCCCGCAGCGCAGCGATCGCTATCCTGCAGCTGCAGTCTCATCAGAGACATAAAAATTGGCTGGGGCTCACAAATATATATATATTTTGGTGAGTTTGCAATATTAACCTCTTGAGGGTTATTTCTACCTGCTAAATTTGCTGACTGAATACCGCTGGGGTAACTCTGCTTGGTGGAGCGTTAACCCTTCAGCGTTTGAAAAAAAAAAAAAAAAAAAAAACCGCATAGTTTTTTGCTGGTATTACCGCTTTGACCTGCTCATTCAGATGAGACATGTCTGAACAGAGTTCAGATGCCGCGGATCACGTCCCAGTGCCATTGCGGCAATCAGATACGCAGACCTCCACAGCGTCTAGCGCTGCGGTCGACAGCGGTGGAAAATTGGATGATATCGCTCGATCGATTAATAACTTATCTGACCTTTTAGGTCAATATGTGTCTACTAATTCCTCTCAGAGGAAGCGACGCAGGCCGTTACCGGCCTCTACTCGGAGCGAGTCAGATGTATCTGATATTGGACAGAGTTCCCCTTTATATTCGGATGGAGAAATATCCGATTCAGATGCGGACGAGCCGCAGGGGCGTTCCTCTATGACGAAGCGTACGGAGGCATTAATTGAAGCCATGAGAGATATACTACAGTTACCGGAGGAGGTAACTAGTCGTCCTGGTAAATCAGCACGCATGTTCCAGGAGTCCCGTGCTTCGCGTACAACATTGCCAGCTCTGGATGAGCTTAATGGTGTGATAGAGGAGGAACGTCTATGTCCAGATAAGCGTTTTCATGGAACGCATTTCTTTGATACACTTTATCCTTGCTCTACGGAGTTAAAGGCTAATTGGACTTCTGCTCCTGAAGTGGATGTGTCCTTATCTCAGCTTAGTAAATCCTCACTACTCCCTATTAAGGGAAAAGCGAGCTTACAGGAGCCTTTGGATAGAAAGGCAGAATTGGCGGCAAAAGCAAGCTATGAGGCTGCGGGTCATGGATTTCGAGCAGTGCTAGGATCCATGTGTGCTGCTAGAGCTTCTCTAAGCTGGTTGGCACGTCTGAAGACGGAGTTGCAAAATGAATCTCCGTTATCTGAGATACGGGAAACTTGTGAATGGTTAGAAACGGCAGCCTGTTATACTTTGATGCCGGTCTGGATACGGCATCTCTGCTGGCCAAAGCGCAAGCTTCAGCGGTCACAGTCAGAAGAGCTTTATGGCTCAGACAGTGGGCCGGGGACGCAGTTTCCAAACAAGGGTTGTTGGCCTTACCTTACAAGGGTGGCCATCTTTTTGGATCCGACCTCACAGAGCTGATTTCCAAGGCTAAGGCAAAGGAATCAGCATTACCACAGCGAAGGGCCATGGCCTCGGTGTCCAGTAAGCCTGGTGTTTATAGTGGTCGGCGGTCCTTTCGGGGCCGAGGACGATCTAGTCACTCCTCGTGGGGATCGGGTCGTCCTTCTTTCTCAGGAAAGAAATCCTCTCAGAAAACTCGTACTCCCTGGAAGCAGAGTTTCCGCCAGAACAAGCGGGAACTTGACAAGAAACCCGCAAAGTCGGATTGACGCCAGGGGTCCACTCGAGGATTCTCGAGTGGGGGGTCGCCTGCTTCTTTTCAAGGAGACTTGGATGGCTCGCGTTCCAGATTCCTGGGTAACGCGGATAGTGTCGGCAGGCTATTTCATAGAGTTTGCTTCTCAACCCCCAAATGTTTTTTGTCAATCTCGCGTTCCGTCGGAACCCGAGCTTGTTGTCGCTCTACAGCGAGAGGTCGAATCGCTACTACAAAAGGGTGTAGTGATACCGGTTCCGTCAGAGGACCGAGGGAAAGGTTTTTATTCCAACCTTTTTATAGTTCCCAAAAAGGAGAACAAATTTCGCCCGATTCTGGATCTCAAGCGATTAAAACCGGCATGTCCATGCCCGGAAATTTCGCATGGAGTCGCTTCGTTCCGTTGTGGCAGCTCTGTCACAGAACGATTTTCTGGTGTCAATCGACATTCGCGACGCCTATTTGCATATTCCCATCGGAAAGGCTCATCAGCGCTTTCTTCGATTTGCCATAGGTCAGAATCATTACCAGTTCGTGGCTCTGCCGTTCGGCTTAGCCTCAGCGCCAAGGGTCTTTACAAAAGTTCTGGCGCCCCTCATGGCACTCCTTCGAAGACAGGGGATTACGATTCTCCCTTATCTGGACGATCTTTTGATCGTGGCTTCCTCGGAGGAGGAGGCATTGACGGCTCGGGATTTGTCTCTTCAGTTTCTGAAAGACTTCGGTTGGCTGGTCAATTGGGAGAAGTCGTCCCTGGAACCATCGAGGACAATTCTCTTTTTGGGAATGCATCTCGACACGTTTCGGTCGGTAGTTTCCCTACCGCCAGACAAACAGTCATGTCTTCTTCGACATGTACAGATTATGACATCCTCAACGGCAATGTCCCTACGGAAGTGTATGCGTCTTCTGGGACTGATGGTGGCGTCCATGGAGGCAATTCCTTTTGCCCAGTTCCACTCCAGGACTCTTCAAAGGTTCATCTTGAGTCGATGGAACCAGTCGCAATCGCTGGATTGCAGTGTCACCATTTCTCGCGCGGTGCGGGATTCTCTAGTATGGTGGTTACGTCCAGGGGCATTCTCCCTGGGGAAGTCTTTCCTCCCTCTGAAGTGGTCAGTCATAACCACCGATGCCAGCCTGACGGGCTGGGGGGTGTTTGGACCAATCTCTGGATTCAGGGGGTATGGTCACCGGAAGAGTCTGTGCTTCCGATCAACATCCTGGAATTGAGGGCGATTTTTCTTTGCCTCCAACATTGGACGGTCCCTTTGAGCGGTCTGCCAGTCCGTGTGCAGACAGACAATGCGACGGCTGTCGCGTATATCAATCACCAAGGTGGGACAAGGAGTTCCAGACTCATGGTAGAGGTGTCCCGAATTCTGATTTGGGCAGAGGCCAATGTACCAGCCATTTCGGCGATTCACATTCCAGGGGTTCAGAATATTACAGCGGACTTTCTCAGTCGCAGAAGGATGGATCCCGGGGAATGGAGCCTCCACCCGGAAGTCTTTGCACTACTGTGCTCTCGCTGGGGAACCCCCCAAGTGGATTTGATGGCTTCCAGGTCCAATGCCAAGTTACCGACATTCATGTCCAGGTACAAGGACCCGAAGGCGGTGGCGGTGGATGCTCTAGTGGCTCAGTGGGATCAGTTCAAGCTGATCTATGTATTCCCGCCGATATCCTTACTTCCTCTAGTGCTGCGTCGGATCAGACTAGAGAGAATTCCAGCTATTCTGATAGCTCCAGACTGGCCAAGAAGGGTGTGGTTCTCGACAATAATGTCGCTGTTGGCGGCACCTCCGTTTCCACTCCCTCTTCAACAGGACTTGTTGACTCAGGGGCCCATTTGTCATCCGGACTTGATGTCCCTGCGTTTGACGGCGTGGCTCTTGAGACCGAGATCTTGACCCGTAGAGGTTTTTCAGCCGAGGTCATTGCTACCCTTCGTGCTGCAAGATGTCCGGCTACTTCTAGGATTTACCACAAAATTTGGGAAACCTTCTTTTCGTGGTGTTTGGGGTCTTCTCGGAACCCGAAAAATTTTCCATTCCCAACCTGTTGGCTTTTCTGCAGCATGGGCTAGACAAGGGTTTGGCAGTTAGCACTCTGAAAGGTCAGATTTCTGCTCTGTCCTTATTATTCCGGAGAACCATTGCTTCGAATAGAGACGTGATCTCTTTTTTCCGAGGTATCTCTCGTAAGTTTTCCGCCGCGGAAGGCACCCGTGTCTCCTTGGCGGCTCAACCTTGTTTTGGAGGCTCTTCAGCATAAACCTTTTGAACCTATGGTTTCTGCTAGCCTTTCTTTACTTTCTTGGAAGGTGGCTTTCCTTGTTGCAGTCACTTCCTTGAGGAGAGTTTCTGAATTGGCAGCTCTTTCTTGCTCGCCTCCTTTTCTGGAGTTTTTTCCGGATCGTGTAGTGCTTCGCACTCGGGGTGATTTTTTGCCTAAAGTGGTGTCACAATTTCATGTTAACCAGGATATTGTGTTGCCTTCACTCTGTCCGGATCCGAAGAATACGAAAGAGCGAGATTTACACACATTGGATTTAGTGCGGGCCTTGAAGTTTTATCTATCTATTACTCAAGGTTTTCGTAAGACGGACTCCCTGTTTGTGGTTCCGGCAGGTCGTCGGCGTGGTCAACGAGCTTCCAAGGGTTCTATAGCTCGTTGGATCCGGTCAGCTATTTTGGAAGCTTACCGTCTTCGGGGTGAATCTTGCCCGATTAAGATTCGAGCCCATTCCACGAGAGCTGTGGCTTCATCGTGGGCTTTTCATCAAGGTGCTTCGGCAGTGCAGCTTTGCCGAGCGGCGACTTGGCGCTCTGTCCACACGTTTACAAGATTTTATAAAGTGGACGTCAGTGCTTCCGCTGATGCAGCCCTCGGACGTAGGGTCCTGCAGGCAGCTGTAGTTTAAAGTTCTGGATGAACTTGTGTTTAGCGCTGGTTGCGCTTTGTTGTTAAGGTTGTTGGGTTTCTGCCTTTTATTGGTTTTTTCCCACCCTTATTTTTGAACTGCTTTGGGACGTCCCATCAGTAATGAATTACTGTGGCTCTCTTCCTTCATCTGCAGCTGAAACACGGATTTTGGTAAAGACTTACCTGTAAAATCCTTTTCAGCGAAGGAAGGAAGAGAGACACAGCACCCTCCCACGGCAGAAGTGTGTTGATGTTTTCAGATGCAGCGCGACCCTTATCTGATAGCGATTATCTGGGCTGAGGTCAGCGCGCTAAGGCTCTGTTCCAGCATCGCCAGCTCATCGCAGTAGTCAGGTTCCGTGAGTAGTACCTGGAACTCTGTGGTTTTTGGCTTTCTTTGCATGCATAACCTGTATCCTTGTGTTTTTTCTCTGAAGTTGCTTCAGAAGGGGTTATGTTGCTCCGCTGGTGATCTTGGCTCTTTTCCTAAAAGCTTTGATACGACTGGAGCTGAGTAGGAGGAGCCCGAGCTGGAGGGGCCAGCCAGTCATCACTCTTTTGATCTGAGGTAACATCCTGATCTGGGGCTCCGCCTACCCATCAGTAATGAATTACTGTGTCTCTCTTCCTTCCTTCGCTGAAAAGGATTTTACAGGTAAGTCTTTACCAAAATCCGGTTTTTTTTTTTTTTCAGAAGGCAGCCATGTTTTTGTAATCCTGGTCTGCCCCTTTCAGAATAAGGTTATTCCATGCATTTACTACTGAATTTCCATGTGTATGTGGATTTAGATGCTGAATTATAGATGTGTAAGTGTTACATGTGCACCTGTGTATATTCTGCCAGCCCTATAAGCACTGAGCCGTGTAGTGTCAGGAATCTGTTCTGGACCAGTACATGTAACATTTATCACTACCGTCCATCTATATATCTGCTGCGCAGTCTCGTCCGCGTCCTCGGATGAGCCGGGTACCCTTTTCAGTGTCATTTCAGTTTTTTTTCTTTATTGTAGCTGGATGAAGAAACCACGATGTGGTGTGCCAGACCAGAAAAGCGGCATTTCCAGATTTAGTGTCCGCCGAAAACGTTATGCCTTAACTGGGCAGAAGTGGAATCACAAGCATATCACATACAGGTGAGAAGGCCCCTAGAAGCTTCATTTTAGCCTTATACTTCTCCATTTCCACTAAGAATATCCTGGCTAATTCTCCCGCAATGTCCAAGATCCTGACAGGAAGGCCACCTTCACATGTCCGTGTTTCCAGTATGTGTGGTATTGTTTTTTTTCATGGACGCCACACGTGCCCATTATGACCTATGCTGAAATGCACAAATTTAATAAATACCCGGACAGAGTAAAGTCCTTTAATTGAAATGTGCAAATCGTCTCTTCAGAGAGGAAGAGCACTAGAACTCTAGCGCCACCTATAGGAAGTAGCAATCCTAAAAGTCAGTGTCAACCCTTTAACGAGTCTTGTCACATGAATTAGGATAAAAGCCAAAACCAGAATCTCATTTTGTTGATGCGGTGTTTCAGGGTACTGCCCCTCGTCAGTGCAAAGTGTGAGATCTCGTTTGGCTGTGTGAGAGGCGTCTGATCGGGATCCAACAGGTAACGTTTCAACTTGCGGAGAGTGACATGTTAAGCATGCCGAGATGAGGAGACTGTTAAGCTGCAGTGCTTATCTGGGAAAAATGCAAATTGTCTCTTTATAGTGCCACCTATAACTGAAATAAACACACAAAGTCCTTTATTTGAAATAAAAACTCCCCGACCCTCTTTTACACAGTTATTAACCAAAAATAAAAAGCAAATTTATACTCACCCTTCCGTCGATAATCCATTAATGCCCATGTCCCACGATGATCCAGATGGTTCGGTGAGAGGTCACATCAGTGATGCGACCTCTCACCACACCAGCCGGAACACAATGAACTGAGCATGAGAAGCGCTGCCTGTGACCAGCGGTAACCTTAGATGACATCAACGCTGGTCACAGGCAGCTTCCGATCACAGTTACAGCACACGGATGTCACACATACGGACACCGACCACAGATCTCACCAGTACTGTTTTTTCCTGTACAGGAATCATCAGGGCGTGTGAAGGGGGGCCACGCTGATGATTACAAACAACTCAGGATGGCACACTGATGATAAAGACGGACACAGGGATGACACACTGATGGTAAAGACGGACACAGGGATGACACACTGATGGTAGACGGACACAGGGATGACACACTGATGGTAGACGGACACAGGGATGACACACTGATGGTAAAGACAGACACAGGGATGACACACTGATGGTAAAAGTGGACACACGGATGGTAAAGACGGACACAGGGATGACACACTGATGCTAGACGGACACAGGGATGACACACTGATGGTAGACGGACACAGGGATGACACACTGATGGTAAAGACAGACACAGGGATGACACACTGATGGTAAAAGTGGACACACGGATGGTAAAGACGGACACAGGGATGACACACTGATGGTAAAGACTGACACAGAGATGGCACACTGATGGTAAAAATGGACACGCAGATGGAAAACACTGACACCATTACTGGTTTTCCATGTAGTGTTTTATATGGACATGTGAGGAAAACCATAAGGGGCAGACAGACATCCCAGACAGATATCCACAAGTAATTCTGGAATCTACAAGTAGTTCTGGAACAACTTGGTAATCTGTACACCTCACTGATCATGGTGGAACTTTGCTATCAGCCAGAGTTGGCAGAATGGTGGACATGGGATGTGCAGGAAAAAGCTTTAGCACTGTGCGTCACGAGCCACAGATCATCTGTTAGATCATACATACATTTTTCAAGTAAATTCGACAAATGATCTTCACCAGTCTTCACTGCACAAAACATAGTTAATATTGAGATGTACACAGAGCCTGAAGGTAAAAAAAGATGTATTATCTTAAAATCTGTCCAATACAACAGTGATATCTTTACTTTTAGAAAGTGAGAATATTCCAGGTCCATAAATGCTGCTTTATTAAAGAACCAGTGGGAGAACCCGCTAGATAGGAGGATTGTTGATTTGGATTGTTCTTGCAGGCTTTCTATGCTTTATGTCTGTCATTCTCATTTACAGATTACTGTAATGAGAATTTTTATAGCTTTGGTGTGAACTTGATAAAGTCTGGGTCTTTAAAAAATTGATTGAAGCTCTCAAGTTAATTACACGGAGTTAACTAATGCTACATAGACATGTCATAAGGAAGAGTTATCGCAGAGGCAATTGTTTGGCTGTTCTTAGATGATAAGCCGCTAAGAATGAAAAGCTTTGGATCATTCAAAATAATTATCTGAAAGACAGTCGCTCGGAAGCGTCAGTTCTCAAACTTGTGAAGAAAACTCAAATATATGATGTAAATATATTTTCTAATCAGTCTGCCCTACATAAATTTCTCGTCTCCCAAGAACAATTCTTGTGTTTTTACCCTTCTGACAAAATTGTGTCCATCTGGATCAGTCATTGAAGGTTTATTCACACAATTAGAGTTGAGCGAATTTGTTTTGGATTCGGTCGCTGAATCTGAATTTGCCATATTCGTGCCATATTGGTACCCTATTCGTGCCGCATGTATGTTTGTTGATCGGTGCCAAACATATTCGGTAATTTCTACCCTCATTGATTCTAATGACGTTTGGTTGTGTTCGAAAAATATTGCAAAGATAATATTCGCTGCCAATCATATTCGAAACCGAATCCGAACAAATTTTGCTGAACTCTACACATTATGCGATCACACTGCTTTTACTATTGTAAAAAAACATATAGTTTTGGCTGTGTGTCATGATGCAGTCCGAGTTTTGAGTCTGTCTGCCCTTTTCTGGGCTGATCATGTCACGGGTTAACTTTGCTTGGCCTCATTTTGGATTTAGGTTTGCTATTTCTTCCTGCTGCGTCCTGCAAGCCATGTCAGTTATATTTTCTGCCTACGGCGTGAGTATCTGACTCTGGTAGTTCCCTGATTTGTCCTCTTGCTGTTTCTGACTTTGCCCGTGTCTGTTTTGTTCCCCACTCCCCGTCCCAAATCAGTGTTTACCTTTCATGTTTAGGACTCTTTGGTATTCGACTCAGCTTGGACCCTGACCTGCTGTTTGTCTCTTGCCTTTGGCATATCCGCTCCTGACCGATACTGACCCTTTTGGCTTGCATCTAACTCTGTGTTTTGTTTATTCTTTTGGTACTGCGCTATAGTCTTGGATTTGACCCGGCTTGTTTAACTATTCTGCTATCACCTGTGGCAGCCTTGCTGCTGCACTGCAGGTCTACTCTTGCTGTGTGCTGTCCTCCCTCCGCTTTTGCCATCTAGTGGAGCTTGCATCTACCTGCATAGCATCAACGTTACATTGTGATTTTCAAAAGAACACTGTGTTACTTGGACACATAACGCATTGTGTGAACATACCCTGATCACGTTCTCCAGTTTGATATTTCCCATTATAATGGAGAATTACAGAGAGTTGTTGAACCTCAACCAGTCCCTCAATTTCTTTCCATATACTATACTTATATGCTATAAAAGTATATTATGAGAAACACCTTTCTTAATATTAAACATAAGAGGTCCCACTTAATCAAAGTGTTTTTTACCAGAAATTTGAAATAAAACACTTTGAAAAATTGCAATATTTTTGTGCAACAAGAGGATGCATAAAAATGTTGTGACTTTTAGCTTTTTCAAAGCCAGTTTCAAAACAGGTGGACCTGAGGCAGGATTGGGTGGGGGATGGCCATACCCACTGGTCTAATTCATGGTGAGATTTGGTTTAGCTAATGACACAAATCTTACTCCAGTCCTTGACAATACCTTACTCTAGTCACTGACTGGAGAGTAAGATTTGTGGCAAGGCGCACAGTGGCACACGCCACTATTAAGAAGTGTCTGATTCATTAATGAGCCT
This sequence comes from Oophaga sylvatica, assembly GCA_033576555.1. NCBI lineage: Eukaryota > Metazoa > Chordata > Amphibia > Anura > Dendrobatidae > Oophaga > Oophaga sylvatica. Next base: position 389,188,120 of record JARQOD010000006.1, on the reverse strand, counting down.
CTTTTGGAATCGGGCACAATCGAATCCAACATGCCCCTTCATCAAAACTGGTGTGAGAAATACCAGACTTAATGACTTAATTGGGGCCAATGTGTCCGCTTTTGTCAGCGCCAGTTAAGTCCATTAACAGTATCCAACCTTAAAATCCTTTAAAGCACCACCCAGCTGGGTTTTTTCAGTACTGGAGTGGCTCTTTAAATGTAAGCTCCACACCCCCGTTCTTATACCCGCCCTCCGGCTCTACACCTTTTACCGACACCCCTCCGGTCCCACGGCGCCATCTTGTGCCCATAACTTCTGTGTAGAGAGGGGCAGCTATAACCGTACAGCTTAGCATTAGGGCCGACTGTCAGTCAGTGATTAGAGGCGTTATTACAGCCACCGCTCTCTATACACAGAGCGTATACTCTTTGTGGAGTATGACAAGCCAAGCCTGGCATGTCAGAGTGAGGAGACCTAGATGCCATGCTTACTCCTCTGGAAATTAAATATGCAAATTGGTTATGTGATAGATGAAAGGCATTATGGGGAAGCGTCCGGGCATAATATATACAAACACACACATATATGTATTACGGTATATTATATCCTATTTGTTCTCCATTTTACATTATATACAGTAGGTAAAATAAGTATTGAACACCTCACCAATAGGATTTTGGTTCAGGGGTGGGGGCCAAACTTCTGAGTGGCCCCTAACCAGGTAACCTTGATTACAACCTGGTGACGCACCCTAATAGTGGATGTAGGGGAATCTCAGCAGATGACCACGCTGTTTCTGAAAATAATCTCTATGCAAAGACCAACATTAATATTACCGCCATATGGTCAGTGGTAGATACCAGTCCTACAGAACATATAAGAGATCACAGCACAGTTACAGATGGTGACTTACAGAGGATGTTCATTCTGATGGAGTTGTTCACTTTTTTTCGTCTTTTCCCTCTGACCCAGACCTATATGACAACTTCTCCAGCCAGGACTCGGCTGCAGAGATTACAACACAGACACATTTCACTTCTCACATTTTCAGCACTGTCACCAATGGGACTATTCCCAACCTGCACAAACTGCTCATCCCGCTGATACCCCAATATTGAGCCGCTGCTGCCGTATGTGTCCCTATTACTGCACTATTGTGTGGTTGTCTGTGACCTCTAAATTCTAAAGCAGCCCTCTAGAATATAGTAATGCCAGGGGAAAGTGCCATAGAACACAGTGCCCACATTTTTGTCCCTAGGAAGTAATATTGCCCTGTGTGTTCCCCTTTGATAGTCACAGTAACCCGAGTTCCCCTATAACAATTAGTACCCACTTTACTTTTAATAATGTCCCAAGTCTCCCCCTGTACAGCTCCCATATGCACAGTATAATAGTATCCCCAAACTGTTTGATGGCTCCAACACTGTGTGATGGTCCCCACTGCTGGCATCGGGGCCATCCCCCCCGCTTAGGGTCCCCATAGCGGCCGGGTGGCAGAGTAGGGAGATCGATTCCCCTGCTCTGCCCCTGTCACGCGGTCTTATGATATGTGTACGATGTCAGTAAACTATTCTTAAAGAAAAACACTCTATACAACATATAGATTAGCAACATCAGCATGTAAATATAGAATAGATTTACCTGATACGATATCCGTTGAACTCAGGGTTAATCTTGAGGACTTGATACACTGTCACAGGAAAGAGGAGGACCGGGGGTCTAACCTGACCCTAAACTGGGGTCCTAACTAATCCCTCACCTTGGAGGTACTGATAATGGTTCAGAGGTCCAAGTCTCCAGCCTAACCCTGTCTCCTGTCAGACCCTGAACCATGTAATCAGTCCTAAGAAGGATACTGATTACCACCAAAGGGATATGGGCTGATCTCAGCTAAATACACAGATTAGACATATAAGACAGACTGGAGAAAACACAGACTTGCATACACACTCAAACACAGAAGGAACATAAATGATCTGGGATATTAAACTCTAAGCAAGGTGAGCTTAAAACAACTAAGGAGCTCTTTAACTTAAGTCTATACAGATACAATCCTATCTGTGGTCTGCATGAAGAATTTCACTGGCAACTCCCAAACAGACAACCAGAGATTTAAAGGAAACCAATCAACAAATAATTAATTGCAGCCGGGAGAAACTGCACCCAGTCCCAGAACTGAGCACAGACAGAATTAACTCCCTAACTGCCAAACACAAAGAAACAGCAACTCAGCTGTGAGAAGTCAGAATGTGCAACCGCGACGATCTTCGTGGCGATGCACACATGACAGTACCCCCCCTTCTACGAGGGGCCTCCGGACCCTCAGGGCCAGGTTTGCCCGGGTGAGTTCTGTGGAAGGTCCGCACCAAACGATCTGCGTTAATGTCAGACGCAGGAACCCACGTCCTCTCCTCTGGACCATACCCCTTCCAATGCACCAAGTACTGAAGGGACCGGCGATTCAGACGTGAGTCAATGATCTTTGACACTTGAAACTCCAAGTTACCATTGACCACCACTGGAGGAGGAGGTAGAGGTGATGGTATGACTGGTGCCACGTACCTCTTAAGTAATGACTTGTGGAACACATTATGAATTTTAAACGTAGGAGGGAGGTCCAGACGAAATGCCACAGGATTAATTATGGAACTGATCCTGTACGGCCCGATGAATCTGGGGCCCAGCTTCCAGGAGGGAACTTTAAGTTTTATATTCCTGGTAGACAACCATACCAGATCGTTCACATTAAGATCTGGACCAGAAACTCTCCTCCTATCAGCCATACGTTTATAACGGTTCCCCATAGCACTCAGATTATTCAATACACCTCTCCACACTGAAGCAAGTGACGACGAGAAACGCTCCTCCTCAGGAACCCCAGAAGGGCCCCCCCCATTGAATGTACAAAACTGGGGATGAAAACCATATGCCCCAAAAAACGGGGACTTACCAGTGGACTCGCTCCGCCTGTTGTTAAGAGCGAACTCTGCCAGAGGCAAGAAAGAAGACCAGTCCTCCTGGTTCTCTGAGACAAAACACCGAAGATAAGTCTCTAGGCTTTGATTCAGACGCTCTGTCTGACCATTGGTCTGCGGATGAAAAGCCGAGGAAAATGACAATTGCATCCCCCGACGTAAACAAAATGCCCTCCAAAACTTGGACACAAACTGAGACCCCCTATCTGACACCACATCAGAAGGCAACCCATGAAGTCTCACAATCTCCCCAATGAACACCTGCGCCAGAGTTTTAGCATTAGGGAGGGCAGGAAGAGCAATGAAATGTGCCATCTTACTGAACCTGTCAACAACCACCAGTATGACAGTCTTCCCTGACGACTGAGGAAGGTCCGTGATGAAGTCCATAGACAAATGAGTCCATGGACGCTCCGGAAGTTTCAAGGGTAAGAGGGTCCCAGACGGACGGGTATGAGGGGTCTTAGAGCGAGCACAAACCCCACAGGACGCGACAAAAGTTAAAACATCTTTATTAACGTTAGGCCACCAAAACCGGCGAGAAAGGAGATCTAAAGTAGCCTTACTCCCTGGATGTCCTGCTAAAGCAGAATTATGATGTGCCTCAATAACCTTTTGTCTCAACTGATTTGGGACAAACAGTCTCCCTGGAGGTCCTGCAGGGGCGTCCCCCTGAGCCTCTAACACCTCCTCCTCAAGCTCAGAACATACAGCCGACACTACCACCCCCTCCTGAAGGATGGGAATCGGGTCATCCATTTTCCCGGCCCCTGGGAAACTGCGAGACAAGGCATCCGCCTTAACATTCTTAGATCCAGGGCGATAAGTGACAACAAAATTAAACCTGGTAAAAAACAACGACCATCGAGCTTGTCTGGAATTCAGACGCTTAGCAGATTCCAAATACAGCAGGTTCTTGTGATCAGTAATGACGGTGACCGGGTGGACTGCCCCCTCCAAAAAGTGACGCCATTCTTCAAAAGCCAACTTAATGGCCAAAAGTTCCCTATTGCCGATATCATAATTCCTTTCGGCGGACGACAATTTTTTAGAAAAGAAAGCGCACGGATGCCATTTACCAGGGGACGGACCCTGGGACAATATTGCACCCACCCCTACGTCAGACGCGTCCACCTCCACAACGAACGGCTGTGATGCATCTGGTTGGATGAGAACGGGTGCCGAAGCAAAACATTTTTTCAAAGAGGAAAAAGCTTGGCAAGCTTTGTCCGACCATTTAGAAAAATCCGTCCCTTTTCTTGTCATGTCAGTGAGAGGTTGACAACAGATGAGAAATTACAAATAAATTTCCGGTAGTAGTTAGCAAACCCCAGAAAACGCTGCAGAGCCTTAAGATCCTCTGGCTGATCCCATTCAAGCACTGCTCTCACCTTTTCAGGGTCCATACGGAAAACCGGAGGCTGACACCAAGAAACCCAAAAACTGAAGTTCCTGTACGGCGAATACACACTTTTCCAGTTTGGCGTATAGTTTATTGTCTCGCAAGATCTGCAACACCTGTCTCACATGCTCCTGGTGAGACACAAGATCTGGTGAGTAAATTAAAATGTCATCCAAATATACGACCACAAACAGCCCCACCAGATGACGAAAAATGTCATTAACAAAATGTTGGAATACTGCTGGTGCAGTAGTCAGACCAAAAGGCATGACAAGGTTCTCATAATGTCCCTCCGGCGTGTTAAACGCCGTTTTCCACTCATCCCCCTCTTTTATCCTAATCAGATTATACGCCCCCCTGAGATCCAATTTAGAGAACCATTTGGCGCCAACAATTTGATTGAAGAGATCAGGAATCAGAGGGAGTGGATACGGATCTCGAACAGTAATCCGATTAAGTTCGCGGAAATCCAAGCAAGGGCGTAGGCCTCCATCTTTTTTCTTCACAAAGAAGAACCCCGCGGCCACTGGGGAAGATGAAGGTCTAATATGCCCTTTGGCCAGACTTTCCGAAATATAATCTTTCATAGCCTGCCTCTCAGGACCAGAAAGGTTATATAACCTAGCTTTAGGTAACTTAGCATCAGGAAGTAAATTAATAGAGCAGTCATACACGCGATGAGGAGGCAACTCCTGACACCCCTCCTCAGAGAACACATCCCAAAGTCCTCCAAAAAAGGAGGCAAAGTACTAGGCACGACCGCACTGATGACTGTGTTCATGCAGTTACTTTTGCAAAACTCCCCCCATTGGCTTATATCTCTGGACTGACAATTAATCACAGGGTTATGTTTAACCAACCAAGGAAGTCCCAACACAATAGGAGTAGGTAGACCCTCCAACACATAACAAGATAATAGTTCCCTATGTATTGCCCCTACCCAAAGGTCAATGTTATGAACCTCATGAACAAAGCTACCTTGGCCGAGAGGCCTGGCGTCAATGGAGAATATAGGGATCGGTTTGACCAATACACTCAGATGCATACCTTGAGCCTGAGCAAACTGAGCGTCAACCAGATTAGCCCCGGACCCACTATCAAGAAGAACAGAAAATCTCTCCACTCTCGTACCAACCACCACCTCCACTGGTACAAGGAACTGAGAAGAACTAGCGGACGAAATACATACTCCCAGGTTGTCGTCCACCACACAACCTGGGATTAACAGTTTTCCGGCGACTTTTTGCTCAACAAGGCACGGGATGGACATCCCCAACAAAATGTCCCTCTTTCCCGCAGAAGAAACACCTTCTAGTCCTGCGGCGTACCGCCAATCCCTCCTACGAAATGATGTCCCTCCCAACTGCATAGGCTCCTCCGAACAGACAAGGGGAACCTCAACATAAGGGACTTTAGTAGTAGGTGGAGTAACAACAGGGGGCGGAGTTACCTCGCACCTCTCCCTGAGCCGTCTATCAGTACGGATAGCTAGGGCCATAGCAGCCTCCAGTGATGGAGGAGAATCATACTGAGCCAAAACGTCCTTTAATTTGTCAGAAAGCCCATGACAAAACTGGCTCCTAAGAGCTGGGTCATTCCACTGAGTATCTGTGGCCCATCTACGGAACTCAGAAGCAAATTCCTCCGCCGGACGATCTCCCTGCTGTATCTTACGTAATTTTGTCTCAGCAAGAGAGACCCGATCTGGGTCATCATATACCATACCCAGGGCAGTAAAAAATCGATCTACTGACTGTAGAGCCGGGGATCCCGGAGGAAGGGAGAAGGCCCAGGATTGAGGGTCCCTTGTAGGAGCGAGATAACAATTCCCACTCTCTGCTCTTCACTCCCTGATGATCGAGGCCGAAGCCGAAAATACAATTTACATGCTTCCCTGAAGGTAAAAAAATTTGTCTCGCCCACCAGTGAACCTGTCCGGGAGAGCTACTTTAGGTTCAAATCTGGTTTTCTCCGAGGGAGACAAAACTTTGGACTTAATGTCCGTCAGCTCCATGGATAATCCCTGCAACTGCAGAGCCAGCTGGGCTACTGGATCCATGGCAACTGGGAATAATTTTATAGGCCAGTGAAAATGTCACGCGGTCTTATGATATGTGTACGATGTCAGTAAACTATTCTTAAAAGAACAACACTCTATACAACATATAGATTAGCAACATCAGCATGTAAATATAGAATAGATTTACCTGACACGATATCCGTTGAACTCAGGGTTAATCTTGAGGACTTGATACACTGTCACAGGAAAGAGGAGGACCGGGGGTCTAACCTGACCCTAAACTGGGGTCCTAACTAATCCCTCACCTTGGAGGTACTGATAATGGTTCAGAGGTCCAAGTCTCCAGCCTAACCCTGTCTCCTATCAGTCCCTGAACCCTGTAATCAGTCCTAAGAAGGATTCTGATTACCACCAAAGGGATATGGGCTGATCTCTGCTAAATACACAGATTAGACATATAAGACAGACTGGAGAAAACACAGACTTGCATACACACTCAAACACAGAAGGAACATAAATGATCTGGGATATTAAACTCTAAGCAAGGTGAGCTTAAAACAACTAAGGAGCTCTTTAACTTAAGTCTATACAGATACAATCCTATCTGTGGTCTGCATGAAGAATTTCACTGGCAACTCCCAACACAGACAACCAGAGATTTAAAGGAAACCAATCAACAAATAATTAATTGCAGCCGGGAGAAAACTGCACCCAGTCCCAGAACTGAGCACAGACAGAATTAACTCCCTAACTGCCAAACACAAAGAAACAGCAACTCAGCTGTGAGAAGTCAGAATGTGCAACCGCGACGATCTTCGTGGCGATGCACACATGACAGCCCCAGAATGTAACTGTATCGGTGTGCTGTGCAGGCAGATACAGTTACAGTAGCTTAGCTCCGAGGGGCCCCCTCAGAGCGCGGGGCCTGGGGTGACCGCCCTCTCTGCCCCCCTGGTAGCTACACTGACACATGATATTGATGATGTGTCCAAGGAGAGATTAGTAAAGGTCTTGTACCTCCATAATCCCAGAAACAACGGGGTCTTTCTCTTGAGATGTGGAGGAACATGCAGAGGAATTCTCTATTGTGACAAATTGATCTTCTGAAAACCACCCCACCTGGTAGAACCTAGGAGACATTCATTATGAAGATTCTTGGGGCTTTCCGTTGCAGGACTGACTGATTAACCAATTGTATGAATTTCATAGCCTGAGAAAATGAAGATATTGAAAACTATATTTGGAGTGAAGAACCTGTAGGGAAAGCCTGTATTATAGATTAGTGCGGGAGGAATTATGATGTATCTTCCATTGCACACATTTTCGTGCGGTCCTGTCAGCGGAGTCTTTTTTTTTCCCGGGAGACTAAAAAAAATACTGTTCACTTATCAACTTTATGAGCACGCGTTCCAGCTGATTTCCCGATTATACGTCTATCGGTAAGGAAATCCCACAGAGGAATATCCGTGTAGGCTCTGTGCAATCACATCCTGGAGATGACATTTTTTACCAGCATTTCTATGACAAATTGTGTCACTATTCTGGCAGCTATTAATGACAGCTGAAACTCACACAACTCATCTGCTCTCAGTTCTTACAGGGAATAATTAATAATCGTGAAGAATAACAATTAACATATTGAATACGATGATTAGTAATTAGAGGATATTTTACCGGAAGTAAGAGCTTTATAACCCATCAGTGGTGACATGAAACCACCCGCCTAATATTGTGTACGTCCTCCTCTTGCCACCAAAATGGCTTTAACCAATTGAGGCAAGGACTTCACCGGACATGTGAGGGTGTATCTGCCACCAATACATTATTAAAGCACCACTCCAGCAGGGTTTTCTTCAGCGCTGGATTGGCGCTTTAACTGTAAGGCCCCCATTCTTATACTCACCTTCCTGTGGCTTCACCATTTACGACGCTGCTCCGGTCCCAATGCGCCATCTTGTGCCCATAATTTCTGACTGGCCGGAAGTCAGAAGTTTGTCAGAAGCTCTCAATGCAACCCAACGAGAGCCAGAACGAGGGTCTCATAGAGTTGTATTCAAAAGTGACCTCCATAAAACACTGCAGCTGCCGACAGGTCACTTTTCGACAGAGACCGACAGGGCGACGCTGGAAAAGGATGAAGCCGATGGCAGGCGAGTATGAGACAGGGGGCAGGGGACTTACATTTAAAGCACCACTTCAGTGGTGCAATAAAAAAGACCCTGGCGTGGTGCTTTATCAGATCCTTCAACTGCTTCCCAATCTGGGAATTGTTAATTTTTTTTTTGTTTATAAACATTGTTTTTTCGAAACCTTCTTCCAAAGTCGCAACTTTTTTTGTTTTTCTGTCCACATAACTGTATGAGGGCTTATTTTTTGCGAACCAAGTTTTGAATGTCTCCATTTACTTTACCAAATAATATCCTGAAAAAAATGTGAAAAAAAATTCTCAGTCGGGTGAAAAAAAAATTTGAATCTACTATTGTATTGTTTGGGGGGGTTCGTCTTTTACCGCACTAGTTATGTAGTAAACATGACCTGACAACATGCACACATTGCAGTTTTGTCACTTTATTTTTGCATTTTTTCCTGTGCATATTTGTCGCAAAAACTGAAGGATTTCCTATTATTGGCAATAGGATTGAGACTCCTGGAGCCTCATGCGCACATTGCTTATTGTTTTCTTTGCCAATCTTCAGCATGTCAATTCTTTCGGCACTTTTGCTGCAAATTTCATCCATACTAATAAATAGGAAAAAGGCATAAAAAATGCTTGCAAAAAAAGCATTAAAAAAACGCATGTATTTTATGCCAACACATCAGTATTTACAGCAGATTTTACAGAACGCGTGCACATACCCCAACAATACAGTTCTCCATGAGGAAAGATGCTCTACACTCTGACCAGGAGAAGAAGATCTCAAGCCGAGGACCCCCCTCTATGTACATGGCACCCATATATGGTTTTTGGAACTAAACATCCTGTATAAGTTTCTAAGTTAATGTTGGAAGTATAGAAGTTTGTTGGCTGGAGGCGATCAGTAATGCTTTACGCATTCACAATGAATAATTTTGTTTTATTGATTCACATGCTGCGGCCGTAGCTTTCAAAGGTTCGAGATTAACAAGCAGACAAACTGCGAAAAGATTAATGAAATAACCCAATGGGAAGTGTCTGGGGGAAAAAAAAGAGGAGCAGAAAATGAAATCTATATTTGACTAGAAGCAATTCATTTATTTCAATAAGCCATACTGTGCGCCAGAAAACCCCAGCAAAAGCTAAAGCTTTGATTGATGCCAGCTGGAATGAAAAGATTCAGGTGTAACAAATCATAGAAAATTCTAAGCCTTTATTTTTATGAGACCCTGACAAATCGTGTAGAATCCCCCTAATTAACTGATCAGGAAGCCTCGTGTTTACGGGAGCGGCTTCTCGATGCAGCGGAGCTTGGACGAGCGCGTTCCACTGCTCGGCACATCCATGTAGATCGACACCACGGCTTCTAATCTCCCTGCTGCTCTTCTCTCCGACGTGAAAAGATGACATGCAAGTGTTGTCACTGCGAATTTCCAGAAGACGTTGAGACATCTTTACTATACCGATTTACTATAAGGAGTGACGCGAGCAGCCTCGGCTTCTCATGATACTGCAGAAATGCAAAGGAAGGAAAACTCGAGCGAAAATAAGTGATTAAGAGTTCACACTGGAGTCATCCAAGGGGACGTAGAAGACGTAATGTTAATGATCACGGCAAGTATATCCAAGACTAGTGTTGAGCATTCCGATACTGCAAATATCGGGTATCGGCCGATATTAGCTGTATCGGAATTCCGATTCCGAGTTCCGATATTTTCGTCTTATCGGATACCGGAATCGGGATTGTCACTGTCAGTGTCCGTCGGTCGGGTCTGTCAGGAGTCAGCGGCACTTACCTGGCAGAAGATCTCCGGCGGTCACGTCCTGCACTGCTTCATGGCCGCCATCTTCTTTCCCCGGCGGTCACATGCAGTTTCTCGCGATAACTGCAGTGACTGCTGGGTAATCGCGGCCGTAAAGCAGTCAGTCCGATGACGTCACCGCCGGGGAAGCAGGTAATCAGCTGTGCTGCGTTGCAATGACAGGCTCTGCCTGTCATTGCGATGTAGCAGAGCTGGATCGTCGTGGGACTGTCGTTATGGACTGCGTCGGACAGGTGGTATACTGTTGGTTTGTTTTTTTTCTTTTTTTACAGGAGATCGATGGCGTCGCAGGAATGAGAGTACAATAAAAAAAATGAAAACTGTGTTGTCTCTTTTATTTCATTAAAAGACTTTTTTCTTGCTGTCTTTTTTTTATACATTTAATAACTTTGGGATTAATAATGGATCGGTGTCTTATTGACGCCTCTCCATTATTAACCGGGCTTATTGTCACCGTGCAATCAACGGTGACATTAACCCCTTATTACCCCGCTTGCCACCGCTACAGGGCAAGTGGGAAGAGCCGGGTAAAGTGCCACAATTGGCACATCTTTTGATGCGCCAAATGTGGGGCTGCTGTAGCCTGGTATTATCAGGCTGTTGAGGGCCAAAATCCATGGGCCTTGACAGTCTTTTAATACCAGGCCGCAGCAGTCTGCATTTTACTTGGCTGGTTAACAAAAATAGGGGGGATCCCCACGCCGTTTTTTTTTCGAGGGGATCCCCTATTTTTGTTAACCAGCCAAGCTAAGCAGACTGCTGTGGCCTGGTATTATCAGGCTTGCAAGGTCCATGGATATTGGATCCTTACCAGCCTGAAAAACCAGGCCTCAGCGGTCTGCTTCATCTGGCTGGTTAACAAAAATAGGGGGGACTCCACGCCAATTTTTTTCGAGGGGATCCCCTATTTTTGTTAATCAGCCAAGATATGCAGACTGCTGTGGCCTGGTATTATCAGGCTGGCAAGGTCCATGGATCTTGGCTCCTTAACAGCCTGAAAATCCAGGCCTCAGCGGTCTGCTTCATCTGGCTGGTTAACAAAAATAGGGGAGACCCCACGCCAATTTTTTTCGAGGGGATCCCCTATTTTTGTTAATCAGCCAAGATATGCAGACTGCTGTGGCCTGGTATTATCAGGCTGGCAAGGTCCATGGATCTTGGCTCCTTAACAGCCTGAAAATCCAGGCCTCAGCGGTCTGCTTCATCTGGCTGGTTAACAAAAATAGGGGGGACCCCACGCCAATTTTTTTCGAGGGGATCCCTATTTTTGTTAATCAGCCAAGATATGCAGACTGCTGTGGCCTGGTATTATCAGGCTGGCAAGGTCCATGGATCTTGGCTCCTTAACAGCCTGAAAATCCAGGCCTCAGCGGTCTGCTTCATCTGGCTGGTTAACAAAAATAGGGGGGACCCCACGCCATTTTTTTTTCGAAGGGAACCCCTATTTTTGTTAATCAGTTCCCTCTGACGTCACTGATTGTGTCCCTGGCTGACCTGAAGTGAAAGTGGAAAGCAATCAATTAAGCTTTCCACTTAAGGGCCCGTCTCACATAGCGATATCGCTACCGAGATCGCTGCTGAGTCACTAGTTTTGTGACGCAGCAGCGAGCTCACCAGCGATATCGCTGTGTGTGACATTCAGCGACGATCAGCCCCCTGCCGGGTATCGCTGATCGTCGCTGAAATGTCAGGACCTTTGATCGCTGGTTTCCCGCTGACAGGCACACATCGCTGCGTGTGACAGGCGGGAGACCAGCGATCCGCTGGTAACCAAGGTACACAGCGGGTTTCCAGGCGCGGGGCTGTGCCTAGAAACCCGCTGTGTACCTTGGATACCAGCGCCCTGATGCAGGGAGCTGGTATCCAAGGTACATAGCGGGTTTCCAAGCGCTGCGCGGTGCCTGGAAACCCGCTGTGTACCTTGGTTACCAGCGGATCGCTGGTCTCCCGCCTGTCACACGCAGCGATGCGTGCCTGTCAGAGGGAAACCAGCGATCAAAAAAAGGTCCTGACATTTCTGCGACGATCAGCGATACCCGGCAGGGGGCTGATCGTCGCTGAATGTCACACACAGCGATATCGCTGGTGAGCTCGCTGCTGCGTCACAAAACTAGTGACTCAGCAGCGATCTCGGTAGCGATATCGCTATGTGAGACGGGCCCTTAAGCGATGTTACCCGCAGTGTCGCTGTCCCAGATCGCTGACTGAGCTGCCTGTTTGGCAGCTCAGCAGCGATCATGTAGCGATACACCAGCGATCCTGACAAGTGCATATCGTTGTCGGGATCGCTGGTGTATCGTTATGTGACACCCAGCCTTTACTCTCCTGTCAGGCAGGAGAGGAACTCAATCATTTGGGGTTTACTGTGAGGCTGCAGCATTAGCTGCGGTCCCTGCAGTAAACATTAACCCTTTCTGAAGGATTACACCGTGGGACCTGACTGTGCATGGGATAGGTAAGAATAATTTTGCTTTTTTATTTTATTTTTATTACAGGAAATGGTTTTTGCAGTAAAATAAAAGATGGTCAAAAACATGTGTCTTTATTTCATTAAAATGATTTTTAATTAAAGTGTGTGTGTTTTATTTTTATTTCATGCAATAGGATTAATAATTGATAGTTGTCTAATTGACAGCTCTCAATTATTAACCTGGCTTAAGGTCACCTTTCAATAGCAAGGTGGCTTTAACCCCATATTAACCCATTCGCCACCGCTACAGGGCAATGGGAATAGACGGGCAAAGTGCCAGAAAGGGCGAATCTAATTATAGATTTGTCTTTCCTGGGGTGTCTGGGGGCAGATGTTAGTAGCCGGGGGGGGCAAAAATAATGGTCCCTCTCTGGGCTATTATTATCTGCCCCCACTCACTGGCTTTGTCTGTCTGGTTGCGAAAATAGGGCGGGAGCCCACGCATTTTTTTTCAGCAATTTTACACCTCATATATATATATACATGTCATTGAATTTGTGACACATATATATATATATATTTATATTTGTAGTTCATACACTTCTACATAGTATAATAGCCGCTAATTCAATTGCCGGCTTTTGTGAAAATGCAGAACCCGACATGAAATGACACTTGGTGTACATAGGGTTAACCATGTCTTTTCATGTCCTTTGCTATCTAAGGCCGGAGTCACACTGGCGACAAAATCGGACGACTGCAATGCGATGAAATATCGCATTGCAGTCGGACCTATGTTAATCTATGGAGCAGCTCCCAGTATCAGATTTTTTGTGGTCCGTTTTAAACGTCCGTGTACAATCGCAGCATGCTGCGATTGTCACCGATTGTCGGTCGACAATCGCCAATGCAAGTCTATGGGAGCGATGAAAAATCTGATTACAAACGGACCACACTGTGTGACTTGCGATGAAATCGCATCGGTGTCCTTTAGAAAAGCCGGCAATTCATCCCCGGCTATACTGTAAAATCACACTGACAGCTTTAATAAAGAATAGAAAGAATAGATATATACACATAGAACACATACATATATATATACATGTCATTGTGACATGTATATATACATATATTTATAGTTCCTAGACTTCTACATACTGTAATAGCCGCTAATTCAATTGCCGGGTTTTGTGAAATCACAGAAGCCGACATGAAATGATACATTGTTTCCACACATTTAACCATGTAATTTCATGTATTTTTATATATGTTTGAAACATACAATTACATGAGTGTATTTGTGCAAAATTTCAGACATGTAGGGGTTAATTAAAGGTGTAATTTCGTTGAAAAAAAATGCGTGGGCTCCCGCTGTATTTTCTCCACCAGACAGACAAAGCAAAGCGAGTGGGGGCAGATAATAATAGCCCAGGGAAGGTGCATTTTTTTGTGCCCCCCTGGCTACTAACATCTGCCCCAGACACCCCAGAAAGGGCAAATCTATAATTAGATTCGCCCTTTCTGGCACTTTGCCCGTCTATTCCCATTGCCCTGTAGCGGTGGCGAATGGGTTAATCTCACCTTACTGTCACCTTGCAATTGAAAGGTGACCTTAAGGCAGGTTAATGATTGATAGCTGTCAATTAGACAACTATCAATTATTAATCCTATTGAAGTAAATAAAAAAACACACACACTTTAAGAATAAATAATTTTAATGAAATAAAAACACATTTTTTTGACCATATTTTATTTTACACTAAATCCGTGCGAAGCCATTGATCTCCTAAAATAAAGAAAAAGAAATAAAACAACATTATTCTTACCTATTCCGCCGATCTGTCACGTCCCACGCTGTAATCCTTCACAAAGGGTTAACTAGCTTTGAGCCAAGCAGTGCAAGTAATCCTGCATGCTCAGCTCAAAGCTCATGAATGAATAAGTTCCTCTCCTGGCGACAGGAGAGGATGTGTTTCATGAATGAAGCTTAATTGATTGTGTCCACTTTCCCTTTAGGTCAGGTCACTACAGTTAAATTGGCAATAAATCAATTAAGCTCCATTCATGAATCTATTCCTCTACTTTCGCTGGAGAGGAACTTATTCATTCAGGGGAATACAGGTCTGAGACAGCATTATTAGCTCTCTGCGACCTTTAACCTGTTAACCCTTTCTGATGGATTACACCGTGGGACCTGACTGTACATCGGATTGGTAAGTATAATTTTGCTTTTTTATTTTATTTTTATTACAGGAAATGGTTTTAGCAGGAAAATAAAATATGGTCAAAAACTGTGTGATTATTTAATTAAACTTATTTTTTATTAAAGTGTGTGTGTTTGATTTTTCTTTCATACAATAGGATTAATAATTGATAGTTGCCTAATTGACAGCTATCAATTATTAACCTGGCTTAAAGTGACCTTTCAATTGCAAGGTCATTTTAACCCCTTATTAACCCATTCGCCACCGCTACAGGGCAATGGGAATAGACGGGCAAAGTGCCAGAAAGGGCGAATCTAATTATAGATTTGCCCTTTCTGGGGTGTCTGGGGGCAGATGTTAGTAGCCAGGGGGGGCACAAAAAAAATGTACCCTCCCTAGGCTATTATTATCTGCCCCCACTCGCTTGCTTTGTCTGTCTGGTGGAGAAAATACAGCGGGAGCCCACGCATTTTTTTTTAACGAATTTACACCTTTAATTAACCCCTACATGTCTGAAATTTAGCACACATATACTCATGTAATTGTATGTTTCAAACATATATAAAAATACATGAAATTACATGGTTAAATGTGTGGAAACAATGTATCATTTCATGTCGGCTTCTGTGATTTCACTGAAGCCGGCAATTGAATTAGCGGCTATAACAGTATGTAGAAGTGTAAGAATTATAAATATATGTATATATATATATGTCACAATGACATATATATATATATATATATATATATATGTGCTCTATGTGTATATATCTATTCTTTCTTTTGGCATTTAAATACTATTCTTTTGGATCCATTATATGTCAGTTTTGCAAGCCTGCGAGAAAATCTCGCAAGTCGGATGAAAATCGGATGTTACAAGGTACACACACATGCGATTAAATCGCATCTTTGAAGGAAAATCGGATGCCAGAAGGATGTGTGATGTTTTTATTTTGATCCGATTGTCGACCGTCTAAAACGGACCGATTTTTTGTGGTTGTGTGTGACTCCAGCCTAATTTGCACAAACAATTAAATCAGACTATGTGTGCAAAATTTCACACCTGTAGGGGTTAATTAAAGGTGTAAATTCGTAGCAAAAAAAGTCCGTTTTTTTTACAACGAATTTACACCTTTAATTAACCCCTACAGGTGTGAAATTTTGCACACATAGTCTGATTTAATTGTTTGTGCAAATCAGATAGCAAACGACATGAAAAGACATGGTTAACCCTATGTACACCAAGTGTCATTTCATGTCGGGTGCTTCTGTCTTTTCACTGAAGCCGGCTTTACCCGGCAATTGAATGAGAGGATATTTTACTATGTAGAAGTGTATAAACTATACATATATGTATATATATATGTCACAATGACATGTATATATATATATATATGTATTCTATGTGTGTATATTTAGTGTTTACAAGGAAAGAATGGGTTTTTTTTAGTTGCGATATTTTGTTCCCATAGACTTACATGGGACTTCCGGTATCGGTATCGGGTATCGCCGATATTTTAGTGATATCGGCGATACCATTCCGATTCCGATACTTTAGGATATCGGAAAGTATCGCTCAACTCTATCCAAGACTTGTATTAAGTGGAATGATGGAGACTTTTATAATCATGGAAAAAAGTGTTAAGGGAAACTATCAGTGCGTCTTTAAATTGGCAGTAGGGATATCACTTTGTAGGCCATTGTCCCCCAATAAAAACGATACCTTTTATTTTTAGAGATCTGATGTGCCAATCGGGAGAAATCTAGTGTAGAAGTTATATGCAAATCAGGCGAGAAGTGCACTGGGGGCGTGTCATTGCACTTGGACTGCTTCTTACTTGAGTAGGGACACACCCCCAGTGCACTACCGAGAGAAATGACAGAGGAAAGGCCCAATGGACAGTTCTTAAATAAGCTGTATTATATTATTACTATCATTATATTATTAATATTATAGCAATAATATTACTATTGCTTTCCCAGAGGAGCATTGTATGGACTATAACAATCTATACAACATTCAGCATTCTATACAAAGACAAATGTTTCCCCTTAGACCTTCATCAGATGTCTCTCACCCAGCCAAATCAGATCTCTTGCCTTGCACTGATGAGGTGAAAACAAGCCGAAACTTGTATCTGCAAATAGTAGAAAAAGGAAGGAGAAAGTTACAGCTTCTGGTAAAATTCCACAAATAATCTTTATTCTATCAAAAATGAATTAAAAACGCTGAACAGGATCAACAGCAAGCGACGCGTTTTGAACACGGTTGTTCTTTATCAAGCTAATCTAAGAGCACTGAGAAGTTTTCAGTTTCTATGGACGTGTGCTTCACTTGTAGCTTTATTTTACATTTCAAGGGTTGCTTGGTCTTAAGCTACATTTCTGCAGTCACTGTATGAGATCGCAGACTTGTAAATTCCCACATGGCTTGCATTGCACGCTGTGAGGATTCTCCGGCGCCAGGAGCGGGTGGTCATTTGCATTATGCATACTTCCGGCCACATTCCGGCTAGACTGTGTCCAGCCTCTTTCAGCACACTTGCATTGTGTGAGGCCTCACCCGTCTAGCTGGCACATTACCATATTTATGCAAATCACATGCTTGGGGTCACATGTCTGCGCCGGCACGGGAGAATTCTCACAGCACGCAGTGTAAGGATTCACAAGGCTGCTGTCACAAGCCGACTTGTAGCTTAAGGCCGGACTACCCCTTTAGGCTGGAATTAAAACCAGTGTATTGGATGCTGTATGTTTATGACACTCGGCTCCATCTCTGCTGCGAGATTGAGCCAAGTGTCAGTTCTCTATGCTCCGATCCTCTCGCATCAGAAAATGGCAGCACAGGTGTGGAGGAGATGGAGACAGTAATTTCTCCATCTCCTCCATTGCCTGTTTGGCATATATCGGACTGCACTGGGATGACATCCGAGTGCAGACCGATGTTTCACACTCACCCATAGACTTGCATTGGCTCGTGTGAGCCGAGTCTCGCAGCATGAGAAAATAATCGCTGATCTGCACTGCTCATAGTATAACATTGGGCCGACTGCTATCCGATAAAAGATCAGATTGTACTCGGGCGTGTTATATGCTAGTGTGACCCAGCCTTAATCACCCCAACAGGTCTTCCATTGACAGTCTATGTCTTGATGCTGAGTTCCTATCCGATCAGCTCTTCACCGTATCAGCTTGATTTCAGATTACAATCTCAGGTGAACAAAATCCATATTTTGCTGCCTTTTAATAATTAGGAATTGTTTGTGTATATATCTTCACTGTGAGTCCAGTTCTCTGGCGTAAAAAAGGAGAGTCTGTCGGCGCGGCAGCACCTTAAGTGGAGACAAAGCCTCATCACCGTCATCGGGCTGACGCACCAAGGTATGAGATCTGTTCAGATGAATCAGTAGATCAAGCCGCTGTCAGACAGAAGAGTTTTGAATTCTTGTGGGATGATGAGGACCGATCATGCCAGATAACAGATCCAATATTTAGTGCAGAAGCATAAAACACAGGAACATTTCTGCTGGGGAACAAGATACTTACTGCACTTTCTGTTTTGCAGTTTTCAGAAATGGAAAATCAATATTACAGTGGTGAAATATTACTGGCTGAGGAAAATCCTAATTACAGAATAAAGATTTCCACATAAACAAGTTGTTAATTGATGTCATTTACACATCCATCTATAGTATTTGTTTTAGGTTTTCTAGGGCTAGTAATAGTGCAAAGCTCTTTGTACAGGACAAAGCTGTATGTGGAGAGTCTGTGCAAAGGCAGATAGGCCCCGAATAATTAGGTCTGGCATTTTATACGCCTGCAATGAGAGGCTTGCAGGAATAAGAACCAGATTCATTAAGAGCCGCACGCCACTCAATGAATTCAGAGTATCTTATCAGTGGTGTACATCTCGCCAGAAATGTTACTCCAGTCAAGGACTGGAGTATAACATTTCTGGTGTAAAAAAAAAGCCCCAGTTTTTTGAGATGTTCTACCTTATTCCCATTTTTTTTTTACTTTGAATGCTTGGACAATGCATATAAGCTTGCAAGCAGGAAATCTTTTTGTGAGCTGCCTTATGAAAAAAATAAATTCCTCTGTTGCAGTCATAAAGGTTCCAGCATCCCAATATCAAGTAACAACCTCTAGCCTTTATGGTAGACTTTTTTCATGCTACTTTTTAGGGGCTGCTGATGAAGAAGTTTATACTCCTGGACATTTACTTCTTTGGAAGTTCTGAAAATAGCTGAGAACGTCCAAATAAACCTATAGTATGGCAGCATAATATTCCCTATTTCAGATGGTTTTAAAAAATCAAATGTTTGCATTTAAACTAATTATGCATTTAACTAACTAATTTGCATTTATATTAAGCAGAATCTGTCCCCCTGAACAGCTATAATGTGCGAACAACTGAAGATACAGACAATCCAATAAGGGGATTCTTATCTCTGAACTCACATTTAGTAAATCTGCACAGATGGCCCATGTTCTGCATTGTGATGTATTCCCGGACTCCTAAGCTCGTAAGAGTCGGCAGCACTCCTTATTAGTATGCAGAGAACCAGCAGATTGAAGGCTACTGCCTCAGAGATGAAAAGTATATATGTGGAATCTGTGTGTCTTCAGACATCTGCACATATTCTGTAGAAGTTCAGGGCAGTTTGTCACCGCGACATTTTCCCGTAAAGGGGGGTTTTCCTCTTTGGGAAACATCAATTCAAAAGCAATATGAGAGCATAAGAAGGAAATTGAAGGGGATCCCTAAAAGGGAGTAGGACTCTTGATACGCCATTACACAGAAGCCCCATTGATTTGAAGGATGGTGGTAATGGCGGGCTTTTAGGGATCTACAATTAGTAGCTAACTGCTGGTAGAAGTGACCAACAAATATAGAGGCGATCAAATACGTACATCTCCATTTGTGATGGGTCTCTACAGAGACCAATTCCTAACATCCAGAGCCCTACTCTTGGCATCAGTGAGATATGGATATGGAGACAATTTATGAATTTGGGAGGAGCCCTCTAATGTTTTCACATGACTCGGTATACATGGGTATTAACTACCCTGTTCCTTATCTTTTTTTTTTTGCAGCAAAGTATGGGTCAGGGCCTATTTTCAGGCGATGCCTTTTTTCTCCTTGAACAACAATCCACTTTTATTCTTGAGCAAATAATAAACGCTTATTCAAATATAATCATATCATCTCACACACACGCACACTGCACATACACGGTATATTCGCACACACTGCACATACATACACATGTATATAACAAAAGAGGCTACGGATTTACATCACCACCGTAACCGTAAAAAAGCGTTCCAGCATAATGGTTTTAAAAAAATGTTTATTAATACATCTAAAAATATGAATTATAAAACAACAATAATGCCCAGTAGGAGGTAAAATATTGCAAAACATACGTCACAACAATTACATATAGCATGTCCCAAAGCCAAGTTACATATTTTAAGCCACCATAATAACCCCATAGAAGATATGCCCACAATATTAACATTATGCCACAACAAATTTCATGATAGTATCCAAAAGATGAATCCCCTATGAGGCTCAGCCATTCCTATCTATAAATAAATACCAATATTTAAGCTGGATACAATTTCATAAAACCAATTATAGGAAAGGCCGAATAAAAAGGGGGCTAATAAATCTGCAAAGTGCAAAAAATCCAAAGGCTAAATTATCTCAATGGCAGGACAGCGGTGACTTAGTGGCGTTACCTCCTCCACCCAACGCGCGTTTCGCATGGCTTCTTCCGGGGGCGTGTTTGAATCCCAGTGGTTTTCAAGTTAAATAGTCCCGTGCACCAATCAGGAGAAAGGAATTTGAATAGGGGAGTGAAGTATACCGCGTCATCATTCTGACTGAAACGGCGCTTGCTCGATCCGTGCAGCTGTGATGAAGTCACTTCCGGTGATGCGCTCCTTGGCCACACGCTGAAACGCATGAGGCTCAATAATGGAGCGCGCCGGAAATGACAGCGCGACGGATCCCACGTAAGCGCACTGCCAGAAGAAGACGATATGGACTCTAGAAAGTGACCCAGTGCAAATATATCAAGTGGAGATTATATAAAGTGTCGATGTGCAATAAATATAGAAAGGAAAAACTATATTTGTCTCTCAATTTCTCAGCAGCAATAATGAATCAAATATGATAATGACGAAATATATTAACCGAGATTAGTCCAGACAAGGCTCCAACCTGCAAAGCTGATCTGGCAACAGCAATCAGAGAAAGTTGGAGCCAGATTGATGAAGAGTACTGTTTGACACTCATTAAGTCCATGCCTCAGAGACTGAAAGCTGTTGTGAAAGCCAGAGGTGGTGCAACAAAATACTAGTGATGTGTTGGAGTGTTTTTGTTTGTTTTTCATGATTCCATTAATTTTTTCCCTCAGAAATTGAGTGTTCCATAAATTTTTCCCCTATGCTTGGTTAAAAAAAATAACCATTAACTGATACCACATTATTTGTTCTGATTTCTTTTAGTGTTTCTTAAAGCCAGAAAGTTGCCATTTGAAATGACTTCAGTTTGTGCCATGTCAGTGATCTGTTTTTTTTTTTTCACAAAATAAACAACTGAATAACATCCTCCAAGGCCGGTGTATTCCATAATTTTTGCCAGGGGTGTATTTCAAGCATACTCCAAAAATCCTGCAAATCGTACTGGGGGTTTTGTTTTTGGGTTAGGTCTTATTTTTGGAGAACATGGTAGTTAACCATTTATACTCACCGGTAGGTTAGTTTGCTCTTATTTTGCTGTGAAGGTCGTTATTTTTCAATGAACGACGAAGCAGCCTTAGCTGGAGAGGAGTCTCAGACGACTTCAGACTCCCATTACATAGTGCAGCTCATCTGTAGTCACTAAAAACAGTTTTTTTTCCTGATGTAGCAGAGCTAGAAAGCAGTCAGCATGACATCCATATTCTATGCATTACCTGACTATTTCACAGTGAGAGATATGTGAAGTGCCTAAAGCTAACCAATTTTCCTAGCTGAGTGAGTTTTCATGCATAAGAAGTAGCTGTTCGGGGCTCATGTGCATAATAAATGTTCCAAGTCTCTGCTTTAAATTCTTTAAAATACTTCAAATCCTTAGAAAACGATATGAATTTTTAGTGGACGAATCCAGACTCAGCTCAGATACATCAGAACGTCCTATACATCTAAAGATGCTGTTGAACTCTGCATTTTGGTGCATTTGTTTTCTACATAGGATGCTATGGGAAGCCGGAAAAAAAATGCATAAAAAAACGCAGTTACGTGTTAAAGTGCAAAATTGATGCTTTTCCACTCTAAAAAAAAAAGTGCATTAAAAATGGTGCTTTAACTAAAAATGCATCAGATAAAGAAAAAAACATGTAGCAAAATATAATAATGAGAGAATGTAGTAATTGCTTATTTTAGTGCAAAGCCATGCGGATAAAAATCAAAGCAAGTTGTGCATCTCAAACGCTCCATGTATATAGCCCCTAACATCAGGCTGATTTTTATGCTGTGTGTTTGCTGTGCTTAGAATTATGCTACTGACCTACTCTTATAATATCGTTAGAAATACATTTGATTTGGCAGCTGCTATGGTATTTTTTTGTTGATGCTTAATTCCTTTTTTACTTCTATTTTTGTAGCATAAAGAACGTCACTCCAAAAGTGGGAGACACAGAAACGCGTAAAGCCATTCGCCGTGCCTTTGATGTTTGGCAGAATGTAACCCTTTGACATTTGAAGAAGTTCCATACAATGAGTTAGAAAAGGGCCCAAACGGGAAGTGGACATCACCATCCATCTTTGCATCAGGATTCCATGGAGATAGTCACCATTTGACGGAGAGGGAGGATTTTTGGCCCAGCTTACTTCCCAGGGCCTGGAATAGGGAGGAGATACGCATTTTGACTTGATGAACCTTGGACCTTAGGAAATCCCAATCATGATGGTAGATTGGTACTACAAAATCAACATGTGCTCTTCTATATATGGTTTTATATGCTTCTTTAATGAATATTGATTTTCTCATTGTTTTTTTTACACCACAAGGCAATTACAACCTTATCCCCAAAACTTCCAAAAGCCACCAACATTCTCATGTCACAGTATGGCAAACAGTACTCCGAGGCTAAGTAAATATTATTTCCATAATGAAAACTAAAAATGGGAAAGTATGTAGTTTTTTTGTGATTTTTTTTTAGACTGTGTCAACCATCCAGATATCTGTGAGTTTTTGGTCTTAGATGGAGGGGCTACAGTATTCTTCATTGGATTTACCGAATTTCTGAATCCAACACCTGAGAAATTTTCACCATATGGCATGAACTTTAAAATATGGGCCATTGTTCTTACTCAAGGAGAGTTAAGCCCCGTCACACACAGCGAGATCGCTGCTGAGTCACTAGTTTTGTGACGCAAAGCGATCTCCCAGCGGGTATCGCTGTGTGTGACATTCAGTGCGATCAGCCCCCCTTCCGGGTATCGCTGATCGTCGCTGAATGTCCTTGACATTTTTTTGATCGTTGGTGTTCTGCTGGCCAGCACGCATCGCTGCATGTGGCAGGCAGGAGGGCCAGCAATCAGCTGGTAACCAAGGTACACATCGGGTTTCCAGGCGCCGTGCAGTGCTTTAAAACTCTTTTATTAAGAGTATAAACGCTTTCTAAAGCTGGCCAGTTCGTTGGAGCGCACGCTAACTCCAGATCCCGGTCAGTTTCGGTACGCTGCCCCTTCCATTGCTGTAGATGGCAAAGCTGTCTCACACAATTTGGGTCCTTCCTCCGACAAGCAGGAAGATGGCGGTTAGAGCAAAAAATGAGTTCCTGTCAGAACATGGTGCCACACCTTTAAGTAAATTATTTTTAAATGGCCCCCTTCAGTGTCTCAAGTCAGAAGACTGACCAAAGAGTCTTCATTCCCCTGGACAGACAGTTTTGGACTTTTAGTGGCCGATTATCAAAATTTTTGTTTGAAAACTAGGATTTAAAAAACTGAAAAGTTGTAAAACTTTTGCGGAACATGAAGTTGTTCAAAAGTTTGTGACTTTTTGGCATTTTGGCACACCACCTATTATGAGGAGCATGTATGACAATCCCCTCCCATCTAAGCCATGATCAGACTGGGTGAATTTACCCTGAATCTTTCTAAAGTCCATGAAAAACGGGTAAGTTTTTTCCGGTGAGGCCCCCGGGAGGTCCCACTCCACTGTAAGATGGTAGATTCTTTTGTACTGCACCTCTTAAAATTTGGGGCCTCTTACCCCACCATGGCTTCATTAAGATTGCATGAAAACATCAGTTTTAATGAACAGGGGCCTCAGACTTCATCGGGACAAGCTTGGTTCGGTTACAAATTCGGTTCCATTGGTGGAATTTTGACTTTGCAAAACTGCGGGGATGGAATGCCAGGAATTACTTCTTGGGAAAATATGGGTTTTTTTTGTTCATTTTCATGGTTGCCCAGTAATTTATCAAAAGAAGCCTTAAACTTACCAGGTCTTAGCTAGCTAAAGACATTTTAAGTTGAGTTTCTTTTTTTTTATGTACCTTAGAAGTCTCCCACAAGAAGGTGCTAATGAATTATGTGAGATACTAAAATGTGAATTACTGGACTCATGGGGAAGGGGAAAAAGATTTTAGGCAGTGATCTTGGTGAAAAATATAGAAAAAAAAAAAAAACTGGGGAAAAAAAACCTTGATGTGCTTTACTTTCCTACCTTATAATGCATGTCACACAAAAAGAGCAAAAAGATGCCACTTTTCTTATGGTGTCAAAATAAATTTATTGTGGTACCGTGTTAGCCAGAAAAATCGTGTGAATACTTTTCCATCAATTATGACAAGGCATTCTTAAGGTGTACCTTTATTGGTAACCAGAAAATTATATGTTCGCTAGCTTTTAAGCTAAGGTCCTTCTTCAGGCAAGTTTTCATTTAATAATAAGAAAGACCATTAGATGCTTACTATAGTAGGAAATTGTTAAAGAACTGGGGGGTGTGATGCCTTCAAAAGTAAGCAAAGGAAATCAAATTAGCATTTTCTTACAAATGGGAGTAGGGGGGATGTGTTATTAGCTATCTGGTGTCCTTTGGTAAAGGTTTGGAACTGTGTCTTGTAAGGTCATAAAACCGGGGTTTTAAAAGGGAGTTCCATGTCAAGTTTGAACATCAAATAAGTTTGAATTCCCATATTTTTCTTCCCTTCACCCTTAAAAATGACCTTTTAGTATTAAGATTTTAAGTCTGTCTTACAATGTCCAGTTCCAGAGAATGTTTTCCCACGGGGCGGCCCTTTCATTCCTGAGATTCTGTGAGTTTTCACCCTTGTTTGTAGTTTTTGCAGGGTTTTCCCCAATAAGATAGCTCCAGGGCACCTTGTACATTGTATCATGTACAAACCCATTGGGGATGTACAGAAAAGGAACCCTGCCCTTATATCCTGTTTGTGTTTGGTACACGACTGTATTTTTTTGGTAATATGTGGACAATTTTGCATTTTTTGTTGTTACATGGGAATGTGCCAGTCATGATGGGACGAAAGGACACTTCTGACAAGGAGATTTCCTTATTTGGGGGGGTGTTTTTTGGAGAGGAGTGGTATTTTCTGGGAATATGTTTTAAATTGTGGTCCCTGTGGAATATGGGTTGGAGATCACACAATTTTCCTTAGGATGCTCATGTGGGGGTTTATGGACCACAAAGGTACCCGTTGTTGTCCTCCTCGTTGTAATCCAGGAGGTTGTTCTTGGGATTCTTTTGCCCATTTTGTACAAAACAAAACGGACTATAAGGTCATGGGTTCCTTTTCATGTACATCCTCCAATGTGGTGTAATGATACAATGTAAAGGTGCCTGGAGCTATCTTTTTGGGGAAACCCGCAAAAACTAAACAAGGATGAATTACACAGACATTCGATCAGGAAGAAAAGGACACCCTGTGGGAAAACATTTCTTGGAACGGACATTGTATGAAACTTAAAAGTCTTAATACTAAAAGGTCTTTAAGGATGACAGGGAAGAAAAATATGGGAATTAAACTTATTAGGATTTAAATTTTGACCTAGGCTCAACTAAAAACCCGTTTTAAAAAAACTCATACAAACACAGTTCACACCTTTTCCCGAAGGCTCCCCAAAAAAAAACACATCCCACTAGCTCCCCCTTTTTAAGAAAATTCTAAATTGATTTTTTCCCTTTCTTACTTTTGAAGCTCACACCTCCCCGGCTTGAAAAATTTCCCCCAATAAAATCAAATTTTGGGTTTTTTTTTTATTCCAAAGTTCTTGCCTGGAAGGACCTGACTTGAAAGCTAGCGAACTATAATTTTCGGTACCAATAAAGGTATCCCCTTTTAAAAAGCCCTTGTCAAAATTTTGGGGGAAAAAATTCCATCGCTTTGTCTTTAAAAATTTTTAAGAACATTTTTTGCGCCCTTATTTTAAAAAAAGTTTTTTGGGGTTTCCCCTTTTTTGGGGAAGCAGCTTTACACACAGACTCAATTTCCCCCGGGGCTGAAGGGGCTTTGCCCGGCCCTTTCCATCAGCTCCCCCCAATGAAAAATCAAAATTATTGGATGGGATATGGTCAGCCCCGGGCAGATGCCCCTCTATCGCAGCCATTTAAAAAACAGGAGATGTGTAATCTTTGGAAAGGATTTCTAAGCAAATGGGACTCAAAGGTAAAAACCCCGTAAAAATTTAAAAATTTTTCCCAAAACATTTTGGGTAACCACTTTAAAGGGTATTTTTAAAAAAACATTATTTCCCTCTGTAGGAAAAAATATAATTGCTGATTCGGGGTCCACCACTGGTTCCCCCTTTTTTTCCCTAAAAAAACTTTGCAGAGCCCCTTTTGAAAAGGAGTGGGGGGCAATTTCAAACCCGCTTTTCATTTTTATAGGGATGGGCGGAATATCAGTGATTGTACCAATATCAAGGCACCCATAGGAATGAGTGGAGGGAGGTTGGCATTCTCACCTCGCCCACTCAAAAAAGACCTGCGGAGTCTTAATTAAAGGTTTCCCCAGTCAGAGCCCCAATGAACAAGTTTTTCCCCCATCCCAGGGAATAAAATATAATTTTTTTTTTTTAGGTTAAATTTAAAGGAACTGTCGGGGGGAAAAACCCCTTTTAAGTCTTTATTGGGGATGTAGGTCATAGGAATCTGAATAAAGCATACTTGAGTCTGAAATCTACTTTTTTTTAAAGAAAATGAGCGTAAGATCAATGCGGACAAATCTCACAAGATTGCCCCAAGTTATTTTAAATGGGGAGGCTTACCGGGGGAGAAAAGTATGGTTTCCGATCTCACGCGAGCTGTGTGTTATAACTAACCAGAGTGGATTTTTCCCCAAACACATTTGAAGTTGTAGCCTTCGTCTCACAGGCTTCACAAAACTGTATGATTCACCCCATGTTGGCTGCCTGTGTGGCGAAGCTTAAGAAGTGTTTTTGTAACACAGAGCTCTGCGTAAAAAGGGAGGGGACTGTCATCTTAGGCATCTACTTTTAACCCCCTTTTTTTATTTAAATAACGCAAGGGCAGATCTTATAGAATCTGGCCCCCCCGCAATTTTTAAACAGCTCATTTACATATTAAAAAACATAGTTTTTGGGGAATAACACATGAATCCAAAAAAAAGTATCATTTTATTCTTTTCCTATGACCCACATCCCTATGACGGTTTAAGAGGTTGATTCTCCCGACAGATCCCTTAAAACTCTTTTGCTTTTTAATTTTGGCATTTGAACAGTTTTTTTGGTAAAAAAAAATTTGCTTTCCTTTTTCCGGGGAACAATATTTAAAAAACCAAAACCTTTTTCCGCGGTTTTTCTAAAAGGTTTTGTTTTTACCTAATTCAAGACAATATCCTTGATCGGGGTTTTGGTTTTTCAAAATTGACAATGTAACATTGTAAATTTTCTTCATTAAATAATCCCCCTGTCTCCTTTTTGTAAATGCAATGGTGAGCCCCCCCGGCTGGTTGCACACATTATAAGGAACTTGGGAAAACGGCACAAAATTTTCTTCATTTAAAAAAGAATGAAAAGGAAACCCCTGTAAATATTTTTTTCAATCTTTCGAAGCCTGCAGGCAGCAGTTGAGATGAAATGACATATGTTAATTGGAACTTTCCTGTTCAATAAATCACCAACATCAAATTTTGCATAACATAAGGGGGTACAGTGTGCCCCATGGGATTTTTACAATGCTGTTTTTTTTTTTTTGGTACTTGTTGCTGTCAAAAAGTCACTTTAAAAAAAGGAAAACTCAGGAAGTTACTCACGAAACGGCGTTGGGGCAGCGGGAAACCCCTTATTACCCTGGCGTTTTTAAGTTTATCACTTTCTGTTTTTGTATTGGATGCCCTTTTTTTTGCCACCTTAACAGCTTGCATGTGCTTACGGCGGTCAATTTTTAAGGAGGATCCCTGCTTTTTCTATTTGGCTTGCCCCCTCTATGCTTTTTAAAAATTTTGTTTTTAATGATGATACTTAATAAAAATTTTTTTTTGGCCATATTTTGACTTTTTTTTCATATTCCCATGTAGAAATCCAAACTGTTGACATAATTTTCTAGTGTAAAAAGAGAGATAAATGGGGAGTGGGCCAAATTTTGTGAAATTGCACATGTTCCATTTTTTTTATTTTTTTAAAATTTTTTTTAAATGTTGAAAAGGCTCCGGATTTTTAAAAAAAATTTTTTGTTTGGCTTTATCTGAAACAACTGAAGGGGGAAAAGTTTTAGTCACACCCCAAGGCTTGTGGGGCCCAAGGGAAAAAAAAAAAAAAGGTAAACTTTCCCAAAATTTTAAAAGTAAATTTAACTCACATTTGATTTTAAAAAAAAAAAAATTAAAAAAAGCCCGAAAAAATGGTCAAAAAGGAAAAAAATTTACGGAGTAGATAAATTTATTTAAACAAATGGTTGGGAGAGGCAATTTAGGGGTACGGTGCATGCACAAAAAAAAAAAAATTAAAAAAACAGACCCCCATAGGATTTCGAAACGGGGCGGGGTTCCATTATTGTTCCATTTATTTTTACACTCTTATTTTTTCTTTTTTCCTGCTTCATAAAAATTTATTTGCTAGTAAAGTTGTGTCATACCCCCCCGAATTTTTTTTTTCTTGGGGCCCTTTTTTTGAGGGGTTTAAAAAAACACCAAAACGTTTTTCCCCCTCATGGTTAGGGGTTGGGTGAAGCCATTTTTTTTCAAAACTGTGTTTTTTGTATAAAAATAATGACACCCCAAAAACAAAGACCCTGACAAAATTACTACCCCCTTTCTTAATACCGTTATTGCCTCCCAACACAATCCTTGAAGTGTTTTTTGGGAGTTGGGAGAGGGGTTTTTTATTTTTTTAATGGTAAAGAGGTAAAGCTGCCCCCCCCTTCTGGCATATATTTTTTTAATATATATTGTAAACCCCCCAAAAAGCCGGAGGGGAGATTGTGTCATCATGGGGTTGCTGCGGGATGTACTCGAAAGATGCCCCAGCACCCTTTGCGCGAGAGAGTTTTTTGGGCCTTCCGGGCGGGTTTTTTAAAATGGTCATGAGAGATGGGGGGAATGACCCTCACCCCAACCCAGGGCTATTATATAATATATATTTATTAAAAAATTTTTATTTTTAAAATTTTAAAATTTTAATATATATATAGTACCTGTTTTGGTATATGCACTTTCGCACTTTATTTCATTGCCTTTTTTGATCTAATATATTGTCTTTACATTTGCAATTTTTTGGGGCTGTCAAACATCACATTTTTATGACCCCCAAAAGATTCCCTCTGCAGTGTCTTTTTTTTTCCCGGTATATTTTTTAAAAAAGCCGAGGCACCAATTTTGCCAGAAAAACTGGAAACCTTTTTGACTTGATTAAACGGGAATCATTGTCCCCTCATCCCTATCCGGTTGTCCTCATCCCCCCCCTTTCCCCGCTGGTTCCTCCCCCCTGCCTTGTTGCATCGTCTCCATGCCTGCCTTGTGTGCGGGGCCTCCTCCCTGTCCTTGTGGCTGGCTCCCCCCCTGTCCTTGTCTCAGGCTCCCTATCCTTTTTTTGTCTGCATGGCTCCCCACCCTTCGCAGGTCCCCACCCCTGTCTGGGGGCTCCCCATGCCTCCCCTGGAATGCCTGGCTCCCCACCCTGTCTTTGTCTCATGGCTCCCCCCCCTGTCCTTGTATGCTGGTCCCCCCTTCCCCTTGGATCTTTTCCTCATCCCATTTGGTGCATGGCTCCCCCCCCCTGTCCTTTATCATGGCCCCCTCCCTTTCCTTGTATGCAGGTTTTCCTCCCCCAAAAAAAAAACATCCTATTCCTTTTTCCTTTCCCCCCCTGTTTTTCGTTCCTGGCCAGCGTTTTCCACCTAGCGATCCCCCCCCCCGTCATTAAGGAAGAAATTCACCTCCTCCCGCCTATGGGAGTGGAGAGAGGTGAATATTATCAATTTTTTAATAGCCACTGTTGTAAATGGACTTGAAATATTCTGGCAAGGCCCCCCTGGTGGTTCAAGCGGTACTGGATGTCCAGTAAAATTTGTGGGTTTTGGGATCAGGTGTTTACTACTGGTCTTATATGGGGGGCTCGCCTTCCCATCAGGGTTTCCGGTGATCAATTTTCTGGCCCCAAATTTTTCCTGTTTCCTTTGACCTGTGTGCGTGTCTGCATCTCCTCAAAAAAAAAACATTTTCTTTTTTTTTTTTTTGGCTTATTTTTGATTTTGTTGCCTTCTGGGGGGGCCTTGGGGTTTCCCCGGGGGTTTTGCCCTTCAGTTTATTCAGCCCTGATTTTGTACATTTGCTTTTTATTTTTTTTCGGGGGGTGCTGTTTTGTTTTTGTTACACCAGAAACTAATTTAGGGGGGAAGGGGCGGGATCTCAGGTTTTTTTGAAATTATAGATTTTTGGGCTTTTCAGGGTTTTTGGGATTGCATAATGCCCCTTCCTTTTCCTTTTTTATTTGGGTAGTTTGGGCCCCAACGTTTGCCATTCTATTTTCGTCTGGTCATATTTCCCTTTTAACCCCATTACATGTTTTGGGGGTTTTATGTTTTTTTGGGGTCTGCTCCCCGGGGGGAACTTTCCTTTTACTTTAGGGATTAGTTTCTCAGGCTGTGACGAGGCGTCGCTCGGCCCCAAAATAGGAACCCCACGGGGGCCTCTAGTTGTGGGGGTTAGTCAGGGTACTGAAAATTTATATTTTCCCAATGCTCTGGGTATTTTTTTTTTTACCTGCACTCCTCACTCCCCAAAACATAACAGCGCGCGCCCGTGATAGCCCCGCTGCTGGAACCCCGGGGCTGTAACGGCGCGCTGTTTTTTCGGTAGCGAGGGTGCGGGGGAAAAAAAGGGAAAAACACCAAGCATTGGGGAACATGAGTTGCAGTACCCGACTAACCCACAATAAGGCGCCGGGAGCTTCCTACTTGGTCCCCGACGCCGTCAAAGCGAGAAACTAACTACACCTAAAGATAAAAGGGAAAGCATTGCCCCGGAGCAATCCCCCCAAAAACATAGAAACCCCCAAACATGTAATGGCGGTTAGACAAGAGGAAATACGACACAGACAGAAAATAGTATGGCAAACTTGGGGCCCAAATACCTAAAAAGAAAAAAGGTAGGAAGGGCACTTCTGCAATCCAAAAAACCCTGAAAACACCAAAACTCTAATTTCAAAAAACCTGGTCACACACCTCTCCACCAAAAATTGTCTTGGGTAACAAAATCAAAAACACCCGAAAAAACTGGAAAAAAAAAAATGACAAACTCATGGCTAACTAAAAGAAGGGAAAAGCCCCCGGGGGGACCCCCAAGGCCCCCCCAAAAACAGGACAAATGCAAAAATCAAGACAAAAACAAAAAGAAGAAAATGTCTTACTGTTAGAAAACGACACGACCAGCAGGCTACAAAGGAAAAGAACAAAAGGTTGAGACCGAAAAATTATCACCGGCAACCCGTGGGAAGGGGACTCCCTTAAAATTAACCATCAGTAACACCAGATTTTCCCAATCCTCACAACTTACTGGACATCCCCTACCGCTTTAACCACCAGAGGGAGCCTTCCAGAATATTTCAAGTCCATTTTCAAAAAAAAACCCCCCCTTAGGAGGGGTCAACCCCAAACCCCCACTGGCAACCAGGTGGTCGGATGATTCTATTTCGAAAAGGATGAGTCCCCCACTGGTTTCCGAACAAACCCCCAAAAGAATTGTCTTCCTGACCTAACCCCCCTTTTAACCAAATACGGGTTTCCTCAGAAAAACGAAATTTTAAAATTTTCTCACCTCAAAACCCATATTGCCCCAACCAAACAGGGTCAGGGCAAACAGTGGAAACCCCACTGGCTCAACAAACCTTCAAAAGGACTTTGGAACACATTATGGATTTTTAAAGCCCTGGAAGAAGCAAACGAAAAGAAACAGGATTAAGAATCTCCATGATCTAAAAGGGCCCCTTAAACCCAGGCTTAAATTTGGGGGATGCCCCCCCTCTGGGAAATATTTTGAGGACACCAGCCCAGCCCCCCCTTTTAAAACCCAAAACCCACCCATCCGGGTTTTGCAAACCCGGGGCCCTCTCCTAAAGGGGCAACCCGCACTACCTGGCCCCCAAAACTTTTTTCATACGCCCAAAAACAAGTCAACCCCCGACAACAGAAGCCTGTCTGCTGAAGAAAAACGGGGTGAAAACCCGAATTACAGAAAAATGGGACATCAAATGGAGAGTAGCCCTATTTTAAAGCAAACTCACCCCAAAGGAAAAAAGACCCATCATCCTGATCAGCAGACACAAAGCATCTTGAAAAGTCCCAAATGTCTGATTTTTTCTCTCATTTCCCTTGGTCTGGGATGAAACGCCGGGAGAAAACAATTGAACACCTTTTTAGAACAAAAGGTCCTCCAAAACTGGAAACAAATGGACTCCTCTGTCAGCAATTTTCCAAAAAAGCCGTGCAAACAACCACGTGCTAAAGGGAAACAAAGGTACCAATTAAAGGGGGGAAAGGAACTTGGGTAATGGCACAAGAGTACCCTTTGGGGAAAACCTTTTACAAATCACCCAAAAGAGGTCATTCTCTGAGAAACAGGGGGGGGCAGAAAGAAATCCATAGAATAGGGCCCCTGGTTCTTGGGCCAGGCAAGGGATCAACAAACCACTGAGGGACAAGGTGGAGCGAGAGCAAGTCCCCGATGCACAAATTCCCGACATCACGGACAAGGTAGGCCCCAAAAAAGGAACCCCGAAACAAGTCTTGGCCAAAAAATTCCGGGATCCCGGGCCAACGCGGAACAAAAATCTCAACTCACACTTTTTTCCCCGGGGGCCGGGAAAAACAATTTCCCAAAGGGCAGGCTCGGCTATCCTCCTGACCCCCCCAAAAACCCGCTCAAATTGGGGGGAGATGGGGGGAAAAAACTACACCTTTTTCAAAAAAAGGATCAGAAAAAATAGGAGAGTCCGCAAAAAAACCCTTGAAAGGGCATCCCCCTTTAAACATTCTTTTTCCGGAAAAAAAGGGAAAAACCCCAAAATTAAAACGTGTAAAAACAAACCCACTGGCCTGTCTAGGTTTAAAAGTCGTTTGCAGTTTTTCCGTTAACCAAATTCTTATGGTCAGTAAGGACCACCCCAGTTTGGGGTCCCCCCAGCCAATGTCTCCATCTTCAAATCCCACTCTTGGAAAAACCCCATTCCCAGTCATAATTCGTTCATAGGGGAAAATTTTCAAAGGGGGAAAAAGGCACAAGGGTTACATTTAGAGGTTCTGGATCTTTTTGGGGACAAAAAAACCGCCCCAATTTTTAAAGGATCAACCTCCACAAATGGCAGAGAAACATCAGCTGCCGTAAACAGGGGGAGAAGTAATCCGCTTAAGTTCCTAAAAACAGAGACTGCCCAGGAGCCAGTTCACCAATCAAACCCTTTTTGGTTTTAAACATTTTAAGGTTTTAAAAAATTTGAAAATTTTCCCAAAAAAATTTCGATAAAAATTGGAAACCCAAAAATCTTTGAAGGCCTTTAAAGTAGGTTGGACCCTCACGATGGCCTGAACCTTGACCCCGGGCCTTTTTAAAAAAAAGATGGGACAAAAATCCCAAAATAGATCCTCTTACGCCAAAAACACTTTGATCCTCACATACAAAGCACTCTTCAAAACTGGAAAAGTTCGAACATTTTTCCCCATGGAGCCCCCCTATTTGGGAAAAAAAAAAGAATCACCCAAAAAACAATCAGAAATTTACCCCAAAAAACCCGAAATGTATTCATGAAGGACTGGGGAAACAGAAGGAGCATTATGGCCCCAAAGGGGATCACAATACCAAAATGCCCCCGGGGTGTTTTAAAGCCGTCTTTTTCCTTCACCCCTTTAAAAACGAAAAAGGTTTAACCCCCCCAGGTCAAGCTTGGGGAAAACCCAAATAGCGTTTTCACCCTGGAAACAGGTCAGAAATCAAGGTAACGGAATTGATATTTCCGTAATATTGTTTAAAAGAGATAACAATACACGGCCAATGAACCCCCCTTTTGGGCCAAAAAAAAAAAAAGGGGCCTAAGGGTGAAGAGGATGGTCGATATGACCTTTCTCCAATGACCCTTGATATAAGACCGCATAGGTCATGTTCAGTAAGACAAGTAAAAAGGGACCTTTAGGGAATTTTTACCCCACTAATTCAAAGCGCAGTCTTCCCATGGGGGGGCAAGGATGCGTTTTTTTGCTAAACACATCAGAAAATCAATAAAAAACAGGAACACCTGACCCCGGGGGGGGGCAAAAAAACAGAGTTTGTAAAACACTTGGGGGACCCCAAGGTTACAGACACAGTTTCCAACCCCAAAAAAGGAATAGAAGAAACCAAAAGGGGAAACCCCCCACATAATTCAAACAATTAACAAAAACCAAAAAAATTTTCAGCCTCCTTTTTCAGGTTAAAAACCTCTTTCACCGGAAAAAGAACGAGGGTTTTTTCCCCCCAAGGGGTAAATCGCCCCTTTTTGGGGTAGCTTCTGTGGGGGGATCGGGAAACCCAAAACTTTAGCAAAATCAAATCCATCGGTTAATACTCTCCCAACAACAAACCGAGCAAATGGGACGAGAGCAAAACGAGAAAAAAATTAAAAAACTTAGTTAAAAAACTCCCCAAGACAATGGCGTGAAAAAATCTTTCCCCCCTTAGGCAACTGAAAATGGAGGCACCCACAGTAGAAATAACCCAAATTTCGTTTTTGAACTATGCCGTGTCCCAGAAACCCTCTACACACTGAAGGTTCAAAGGGGGTAAAAAAAAACATTCCATGCATACTTTCCCTCAGAAAATCTGCCCCAATTGAATGCAATGACATAAAAACATTGAGACCAGGGGGAAGGGGGAACCCCCCAAAAAACCTTTACTTTTACAGACCCTTCCCAAAAGGGCTGCCCAAACGTGTCATTCCATTTTCGACTGCCCACCTAGGAATCTCTGACGTATAATCGCGTCATCAAACCCCCATTTAATGCCAACAAGGGGGTTTTTCCTGTCAGTGCTTAGGTATCGTTCAAAACCCCAAGGCCCCAAAAAATGCACAACTCACTCAAAAAAGGATCCCGGGTCAGGGAAAAAAAACCCAATCCGAGGATGCCGCGCAGGGAGAGATGCAATTTGAACCTGGCGCTGCGTTCCCGGGGCTTGATTTTAAAGGGAAAAAAAAAATTTACAATTATTTTTTTAAAATTTAGAAACTTGGCTCGATCCCCCAAAAACAAATCGGCTGGGAGTCCCAGGTTCCCAAAAGGAATACAAGTGGAGCAAAACTCAACCCCAGTGGGGAAACTGATCCACACGGGCCCGACAACTGTCAAATCCATTTAGAAAAAAATTCCCCAGCCCCCGAGATACAGAGGGGAAAAAAAAAAAATGCAACAAAAAGAAAAAAAATCTCTGAAAAACCTTTTTTTTTTTCACAAAATTTTTCCCTTCTGTGAACCATTCAATTTTTTGGCCCGGGGATACTGTTATTTTGTCCTGCCTTCTTGGGGCCCTTTAGGGTTCCCCCGGGGGGTTTTGCCCCTCAGTTTAGTTCAGCCATGATGTTTGTACATTTTTTTTTTCCAGTTTTTTTTCAGTCTGCTGTTTTGATTTTGTTTTTACCA
>JARQOD010000006.1:388923493-389151925 GCA_033576555.1 Oophaga sylvatica | reverse complement strand
AAATTTATCCATACTAATAAATGGGAAAAAGGCATAAAAAATGCTTGCAAAAAAAGCATTAAAAAAGCATGTATTTTATGCCAACACATCAGTATTTACAGCAGATTTTACAGAACGCGTGCACATACCCCAACAATACAGTTCTCCATGAGGAAAGATGTCTCTACACTCTGACCAGGAGAAGAAGATCTCAAGCCGAGGACCCCCTCTATGTACATGGACCCATATATGGTTTTTGGAACTAAACATCCTGTATAAGTTTCTAAGTTAATGTTGGAAGTATAGAAGTTTGTTGGGCTGGAGGCGATCAGTAATGCTTTACGCATTCACAATGAATAATTTTGTTTTATTGATTCACATGCTGCGGCCGTAGCTTTCAAAGGTTCGAGATTAACAAGCAGACAAACTGCGAAAAGATTAATGAAATAACCCAATGGGAAGTGTCTGGGGGAAAAAAAAGAGGAGCAGAAAATGAAATTATATTTGACTAGAAGCAATTCATTTATTTCAATAAGCCATACTGTGCACCAGAAAACCCCAGCAAAAGCTAAAGCTTTGATTGATGCCAGTGGAATGAAACAGATTCAGGTGTAACAAATCATAGAAAATTTAAGCCTTTATTTTTTATGGACCCTGACAAATCGTGTAGATCCCCCTAATTAACTGATCAGGAAGCCTCGTGTTTACGGGAGCGGCTTCTCGATGCAGCGGAGCTTGGACGAGCGCGTTCCACTGCTCGGCACATCCATGTAGATCGACCACCACGGCTTCTAATCTCCCTGCTGCTCTTCTCTCCGACGTGAAAAGATGACATGCAAGTGTTGTCACTGCGAATTTCCAGAAGACGTTGAGACATCTTTACTATACCGATTTACTATAAGGAGTGACGCGAGCAGCCTCGGTTCTCATGATACTGCAGAAATGCAAAGGAAGGAAAACTCGAGCGAAAATAAGTGATTAAGAGTTCACACTGGAGTCATCCAAGGGGACGTAGAAGACGTAATGTTAATGATCACGGCAAGTATATCCAAGACTTGTATTAAGTGGAATGATGGAGACTTTTATAATCATGGAAAAAAGTGTTAAGGGAAACTATCAGTGCGTCTTTAAATATGGCAGTAGGGATATCACTTTGTAGGCCATTGTCCCCAATAAAAACGATACCTTTTATTTTTAGAGATCTGATGTGCCAATCGGGAGAAATCTAGTGTAGAAGTTATATGCAAATCAGGCGAGAAGTGCACTGGGGGCGTGTCATTGCACTTGGACTGCTTTTACTTGAGTAGGGACACACCCCCAGTGCACTACCGAGAGAAATGACAGAGGAAAGGCCAATGGACAGTTCTTAAATAAGCTGTATTATATTATTACTATCATTATATTATTAATATTATAGCAATAATATTACTATTGCTTTCCCAGAGGAGCATTGTATGGACTATAACAATCTATAAACATTCAGCATTCTATACAAAGACAAATGTTTCCCCTTAGACCTTCATCAGATGTCTCTCACCAGCCAAATCAGATCTCTTGCCTTGCACTGATGAGGTGAAAACAAGCCGAAACTTGTATCTGCAAATAGTAGAAAAAGGAAGGAGAAAGTTACAGCTTCTGGTAAAATTCCACAAATAATCTTTATTTCTATCAAAAATGAATTAAAAACGCTGAACAGGATCAACAGCAAGCGACGCGTTTTGAACACGGTTGTTCTTTATCAAGCTAATCTAAGAGCACTGAGAAGTTTTCAGTTTCTATGGAGTGTGCTTCACTTGTAGCTTTATTTTACATTTCAAGGGTTGCTTGGTCTTAAGCTACATTTCTGCAGTCACTGTATGAGATCGCAGACTTGTAAATTCCCACATGGCTTGCATTGCACGCTGTGAGGATTCTCCGGGCGCAGGAGCGGGTGGTCATTTGCATTATGCATACTTCGGCCACATTCCGGCTAGACTGTGTCCAGCCTCTTTCAGCACACTTGCATTGTGTGAGGCCTCACCGTCTAGCTGGCACATTACCATATTTATGCAAAAACATGCTTGGGGTCACATGTCTGCGCCGGCACGGGAGAATTCTCACAGCACGCAGTGCGCAGTGTAAGGATTCACAAGGCTGCTGTCACAAGCCGACTTGTAGCTTAAGGCCTGACTACCCCTTTAGGCTGGAATTAAACCAGTGTATTGGATGCTGTATGTTTATGACACTCGGCTCCATCTCTGCTGCGAGATTGAGCCAAGTGTCAGTTCTCTATGCTCCGATCCTCTCGCATCAGAAAATGGCAGCACAGGTGTGGAGGAGATGGAGACAGTAATTTCTCCATCTCCTCCATTGCCTGTCTTGGCATATATCGGACTGCACTGGGATGACATCCGAGTGCAGGACCGATGTTTCCACACTCACCATAGACTTGCATTGGCTCGTGTGAGCCGAAGTCTCGCAGCATGAGAAAATAATCGCTGATCTGCACTGCCTCATAGTATAACATTGGGCGACTGCTATCCGATAAAAGATCAGATTTGTACTCGGGCGTGTTATACGCTAGTGTGACCCCAGCCTTAATCACCCAACAGGTCTTCCATTGACAGTCTATGTCTTGATGCTGAGTTCCTATCCGATCAGCTCTTCACCGTATCAGCTTGATTTCAGATTACAATCTCAGGTGAACAAAATCCATATTTGCTGCCTTTTAATAATTAGGAATTGTTTGTGTATATATCTTCACTGTGAGTCCAGTTCTCTGGCGTAAAAAAGGAGAGTCTGTCGGCAGCGGCAGCACCTTAAGCTGGAGACAAAGCCTCATCACCGTCATCGGGGCTGACGCACCAAGGATATGAGATCTGTTCAGATGAATCGGTAGATCAAGCCGCTGTCAGACAGAAGGTTATTGATTCTTGTGGGATGATGAGACCGATCATGCCAGATAACAAGATCCAATATTTAGTGCAGAAGCATAAAACACACGGAACATTTCTGCTGGGGAACAAGATACTTACTGCACTTTCTGTTTTGCAGTTTTCAGAAATGGAAATCAATATTACAGTGGTGAAATATTACTGGCTGAGGAAATCCTAATTACAGAATATAAGATTTCCACATAAACAAGTTGTTAATTGATGTCATTTACACATCCATCTATAGTATTTGTTTTAGGTTTTCTAGGGCTAGTAATAGTGCAAAGCTCTTTGTACAGGACAAAGCTGTATGTGGAGAGTCTGTGCAAAGGCAGATAGGCCCCGAATAATTAGGTCTGGCATTTTTATACGCCTGCAATGAGAGGCTTGCAGGAATAAGAACCAGATTCATTAAGAGCCGCACGCCATCAATGAATTCAGAGTTTCTTATCAGTGGTGTACATCTCGCCAGAAATGTTACTCCAGTCAAGGACGGAGTAACATTTCTGGTGTAAAAAAAACGCCACCAGTTTTTTGAGATGTTCTACCTTATTCCCATTTTTTTTTTACTTTGAATGCTTGGACAATGCATATAAGCTTGCAAGCAGGAAATCTTTTTGTGAGCTGCCTTATGAAAAAAATAAATCTCTGTTGCAGTCATAAAGGTTCCAGCATCCCAATATCAAGTAACAACCTCTAGCCTTTATGGTAGACTTTTATCATGCTACTTTTTAGGGGCTGCTGATGAAGAGTTTTATACTCCTGGACATTTATGAAATATCTACATAATATGCAAAAATATCTTGGGTGGCTTCTCTGTACCCTTCTTTGGAAGTTCTGAAAATAGCTGAGAACGTCCAAATAAACCTATAGTATGGCAGCATAATATTCCCTATTTCAGATGGTTTTAAAAAATCAAATGTTTGCATTTAAACTAATTATGCATTTAACTAACTAATTTGCATTTAATATTAAGCAGAATCTGTCACCCTGGACAGCTATAATGTGCGAACAACTGAAGATACAGACAATCCAATAATGGGATTCTTATCTCTGAACTCACATTTAGTAAATCTGCACAGATGGTCCATGTTCTGCATTGTGATGTATTCCCGGACTCCTAAGCTCGTAAGAGTCCGGCAGCACTCCTTATTAGTATGCAGAGAACCAGCAGATTGAAGGCTACTGCCTCAGAGATGAAAGTATATATGTGGAATCTGTGTGTCTTCAGACATCTGCACAATATTCTGTAGAAGTTCAGGGCAGTTTGTCACCGCGACATTTTCCCGTCAAGGGGGTTTTCCTCTTTGGAAAACATCAATTCAAAAAGCAATATGAGAGCATAAGAAGGTAATTGAAGGGGATCCCTAAAAGGGAGTAGGACTCTTGATACGCCATTACACAGAAGCCCCATTGATTTGAAGGATGGTGGTAATGGCGGGCTTTTAGGGACTCTACAATTAGTAGCTAACTGCTGGTAGAAGTGACCAACAAATATAGAGGCGATCAAATACGTACATCTCCATTTGTGATGGGTCTCTACAGAGACCAATTCCTAACATCCAGAGCCCTACTCTTGGCATCAGTGAGATATGGATATGGAGACAATTTATGAATTTGGGAGGAGCCCTCTAATGATTTTCACATGACTCGGTATACATGGGTATTAACTACCCTGTTTCCTTATCTTTTTTTTTTTGCAGCAAAGTATGGGTCAGGGCTATTTTCAGGCGATGCCTTTTTTCTCCTTGAACAACAATCCACTTTTATTCTTGAGCAAATAATAAACGCTTATTCAAATATAATCATATCATCTCACACACACGCACACTGCACATACACAGGTATATTTGCACACACTGCACATACATACACATGTATATAACAAAAGAGGCTACGGATTTACATCACACCGTAACCGTAAAAAAGCGTTCCAGCATAATGGTTTTAAAAAAAATGTTTATTAATACATCTAAAATATGAATTATAAAACAACAATAATGCCCAGTAGGAGGTAAAAGATGCCAAACAATACGTCACAACAATTACATATAGCATGTCCCAAAGCCAAAGTTACATATTTTAAGCCACATAATAACCCCATAGAAGATATGCCCCACAATATGTAACATTATGCCACAACAAATTTCATGATAGTATCCAAAAGATGAATCCCCTATGAGGCTCAGCCATTCCTATCTATAAATAAATACCAATTATTAAGCTGGATACAATTATCATAAACCAATTATAGGAAAGGCCGAATAAAAAAGGGGGCTAATAAATCTGCAAAGTGCAAAAAATCCAAAGGCTAAATTATCTCAATGGCAGGACAGCGGTAACTTAGTGGCGTTACCTCTCCACCCAACGCGCGTTTCGCACTGGCTTCTTCCGGGGGCGTGTTTGAATCCAGGTGGTTTCAAGTTAAATAGTCCCGTGCACCAATCAGGAGAAAGGAATTTGAATAGGGGAGTTGTTGTGAATGGGTTTGAGATGAGTTCTGAGCAGAGGCTCCCTCTGGTGGTTACAAGCGGTGCTAGTGAAGATTGTGAGGACTGGGAATCAAGTGTTACTGACTGGTCTTTATATAGGGGAGTCATTTTCATCAGGGTTGCGGTGATCAATTGTTCTGGTCTGAATCCTTTTATTCCAGTTTCCCTTGTAGCCTGCTGTGTCGTGTCTGCATCTCCTGCTTACAGATAAGACTTTGCTTCTTTTGTGTTTGTGCTATATTTTTGCATTTTGTCCTGCACTTCTTTGGGGGGCCCTTTAGGGTCCCCTCCGGGGGCTTCTTTCCCTCTCAGTTTAGTTCAGCCACTGAGTTTTGTTCTTTTGCTTTTTCCAGTTTTTTCAGTGGCTGCTGTTTTTATTTGTTACACCAGAGAACTAATTTAGGTGGTAGAGGTCATGTGATCTCAGGTGATTTTGAAATTAGTAGAGTTGGTGCTTTCAGGGTTTTCTGGGATTGCAGTAAGTACCCTTCCTATCCTTTTCTATTTAGATAGTTTGGGCCCCAGCGTTTGCTCATACTATTTTCTTTCTGTGTCAGTATTTCCTTTGTCTAACCGCCATTACTGTTTGGGGCTTTCTGTTATCTTTGGGGTTCTGCTCCGGGGCAGATAGCTTTCCTATTTCTATCTTTAGGTGTAGTTAGTTTCTCAGGCTGTGACGAGGCGTCTAGGACCAACGTAGGAACGCTCCACGGCTGCTTCTAGTTGTGGTGGTTAGTCAGGGTACTGCAATCTCATAGATTCCAACTGCTCTGGTGTATTGCCTTTTTTACCTGCACTCCTCAGCTACCGAAACATAACAGTATCACCGGCCTAAAAATTGAAATTGTATTGTACTCACAGAAGGAAAAAAAATATTGTGAAAGAAAAAAAGTTGTCAGAGTTGTCAGAGATATTTTTTGTTTGTTGCATTTTTTTTTTTTTTTCCTCTGTATCTCTGGGTGCTGGGGAGGATCTTTTCTCCCAATGGAGTTTGCACAGTTGTCTGGCCGTGTGGATCAGCTTGCCAGTGAGGTTCAGAGTATTGCTGCATATCTTGCTAGGTTGCCTGTTGTGGAAGCTAGGATCCCCATGCCAGATTTGTTTTTAGGGGATCGAGCTAAGTTTCAGAATTTCAAAAATAATTGTAAATTGTTTTTTGCCTTAAAATCTAAGTCCTCAGGAAACGCAGCGCAGCAGGTTCAAATTATTTATCTCTCTCCTGCGCGGCGATCCTCAGGATTGGGCTTTTTCCTTGATACCTGGGGATCCTGTTTTGAGTGATGTTGATGCGTTTTTTCAGGCTTTGGGGTTATTGTACGATGAGCCTAATGTCACTGATCAAGCTGAAAAAACCTTGTTGGCATTAAATCAGGGGCTTGATGACGCTGAGTTATACTGTCAGAGATTCCGTAGGTGGGCAGTCCTGACCAAATGGAATGACGACGCTTTGGCGGCCCTTTTCCGGAAGGGGTCTGTCAGATAATGTAAAGGATGTTATGGTGGGATTCCCTGTCCCCTCTGGTCTCAATGATTCTATGTCATTAGCGATTCAAATTGACAGACGTTTGCGTGAGCGGAGAAGTATGCGTGGAATGGTGTTGCCTTGTGAACCAGCTTCTGAACCCATGCAGTGTGATAGAGTGGTGTCGGGGGCCCACAGCGTCATGAGTTTCGAATGCGCAATGGGTTATGTTTCTACTGTGGTGATGCCTCTCATGCTATTTCAGTCTGCCCTAAGCGGGGAAGACTTTTTTTGCACGCTCAGTTGTCTTGGGTAGTGTTCAGACTAAGTTTTTATTAACTGTCACTCTGATATGCTCTCTGTCCTCATTTTCTGCTCAGGCTTTCGTTGATTCTGGAGCAGCTATTATCCTGATGGATTATGATTTTGCTAAACGTTGTGGGTTTCCCTTGATACCCCTACAGAAGTCTATTCCCTACTGGGGATCGATTCTACCCCTTTGGCTGAGAATAAACCCCAGTTTTCTACTCAGGTGATAATGAGGGTGAACCTGATCACCAGGAGTGCTGCAAATTTTTGGTTCTATATAATCTGCATGACATTATCGTGCTGGGTTTCCCTTGGTTACAGTTCTCATAATCCTGTTTTGGATTGGAAAATCTGTGTCTGTAACCAGTTGGGGCTGCCAATGTGTTATACCAACACTCCTGTTTTTTCTGCCCCCCCCCAGGCTCAGGATGTTCCTGACTTTTTGTTTTTTTTTTCTGATGTGTTTAGCGAAAGTAAATCTGCATCCTTGCCTCCCCATAGGAGCTATGGGGCTGCGCTATTGAATTAGTGCCGGGTAGTAAATTCCCTAAAGGTCGCCTTTTTAACTTGTCTGTACCTGAACATGACGCTATGCGGTCTTATATCAAGGAATCATTGGAGAAGGGTCATATCAGACCATCCTCTTCACCCTTAGGTGCCGGTTTTTTCTTTGTGGCCAAAAAAGATGGTTCATTAAGGCCGTGTATTGATTATCGTCTCTTGAACAATATTACTGTGAAATATCAATACCCGTTACCCTTGATTTCTGACCTGTTTTCCAGGGTGAAAACGCTACTTGGTTTACCAAGCTTGACCTCAGGGGGGCGTATAACCTTATTCGCATTAAGCACGGGGATGAATGGAAGACGGCATTCAATACCCTGAAGGGCATTTTGAGTAACTAGTGATGCCCTTTGGGCTCACTAATGCTCCTTCCCTCTTCCAGTCCTTCATGAATGACATTTTCAGGGATTTTGTGGACAAATTTCTGATTGTTTATTTGGATGATATCTTGATTTTTTCTAATGACTGGGACTCTCATGTGAACATGTTCGAACTGTATTCCAGATTTTGAGAGAGAATGCTCTGTATGTGAAGGGATCAAAGTGTCTTTTTGGCGTACAGAGGATCTCATTTCTGGGATTCATTTTGTCCCATCTGTTATTGAAATGGACCCGGTCAAGGTTCAGGCCATCTGTGATTGGGTCCAACCTACTTCATTAAAGGCTCTTCAGAGATTTTTGGGTTTTGCCAATTTTTATGTAAATTTATTGGTAATTTCTCGGTTATTGTTAAACCATTAACTGATTTGACCAGAAAGGGTTTGATGTGGTGAATTGGCCTCCTGAGGCAGTCTCTGCATTTCAGGAACTTAAGCAGAGATTCACTTCTGCTCCTGTTCTACGGCAGCCTGATGTTTCTCTGCCATTTCAGGTGGAGGTTGATGCCTCTGAAATTGGGGCAGGGGCCGTTTTGTCCCAAAAAGATCCAGAGACCTCTAAAGTAACCCTTGTGCCTTTTTCTCTCGAAAATTTTCTCCTACTGAACGTAATTATGACGTAGGTAATCGGGAGTTATTGGCATGAAGTGGGCTTTTGAAGAGTGGAGGGCATTGGCTGGAGGGAGCCAAACATAGGTG
Organism: Oophaga sylvatica; assembly: GCA_033576555.1. Lineage (NCBI taxonomy): Eukaryota > Metazoa > Chordata > Amphibia > Anura > Dendrobatidae > Oophaga > Oophaga sylvatica. The sequence continues at coordinate 389,143,132 of JARQOD010000006.1, read as the reverse complement.
GTGGTCCTTACGGACCATAAGAATCTGGTCTATCTGGAATCTGCCAAGCGACTCAATCCTAGACAGGCCAGGTGGGCCTTGTTTTTCACACGTTTTCATTTTGTGGTTTCCTTTTTCCTGGCAACTAAGAATGTTAAGGCGGATGCCCTCTCGAGGAGTTTCCTTGCGGACTCTCCTGAGTTATCTGATCCTTCTGTTATTTTGAAAGAGGGTGTAGTTCTTTCCGCCATCTCCCCCAATTTGAGACTTGCTCTGGAGGGGTGTCAGGAGGTTTAGGCCCGAGCGCTGCCCTGTTGGAAAATTGTTTGTCCCGGACCAATGGAAAAAGAGTGTAAATGTCTGAGATTCATTGTTCCGCATTGGCTGGGCATCCCGGAATTTTTGGTACCAGAGACTTGGTTAGTCGGTCCTTTTGGTGGCCTACCTTGTCTCGTGATGTCAGGGAATTTGTGCAGTCCTGCGGGACTTGCTCTCGCTCCAAGCCTTGCTCTCGCTCTAGTGGTTTGTTGATGCCATTGCCTGTGCCCAAGAGACCATGGACCCATATCTCTATGGATTTCATTTCCGATCTTCCTGTTTCTCAGAGAATGACACCATCTGGGTAATTTGTGATAGGTTTTCCAAAATGATACATCTTGTGCCATTACTAAGTTCCCTTTCCCTCCTCTGAATTGGTGCCGTTGTTCCTTCAGCACGTGGTTCGTTTACACGGCATTCCTGAGAACATTGTGTCTGACAGAGGAGTCCAGTTTGTTTCCAGATTTTGGAGGACTTTTTGTTCTAAAACTGGGTGTTCAATTGTCTTTCTCCTCGGCATTTCATCCTCAGACCAATGGTCAAACTGAGAGAACAAACCAGACATTGGAGACTTATCTAAGATGCTTTGTGTCTGCTGATCAGGATGACTGGGTCTCTTTTTTTGCCTTTCGCTGAGTTTGCTCTTAATAATAGGGCTAGCTCTGCCACTTTGATGTCTCCGTTTTTCTGTAATTCTGGGTTTCACCCTCGATTTTTCTTCAGGACAGACGGAGGCTTCTCTCTGTCCAGGTTTTTGACTCTGTTGTGGAGCGTATGCAACAGATTTGGGACCAGGTAGTGGAGAGGTTGTCCCTCTCTCAGGAGAAGGCCCAGCGGTTTGCTAACCGGCATAGGACTGATGGTCCTCGGTTTAAAGTGGGGGACTTGGTCTGGTTGTCCTCAAAGAATATTCCTATGAGAGTAGCATCTCCTAAAATTTAAGCCTAGGTTCATTGGACCTTATAAGATCATGGAGATTATTAATCCTGTTTCTTTTCGTTTGCTTCTTCCAGGGACATTTAAGATCCATAACGTGTTCCACAAGTCCTTGTTGAAGAGGTTTGTTGAGCCAGTGGTTCCTGCTGCTGTGCCTCCTGACCCTGTTTTGGTTGAGGGCAATCTGGAGTATGTGGTTGAGAAAAATATTGGATTCTGTTTTTCTAGACGGAAACTCCAGTATTTGGTTAAATGGAGAGGTTATGGTCAGGAAGACAATTCTTGGGTGTTTGCTTCGGACATCCATGCTAGGAGGACTTATCCGTGCGTATCATAGAACTCATCCTGACCGACCTGGTTGCTCAAATGAGGGTTCGGTGACCCCTCCCCAAGGGGGGGGTACTGTTGTGAATGGGTTTGAGATGAGTTCTGAGCAGAGGCTCCCTCTGGTGGTTACAAGCGGTGCTAGTGAAGATTGTGAGGACTGGGAATCAGGTGTTACTGACTGGTCTTATTATAAGGGAGTCATTTTCCCTCAGGGTTGCCGGTGATCAATTGTTCTGGTCTGAATCCTTCATTCCAGTTTCCCTTGTAGCCTGCTGTGTCGTGTCTGCATCTCCTGCTTACAGATAAGACTTTTGCTTCTTTTGTGTTTGTGCTATATTTTTGGCATTTTGTCTGCACTTCTTTGGGGGCCTTCAGGGTCCCTCCGGGGGCTTCTGCCCTCTCAGTTTAGTTCAGCCACTGAGTTTTGTTCTTTTGCTTTTTCCAGTTTTTTCAGTGGCTGCTGTTTTTATTTTGTTACACCAGAGAACTAATTTAGGTGGTAGAGGTCGTGTGATCTCAGGTGATTTTGAAATTAGTAGAGTTGGTGTTTTTTCAGGGTTTTCTGGGATTGCAGTAAGTACCCTTCCTATCCTTTTCTATTTAGATAGTTTGGGCCCCAGCGTTTGCTCATACTATTTTCTTTCTGTGTCAGTATTTCCTCTTGTCTAACGCCTTACATGTTTGGGGGCTTTTTATGTTCTTTGGGGATCTGCTCCGGGGCAGATAGCTTTCCTCTTTCTATCTTTAGGTGTAGTTAGTTTCTCAGGCTGTGACGAGGCGTCTAGGACCAACGTAGGAACGCTCCACGGCTGCCTCTAGTTGTGGTGGTTAGTCAGGGTACTGCAATCTCATAGATTCCAACTGCTCTGGTGTATTGCCTTTTTTACCTGCACCCTCAGCTACCGAAACATAACAGGGAGTGAAGTATACGCGTCATCATTCTGACTGAAACGGCGCTTGCTCAGATCCGTGCAGCTGTGATGAAGTCACTTCGGTGATGCGCTCCTTGAGCCACACGCTGAAACGCATGAGGCTCAATAATGGAGCGCGCCGGAAATGAACAGCGCGACGGATCCCACGTAAGCGCACTGCCAGAAGAAGACGATATGGACTCTAGAAAGTGACCAGTGCAAATATATCAAGTGGAGATTATATAAAGTGTCGATGTGCAATAAATATAGAAAGGAAAAAAACTTATTTGTCTCTCAATTTCTCAGCAGCAATAATGAATCAAATATGATAATGACGAAATATATTAACCGAGATTAGTCCATGACAAGGCTCCAACCTGCAAAGCTGATCTGGCAACAGCAATCAGAGAAAGTTGGAGCCAGATTGATGAAGAGTACTGTTTGACACTCATTAAGTCCATGCCTCAGAGACTGAAAGCTGTTGTGAAAGCCAGAGGTGGTGCAACAAAATATTAGTGATGTGTTGGAGTGTTTTTTGTTTGTTTTTCATGATTCCATATTTTTTTTCCCTCAGAATTGAGTGATTCCATAATTTTTCCCCTATGCTTGGTTAAAAAAAATAACCATTACTGACTACCACATTATTTGTTCTGATTTCTTTTAGTGTTTCTTAAAGCCAGAAAGTTGCCATTTGAAATGACTTCAGTTTTGTGCCATGTCAGTGATCTGTTTTTTTTTCAACAAAATAAAACAACTGAATGAACATCCTCCAAGGCCGGTGATTCCATAATTTTTGCCAGGGGTTGTATTTCAAGCATACTCCAAAAATCCTGCAAAATCGTACTGGGGCTTGTTTTCGGGTTAGGTCTTATTTTTGGAGAAACATGGTAGTTAACCATTTATACTCACGGTAGGTTAGTTGCTCTTATTTTGCTGTGAAGGTCGTTATTTTTCAATGAACGACGAAGCAGCCTTAGCTGGAGAGGAGTCTCAGACGACTTCAGACTCCCATTACATAGTGCAGCTCATCTGTAGTCACTAAAAACAGTTTTTTTTCCTGATGTAGCAGAGCTAGAAAGCAGTCAGCAGTGACATCCATACTTCTATGCAATTACCTGACTATTTCTACAGTGAGAGATATGTGAAGTGCCTAAAGCTAACCAATCTTTCCTAGCTGAGTGAGTTTTCATGCATAAGAAGTAGCTGTTCGGGGCTCATGATGCATAAATAAATGTTCCAAGTCTCTGCCTTTAAATTCTTTAAAATACTTCAAATCCTATAGAAAACGATACTGAATTTATAGTGGACGAATTCCAGACTCAGCTCAGATACATCAGAACGTCCTATACATCTAAAGATGCTGTTGAACTCTGCATTTTTGGTGCATTTGTTTTCTACATAGGATGCTATGGGAAGCCGGAAAAAAAAAATGCATATAAAAAACGCAGTTACGTGTTAAAGTGCAAAATTGATGCTTTTCCACTCTAAAAAAAAAGTGCATTAAAAATGGTGCTTTAACTAAAAATGCATCAGATAAAGTAAAAACATGTAGCAAAATATAATAATCAGAGAATGTAGTAATTGCTTATTTTAGTGCAAAGCCATGCGGATAAAAATCAAAGCAAGTTGTGCATCTCAAACGCTCCATGTATACTAGCCCCTAACATCAGGCTGATTTTTATGCTGTGTGTTTGCTGTGCTTAGAATTATGCTACTGACCTACTCTTATACATATCGTTAGAAATACATTCTGCATTTGGCAGCTGCTATGGTATTTTTTTGATTGATGCTTAATTCCTTTTTTACTTCTATTTTTGTAGCATAAAGAACGTCACTCCAAAAGTGGGAGACACAGAAACGCGTAAAGCCATTCGCCGTGCCTTTGATGTTTGGCAGAATGTAACTCCTTTGACATTTGAAGAAGTTCCATACAATGAGTTAGAAAATGGCAAACGGGAAGTGGACATCACCATCATCTTTGCATCAGGATTCCATGGAGATAGCTCACCATTTGACGGAGAGGGAGGATTTTTGGCCCATGCTTACTTCCCAGGGCTGGAATAGGAGGAGATACGCATTTTGACTCTGATGAACCTTGGACCTTAGGAAATCCCAATCATGATGGTAAGATTGGATACTACAAAATCAACATGTGCTCTTCTATATATGGTTTTATATGCTTCTTTAATGAATATTGATTTTCTCATTGTTTTTTTTACACCACAAGGCAATTACAACCTTATCCCAAATCTTCCAAAAGCCACCAAACATTCTCATGTCACAGTATGGCAAACAGTACTCCGAGGCTAAGTAAATATTATTTCCATAATGAAAACTAAAAATGGGAAAGTATGTAGTTTTTAGTGATTTTTTTTTTAAGACTGTGTCAACCATCCAGATATCTGTGAGTTTTTGGTCTTAGATGGAGGGGCTACAGTATTCTTCATTGGATTTACCGCAATTTCTGAATCCAACACCTGAGAAATTTTCACCATATGGCATGAACTTTAAAATATGGGCCCATTGTTCTTACTCAAGGAGAGTTAAGCCCCCGTCACACACAGCGAGATCGCTGCTGAGTCACTAGTTTTGTGACGCAAAGCGATCTCCCCAGCGATATCGCTGTGTGTGACATTCAGTGACGATCAGCCCCCCTTCCGGGTATCGCTGATCGTCGCTGAATGTCCTTGACATTTTTTTGATCGTTGGTGTTCTGCTGGCCAGCACGCATCGCTGCATGTGGCAGGCAGGAGACCAGCAATCAGCTGGTAACCAAGGTACACATCGGGTTTCCAGGCGCCGTGCAGTGCTTTAAAACTCTTTTATATAAAGAGTATAAACGCTTCTCTAAAGCTGGCCAGTTCGTTGGAGCGCACGCTAACCTCCAGATCCCGGTCAGTTTCGGTATCGCTGCCCCATTCCATTGCTGTAGATGGCAAAGCTGTCTCACACAATTTGGGTCCTTCTCGACAAGCAGGAAGATGGCGGTAGAGCAGAAATGAGTTCCTCTGTCAGAACATGGTGCCACACCTTTAAGTAAATATTTTTAATGGCCACCCTATCAGTGTCTCAAGTCAGAAGACTGACCAAAGAGTCTTCATTCCGTGGACAGACCAGTTTTGGACTTTTAGTGGCCGATATATCAAAATTTTTAGTTTGAAAACTAGGATAAAACACTGAAAAGTTGTAAAACTTTTGCGGAACATGAAGTTGTTCAAAAGTTTTGTGACTTTTGGCATTTTGGTCAGCACCACCATATTATGAGGAGCATAGGTATGACAATCCCTCCCATCTAAGCCATGATCAGACGTGGTGAAGTTTACACCTGAAATCTTTCTAAAGTCCATGAGACGGGTAAGATTTCGGTGAGGCGCACGGAGGTACACTCCACTTGTAAGATGCGTATGATTCATTAAGTAGCATGCACCTCTTAACAAGTTAGGGGCTCTTACTCCACCATGGCCCTTCATTAAGATTGCATGAACAACATCAGTCTTAATGAACAGGGGCCTCAGACTTCATCAGGACAAGCTTGGTTCTGGTTACACATTCGAGATTCCATTGGTGGAATATTGACTTTGCAAAACTAGCAGGGATGGAATGCAGGAGATACTTCTTGGGAAAATATGGGATTTCTCTTGTTCCATTTTCATGGTTGCCCAGTAAATTTCACTCAAAAGAAGCCTTAGAACTTGACCAGGTCTTAGCTAGCTAAAGACATTTATAAGTTGAGATTTCATTTTTTTATGTACCTTAGAAGTCATCACACAAGAAGGTGCTAATGAATTATGTGAGATACTAAATAGTGAATACTACTGGACTCATGGGGAAGGGGCAAAGATTTTAGGCAGTGATCTTGGTGAAAAATATAGAAAAAAAAACATAAACTAGGGAAAAAAAACCTTGATGTGCCTTTAGCTTTCCTACTTATAAATGACATGTCACTACAAAAAGAGACTAAAAGATGCCACTTTGTCTTTATGGTGTACAATAATAAATTATATTGTGGTACCGTGTTAGCCAGAAAAATCGATGTGAATACTTTTCCATCCAATTATGACAAGAGCATTCTTAAGGTGATACCTTTATTGGCTAACCAGAAAATTATATGTTCGCTAGCTTTCAGAGCTCAAGGCTCCTTCTTCAGGCAAGATTACATTTGGAATAATAAGAAAGACACATTAGATGCTTACTATAGTAGGAAATTTGTTCAAGACCTGGGAGGTGTGATGCCTTCAAAAGATAAGCAAAGGAAATCAAATTAGCATTTTCTTACAAATGGAGAGCTAGTGGGGATGTGTTATTAGCTATCTGGAGTCCTTCTGGTAAAGGTGTGAACTGTGTCTATGTAATGAGTCATAAAACGGGTGTTAAGTTGAGTCCTAGTGTCAAAGTATTGAACATCCTAATAAGTTTGAATTCCATATTTTTCTCTCCCTGTCATCCTTAAAATGACCTTTTAGTATTAAGACTTTTAAGTCTGTCATACAATGTCCAGTTCCAGAGAAATGTTTTCCCACAGGCGTGTCCATTTCATTCCTGATCGTATGTCTGTGTAGATTCATCCTTGTTTGTAGTTTTTGCATGGTTTCCCCAATATAGATAGCTCCAGGGCACCTTGTACATTGTATCATGTACACCACATTGGAGGATGTACATGAAAAGGAACCCATGACCTTATAGTCCTGATTGTGTTTGGTACACGGACTGTATTTGTTGGTAATATGTGGGTACAAGTTTTGCATTTTTTGTTGTTACATGGGAATGTGCCAGTCACTGATGGTGACGAAAGGACACTTCTGACAAGGAGATTCCTTAAGTTAGGGGGCTGTTTGTAGGAGAGGAGTGGTAGTTCTGGGAATATGTCTTTCAATTTGTGGTCCCTGTGGAATATGGGTTGGAGATCAGCACCAATTTTCCTTAGGATGCTCATGTGGGGGTTGTATGTGACCACAAGAGGTACCCTGTTGTTGTCCTCTCTCAGTTTGTAATCCAGGAGGTTGCTTCTTGGGATTCTTGTAGCCCTGTGGATCTGTTCATGTATTACCAGTGGATGGTATCCTTGTTGTAGGAATGTATTCCTCAGAGATAGCAGCTGTAGTTCCCTGTCTTTACTGTCTGAACAGATCCGAATATATCTCAGAGCTTGACTGTAGATGATGGATTTTTTTGTGTGTCCTGGATGAAAGCTGTTCCATCTAAGGTATGCTGGACGTCCTGTGGGCTTATGGTAAATTGATGTTTGTATGGCGTTGTCCTTGATGTATATGGTCAAGTCCAGAAAATGTATTTGAGACTTTGAAAAGTTGAGGGTGAGCTTGATGGTTGGGTGGTATTTGTTGAAGTTATTGTGGAAGGTGAGCAGATCATCTTTTGAGCCTGTCCAGATTATTAGCAGATCATCAATGTAGCGGAAGTATGCAAGAGGTTTAATAGGGCAAGATGACAAAAACTCCTCCTCCAGTTTCGCCATAAATAGGTTGGCATATTGTGGGGACATTTTGCTTCCCATGGCGCTGCCCATGCACTGTTGGTATAAATTGTTCCCAAAAGAAAAATAGTTGTGATGAAGCACAAACCTGATGAATTGCAGTGTTGGTTCTGTGGCCAGATTGTTCTTTTGAAGGAAATATTTACATGCTGTGATTCCATCCTCATGAGGAATGTTGGAATAGAGAGACTCTACGTCCATGGTGGCTAGTATCGTGTCCCTTGGAAGTGGGCCCAGCGCTGACAATTTGCAAAGAATATCCGTGGTGTCCTGGATATAGCTGGGTGTGCTCCTCACCAAGGGTTTTAGAATGTTCTCCACCCAGCCGGAGATATTCTCAGTTAAAGTCCCAATACCAGAGATGATGGGCCTCCCAGGATTACCTTCTTTGTGTATTTTAGGCAACATGTAGAAGGTACCTGTTTTGGGATTGCCTGGTACTAGTTCCAGTAGTGAGGATGAAGTAGAATCAAATCCATTGATGATACGTGTTAGTTCCTCAGTGTATTGTTTGGTAGGATCTTCCTGAAGTGGAGTGTAGTATTTTATATCCAAGAGTTGTCTGTTTGCTTCCTGGATGTAATCTGTCGTGTTCATGATGACTATAGCTCCTCCTTTGTCCGCTGGTTTGATGATGATATTGTTGTTGGCTTTTAAGGATTGTATAGCTTTTCTTTCCTCCATGCTGATATTGTTTGGCACTTTATGGTGTCTGTCCAAAATGTCAGATTTAACTTTTTTGCGGAAACAGTCTATGTAATGATCCAGAGTTTGGTTGTGTCCGGGTTGCGGGGTCCAGTTTGTCCTCTTTTTCTTTTTTGCTGTGTTATTCACATTGTCTTGTGAAGTGATATCTGCATGGTTATGAAAGAATTCTTTGAGTCGCAATCTGCGGAAGAATTCCTCGATGTCACTACAGAACTGAGCCGTATCCAGCTGTTTTGTAGGACAGAATGTTAGTCCCTTTGAAAGAACATGCATTTCTCTGTGTTTGGCTTGTATTGTGAGAGGTTCACAACAGAGGGCAATGTATGTAAATGATTCTGTAAATAGGGCTTACCTTCAGCTACATTGAGACCTGCTTTCTTCCTGAGTCTGTCCAGTTTCTTTTTCTTGTTGATAATGAGGTGATGTTGTAAATTATTGTAGAATTCCTGTAGCGTCTCCTTGATGAAACGTGAACCCGGGTCCTTGTATTCGGTCCTGTAGGTAATTTATCTCTTTATGGATGGTCCTTTTCTTGTGGTAGAAAAATCCAATGAGATGATTCCGCAGTCTCTCAGATGATCTGTAGCAAAGTTTCTGTGAAAAATGGGTGTTGTAGGTATATTTTGTTGGATTCCTTATCATGAGGCCTTTAGGGATTAGGTTTTCCTTTTTGCATCTGGATAGAAAGAAGATGTCGCTGTTCATTTGTGCCAGTTTCTTCAGGAGATTTTTCAAATCCATCTGTGATCGGTACATTGGGGTATCTTCCATTTTCATGGTGTACAATAATAAATTATATTGTGGTACCGTGTTAGCCAGAAAAATCGATGTGAATACTTTTCCATCCAATTATGACAAGAGCATTCTTAAGGTGATACCTTTATTGGCTAACCAGAAAATTATATGTTCGCTAGCTTTCAGAGCTCAAGGCTCCTTCTTCAGGCAAGATTACATTTGGAATAATAAGAAAGACACATTAGATGCTTACTATAGTAGGAAATTTGTTCAAGACCTGGGAGGTGTGATGCCTTCAAAAGATAAGCAAAGGAAATCAAATTAGCATTTTCTTACAAATGGAGAGCTAGTGGGGATGTGTTATTAGCTATCTGGAGTCCTTCTGGTAAAGGTGTGAACTGTGTCTATGTAATGAGTCATAAAACCGGGTGTTAAGTTGAGTCCTAGTGTCAAAGTATTGAACATCCTAATAAGTTTGAATTCCCATATTTTTCTCCCTGTCATCCTTAAAATGACCTTTTAGTATTAAGACTTTTAAGTCTGTCATACAATGTCCAGTTCCAGAGAAATGTTTTCCCACAGGCGTGTCCATTTCATTCCTGATCGTATGTCTGTGTAGATTCATCCTTGTTTGTAGTTTTTGCATGGTTTCCCCAATATAGATAGCTCCAGGGCACCTTGTACATTGTATCATGTACACCACATTGGAGGATGTACATGAAAAGGAACCCATGACCTTATAGTCCTGATTTGTGTTTGGTACACGGACTGTATTTGTTGGTAATATGTGGGTACAAGTTTTGCATTTTTTGTTGTTACATGGGAATGTGCCAGTCACTGATGGTGACGAAAGGACACTTCTGACAAGGAGATTCCTTAAGTTAGGGGGCTGTTTGTAGGAGAGGAGTGGTAGTTCTGGGAATATGTCTTTCAATTTGTGGTCCCTGTGGAATATGGGTTGGAGATCAGCACCAATTTTCCTTAGGATGCTCATGTGGGGGTTGTATGTGACCACAAGAGGTACCCTGTTGTTGTCCTCTCTCAGTTTGTAATCCAGGAGGTTGCTTCTTGGGATTCTTGTAGCCCTGTGGATCTGTTCATGTATTACCAGTGGATGGTATCCTTGTTGTAGGAATGTATTCCTCAGAGATAGCAGCTGTAGTTCCCTGTCTTTACTGTCTGAACAGATCCGAATATATCTCAGAGCTTGACTGTAGATGATGGATTTTTTTGTGTGTCCTGGATGAAAGCTGTTCCATCTAAGGTATGCTGGACGTCCTGTGGGCTTATGGTAAATTGATGTTTGTATGGCGTTGTCCTTGATGTATATGGTCAAGTCCAGAAAATGTATTTGAGACTTTGAAAAGTTGAGGGTGAGCTTGATGGTTGGGTGGTATTTGTTGAAGTTATTGTGGAAGGTGAGCAGATCATCTTTTGAGCCTGTCCAGATTATTAGCAGATCATCAATGTAGCGGAAGTATGCAAGAGGTTTAATAGGGCAAGATGACAAAAACTCCTCCTCCAGTTTCGCCATAAATAGGTTGGCATATTGTGGGGACATTTTGCTTCCCATGGCGCTGCGCCATGCACTGTTGGTATAAATTGTTCCAAAAGAAAAATAGTTGTGATGAAGCACAAACCTGATGAATTGCAGTGTTGGTTCTGTGGCCAGATTGTTCTTTTGAAGGAAATATTTACATGCTGTGATTCCATCCTCATGAGGAATGTTGGAATAGAGAGACTCTACGTCCATGGTGGCTAGTATCGTGTCCCTTGGAAGTGGGCCCAGCGCTGACAATTTGCAAAGAATATCCGTGGTGTCCTGGATATAGCTGGGTGTGCTCCTCACCAAGGGTTTTAGAATGTTCTCCACCCAGCCGGAGATATTCTCAGTTAAAGTCCCAATACCAGAGATGATGGGCCTCCCAGGATTACCTTCTTTGTGTATTTTAGGCAACATGTAGAAGGTACCTGTTTTGGGATTGCCTGGTACTAGTTCCAGTAGTGAGGATGAAGTAGAATCAAATCCATTGATGATACGTGTTAGTTCCTCAGTGTATTGTTTGGTAGGATCTTCCTGAAGTGGAGTGTAGTATTTTATATCCAAGAGTTGTCTGTTTGCTTCCTGGATGTAATCTGTCGTGTTCATGATGACTATAGCTCCTCCTTTGTCCGCTGGTTTGATGATGATATTGTTGTTGGCTTTTAAGGATTGTATAGCTTTTCTTTCCTCCATGCTGATATTGTTTGGCACTTTATGGTGTCTGTCCAAAATGTCAGATTTAACTTTTTTGCGGAAACAGTCTATGTAATGATCCAGAGTTTGGTTGTGTCCGGGTTGCGGGGTCCAGTTTGTCCTCTTTTTCTTTTTTGCTGTGTTATTCACATTGTCTTGTGAAGTGATATCTGCATGGTTATGAAAGAATTCTTTGAGTCGCAATCTGCGGAAGAATTCCTCGATGTCACTACAGAACTGAGCCGTATCCAGCTGTTTTGTAGGACAGAATGTTAGTCCCTTTGAAAGAACATGCATTTCTCCTGTGTTTGGCTTGTATTGTGAGAGGTTCACAACAGAGGGCAATGTATGTAAATGATTCTGTAAATAGGGCTTACCTTCAGCTACATTGAGACCTGCTTTCTTCCTGAGTCTGTCCAGTTTCTTTTTCTTGTTGATAATGAGGTGATGTTGTAAATTATTGTAGAATTCCTGTAGCGTCTCCTTGATGAAACGTGAACCGGTCCTTGTATTCGGTCCTGTAGGTAATTTATCTCTTTATGGATGGTCCTTTTCTTGTGGTAGAAAAATCCAATGAGATGATTCCGCAGTCTCTCAGATGATCTGTAGCAAAGTTTCTGTGAAAAATGGGTGTTGTAGGTATATTTTGTTGGATTCCTTATCATGAGGCCTTTAGGGATTAGGTTTTCCTTTTTGCATCTGGATAGAAAGAAGATGTCGCTGTTCATTTGTGCCAGTTTCTTCAGGAGATTTTTCAAATCCATCTGTGATCGGTACATTGGGGTATCTTCCATTTTCATGGTGTACAATAATAAATTATATTGTGGTACCGTGTTAGCCAGAAAAATCGATGTGAATACTTTTCCATCCAATTATGACAAGAGCATTCTTAAGGTGATACCTTTATTGGCTAACCAGAAAATTATATGTTCGCTAGCTTTCAGAGCTCAAGGCTCCTTCTTCAGGCAAGATTACATTTGGAATAATAAGAAAGACACATTAGATGCTTACTATAGTAGGAAATTTGTTCAAGACCTGGGAGGTGTGATGCCTTCAAAAGATAAGCAAAGGAAATCAAATTAGCATTTTCTTACAAATGGAGAGCTAGTGGGGATGTGTTATTAGCTATCTGGAGTCCTTCTGGTAAAGGTGTGAACTGTGTCTATGTAATGAGTCATAAAACCGGGTGTTAAGTTGAGTCCTAGTGTCAAAGTATTGAACATCCTAATAAGTTTGAATTCCCATATTTTTTCTCCCTGTCATCCTTAAAATGACCTTTTAGTATTAAGACTTTTAAGTCTGTCATACAATGTCCAGTTCCAGAGAAATGTTTTCCCACAGGCATGTCCATTTCATTCCTGATCGTATGTCTGTGTAGATTCATCCTTGTTTGTAGTTTTTGCATGGTTTCCCCAATATAGATAGCTCCAGGGCACCTTGTACATTGTATCATGTACACCACATTGGAGGATGTACATGAAAAGGAACCCATGACCTTATAGTCCTGATTTGTGTTTGGTACAAATTGGGCTACAAGAATCCCAAGAAGCAACCTCCTGGATTACAAACTGAGAGAGGACAACAACAGGGTACCTCTTGTGGTCACATACAACCCCACATGAGCATCCTAAGGAAAATTGGTGCTGATCTCCAACCCATATTCCACAGGGACCACAAATTGAAAGACATATTCCCAGAACTACCACTCCTCTCTACAAACAGCCCCTAACTTAAGGAATCTCCTTGTCAGAAGTGTCCTTTCGTCACCATCAGTGACTGGCACATTCCCATGTAACAACAAAAAATGCAAAACTTGTACCACATATTACCAACAAATACAGTCGTGTACCAAACACAAATCAGGACTATAAGGTCATGGGTTCCTTTTCATGTACATCCTCCAATGTGGTGTACATGATACAATGTACAAGGTGCCTGGAGCTATCTATATTGGGGAAACCATGCAAAAACTACAAACAAGGATGAATCTACACAGACATACGATCAGGAATGAAATGGACACGCCTGTGGGAAAACATTTCTCTGGAACTGGACATTGTATGACAGACTTAAAAGTCTTAATACTAAAAGGTCATTTTAAGGATGACAGGGAGAGAAAAATATGGGAATTCAAACTTATTAGGATGTTCAATACTTTGACACTAGGACTCAACTTAACACCCGGTTTTATGACTCATTACATAGACACAGTTCACACCTTTACCAGAAGGACTCCAGATAGCTAATAACACATCCCCACTAGCTCTCCATTTGTAAGAAAATGCTAATTTGATTTCCTTTGCTTATCTTTTGAAGGCATCACACCTCCCAGGTCTTGAACAAATTTCCTACTATAGTAAGCATCTAATGTGTCTTTCTTATTATTCCAAATGTAATCTTGCCTGAAGAAGGAGCCTTGAGCTCTGAAAGCTAGCGAACATATAATTTTCTGGTTAGCCAATAAAGGTATCACCTTAAGAATGCTCTTGTCATAATTGGATGGAAAAGTATTCACATCGACTTTGTCTTTAATAACTTTAAGAACATGTTTTTGCGGCCCTTACTATTATATAAGTATTTCAGGTTCTCCTGTGCTTGGTAATGCAGCTTTACACACAGACTGCACAGCTTTCCTGGCTGCTGATAGAGGAGCTTGTGACCAGGCCTATCCATCAGCCTCCTCCAATAGAAAAATACGATACCTTATTGGATGCGGATGATGGTCAGTCTGGTCAGATGCGCCTCTATCAGCAGCCACTTTAAGAACAGGAGATCTGTGTAATCTTTGAGAAAGGCTACATTACTAAGCAAATGGGACTTCATAAAGGTGAAAACCTGTAATAATATATAATTATGTCCTCAAACACATTTCTGGGTAACCACTTTAAAGGGCTATTGATAAAATAACAAGTTATTTCCCATCTGTAGGAAAAAATATAACTTGCTGATTGCTGGAAGTACCACCACTGTGTTCCCCATTGATCCCTAAAATAGGCTTTGCAGAGCCCCTTATTGAATGGAGTGGAGTTCGAGCAATTTCAACCTCTGCTTTATTCATTGTTTATAGGGATGGCGGAAGTAGTCAGTGATTGTACTCAACTATCTAAGGCAGCCCCATAGAGAATGAGTGGAGCAGAGGTTGAGCATGCTCACCTCTGCGCACTCAAGACAGAGCTCTGCGGAGTCTTAATATCAAAGGTTCCCGCAGTCAGAGCCCCAATGATGTACAAGTTATTCCCTATCCCAGGGAATAAGATATAATTTTCTATTTTGAGGATTACAATTTAGAAGGAATCTGTCAGTAGGATCAACCCTCCTAAGTCGTCTATGTGGGCATGTAGGTCATAGGAATCTGAATAAAGTCATATCTTGATGTCTGAAATCTACATTTTTCTTAATATGTAAATGAGCTGTAAAGATCAATGGCGGGACAGAGATCTCTACAAGAGTCTGCATCCAAAGCTTATTTTAAATGAAAGGAGGCGTTACCAGTGTGAGATAAGTAATGGCTTCTCCTGATCTCACTGCAGAGCTGTGTGTGATTATAACTAACACAGAGTGGAGTTTTATCTCAGACACATTTGAAGTTGTAGCCTTCGTCTCACAGTGCTGTCAGCTCAACTGTACTGCATCTCACCCCATGTTGGCTGCCTGTGTGACAGAAGCTTAAGAAGTGTTAGTTGTAATCACAGAGAGCTCTGCAGTAATATCAGGAGAGCAGACTGTCAGTCATTAGATGCATCTCACTGGTAACACCCTTTTTATTTAAAATAAGCGCTAGAGGCAGACTCTTATAGAGATCTGTGTCCCGCCCGCAGATCTTAACAGCTCATTTACATATTAAAAAACATAGATTTCTCTGGAATAACACATGAAATCGCAGATATCAAAGTATCATTTTATTCAGCTTCCTATGACCCACATGCCCATATAGACGGTTTAAGAGGGTTGATTCTGCCGACAGATTCCCTTTAAAACTCGATTGTCATGTTAATGGCACTTTGAGACAGTTTTCTTATTTGGTAAAAAAATATTTTGCTTTCCTTATTCCTTGGGGAACATTATGTAAAGAATCCATACCTTTTTCACGCTGGTTTTCTCTAAGAAGAGATTTGTTTTTTACACTAATTCAAGCACAATATCACTTGAGTCTCGGATTTGGATGTTCAGTACTTGACAATGTAACATTGTAAATTTTCTTCCAGTTAAATAACTACACCATGTCTACCTTTGTAAATGCAATGGTGAGAATCCCGGCTGGTTGCACACATTCATAAGGAACGTTGGGAAAGACTGGCACTTAATTTTCTTCATTCTGAGAAAGAATGAAAATGGAACGCTGTATAATATTGTTTTCAATCTTTCTGAAGCATCTGTCAGGCAGCATGTTGAGATGAAATGACATATGTTAGATTGGAACTTTCCTGTTCAATAAATCATCCAACATCAAAATTGTTTGCGATAACATAATGAGGATACAGTGTGCCCCATGGGATTTTCTACAATGCTGTTTTGTTATTTTTGGTACATTGTTGCTGTCACTCAAGTCACTATTAAAAAGTGAAGAACTCAGGAAGTTATCTCACGAAACGTGCGTTGGGGCAGCGGGAGAACCCTTATTACACCCTGGTCAGCTGATTTAAGTTTTTATCACTATTCTGTCTTTTGTATTGGCATGCACGCATTTTTTGCAGCACCTTATACAGACTTGCATGTAGCTTTACTGCGGTCTAATATTAAGGAGGATCTCCTGCACTTTCTATTTGGCATTGCAGCCTCTATGCATTTTAAATTTTGTTTTTAATGATGTATACTTAATAAAAATATAATTTTTATGGCACGTATACTCTTTGACTTTTGTTCGATATTCCCAGTGTAGAAATCCAAACATGTTGACATAATTTTCTAGTGTAAAAAGAGAGAATAAATGGGGAGTGGTGCTCAACATTTTGTGAAATTGCACATGATTCACATTTTTTTTATTTATTTATTTTTTTTAAGCTGTTGAAGGTCTCCGGGATTTATAAAATAAGTTGCTGTTTGGCTTCATCTGGAATACAACTGTAAGGGGTGGAAAAGTTGCAGTCACACCAATGCCTATGTGGGGCCCAGAGGGAAAAAAAAAAAAGGAATAAACTTTGCCCAAAATTTGAATAAGTAAATTTAACTCACATATCTGATTAAAAAAAAAACAATTAAAGAAAGCCCGAAAGAAATGGTCAATAATAGGAAAAATCTTACGGAGGTAGATGAAACTTTATTATAAACAGAAGTGGTTGTGAGATGGCAATTTAGGAGGTGACAGGTGCATGCACAATATAAAAAAACAATTAAAAAAACAGACCCCCTGATGAAGGTATCTACCGAAACGAGCGTCGGGGTTCGCATTATTGTTCGCATTATATTTTATCACTCTTTATTTGATCTGTTTCCCATGCTATCATAATATATGTATTGTGCTATGTAAAGTTGTGCTCATACCCAGCAGAATTTTTGCTTTCTTGGCCTTTTTTCAGAGGATATGAATGATAACACCAAAACGTTTTCTCCACTCATGGTTAGTGGTTGGGTGAAGCCATTTATTGTCAAACTACTGTGTTTTCTTGTATAAATCATAATGACAACCCAAAACATCCAAATGACCCTGATCAAAAGTTCACATACCCCATTTCTTAATACCGTGTATTGCCTCCTCTAACATCAATGACAGCTTGAAGTGTTTTGTGGCAGTTGTGGATGAGGTTCTTTATTTTCTCAGATGGTAAAGATGGTAAAGCTGCCCACTCTTCTTGGGCATATATTATTGTAATATATATTGTAACAGGGCCACCAGACAAGTCCGCGAGGGGAGATATGTGTCATCATGGCTGTTAGCTGCGGTGATGTGAGCTCGAAAGTATGCGCCAGCACCTATAGCGCTGAGAGAGTTATTTGGGCCATTCCAGGGCTGGGTTTTATAAATGGTCATGAGAGATAGGTGGGAATGACCGCTCATATCCCAACCCCAGGGGCTATATATATATATATATATATATATATATATATATATATATATATATATATGTACCTGTATTGTGTGATATGCACTTTCAGCACTTTATTTCATTGCCTATTTTGATCTAATAGATATTGTCTTTACATTTGCAACTTTTTGGCTAGTCAGAACATCACATTGTTATATGTATACCCTATAGATTCCCTCTGCACGTGTCACTTTTTTTACCGTGTATACTCGTGTAAAAGCCGAGGCACCTAATTTTGCCATGAAAAACTGGGAAAACCTATTGACTTGAGTATAAACCGGGAATGCATTGTCCCCTCATCCCTATCCTGGTTGTGCCTCATCGCCATCCTTGTCCGCGTGGTTCCTCATCCCTGTCCTTGTGTGCATCGCTCTCCATGCCTGTCCTTGTGTGCATGGCTCTCCATGCCTGTCCTTGTGTGCATGGCTCTCCATGCCTGTCCTTGTCTGCATGGCTCCCTATGCCTGTCTTTGTCTGCATGGCTCCCCATCCCTGTCTGCATGGCTCCCCATCCCTGTCTGCATGGCTCCCCATGCCTGTCCTGGTATGCCTGGCTCCCCATCCCTGTCTTTGTCTGCATGGCTCCCATCCCTGTCCTTGTATGCATGGCTCCCCATCCCTGTCCTTGGATGCATGGTTCCTCATCCCCATCCTTGGATGCATGGCTCCCCATCCCTGTCCTTGTATGCATGGCTCCCCATCCCTGTCCTTGTATGCATGGTTCCTCATCCCTATAAAAAACATCCTACTTACCTTTCCTGTTCGCCCTCGCTGCATTTCGTTCCTGTGCCAGCAGCTCTTCCACCTGAGCGATCACCTGTCCCCGCTCATTAAGGTAATGAATATTCACCTCTCTCCCCGCCTATGGGAGTGGAGAGAGGTGAATATTCATCAATCTTAAGTAGCGCACTGTTGTGAATGGACTTGAAATGAGTTCTGAGCAGAGGCTCCCTCTGGTGGTTACAAGCGGTACTGGACTGTCCAGTGAAGATTGTGAGGATTGGGAATCAGGTGTTACTGACTGGTCTTATATAAGGGACTCGCCTTCCCATCAGGGTTGCCGGTGATCAATTGTTCTGGTCTCAATCCTTGATTCCTGTTTCCTTTGTAGCCTGCTGTGTCGTGTCTGCATCTCCTGCTAACAGATAAGACATTTTCTTCTTTTTGTTTTTGTGCTTGATTTTTGCATTTTGTCCTGCACTTCTGTGGGGGCCTTCAGGGTTCCCTCCGGGGGCTTTTGCCCTCTCAGTTTAGTTCAGCCACTGATGTTTGTACATTTGCTTTTTCCAGTTTTTTCAGTGGCTGCTGTTTTGATTTTGTTACACCAGAGAACTAATTTAGGTGGTAGAGGTCGTGTGATCTCAGGTGTTTTTGAAATTAGTAGAGTTGGTGCTTTTCAGGGTTTTTTGGGATTGCAGTAAGTGCCCTTCCTATCCTTTTCTATTTAGGTAGTTTGGGCCCCAACGTTTGCTCATTCTATTTTCTGTCTGTGTCAGTATTTCCTCTTGTCTAACCGCCATTACATGTTTGGGGGCTTTCTATGTTCTTTGGGGATCTGCTCCGGGGCAGATAGCTTTCCTCTTTCTATCTTTAGGTGTAGTTAGTTTCTCAGGCTGTGACGAGGCGTCGCGTCTAGGACCAACATAGGAACGCTCCACGGCTGCCTTAGTTGTGGTGGTTAGTCAGGGTACTGCATCTCATAGATTCCACTGCTCTGGTGTATTTCTTTTTACCTGCATCCTCAGCTACCGAAACATAACAGCGCGCGCCCGTGATAGCCCGGCAGCTGCTGGAAGCCGGCGGCTGTAACTGTGCGCGCTGTTATGTTTCGGTAGCTGAGGAGTGCAGGTAAAAAAGGAAATACACCAGAGCAGTTGGAATCTATGAGATTGCAGTACCCTGACTAACCACCACAACTAGAGGCAGCCGTGGAGCGTTCCTACGTTGGTCCTAGATGCCTCGTCACAGCCTGAGAAACTAACTACACCTAAAGATAGAAAGAGGAAAGCTATCTGCCCGGAGCAGATCCCCAAAGAACATAAAAAGCCCCCAAACATGTAATGGCGGTTAGACAAGAGGAAATACTGACACAGACAGAAAATAGTATGAGCAAACGTTGGGGCCCAAACTACCTAAATAGAAAAGGATAGGAAGGGCACTTACTGCAATCCCAAAAAACCCTGAAAAGCACCAACTCTACTAATTTCAAAAACACCTGAGATCACACGACCTCTACACCTAAATTAGTTCTCTGGTGTAACAAAATCAAAACAGCAGCCACTGAAAAAACTGGAAAAAGCAAATGTACAAACATCAGTGGCTGAACTAAACTGAGAGGGCAAAAGCCCCGGAGGGGACCCAGAAGGCCCCCACAGAAGTGCAGGACAAAATGCAAAAATCAAGCACAAAAACAAAAAGAAGAAAATGTCTTATCTGTTAGCAGGAGATGCAGACACGACACAGCAGGCTACAAAGGAAACAGGAATCAAGGATTGAGACCAGAACAATTGATCACCGGCAACCCTGATGGGAAGGCGACTCCCTTAAATAAGACCAGTCAGTAACACCTGATTCCCAATCCTCACAATCTTCACTGGACAGTCCAGTACCGCTTGTAACCACCAGAGGGAGCCTCTGCTCAGAACTCATTTCAAGTCCATTCACAACAGCGCGCTATAAGATATAAGTGAATATTCATTGCCAGTGCCGTGAATATTAATTTCTCTTTAGCAGTGGACACAGGCTTTAGCCGTAGCAGCCGACTCCTGCCTTCTGCAACCCGCTGCTCCGCCGCTCACCCTGCCCCGCTTTCTTCTGGGACTGTAACTCCTGTGTAAGTCGAGGGGGGCGTTTTAAGCACAAAAAAATGTACTGAAAAACTCGGCTTATACATGAACATATACGGTATGTTTGTTTTATTGTTTTTTTGTATTTTGTGTGCGCCTGTGTCCTACATTGCCATCATGCACCCTCTTGTGTTTTTTCTACCTCCATAAGATCTTTCCCACATTTCTTTATGGCTTTCAATTTTTGGTTTTGTATATTTGTACGGATTGGTTTTAGATACTATATCCAGCAGATCTATGTGTTTGTCATATTTAGTGTTACACTTTTGCATACATGCATACATTTTTCATTTATATGTATACGCATATTTTATCTGCTTGTTCCTCATCTAATTTGCAGATACATCTGATTTTAACAATACGGCATTTTCTGAGGATAACTTCCCTGTCATTACTGTACTGTACTGTTTAGACAACTCGATCTCATTTGATAGATGGTTCGCTAAACGGGAAATCGACAAATCATTTGAAGGGGATGTCTGAGACTAGATGAGCTGTTATGGGATCAGCTGATATTTGCTCTGCATTCACATGAATGGGAGATAAGTTGCAGAACTCGTCAGCCGCCACTAAAGAATGTGATGTTCTCACATATGGTCGCTGCCGCAGCAGATGTCAGCTGATTGGAGGGGTGTTGGGTGTTGGACCTCTAATGATTTCGTATTGATGAATTATCCTATAGAAAGGTATTTAATATGTTAGTTTGGAATAACCCCTTTAATTAAAAAATTATGTCATCTCTCTTGAAAAAAAAAATCATTTTTTTACTGCTGGCCGCTCTCTGTTCTGAGTAACTTGCTGTCCACTGCCTGTTGTCAAGTGTAATCCATCTGTAGTAGCAGAGGGATTACAGGAAGAGAGGGCGGGTCTTTTGTCTTTGTTCTTCTGCTCTCGTCTTTGAAAAATTAGATAGAAGCATGACAGAGGGGAGGGATTTCAGTTCAGACAGAAAAGCCATTGGTTAATGAGAGGACCAATGAATGCTCAGAAGTGATGGAAAGGAAGTTCTAGCTCCTGTAGTGCTGGATACTGATAAAGAGAAACTAGACCCCGGAAAAGGAGTGAATCCTAATCGGGTGGAGATATTAGACTGGTATATTCTCCAAATGCAGCTATAACTTGTGGAGGATGAGGGTAGTAAGACCATGCATGCTTTTTTGTTCACATATCCAGGCATTAGTGATGAATCCAGTATTTAGACTTGAATTTGTTTCCGACCCACTCGAACCACCTTACATGAACTTATGTCTATATCCTCCACCGATGAGCGGTGATGAGGCTGCCGGTGTATTATGGTAATGGACACTTATCTCTTGTTCCGTTAGCTTAGCCGAATGTCAGAATAAAGTGCTCAGAAGATCTTAAACTTGCTTTGTCTCTTGATTCACCGCCGCTCCCCATGTGATTGGTCTTGAACTGATGTAATACATAAAAAACCTACATAAACAAGTTACAATAAAGATCTAAAAACTGTTTGCCAGCTTCTATTTTGCTGCAGACAGATCTTGAAAGCTGACAAGTGAAAATCTATTTTTTGCATGCATAAATGACTCTTTGTCTAATTTCTACAGGCAAGAATTCTTGGCATCAAATCTAAGATGTTTACTTCAATGCTTCCTTTGATAGATAGTAGCAAATGTGCCGGAAATATAGCCAGAGCCAGAAATAATGGTTTATGCTTTAAAGTCTTGTGAGATTGTTTTCACAATAAAAGTAAAAGTTAACTATGTAAGCCAGGAGTGCAGGGTTTAAGACGCTCAGAAGATGGTGCCGAGGGGCACGGGGAAATGACGGAGTCTTCCACTTAAGCCTCATTTACATTTGAATGTTTTAACCATATGCAGTAAATTCAGATTATAGAGCCAGTGGAATTCTTATGCCCCCTCAATATCCAGCCTTTTGGGCAGCAGGTTTTTTTTCTACATTTTTAGACATATCCCCCATGGAAGCTTTTTTCATGAGTGGTCAATCAATCCCATTTTTTGAGGGACTATCCAGAGAAACTGACCACAATTAAAGTAGTAAATTCACATCACGGGAATTTTGGGTGTGTTTTAGGGACTTCAAGACAGGATGGAGAGTGATTTGCTACTCAAATTTTGGGAGATGTGGGCTATCACTCTGGGATATGGAACCAAATATTTGGCAATTTGCCATATAAATCGGATGGGACTCGCTCATTCAAGTCTATGGGCGTGTGGAAATCCTTGAACTGCACTCGGATAACTCACAGAATTGACAAGATGGAGACATTTTTCTTTTCCATCGCCTCCTTATAGTGTGCTCCTATTCTCACCACTGAGAGAATCGGATCCCGCTACGGTGACACTCGGATCAAACTCAGGTTAGATTGTCCTTAGCATAATCAACCCGATTCTCTCAGACGAGAGAAGTTACGGTCAGGTGGCCCTGGCCTAGCTTGAAGACTTTGTGGTAGTGATGTAACATGAAGCTCGTGGACCCCATTCCAAAATCTTACACAGCGCCCCCAACTATCTCTAATTCTATTGATCTTCTCGTATGGGCCAAAGAGATCATTTACCGTAGTCCCCTCTAGACTCCATAGCCCAGATATGGCTGCAACCCACTATAGTTACACCCCTGCCTTCTGGGATCTATTTTCCCATATCTTGATGGTATACAGTCATAAATGCATTATTGACAATAAAGAAAAAATAAAACTTTGAAACCCCTTTAAGAATAAATAGAATAGAAAGGTA
This sequence comes from Oophaga sylvatica, assembly GCA_033576555.1. Taxonomy (NCBI): domain Eukaryota; kingdom Metazoa; phylum Chordata; class Amphibia; order Anura; family Dendrobatidae; genus Oophaga; species Oophaga sylvatica. The sequence goes on along the minus strand of JARQOD010000006.1, from coordinate 389,119,902 downwards.
ATGGGGGGACATTTTTATCATTGCGTTTGTGACAAAATTTTTTGCGTAAATTGCGATATTTCATTTTAGTAAACGTTTAAGCCATATTTTATGTTTTAAAGCATGATTTACAACATATTCTAGTGCCGATGCTGAAACGTAAAAATGATGAGAATAGGAGCACGGTTAACATGTTGACTTGAAGTATGACGTATTTATGACTGCATTTCTATACGAAACTGGTGAAATAGCTAAATATTCAGTCATTATTGTTGTTATTATTATTATTATTATTATTAATAATGGCCTTCAGCTCGATCTCGAGCATTGGCAACTTGATGGATAAACACTCTGTAGGAAGATCAATCTTGTGGAAGCCTAGATAGGTCCTCCAGGGTCTTCTCCACCATTATACTGATAGTATCAAGCCATCGGGTTGTGTGTTCCTCTTCACCCTGTTCCTTCTATTCTTCCGACCATGATGTCCTTTTCCAGTGATTGCTCTCTTCGTATCATGTGTCCAGAGTAGGCAAGTCGTAGCTCGGTGATCCTTGCTTCGAGTGACATGTCTTGATCATAACACAAGTCATAGCTATCATAAAACAAGTGGAACAACGACACTTATTTTGCAACCATTTTTAACATGTATAAAAAGTTGTAATTTGTGCAAAAAACTTTGCATAGTCTTCCCACATTTGACACAAAAGTCTAATGACCTTGACCATGACTTGGGAGTGGATTGCCATGCCTAAAAAGTTGAGCTGGGGTGATGATGTATCATATTGTCACGCTGTATAGCAGATATATATATGTGATGTCAGTAATCTATATCAAAAGGGCAACATACTATATAACATGCGCATAAATATATGATAACATAGATTTTACCTGACAGAATGTCCAGAGGGTCAAAACGGAATCCGTTATACGCTGTCTCCGGCTAGAGGGTGACCGGGGTCTAAGCTGACCCTAAACTGGGGTCCTAACTAATCCCTCAACCTGGAGGTACTGTTAAAGGTACAGAGGTCCAGGCCACCAGCGTAAACCCTGTCTCCTATCAATCCCTGCCAACTGTATTCTAGTCCTAAGAGGACCCTGAATACCACCAAAGGGAATGAACAGGTAACGGTTAATGAACAGAAAGACAAACAACAAAGACAAGAAATAAAGTAAATAAAGTCTTACATACAACACTCACACACAGTAGGAACACCTAAGGTCTCAGAGAAAAACTATAAGCTGTAAGAGTAAAAACAACTAAGGAGCTCTTAGCTTAAATATTCTCAGAACCGATCCAGTCTGCTAAACTACATGAATGCTTTCACCGGCGTCTAACACCCAGACTGGCAGAAATATAAAGGAAACTAATTAGAACATAATCAAAAGCAGCCGGGCGAGGCTGCACCTAGCCTTAGCAAAGAGCTAGGAAAAATTAACTCTCTCATTACCAAAAAAACAAAGAAACAGCAGCTCAGCTGTGAGAAGTCAGAATGTGCAATCGCGACGATCTTCATGGCGATGCACCCATGACAGTACCCCCCCTTCTACGAGGGGCCTCCGGACCCTCATGACCAGGTCTGTCCGGGTGAGTTGTGTGAAAGGTCCGAACCAATCGATCTGCGTTAACATCAGACGCAGGGACCCACGTCCCCTCCTCAGGACAATACCCCCTCCACTGAACTAAGTACTGAAGGGATCGGCGACTGAGACGTGAGTCAATGATTTTCGACCCATGAATTTCCACGTTATCATTGACCACCACTGAAGGAGGTAGAGGTGACGGTATGACTGGTGCCACATACTTTTTAAGTAATGACTTGTGAAACACATTATGATTTTTAAACGTAGGAGGGAGGTCCAGACGAAATGCCACAGGATTAATTATGGAACTGATCCTGTACGGCCCGATGAATCTGGGACCCAACCTCCAGGAGGAAACTTTACGTTTTATATTCCTGGTAGACAACCAAACCAGATCGTTCACCTTCAGATCTAGACCAGAAACTCTCCTCCTATCAGCCATCCGTTTGTAACGGTTCCCCGTAACCTTCAGTCTTAAGCGATCTGGAACTATCAGACTCCCTGGAAGTCCCACAGGGGCGTCCCCTGAGCCCCCAATACCTCCCCCTCAAGCTCAGAGCATACAGCTGACACTACAACTCCCTCCTGAGGAATAGGAACCGGATCATCCGTCTTCCCGGCCCTTGGGAAAGTACGAGATAAGGCATCAGGAAGCAACTTTATTGAGCAGTCATATGCGCGATAAGGAGGAAACTCTTTACACCCTCCTCTGAGAACATCTCCCCAAAGTCCTCCAGAAAAGGAGACAAAGTCCTAGGCACAACCGCACCGATGACCGTGCTCATGCAGTTATTCTTGCAAAATTCACCCCACTGGCTTATCTTTCTGGATTGCCAATCAATCACTGGGTTATGTTTAGCCAACCAAGGAAGTCCCAACACAATAGGAGTAGGTAGACCCTCCAACAGATAACAAGACAATTGCTCTTTATGTATTGCCCCTACTCGAAGATCTATGTTATGAACAGCTTGTACCAAGCTACCTTGACCAAGAGGTCTAGAATCAATAGAGAGTATAGGGATCGGTTTGACCAATACACTCAGATGCATACCTTGAGCCTGAGCAAACTGAGCGTCAACCAGATTAGCCCCGGACCCACTATCAAGAAAAACAGAAAATCTCTCCACTCTCGTACCAACCACCACCTCCACTGGTACAAGGAACTGAGAAGAACTAGCGGACGAAATACATACTCCCAGATTGTCGTCCACCACACAACCTGGGATTAACAGTTTTCCGGCGACTTCTTGTTCAACAAGGCACGGACGGACATCCCCCAACAAAATGTCCCTCTTTCCCGCAGAAGAAACACCTTCTAGTCCTGCGGCGTACCGCCAATCCCCTCCTACGAAATGATGTCCCCCAACTGCATATGCTCCTCCGAACAGACAAGGGGAACCTCAACATAAGGGACTTTAGTAGTAGGTGGAGTAACAACAGGGGGCGGAGTTACCTCGCACCTCTCCCGGAGCCGTCTATCAGTACGGATAGCCAGGGCCATAGCAGCCTCCAGTGATGGAGGAGAATCATACTGAGCCAAAACGTCCTTTAATTTGTCAGAAAGCCCATGACAAAACTGGCTCCTAAGAGCTGGGTCATTCCACTGAGTATCTGTAGCCCATCTACGGAACTCAGAAGCAAATTCCTCCGCCGGACGATCTCCCTGCTGTATCTTACGTAATTTTGTCTCAGCAAGAGAGACCCGATCTGGGTCATCATATACCAAACCCAGGGCAGTAAAAAATCGATCTACTGACTGTAGAGCCGGGGATCCCGGAGGAAGGGAAAATGCCCAGGATTGAGGGTCCCCTTGTAGGAGCGAGATAACAATTCCCACTCTCTGCTCTTCACTCCCTGATGATCGAGGCCGAAGCCGAAAATACAATTTACATGCTTCCCTGAAGGTAAAAAATTTGTCTCGCCCACCAGTGAACCTGTCCGGGAGAGCTACTTTAGGTTCAAATCTGGTTTGCTCCGAGGGAGACAAAACTTTGGACTTAATGTCCGTCAGCTCCATGGATAATCCCTGCAACTGCAGAGCCAGCTGGGCTACTGGATCCATGGCAACTGGGAATAATTTTATAGGCCGGTGAAAATGTCACGCTGTATAGCAGATATATATATGTGATGTCAGTAATCTATATCAAAAGGGCAACATACTATATAACATGCGCATAGATATATGATAACATAGATTTTACCTGACAGAATGTCCAGAGGGTCAAAACGGAATCCGTTATACGCTGTCTCCGGCTAGAGGGTGACCGGGGTCTAAGCTGACCCTAAACTGGGGTCCTAACTAATCCCTCAACCTGGAGGTACTGTTAAAGGTACAGAGGTCCAGGCCACCAGCGTAAACCCTGTCTCCTATCAATCCCTGCCAACTGTATTCTAGTCCTAAGAAGGACCCTGAATACCACCAAAGGGAATGAACAGGTAACGGTTAATGAACAGAAAGACAAACAACAAAGACAAGAAGTAAAGTAAATAAAGTCTTACATACAACACTCACACACAGTAGGAACACCTAAGGTCTCAGAGAAAAACTATAAGCTGTAAGAGTAAAAACAACTAAGGAGCTCTTAGCTTAAATATTCTCAGAACCGATCCAGTCTGCTAAACTACATGAATGCTTTCACCGGCGTCTAACACCCAGACTGGCAGAAATATAAAGGAAACTAATTAGAACATAATCAAAAGCAGCCGGGCGAGGCTGCACCTAGCCTTAGCAAAGAGCTAGGAAAAATTAACTCTCTCATTACCAAAAAACAAAGAAACAGCAGCTCAGCTGTGAGAAGTCAGAATGTGCAATCGCGACGATCTTCATGGCGATGCACCCATGACACATATTTAACATTAAAGGAGTTGTCTGGTCTAAAACTACAAGTCTGCAATCACGCTATGTGACTGCAGACTTGTGAATTCTCACATCACGCGCACTGTGAGGATTCTCCGAGGCCAAAAAGTCATGAGAGCACAAGTATGCAATTTGCCTACTCCTGGCCACAGTCCGACTAGACTTGATTCCTGCCTCACTCAATACACTTGCATTGAGCGAGGTTGTAGCCATCTAGTCACATTGTGCAGTCACATGACCACCGCTCCCAGACAATCCTCACAGTGTGCATGATGTGAGAATTGACAAGTATGCAGTGACAAAGGGACAGCCCACATTTCATAACTATGGAGTGGCGGAGTTGAAGGAAGTACTCTAATAATAATAATCTTTATTTTAATATAGCGCTAACATATTCCGCAGCGCTTTGCAGTTTGCACACATTATCAAAGGTTTGGTGAAAATTTTGCCATTTTTAACAAAGTTTTATCAATATGGCTGATGGTTTGCATGGGGCTGAGCTGCAGGATGACGAGCGAGCCATAGACAGGTTTAGTGCTGTTTTTGGAATAAATCTGCACTGTAATTCTAATCCTGTATAACACAATGTGATGAAAAGAGACATGGCATTTACTATTCATTTGTCAGATTATTACTAATATACGACCATAGTATCCTACCTCTCAGTACAGGGATTGTGTTTTTCGATGTACTCTCTGCAATAATTGGTGCTCACAGTGTATTTAAAAAGGTTAAAAGGAATATGAGCCTTTTAAAGAATAAACAATAAAAACTAAGTAAAAGCACGGTCTTGCTACTATCATCCCCCAATAAAAAGAGAAAGGGGTTTTCTGTGTTTAAAGGGGTGTTCCCATCTCCAAGATCCTATCCCAATATGTAGTTTGTGTAATAATATTAGCAAATACCTCCAATTAGAAATGTGAAACACAAACTTTTATCCAAACAATTGGTAAAAAAGGATGCAAAAATAGAAAAAATATACAAACTTTATTGAGAATTAATACAGATAGTATAAAAACATGAATGACTGAAACAGCAGAAAACCAGAGACACATGCCATAGACAGCACTGAACCAGCCTATTTAAATTGTAATGCCAAAAAACTGTGGAACTAGTTATATAGCAAAAAATGCCCCATACTTTGTTGTCATGCTAACCTAACTGCAGGTACCGCAACAACATCATGTTCCACAAAAAAAGTGCTGAGTGCATATGATATAGACAATCAAAGCTAATGCAGTCACAACATTGGAAACACATGGGCAAAAGTTCTGCAGAAAGTGTAAAATTGGCTTGCAATAAATTTACCTAAAGGCTGCTCATGAATGTCCTGGCATCCCTGCTACCCCGACGCGCGTTTCGCAATCCTTCTTCGGGAGGCGCCTCTAGCTATCACTATATCAGTGGCTGTAACCATGGATACCTAAGGTCCTGCAATGCCTGCACATGAGGAAAGAGAGAAATAGCGAATCAGAAAAACTATACTACGTTTCTAATTGGAGGTAGTTTTTCTGATTTGCTATATTTCTTTCCTCATGTGCAGACTATTCAAAGAAACTGACCACAACAAAGTAGTAAATTTGCATCAGGGGAATCTTGGGGTGTTCCCGAGATCTCGGTGCCGGAACTTCCTTGCCCTTATTCCCCAGCAAGCAGTACTCCTGACAATTGGATGAATTGCCTGAGCTTAACTGAACACCTCTATTATTTGTATACCAAGTCACCATTTAAGTGTAACCAAAATGTCCGTCATCGGTGTAACCCACATTGCGCCCTGTATGGGTTCTGACCCATGACCACAGGGCCGCAAATCATCAATTGTAACAATGAGTCTAGAAACATTACATGCTATAAATACTGTAATGAGAGCAGTGTCTAGAAAGACGCACATTACTCTACAGTCATGGCCAAAAGTTTTGAGAATGACACAAATATTATATTTTCACATGATCTGTGCCTTGTTTTATGTGTGTTTGACAGATGTTTTTATCACAGACAGAAATATAATAATTGCAAACATATGAGTAACAAAAGCTTATATTGACAGTTAGAATGAGTTAATGCAGCAAGTCAATATTTGCAGTGTTGACCCTTCTTCTTCAGGACCTCTGTAATTCTCCCTGGCATGCTCTCAATCAACTTCTGGACCAAATCCTGACTGATAGAAGTACATTCTTGCACAATCAATGCTTTCATTTTGTCAGAATTTTTAGGTTTTTGTTTGTCCACCCGTCTCTTGATGATTGACCACAAGTTCTCAATGGGATTAAGATCTGGGGAGTTTCCAGGCCATGGACCCAAAATCTCTATGTTTTGTTCCCTGAGCCATTTAGTTATCATCTTTGCTTTATGGCAAGGTGCTCCATCATGCTGGAAAAGGCATTGTTGATCGCCAAACTGCTCTTGCAGGGTTGGGAGAAGTTGCTCTTGGAGGACATTCTGGTACCATTCTTTATTCATGGCTGTGTTTTTAGGCAAGACTGTGAGAGAGCCGATTCCCTTGGCTGAGAAGCAACCCCACACATGAATGGTTTCAGGATGCTTAACAGTTGGCATGAGACAAGACTGGTGGTAGCGCTCACCTTGTCTTCTCCGAATGAGGCGTTTTCCTTATGTCCCAAACAATCGAAAAGGGGATTCATCAGAGAAAATAACTTTACCCCAGTCCTCAGCAGTCCACTGCCTGTACCTTTTGCAGAACATCAGTCTGTCCATGATGTTTTTTCTGGAGAGAAGTGGCTTCTTTGCTGCCCTCCTTGAGACCAGGCCTTGCTCCAAGAGTCTCTGCCTCACAGTGCGTGCAGATGCACTCACACCTGCTTGCTGCCATTCCTGAGCAAGCTCTGCACTGCTGGTAGCCCGATCCTGCAGCTGAAACACTTTTAAGAGACGGTCCTGGCGCTTGCTGGTCTTTCTTGGGCGCCCTGAAGCCTTTTTGGCAACAATGGAACCTCTCTCCTTGAAGTTCTTGATGATGCGATAGATTGTTGACTGAGGTGCAATCTTTCTAGCTGCGATACTCTTCCCTGTTAGGCCATTTTTGTGCATTGCAATGATGACTGCACGTTTTTCTTTAGAGGTACCCATGGTTAACAGAAGAGACACAATGATGCCAAAGCACCAGCCTCCTTTTAAAGTGTCCAGTGGTGTCATTCTTACTTAATCATGACAGATTGATCTCCAGCCATGTCCTCATCAACACCCACACCTGTGTTAATGGAGCAATCACTGAAAAGAGCTAAGCTGGTCTTTTTAAGGCAGGGCTGCAATGATGTTGAAATGTGTTTTGGGGGATAAAGTTCATTTTCTAGCCAAATATTGACTTTGCAAGTAATTGCTGTTAAGTTGATCACTCTTTATAACATTCTGGAGTATATGCAAATTGCCATTAAAAAAAATGAAGCAGTAGACTTTGTAAAAATTAATATTTGTGTCATTCTCAAAACTTTTGGCCATGACTGTATATATGTCCTTGTGTCGCACCAATATAGGATGGTAAGGACCTTCCATGATCAGGGGGCAATGAAGAAGGGGACGTATCTGGTGCTGGAGGCCATTGTAGTTTCCATGTTACATATGACATTATCCTATACTCGGGTCCTCGGTGTAGACGCGGCCGTGCAGTCCGTCTCTCTGTAGCTTCGCCTCTGTATTTTGCTCACTTTAAGGGAAATGTTTGCCTCTTAATGTCACCGTTTCATGGCTGGTTACAGTCTGATGCATTTTAATTGCTTCGCTCCTATGATGTGCTGACAACTTTTGCTCCCCGTAGGATGAATACTCCAAATCATTTTTTCTCTAACAATGAACACATTTTTTTTTTGTTGATGAAATATAGCAAGTACAGTTTAATTACTAGATTGCCAATCATCTGAAAACTGGTAATTACCCCGAGGTTTGGAGGACAGTTTTTTTGATTATGAGCACTTCAGTTCATTCACCTGGGCATAAGTGCCCATCTCTCTACTTCAACTGCCAATTTCGCGTTCAGCTTATTTTCTTCGAGTACATCAAAGTTAATTTCTTACCCATGGAGAACGAGACATTCTCACAATTTGCCATATGGTCAAAGAAGATTTAAAGGAACACAAGAACACAATATACAAGAAGAGACACAATACAAAGAGGCGATATGCTGTACATGATTACCTGTTGAACACAGTAATTTATGACATTTTCCCCGGCTACGTACAGATGGCACGTTAGACATAGGCAGTAAACGAACTTAGGAAGAACGGATTGTAACATAAGGAACAGCTGATCTCAGGGTTTGGGATCAGTTGTCATCACTGGGGAAAGTTGCTGCCATCCATACATATCCATACAGTACAGTGGTGGGCACAGACAGAAGAAGCCCCTGTGCAAGAACAATATTTGGGCCCTTTGCTGTCCAATAGATCACCATAATACCCAAATCTGTCTGCTTTGGAGGTATAATTGGACCCCTTACCTCTTGAGCCACAGGTTGCATCAAGATTTTGTCCGCCCCTGTGACAATTAAAAAAAAATGCTTTACAATGTAATCTATAGATGGGATGTGTCCCTATTTGAGCAGCTCTCCTCTGTGATTCATGGATTATGGTCCCTGATATGGTAAATACCCCTATACCCAAATTACAACCATGGGCTCTATTAGTGCCTGTAAAGGGGTATTCTCATCTCAGGAAGTGATAGTACAATGGCTACGGAAAATATTCAGACCCCTTTAAATTTTTCACTCTTTGTTTCATTGCAGCCATTTGGTAAATTCAAAAAAAGTTCATTTTTTTTCTCATTAATGTACACTCTTTAACCCATCTTGACTGAAAAAAACCAGAAATGTAGAAATTTTTGCAAATTTATTAAAAAAGAAAAACTGAAATATCACATGGTCATAAGTATTCAGGCTCTTTGCTCAGACACTCATATTTAAGTCACATGCTGTCCTTTTCCTTGTGATCCTCCTTGAGATGGTTCTACTCCTTCATTGGAGTCCAGCTGTGTTTAATTAAACTGATAGGACTTGATTTGTAAAGGCACACACCTGTCTATATAAGACCTCACAGCTCACAGTTCATGTCAGACCAAATGAGAATCATGAGGTCAAAGGAACTGGCCAAGGAGCTCAGAGACAGAATTGTGGCAAGGCACACATCTGGCCAATGTTACAAAAGAATTTCTGTAGTACTTAAGGTTCCTAAGAGCACAGTGGCCTCCATAATCCTTAAATGGAAGAAGTTTGGGACCACCAGAAGTCTTCCTAGACCTAGCCATCCAGCCAAACTGAGCAATCGTGGGAGAAGAGCCTTGGTGAGAGAGGTAAAGAAGAACCCCAAGATCACTGTGGCTGAGCTCCACAGATGCAGTAGGGAGATGGGAGAAAGTTCCAAAAAGTCAACTATCACTGCAGCCCTCCACCAGTCGGTCCTTTATGGCAGAGTGGCCTGAAGGAAGCCTCTCCTCAGTGCAAGACATATGAAAGGCTGCATAGAGTTTGCTAAAAAAACACATGAAGGACTCCCAGACTATGAGAAATAAGATTCTCTGGTATGATAAGACGAAGATAGAACTTTTTGGTGATAATTCTAAGTGGTATGTGTGGAGAAATATCCAGCATGAAAACCTCTTCCGGATTGCTCTGGACCTCAGACTTGGCCAAAGGGTCATTCCACATCAAGTGGACCAGTTTTAAAAATCGTCCCCACTCGACCTTCTCCGATTTTGTTGAAAATTTATAAGGATGTACATGTATGTTTGAAAAGAGGTTCTGTAAATTTTTAGGGCCAGATCTCAAATACATTGGGCACTGTTGACCTTTCACTGGAGGTTCCACCAAGCCTTCGGCTTCAGCTAAGAGGATTTTGCAAACTTTGGCGCATAGCCATTAGAGTTCTATACTGGCTATGATGCTGAAATTTGGCATACTAGCTCAACTTTTGCTGCTAAACACAATAAAATTATTACCGGCTATGACAAAACAATATTTCGGCCGCAATTTTGTGTCAAAGTAGCTTGTAAAACGCGTCACATAAAATTTATGCCAAACTTTGCCCATATATAACTCAAGACCAAAAACCAATAGTAACTGGTGCTTTGCCCTGTACACCAAACATCTACATGACTTTGCATTGCTGCAATATCACGGTCAAACCATATGTATTTGTGGAAATATTCACACCCACATATGATGAAAAACTTAAAAAAAAACGAATTTTACCTATTTTTAGGTCAAATTTCTCAAAAAGGGTACCCCTAAAATATATTAATTCTGATATCATTAGAAAGAGCACATTTTTCTCTACAAGGATCATTGGGTTTTTTTTTTGGAGTCTCTCAGTTTAAGAATGAAAAATGCCACTGAACATGGTGTTATTTATTCGCGTAGTGCATTGATTTTGTGTTTGATTTTCAGATTCTTATCACATGTTACAGAGTTGTATTGTTGCTAGCAATGTCTATTATAATCAAAAACCTATAAACATTTTTGGTTATGAAAAGTTATTGACTATTGTTACATTTTAATGCATATATTATTTATTTTTTAGCGATGGAGAATGAAATTGATGAAGAATCGGCCCAGTGCTCTATCGGCCTTGCGAACAATTCGAAGTGCCACCTTAAGACCATTCACACCATAGCAAGGATGAGTTGAAATTGTTTACAAGCTTTGGATCGGATGAACAGAAATTGCTTCGTCGACGAGTGGGACTAAATTTTGACGAACATTCACAAATCTGTTTACACCATGAAGCTTCATTCTTGACCAAATATGAGCAGTTGCAAAAATCGTGTTGCAATCCTTTTGGGAAGAAAGGTCATAACACCAAAAAGAATTTGCGAGCTATCAATTTGTTAGCAGCTGACCAGTTTAACGAATTTACAAAGAATGATGTGAAGCCTGGCCAGAAGATGTGTGCATCATGTCGAAAAGAATTTGCTAACAGGAAAAAATCAGCTGATCCAGTTTCCTCTGAATCAGATCCAGATGGAATGGAATGTTCTCCTGAAAGTCTAAATTCATGCTTAACATCCATTGGCATCTCTCCTCTGAAATATCCACGGGTAAGCCAGCGGGATTCACTTGGATATGCAAGGAGAAAGATAAGCCAGGTACAAAATGTATTTTCTAGCAAGATTGCTTCAATTGGAGGGCTTGAGCCGAAAGACATTGAGCAAACAAAAACAGCACAGTGCAAAATGTGTCTGGATTACAATCACCTTTTGGCAGATTTGAAGCAAAAGCTGCAGGTGTCCAGTCGGGCAGAAAAGGTCCAAATCTTGACATTGGCACCTAAAAGTTGGTCCATTAAGGCTATATCAGACGAATTCAGTGTCTCTGAATGAATGGTCAAACAAGCTCGAAAGCTTAAATGTGAACATGGGATCTTAGCCTTACCTAGAATCAAGTGTGGCAAGAAAGTTTCTGAGGAAGTGAAGAAAAAGGTGCAGGCATTTTTTGAGGATGATGAATTCAGTCGAATGTGCCCTGGTAAAAAAGACTATGTATCAGTGCGAATAGCAGGAGAAAAAAAGCAGATGCAAAAGCGACTATTACTGAGCAATATGAGGGAAATGTTTGTTGCCTATCGGGATCGGAATGGCCCTGAAATTGGATTTTCCAAGTTTCGTGAGCTTCGGCCAAAGTGGTGCGTAACCGTTGGATCTGCTGGAACACATTCCGTTTGTGTGTACCATTCACCAAAATGTCAAACTAATGCTTGCAGCATGCCCAATCAATGATGACAACAAAGAGCTCATATGCAAAATGGTCTGTGGAATTGAATCCAAGGACTGTATGCTTGGCCGTTGTGATAAATGCCCGGGTCCTGAAGTTTTAAAAGAATTTCTAGTCAATGTGTTTGTCAACAGTGACCCTGAAGATATTATTGAGTTCAAACAATGGATTCACACTGATCGAGACACACTTGATACCAAACAACTGACTATAGAAAATTTCATTGAAGAATTGGTTTTGAAAATTTCTAAACTTTGTAGCCATCACTACATTGCCAAGCATCAAAGTAGCTATTTGAAATCGTGGAAGGAAAATCTGAGACCTGGAGAGCTTGTGATCCTTATGGACTTTGCTGAAAATTACTCATTTATTGTTCAAGATGCCATTCAAGGTTTCCACTGGGAAAATAGTCAAGCTACAGTACACCCATTTGTAATTTACTTCAAGGAGTTAAATGGTGAAGCTGCGCAGAACATCAGCTTGTGCATAATCAGTGATTGCTCACGACATGACACAGTTGCAGTCAACACTTTCTTAACAGTAATTGTGGAGTATCTCAAGACTCTCATCTATGGGATTCGTCATATCCACTACTTCAGCGATGGATCTGCAGCCCAGTACAAAAATTTCAAAAATTTTCTCAACTTGTGCCACCACAATGCAGATTTCAATATCAGCGCTGAATGGAATTTTTTTGGTACCAGTCATGGAAAGTCGCCCTGTGATGGGATTGGAGGGACAGCAAAGAGGTTGGCAGCTCGTGCCAGTCTTCAACGCTCAACTGAAAACCAAATACAGACCCCGGTGGATTTATTCAACTTTTGCAACGAGCAACTGCATGGAATCAAATTTTTTTCTGTTCCATAAGAAAAAATTGACGAAATACGGGTAGTTCAAGAGGAAAGGTTCAAAGATGGACATACAATTGCTGTAACAAGAGAAAATCACCAGTTTGTGCCAATTGATGACAAAAAGATTCACATTTCAAGGGTGTCAAATGACCCATCATCTTTCATTGCCCATGTAGATAGATCTGTCAGATCAGAAATGCCTTTTGTGCCAATTGCAAACCTCCAGCCAGGGCAATACATTGCCTGCATTTACGATAGGAACTGGTGGATTGGAAATATTTCTGAAATTTCAGTCGACGACCATGATGCATTAATAAATTTTATGCATCCTTATGGACCAGCTAGCTTCTTTCACTGGCCTGTGAGAAATTATACATGCTGGATTCCCGAGTAGTCAATCATTGCAATAATTCCAGCACCAGCTGCAACAGCAATGGGCTGCACGGCTATCGGCCATGGCTCCTAGGCGATGGGGCTGCCAATTCTTGAAAGACAGCATTATTACAATTCTTAATAGGATTATAATATCAATTCTTAGGGAATTGGTTGTGGTATAACCACAATGGACCAACGCAAGGGTTTGAATAGTGTTATGACCTTTCTTCCCAAAAGGATTGCAACACGATTTTTGCAAATGCTCATATTTGGTCAAGAATGAAGCTTCATGGTGTAAACAGATTTGTGAATGTTTGTCAAAATTTAGTCCCACTCGTCGACGCAGCAATTTCTGTTCATCCAATCCAAAGCTTGTAAACAATTTCAACTCATCCTTGCTATAGGTGAATGTCTTAAGGTGGCACTTTGAATTGTTCGCAAGGCCGATAGAGCACTGGGCCGATTCTTCATCAATTTCATTCTCCATCGCTAAAAAATAAATAATATATGCATTAAAATGTAACAATAGTCAATAACTTTTCATAACCAGAAAGGTTTATAGGTTTTTGATTATAATAGACATTGCTAGCAACAATACAACTCTGTAACATGTGATAAGAATCTGAAAATCAAACACAAAATCAATGCATTACGCGCATAAATAACACCATGTTCAGTGGCATTTTTCTTTTCTTAAACTGAAAGACTCCAAAAAAAAAAAAAAACAATGATCCTTGTAGAGAAAAATGTGCTCTTTCTAATGATATCAGAATTAATATATTTTAGGGGTACCCTTTTTGAGAAATTTGACCTAAAAATAGGTAAAATTCGTTTTTTTTAAGTTTTTCATCATATGTGGGTGTGAATATTTCCACAAATACATATGGTTTGACCGTGATATTGCAGCAATGCAAAGTCATGTAGATGTTTGGTGTACAGGGCAAAGCACCAGTTACTATTGGTTTTTGGTCTTGAGTTATAGATGGGCAAAGTTTGGCATAAATTTTATGCGACGCGTTTTACAAGCTACTTTGACACAAAATTGCGGCCGAAATATTGTTTTGTCATAGCCGGTAATAATTTTATCGTGTTTAGCAGCAAAAGTTGAGCTAGTATGCCAAATTTCAGCATCATAGCCAGTATAGAACTCTAATGTCTATGTGCCAAAGTTCGCAAAATCCTCTTAGCTGAAGCCGCAGGCTTGGTGGAACCTCCAGTGAAAGGTCAACAGTGCCCAATGTATTTGAGATCTGGCCCTAAAAATTTACAAATCCTCTTTTCAAACATACATGTACATCCTTATAAATTTTCAGCAAAATCGGAGAAGGTCGAGTGGGGACCACTGGTCCACTTGACATGGAATGACTCCAAAGGTTCACTTTCCAACAAGACAATGACCCTAAGCACACAGCTAAAATAACAAAGGAGTGGCTTCAGAACAACTCTGTGACCATTCTTGACTGGTCCAGCCAGAGCCCTGACCTAAACCCAATTGAGCATCTCTGGAGAGATCAGAAAATGGCTGTCCACAAACATTGACCACCCAACCTGATGGAACTGGAGAGGATCTACAGGGAAGAATGGCAAAGGATCCCCAAATCCACATGTGAAAAACTTGTTGCATCATTTCCAAGAAGACTCATGGCTGTACTAGCTCAAAAGGTTGCTTCTACTCAATACTGAGCTAAGGGTCTGAATACTTATTACGATGTGATGTTTGTTTTTCTTTTTTAATAAATTTGCAAAAATTTCTACATTTCTGTTTTTTTTCAGTCAAGATGGGGTGTAGAGTGTACATTAATGAGAAAAAATGAACTTTTTTGAATTTACCAAATGGCTACAATGAAGCAAAGAGTGAACAATTTAAAGGGGTCTGAATACTTTCTGTACCCACTGTATATTGCTAAGATGTGGCATGACTTAAAGGGGTTGGCCACACTATTTTTTTTACTTAAATTTATGTATTTTGGGATGTGTTTGGGGCTAAAAATAATTTTTGCCATTGGGCTTTATTACCAATTTGCACCATTTTGACTTTTACAGTCTCTCTATTTCCTTATATTCAACTTTAATGTAATGTGTGGTCATAAGTTATCTGAGGAGCTCAGAAAAAGACAGATAAGAAAATAGTTACAGACTTTATTGTTAGACTGTTAGAAGGAGCTCAATGATAGATTCCCAGGTAAAGAGGTCGGCCACTTTCTCTGGTTAGTTCAGCTAATTCTGACAATCTTCACAAGAAAGTCAGTAACTAAATCAAAGTTGAAGGGACAGGGAATCAATCATGGTGGCTCAGAGTTTAGCACTGTTGCTTTGGAGCATTGAGTTCCTGGGTTCAAATTCCACCAAGGACAACATCTGCAAGGAGTTTGTATGTTCTCCTGAACTTGTTATATGCTCTGGAAAAAAAACAGCTCAGGTATGTCTTGTGAAGAGGAGATAGACTGCAGGAAGTAATGTGACATAGCATACTATTCTCCGATAGAGGGGATTGAAAGTGTAGGGATAAGAACAGACAGAAAACATGGTGTAGAGCTCTGTAACAAGTGTTTTACCTCACGTCAGAGCTTAATTCAAGTCTTCACAGCTCAGCTCTGCTGTATAATGTCTTCCATATTGCTGCAGCTTGTGTCTGTGAGCAACAAAAGGGAATGCAGAACAGGGATTCCTGTTATGTTTCGGTAGCTGAGGAGAAATAGCAAAAATAGCCAAAGTAGCAATACACCAGAGAGGCTGGAAACTACTGGGTTGCAGAACCCTAAACTAACCGCAACACTAGAAGTAGCAGTGGAGCGTACCTACGGTGATCCTAGACGCCTTGTCACAGCCGGAGAGATAGCTACACCTAAAGACAGAAAGATGAAAGCTAACTGCCCCGTAGCAGAACCCCCAAAGAAATAGGAAGCCCCCAAACATGTAATGGCGGTTAGACAAGAAGAAAATACGGACATAGACAGAAAATAGAATGAGCAAACGCTGGGGCCCAATTCTGTCTAGATAGAAAGGTATAGGAAAGAAATCTGACTGCAACCCAAAAAACCCTGACAAAAAATGCCAACACTTCTGATTAACAAAAACCTGAGATCACACCATCTCTACTACCTAAATCAGATCTCTGGTGTAACACACAGCAATTCAGCAAATAAAAAGTGACCAGGAACAGAGCAAAAGTGCAAACACAAACTGAGCACAATTGCAAAGCCAGGCCCCAAAAGGGGACCAGGCTGAAGTCCACTGCAAGGCAGCAAACAAGCAAGGAAAATCCAATGTGAGGCAGTGACCGGGATCGTTTACGAGGGACGTTATATTTCTCCCAGAATGTGTACAGAGACCTATTAAAGCCATTGGAGTGCATTGCAGTCACACACACAGCTGCGGCTGCAATGCAGGAATGAAGGTGAGCAATGACCTAGTCAGACTACCTGGCTAAGGCAGATTAAGTAAAATCCGGCAGGGCCTTCATTTCTTGGAGGAGGTCACAGGAGGCAGTGGGGCGGCCTTCTCCCTCCAACCCGGGTTTTCCAGTGGCTTTTACCACAGGTCTTTAAAACTCCTGCACTAAAGATTAGTGGTGTTCTATGTTGGGATCCTGCAAGGAGCATAGCAGGAAAGCTCCACAGGACTGTGTGTAGCTGAACCCAGGCCTGGGACGGCTCTGCACCAGTCATGCTCGGTTCGGCCCGGCGCGGCCGTTGTCCCGGCAACCAGTGTTTATGGACTGATGTTAACCCGGCTGCGTACCGGAGGACTTTTCCTGTTTTACCCGTGAGTTGCTGAATAAAAGCTGTTTACTTTGGACTTGCTTGGGTCACTGCCTCAGTTACTGCACGGTGTGAACACCACCGTCTTACACCAACCAGAGGAAAAAGAACAGCGAATCACTTATCTGAATGATAGCAGGAATGCAAGCTTAGCTCCAACCAAGACCTGGAAGAACAATTGATTACCGGCAAGGCTGATGGGAGTTCAGGTCACTTATATCAGACCATTCGGACCCAGCTGAAAGCCATTCAGCAATTGGTTCATTACCCTCAGAAACCACCGAAGGGAGCCCCAGCTCCGAAGTCGCCTCAAACGCGCTCACAACAGTACCCCCCCCTTGAGGAGGGGTCACCGAATCCTCACCTGCGCAACCAGGCCGATCAGGATGAGCTCGATGATAGGCACGGATCAGTCTCCCAGCATGTCCGAAGCAAACACCCAAGAATTGTCCTCTTAACCATAACCTCTCCACTTAACCAAATACTGGAGTTTCCATCTAGCAAAACGAGAATCCTATATTTTCTCAACCACATACTCCAGATTGCCCTCAACCAAAACAGGGTCGGGAGGCGCAGCCATAGGAACCACTGGCTCGACAAACCTTCAATAAGTACTTGTGGAACACGTTATGGATCTTGAATGTCCTGGAAGAAGCAAACGGAAGGAAACCGGATTAAGAAATTCCATGATCTTATAAGGTCCAATGAACCTTGGCTTAAATTTTGGAGACGCAACCTTCATAGGGATATTTCTTGAGGACAACCAAACCAAGTCCCCCACTTTAAACCGAGGACCATCAGTCCTCTGCCGGTTGGCAAACCGCTGGGCCTTCTCCTGAGAGACAGACAACATCTCCAGTACCTGGTCCCAAATCTACTGCATTCGCTCCACAATAGAGTCAACCCCCGGACAGACGAAGCCTCCGCCTGCCCTGAAGAAAATCGAGGGTGAAACCCAGAATTGCAGAAAAATGGAGACATCAAGGTGGCAGAGCTAGCCCTATTATTAAGAGCAATCTCCGCCAAAGGCAAAAAAGAGACCCAGTCATCTTGATCAGCAGACACAAAATATCTCAAATACGTCTCTAAGGTCTGGTTTGTTCTCTCGGTTTGTCCATTGGTCTGAGGGTGAAATGCAGAGGAGAAAGATAACTGAACACCAAGTTTAGAACAAAATGTTCTCCAAAATCTGGAAACAAACTGGACTCCTCTGTCAGACACAATGTTCTCTGGAATGCCATGTAACCGAACCACGTGCTGAAAGAACAAAGGCACCAATTCGGAGGAGGAAGGCAACTTAGGTAATGGCCGAATTGTAACTCATAAGGAACGTGATAATCTCATCAACTCTGATGGTGAAGTTTCACGATCGCCCAAATGCGATCCATTTTGCGATCGCTCCTTTGTGAGTCTGCAATTTAGCCCACAATTTGGGGAAATAAAAAAGATTATCAACAAATTTCTACCGATTTTATATGAAGATGATACTCTATGTGAAATTTTACAGCCAGGTGTGAATATTATAGCCAGAAAAGCTCCATCTATAGGCAATAGGGTTTCCCCCAGTATGTTTCATGCTCATATTAAAACTGACACATGGTTAAAATTTAAGGGCTTTTTCAAATGTGGAGCAAACAATTGTAGGACATGTAGACATGCCTTAGTCACCAAATCCTTTAGTAATAATAACCAATCTGTTAGTTATGATATTAAACAGTATATCAACTGCAATTCAACACATGTAGTCTATAAAATTAATTGTGTTTCTTGCAGTTTGTCATATGTGGGGTGCACGACTAGAAAATTAAAAACAAGAATTTCGGAGCATTTATCTGATATTGGAAACACTACTAATCCCAATCGTAATGTATCGGCGGTCTCCAAACATTTCATTCTTTCTCAGGATCCAATACTACGTCCTTTCAGGTTAGCGCTATAGAAAGAGTCACTAAATCAGTACGAGGTGGGGACATCGCTAGACATTTACTGACCAGGGAAGCCTTTTGGATCTTTTCCTTAAACACGAGATATCCGAATGGATTAAACAAAAGGAATGAGTTAATGTATCATTATAATTATTGATTGTGATCTTTTGCCATATCGTGTTTTCTCTCTTCTTCTTTTTTTAATGTTTATCTTTTGCAATTTTAATGATGTTATTGTATTGTTACAAAAGGACCTTCCGACTATTTGTATCGCAATTTACCTTCTAGGACCTTTAGCTTATCATGTGATTGTCAATTTAAATCTCATTGGTCCGTGGGTTATATATAGGTCTCTAAGTTTCACATATGTATAGCAGCCTTGATGAAGATCGTCTGATCGAAACGCGTTGCTGTATGCGGCTTCCTCTATGGAGCATTTACCACTTTGTATTTTATACCGAATGGACGAATAAAATTTTGCAATTTTAAGGCGCTGGAACATTTTCTTTTCTTTGGAACTTAGGTAATGGCACAAGATGTATCATCTTGGAAAACCTATCACAGATTACCCAGATAACGGTCATTCTCTGAGAGACAGGGAGGACGGAAATAAAATCCATAGAGATATGGGTCCATGGTGTTGTGAATACCTTGGAGGCGACTTCTGAGCTGGGGCTCTCTCCGGTGGTTGCTAAGGGTAATGAACTAATTACTGAATGGCCTTCAGCTGGCTCTGTATGGTATGATATAAGTGACCTGAGTTCCCAGCAGTCTTGCCGGTAATCAATTGTTCCTCCTGCTCTTGCTTGGAGCACATCTTGCTTTCCTGCTCTCATTCAGATAAGTGTTTAGCTTTTTTTTTCCTCTGTTCGATTTTCTCTGCTGGTTTGCTGCTTGCAGTGGACTGCAGCCTGGTCCTCTTTTGGGGTTTTGCGCTGCAATTGTGCTCATTGTGTGTTTGCATTTTTGCTTTGTTCCTTTGTCACTTTTTATTTGCTGTGTTGCTGTGTGTTGCACCAGAGATCTGATTTAGGTGGTAGAGATCGTGTGATCTCAGGTTTTTTGTTAATCAGAAGTGTTGGTATTTTTGTCAGGGGTTTTTTGGGTTGCAGTCAGAATTCTTTCCTATACTTTCCTATCTAGACAGATTGGGCCCCAGCGTTTGCTCATTCTATTTTCTGTCTGTGTCCGTGTTTTCTTCTTGTCTAACCGCCATTACATGTTCGAGGGTTTCCTATTTCTTTGGGGATTCTGCTCCGAGGCAGATAGCATTCATCTTTCTGCCTTTAGGTGTAGCTATCTCTCTGGCTGTGACGAGGCGTCTAGGATCACCGTAGGTACGCTCCACGGCTGCTTCTAGTGTGGCAGTTAGTTTAGGTTACTGCAATCCAATAGTTTCCAGCCTGTCTGGTGTATTGCTACTTTGGCTATTTTTTGCAGTTTCTCCTCAGCTACCAAAACATATCACCTTGGCCTCTTGGGCACAGGTAATGGCATTAACAAACCACTAGAGCGAGAGCAAGGCTTGGAACGAGAGCAAGTCCCACAGGACTGCACAAAGTCCCTGACGTCACGAGACAAAGTAGGCCACCAAAAGGACCGACTCACCAAGTCTCTGGTACCAAAAATACCGGGATGACCAGCCAACGCGGAACAATGAATCTCAGACATCACACTCTTCCACTGTTCTGCGACAAACAATTTCCCAACAGGGCAGCGTTCAGGTTTATCCTCCTGACACCCCTCCAGAGCCAGTCTCAAATTGGGCGAGATGACGGAAAGAACTACACCCTCTTTCAAAATAACAAGAGAGGGCATCCGCCTTAACATTCTTAGTGCCCGGAAGAAAAGAAACCACAAAATTAAAACATGTGAAAAACAAGGCCCACCTGTCCTGTCTAGGATTAAGTCGCTGTCCTGTCTAGGATTAAGTGAGGACCACCACCTGATGTTTGGCTCCTTCCAGCCAATGTCTCCACTCTTCAAAGGCCCACTTCATGGCCAATAACTCCCGATTACCCACGTCATAATTACGTTCAGTTGGAGAAAATTTTCGAGAGAAGAAGGCACAAGGGTTTCTCTTAGAGGTCTCCGGATCCCTTTGGGACAAAACGGCACCTGCCCCAATCTCAGAAGCATCAACCTCCACCTGAAACGGTAGAGAAACATCAGGCTGCCGTAGAACAGGAGCAGAAATTAATCTCTGCTTAAGTTCCTGAAACGCAGAAACTGCCTCAGGAGGCCAATTCACCACATCGGAACCCTTTTTGGTCAAATCAGTCAATGGTTTAACAGTACCGGAGAAATTACCAATAAATGTAGGATAAAAATTGGCAAAACCCAAAAATCTCTGAAGAGCCTTCAATGTAGTAGGTTGAACCCAATCACAGATGACCTGAACCTTGACCGGGTCCATTTCAATAACAGACGGAGACAAAATGAATCCCAGAAATGAAACCTTCTGTACGCCAAAAAGACACTTTGATCCCTTCACATACAGTGCATTCACTCTCAAAATCTGGAACACAGTCCGAACATGTTTCACATGAGAGTCCCAGTCATTGGAAAAAATCAAGATATCATCCAAATAAACGATCAGAAATTTATCCATAAAATCCCTGAAAATATCATTCATAAAGGATTGGAAGACGGAAGGGGCATTAGAAAGCCCAAAAGGCGTCACTAGGTACTCAAAATGCTCCTCTGGGGTATTAAACGCCGTCTTCCATTCATCCCCGTGCTTAATGCGAATAAGGTTATACGCCCCCCTGAGGTCAAGCTTGGCAAACCAACTAGCACTTTTGACTCTGGAAAATAGGTCAGAAATAAAGGGTAACGGATATTGATATTTAACAGTGATTTTATTCAGGAGGCGATAGTCAATACACGGCCTCAATGAACCATCCTTTTAGGCCACAAAGAAAAAACCGGCGCCCAAGGGTGAAGAGGATGGTCTGATATGACCTTCTCCAAAGACTCCTTGATATAAGATCGCATAGCATCATGTTCAGCTACAGCTAAATTAAAAAGGCAACCTATAGGAAATTTACCACCAGGCACTAACTCAGTAGCGCAATAATAGCTCCTGTGAGGAGGTAAGGATGCAGACTTACTCTCACTAAACACATCCGAAAAATTAGTCAAAAAATCAGGGACATCCTGAGACTGGGGAGAGGCAGAAAAAACAAGAGTGTCAGTATTAACACATTGGCAGCCCCAACTGGTCACAGACACAGATTTCCAATCCAAAACAGGATTATGAGTCTGTAACCAAGGGAAAACCAGAACAATAATGTCATGCAGATTATGCAACACCAGAAATTTGCAACTCTCCTGATGATCTGGTTCAACCCTCATTATCACCTGAGTAGAAAACTGGGGTTTATTCTCCGCCAAAGGGGTAGAATCAGTGCCCAGCAAAGGAATAGACTTCCGCAGGGGTATCATGGGAAACCCACAACGTTTGGCAAAGTCAAAATCCATCAGGTTAATAGCTGCTCCTGAATCAACAAAAGCCTGAGCCGAAAATGTGGACAGGGAGCAAATCAGGGTAACAGTTAACAGAAACTTAGTCTGAACACTACCCAAGACAACTGAGCGTGCAAAACGTCTTCCCCGCTTAGGGCAGACGGAAATAGCATGAGAAGCGTCACCACAGTAGAAACAACCCATTGCGCTTTCGAAACTCATGACGCTGAGCCCCAGAAGTCAGTCCATCACACTGCATGGGCTCAGGAGCTGGCTCACAAGGCAACACCATCTCATGCACACCTCTGCGCTCACGCAAAAGTCTGTCAATTTGAATAGCCAAAGACATAGAATCAGTTAGACCAGAGGGAACAGGGAATCCCACCATAACGTCCTTTACATTTTCTGACAGACCCTTCCGAAAAATGGCTGCCAGAGCATCATCATTCCATTTGGTCAGGACTGACCACTTTCGGAATTTCTGACAGTACAGCTCAGCGTCTTCACGATCCTGATTTAATGCCAACAAGGTCTTTTCAGTTTGATCAGTGACATTAGGTTTATCGTACAATAACCCCAGAGCCTGAAAAAATACATCAACATCATTCAAAACAGGATCCCAGGTGTCAGGGAAAAAGCCCAATCATGAGGGTCGCCACGCAGCAGAGAGATGACAATTTGAACCTGCTGTGCTGCGTTCCCTGAGTACTTAGGTTTCAGGGCAAAAAACAACTTAGTTATTTTTGAAATTCAGAAATTTAGACCAATCCCCCAAAAATAAATCTGGTATGAGGATCCTAGGTTCCATAACCGGCAACCTAGCAAGATAGGTAGCAATGCTGTGAACCTCAGTGGCAAGCCGCTCCACACGGCCAGACAACTGTGCAAACTCCATTGAGGACAAAAAAAATTCCTCCTCAGCACCCAGAGAAAAAGAGGGAAAAAAATGCAACAAACAGAAAAAAAAAATTTCTGACAACTCCCTTTTTTTTTTTTTTCTTCCTTTTTTACTATTTTTCCCTTCTGTTGAGTACCATATAATTTTCAGTGTGGCCGGTAATACTGTTATGTTTTTCGGTAGCTGAGGAGAAATAGCAAAAATAGCCAAAGTAGCAATACACCAGAGAGGCTGGAAACTACTGGGTTGCAGAACCCTAAACTAACCTCAACACTAGAAGTAGCAGTGGAGCGTACCTACGGTGATCCTAGACGCCTTGTCACAGCCGGAGAGTAGCTACACCTAAAGACAGAAAGATGAAAGCTAACTGCCCCGTAGCAGAACCCCCAAAGAAATAGGAAGCCCCCAAACATGTAATGGCGGTTAGACAAGAAGAAAATACGGACACAGACAGAAAATAGAATGAGCAAACGCTGGGGCCCAATTCTGTCTAGATAGAAAGGTATAGGAAAGAAATCTGACTGCAACCCAAAAAACCCTGACAAAAATACCAACACTTCTGATTAACAAAAAACCTGAGATCACACGATCTCTACCACCTAAATCAGATCTCTGGTGTAACACACAGCAATTCAGCAAATAAAAAGTGACCAGGAACAGAACAAAAGTGCAAACACAAACTGAGCACAATTGCAAAGCCAGGCCCCAAAAGGGGACCAGGCAGAAGTCCGCTGCAAGGCAGCAAACCAGCAAGGAAAATCCAACCAGAGGAAAAAAAAACAGCAAATCACTGATCTGAATGATAGCAGGAATGCAAGCTGAGCTCCAACCAAGACCTGGAAGAACAATTGATTACCGGCAAGGCTGATGGGAGTTCAGGTCATTTATATCAGACCATTCGGACCCATCTGAAAGCTATTCAGCAATGGTTCATTACCCTCAGCAACCACCGGAGGGAGCCCCAGCTCTGAAGTCGCCTCAAACGTGCTCACAACAGATTCCCCTCATTGGGCGGTCTATGTGAAACAATTTTTGAAGCTCATCTCACCCCCGCAGTTCCCAGTTTATTGAAAATTACAGATGGAGCCTGCAGAGAGGAAAACTGGTGAGAGTGCATGATACATAATGGCCAGAAGCGGTGTTATTCCTCATGAACACAAAAGTTGCTTGAAAGCTCAGTTATCCTTTTAACTTCACAGTTGTACAAGTGGCAAATGAAAATGCTTTGATATACTGTTTGTGGTAAAATATTTTTCTGTTTTCTGCATATGATATTTATCTACCATAGTTTTATAGTTAATAAATTTCCCCCTCCATTTCCAGTATAATATGTGACCCCTAAACTCACACTACGACCACCTGCGAGCAAAACCCCAGTCTCCTCCATCTATAATGGAATATTGTGTTCTCATTGATTTGTAAGCCAAGTTACATCCTCGTGAACCACGTTTGCAGCAAGTTTGTACCAAGTTTGGAAGTTATCCCCTATCCATACTATAAAGGAATATCTTTACGAGCATCGGGGGTCCGACTATAGAGACTATTCTTCTCAGGATCAACTGTATAGTTAATCCTAAAAATAATTTCCTCTTTGGGATCATGGGAAAAAAACATTCCTTTTATCTATGTGAGACATTGGATTTTTAGGTAGAGAGGAGATCTGGATGAGAAATTGAGGACAACATTTATGAAAGTTGCCAGGTTAAAATAAAATGAGACTTTTAGGTGTTATATAAAGAAGTGCTCCAAATTTACAGTAAAAAATTGCTAATGGATGACTTCATTGATATATTTTTAATGCTGGATTGTTATACATCCAGTAGAAGAACTTCTTACACATACATACTTGTGAATTATATGACCAGCACAGAGGCTGTTACAGCAGTAGGCTTTTCAGGGAACGGTTACTTTACATGTGATAAACCCTATCTGCTGTATTATATTTGTGTATTCTTTACATGGTTTAGTCTGTACCATGAGATGAAAATGAATGTTTTGTTATATCCTCTAGTAGACACGATTCCCGTTGTCCCGTTGGCAGCTCTGCCTTTTAGGGTCATGACAGTCCCATAGTGTTGGTAGTGTGTGTTTAGTGAGCACGGTCTATGTATGAATTCCTATGGCTTCTGTTGTCAGTTTCTGGGACTTGTTAACGTTTTCAGACATTGCAATGAGACAAGTGCTGTACATCTCTTGTGAGCTCTGGTTTTCCACTGACGTGATATACCTCACCTAGTCCTACACTAAATCCTTGCAGATGAGAAAAACACAACATGCTTGACTTCAGATAGCTAATAATAGGTTTATCTAACCTCTCAGCTAGAAAGATCTGGGTGAGGACTTCCTTCCCTAAAGGAATCCCACATATACACAATAGCATCTGGAGTAAACAGGATCTTTCCCATGATCGCCATCCTTGGGATTTTAAGAGAAATGGATCATTGGTCCTAGTGATATGTCTAAAAGCATAGTTACATTCTTCTCTAACCTTATTCTGCAGTGGTGACATCACAACTACAGCACAAGTGAACACTGCAGGCAATCACTGAGCTGAGTGGTTCATGCAGTCCAGTGAGTGGCTGCAGTGGTCATTTGTACTGTAGATGTGATGCCACTGCTGCAACCTATCATCACGGACCAGAGAAGAAAGTGACTATGTACTAAACATATCCATGTTGACTATAGAAGGGCGTAACTAAGCTTAGAAAACCCATTTCATGCTGTCAGCAATGGCGCCACACAGAAAAGAAATGTCACAGGACTTGAGAAAGAAAATAATTACTTTGCACAAGAACGATGAATACTACAAGAAGATTAGCTAGGCTTTACTTATAACTCAAATTACTGTAACAAAAGTGGTACTAAAGATGGACCTACAACCATCTCACAGAGACATCCATGCTGAACATGGAATCGACATGAAAGTTCTCTGCAGTTAACTAAAGAAGTACAAGAAAGCCACACCGGGGTGCTACGAGTGCCCTTGGTAAACAGGTCACTTTTCCAACTTCCAACATGACAATAATCCAAAACATAGGAAAGATGTGTATCTTCGTACCGTGTTAGCCAGTAGATAGAAAAATATTTAGACTTGAGAGTCCACTGAGGACTCTCAAGTCTAAATATTTTTTTAATCCAAAACACACATTTAAGGCCACTGTTGCATTTCTGAAGAACAGGATGAAAGTCATTCAGCGTCCAAATGTTTCCTAATCTGAACCAAATCGAACAACTATGGGGAATTCTGAAGAGACAATAGCAGCATCATTCTCCATCCTACATCCAGGCTCTAAAATATGTCATTCTTGAAGAATAGAAAAAAGGTTGAGGTTGCAATATATCGACAAGTTGTTCATTCCATGCCTAGACTTGTTGCTGTCCTTAAAATCATGGGGGTCATGCAAAATTCTAGATGTAGTCGTTTTTGATGTGGGGTGTATTCATTTTTGCAGCAACGATTTTGAGTAAATCTGAACATGAAACATATTGTTAAACTTTCAGGTTATTGGTTAAAAGAAGTTCAATGAAACTCCGTCTTGTCAAAATTTTGTAAATAGTTCTTGGGTTCAATGAGATCTTGATTAGAATCTTACTTTTCAAAGGGAGCGCACACATTTATGCTGAGCACTTTGTGTTAGGGTTGGCGGATCGCCCAAATGAAATATATATAATAATAATAGGTGTGTTCTCAACCCGGGGTCCACCGTGCAGAGATGGAACCTGCTGCTAAGCAATGGCGAAACAAGGCGGCGGTTGAACGCCGACAACACGCGGGTTAGATGTCACCTGGTATGAACAACAGCAAACTCTGTTATTTCACAGAGCCGCCGCAACAAAGTAATAGAGCGCTGTTCCCTGTTACACGTCACAGGACACAGCTGATATGGTGCTAGCGAGGTCTCTAGGCTCAACCCCTAGAATGCGGGGACTTGAGTCTAACCAGACCCCAATGCGCACGGCGTTGCACAAGCGATGCCACTACTTGGCGCTCAGTGGTAGCAAAACACAGCTAACTAAAAAACATGAGCAAAAAGCTCAACTGACCGCAGAGAGATACCAAAAGATGTGTGCCAGGGCACGTGGATTGACTGTGCCCTGTAAACAGCCCATGCTAAGCGGCACACGTGGCCGAGACAGGCGCCAGGTCAAGCCGAGTAAAAACCTGCCTGACTAAGGAACACTAGACGGTCATACACGCCGACAGTGCGGCAGGTTCTCGGCCCAAACTCCCGTGCATACACAGAGTGGTAACGTATCCACTCGCTCACACACCACATGGTTTATACTAGCGTGCGGCCGTGCGATCCTTTTATAACCGCAGCCTTCCGGGACCTTGCTGATAGCCCAATCCGAACTGCTTGAGGACCTGAGCATGTGACCTCCGACCACCAATGAGCGGTCGTCTCACGAGCATGCTCAGTTGGAGAAAAGCAGGACTTAGTCCCAGGAACGTCTGCTCTCTGCTGACTAGTGCTGGTTGCTATAGCTGAACCTGGGGCGGCAGCAGCAACCAAACGCATAGCATTAGCCTGAGCAAGACGTTGGGACCGACGTTTCCGCTGAGCAGGATTCTCTGCGGCCGAAGAAGAATGGGAGACTGCAGAGGACATGGCTCGAGATTCCACCTGTGCAGCGGCTGGCTCTTGACGCCTAACACTTTATATGTGTATATATACCGTATTTTTTGGGCCATAAGACGCATTTTATTTCCTCCAAATATGGGAGGAAAGTGTTGGTGCGTCTTATTGTCCAAATGTAACATGTGGGGAGGGGGGCATCAGCGGAGTGGGATTGCACTCACAGGAGGCAGGAAAATGTCCCCGCTGCAGGAATCCGGCTCTGGGGAAACTACGTGGTCCCGGTGCTTAAAGTGAAGTGAATATTTATTAGCCGCTTCCCCGGCGACCTGTCAGTGCCGAGCAGTGGGCATGGAGTAGCAAATGAATATTCCTGCACTTAACAACGGACCCACATGGTTTCCCCAGCGCCGGATTCCTGCAGCGGCTGGGGAGATCGTGTGTCCAGTGGAGGAGGGGGCAGGAGCAGGGTGCCACAGGAGGGAGGGATACTGCATACCTGACGGCACAGCCCGGGCTGTGCTGTTGCTGCCTGAGTGCCCCGGTATAGGACCTGTATGAGGTCATGAAGAGAGCGGGCAGGAGCATCACATGACCGCATAGAGCCCTTCCTCTTCATTATGTCATCAGGTCCTGCAGACACGCACTAGAATCTGCAAGCTTCTTCTTACATGACCTGTGAAGAGACAATAAGATGGAGGGCTCTGTGCGGGGATGTCATGCTCCAGCTCTTCATTACTTCACAGCGTGGCTGGCTGGCTTCGGGACCTTCACAAGTAAGAACTAATTAAAATTACAACACATAAAAATGCTCTCTGCCACTCCTGTGGGGAACTATAACTCCCAGCATGTCATAGGATCTGCAGGACATGCTGGGAGTTATAGTACTCCCATGGGATCTTAAAGCAGCACCCCAGTGTTATTTTTCAGTGCTGGAGTGGTGCTTTATATATAAGCCCTGTGCCTCCATTCTTATACTCACCCTCCAGCACCTTCATATAGTACTTTACAGACACCACACTGTTCCCGCAGCACCATCTTCTACCCGTAGCTTCCAACATAATATACTATTATATATATTAACCACACATATAATAGTATGTTATTAAATACTTTACCACATGTTTTGCTTCAAATATTTTTTTCCCTACTTTCCACCTCTAAAACCGGTCTAGTCTGGTGCGTCTTATAGTCTGAAAAATAAGGTATATACAGTGGGGAATAAAGTATTTAGTCAGCCACCGGTTGTGCAAGTTCTCCCACTTAAAAAGATGAGAGAAGCCTGTAATTGACATCATAGGTAGACCACAACTATGAGAGTCAAAATGAGAAAACAAATCCAGAAAATCACCTTGTCTGATTTGGCAAGATTTATTTTGCAAATTATGGTGGAAAATAAATATTTGGTCACCTAAAAATATGCATGATTACTGGCTCTCACAGACCTGTAATTTCTTCTTTAAGAGGCTCCTCTGTCTTCTAGTAATTGCACCTGTTTGAACTTATCAGTATAAAAGACATCTGTCCACAACCTCAAACAGTCACCCTCCAAACTCCACTATGGTGAAGACCAAAGAGCTGTTAAAGGACACCAGAAACAAAATTGTAGCCAGGCACCAGGCTGTGAAGACTGAATCTGCAATATGCAAGCAGCTTGGTGTGATGAAATCAACTGTGGAAGCAATAATAAGAAAATGGAAGACATACAAGACCACTGATAATCTCCCTCGATCTGGGGCTCCACGCAAGATCTCCCCCCGTGGGGTCAAAATGATCACAAGAACGGTGAGCAAAAATCCCAGAACCACACGGGGGACCTAGTGAATGACCTGCATAGAGCTGGGACCACCGTAACAAAGGCTACCATGAGTAACACACTACGCCGCCAGGGACTCAGATCCTGCAGTGCCAGACGTGTCCCCCTGCTTAAGCCAGTACATGTCCGGGCCCATCTGAAGTTTGCTAGAGAGCATTTGGATTACCCAGAAGAGTATTGGGAGAATGTCATATGGTCTGATGAAATCTAAGTAGGACTGTTTGGTAGAAACAAAACTCGTGTTTGGAGGAGGCCGATTGTTGAGTTGCATCCAAAGAACACCATACCTACTGTGAAGCATGGGGGTGGCAACATCATGCTTTGGGGCTGTTTCTCTGCAAAGGGACCAGGACGACTGATCCGTGTACATGAATGGGGTCATGTATCGTGAGATTCTGAGTGCAAACCTCCTTCCATCAGCAAGGGCATTGAAGATAAAACATGGATGGGTCTTTCAGCATGATAATGATCCCAAGCAAACCACCAGGGCAATGAAGGAGTGGCTTCGTAAGAAGCATATGGAGATCCTGGAGTGGCTTAGCCATAGAAAACCTTTGGAGGGATTTGAAAGTCCATGTTGCCCAGCGACAGGCCCAAAACATCACTGCTCTAGAGGAGATCTGCATGAAGGAATGGGCCAACATACCACCAACAGTGTGTGGCAACCTTGTGAAGACTTACAGAAAACGTTTGACTTCTGTCATTGCCAACAAAGGATATATAAGAAAATATTGAGATGAACTTTTGTTAATGACCAAATACTTATTTTCCACCATAATATGCAAAATACATCTTGCCAAATTAGACACAAGGTGATTTTCTGGATTTGTTTTCTCATTTTGACTCTCATAGTTGTGGTCTACCTATGATGTCAATTACAGGCTTCTCTCATCTTTTTAAGTGGGAGAACTTGCACAATTGGTGGCTGTCTAAATACTTTTGTTCCCCACTGTATATTGCTAAACAGTCAGAGATCAACAGTATCTATTTTGGTTCGGTTCCTAACTTACGTGGCCAATGTTAGATTTCTGACACACAGTCAGTTACATTGTGTCATGCGTCCAACCGATTCCTAATAATGTAAACTATTAGTGACGATACAACGGAGCCGCCGTTACCACCTGCTCGCCTGCTATACAATTGCTGGAGAAATGATTTCTTTCCTACTGTTTCCTTAGCTTATTACGTATTATCTGAATTGTTTATGAGAGTGTAATTACATTATTGATTACAATCTGCGACATAAATGTTCTCCTCTATTCTGTTCCGCAGGAAATGACCTATTTCTGGTCGCAGTACATGAATTGGGTCACGCATTAGGATTGGAGCACTCCAATGACCCTACTGCAATCATGGCTCCTTTTTACCAGTACATGGAAACCGACAACTTCAAGCTACCTACTGACGATTTACAGGGAATTCAGAAAATATATGGTAAGACTGGATTCAGTTCTCTGTATACCGTAGGTACATTGTCTAGAAACAGCTGCGTATGATCATACGCTTGAAGTAATATTGTGACGAAGGATTGGAAGCCTCATGAAATTGTTGATGGCGGCTATAGTTGTGATTTTTCTTTATACTTTACAGCGGTTATGGACCCTAATTATTAAATAGTCAGCTGATGGTAAAGTTAATCCATTTGGGTTGGGCTCAAATAGGACCCTTGATTCCAACATAGAGCCGAACATCAAGGCTGAATTATGGGGTAGATACAAACACGGCACAGCTATATATTTCATCTAGTTACAAACATCTAATAAACTGATTAAATTCCAAAAAATTGATCTTCTACACAGAAAGAACATGGATCACAGGTATATATAAATCTGATACATGCTGTACAGTAAAATATCACTAACATTCAGCTGTCACTTAAAAAAAAAATTGACATGTCATAGAAACATGTCAGAAGCTTTGTTTTTGGGATTCCTGGTATGTTTTGACCCACATCGAAGAAACTAAGGAACTGAGGGTTCATGTGAGCGCCGCTGTCATCCAAGACAGAAGATGGGACAAACAAATAGTATGTGGGAACATCTGCCATATCGAAAAACTGTGCTTCTCACCCACAGCGCAGAGTTTCTGATACGTTTCTGACATGTCAGAGGTTTTTCTAAAATAATAAGAAAAAATAATTTCTCATAATACAAGTCAATAAAATATCGCAACATTCAATTAAAGTCCAGGAGAGGTTGCAAAATGCATCACAACCACTGGCTATTCAGACATAGACGCATATAGCAAACGGATGTTATGAGATAGCAACTGCAGCCACAATTACATCGTGTGTCCAGTGCAACATGAAAAATTTGGTGAAAGGTTCTCTTTAAAGGGAACCTGTCACCAGGTTTGGCCGATACAAGTTATTGGCACCGCCTTTCAAATCTTCATCTACAGTATTCTATAATGCTGTAGATAAGCCCCCGATCTGACCTGCAAGAGAAGAAAAATAAGTTTTATTATACTTACACGGGGGGGCATCTGGTCCTATGGGTGTTGCAGGTCCGGGTCTGGCTCTTCCCATCTTCTTGTGATGCCGCCCTCCTGCTTGCTTTATAGCTCCCCAGCATCGCGCTCCTACACATGCGTACTTATCTGCCCTGTTGGAAAGTGCGCAGGTGCTGGGCCTTTTTGACCTTTTCCGTGCCTGCGCACTGTAGTACTTTCCTCTGCCCTCAACAGGGCAGATAAATACGCCTGCCCGATATACCTGTGAAGTACCTGATGCCGGGGATCCTGTGAAGCAAGCAGGAGGGCGTCATCGTAAGAAGATGGGAGGCGCCGGACCAGAACCTGCGACACCCATCGGACCGGACCGCCCCCGGGTGAGTATAATAAAGCTTATTTTTCTTCTTTACAGGTCGGATAGGGGCTTATCTACAGATTATAGAATGCTGTAGATAAGCCCTGAAAGGCGGTGGCCGTAACTCATATCGGCCAAACCTGATGACAGGTTCGCTTTAAGGCAAAAAGCACTTGGGTAGTCTTATATCATCTAAAATTGACAGCAGTTAGGCCTCATTCAGATGTCCATGTTGCACGACAGTGTTTGTATCTGTTCATGGATAGAACATGTACCTATTATAATCTGTGGTGCTATTCACATGTCCTTTTTTTTTCATGGACCATGTGTCTGTGCAAAAGTCATAGAGACAAGTTCAGTTTTTTACAGTAACACAGTCTATGGGTCCGTGAAAAACATGCACAGCCCACGGATGACTGCAAAGTATAGGAGAAGCTTTGTCGTTTGTTTCTTTATCCATCCGTGAAAAACACCCGGATCAAACACTGAAGACACCTCTGGTAAAAATGGACACATTGTTCCTGAACGGATGACATTGGTGGTAAAAACAGACAGTACACTCATGACACATGGTTCCAAATCACTGATGACATTGGTACCATTTTTTCACATACGTATTTAAAGATGGACGTGTGAAGGAGGTTCAACCCTGCAGGTTTGGGCACATCTACAAAAAAAAAAAACAGCAAGGATACTTAAAAGGGATTTACACCCAAAGCTCTGATTCAACCATTAAACAAGAAAATAAGTTCTCAGTAACTGATGGAAAAGCATTTGCCTTGTCATTGATATAATGATTATCTGCCATTCATGGTTCCCTCAGTGAACTGTAATTCCCCATAGCCGGCAGCAGTTATGCACCCCAAACCATGACACTCCCACCACCATACTTCACTGTAGGCAAGGCACACTTGTCTTTGTACTCCTCACATGGTTGCCTCCACACACACGCCTGACACCATCTGAACCAAATAAGTTGATCTTGGTCTCATCAGACCATGGGATATGGTTCCAGTAAACCATGTCCTTCATCGGCTTGTTTTCATCAAAGTGTTTGCGGGCTTTGTTGTGCATCATCTTTAGAAGAGGCTTCCTTCTGGGACGACAGCCATGCAGACCAACTTGATGTAGTGTGCAGCGTATGGTCTGAGCACTGAGAGGCTGGCATCACTCATTATACGTCTACTCATGCGTCTGGATATGACGCTGAGCACGTGCACCCAACTTCTTTGGTCGACCATGGCGAGGCCAATTCTGAGTGAAACCTGTTTTGTTAAACCATTGTATGGTCCTGGCCACCGGGCTGCAGCTCAAATTCATGTTGGTGTAAAAAATGTCAGCTACTACCACAATACAAAAAAATAAAAGTTCCTTTGATAAATCCCAAATGATGAATTGACCCCATAGTTCTCACTATGTTTGTGTGAGTTTCCTCAAGGCATTGAAACAACAGACCATTTCATATCTCCTGTATGTCGATGTCTCTGCGAGTCATGTTGATATCGACTAGATTCTTGATGATTTTACTCACACATAATTTCCCAGTAACACATTTACTATTTCTACTGCTGCCTGTATATCATTATGCCACGTGGACTCTCAGCCAAGAAATCATTTTCATGTGTTGATGAATTGCGGTCTGTTAGAAAATAGTGTTACGCTATGTTATATGGGACATGTCGCCCCTCTGCCGAGTCCGAATAGTGCACATCCTAGAACTGAGGGCCATTGATACGCTGTTTGCTGACCAGTTTCCAGGTGAAACTCTACCCTGGCTTCAGAGCTGAAATCCCTCAGGATACAACTGAATTCATTTAGATTGGCCCTGACTATGGGCGTACGAAGAAATGACACGTACTTTGCTCAATAGATAAACTATGAAGATTTGCTGAAAACGCATCGGTTCTTATTAATTCGCTCCATTATCATAACTTACCTTGCTTTTCTTATAAACCTCAGCTTTCTTTCACATTTATTTTGTGATGAGCAAGTTGAATTCTTGAGTCGCGTTCATCAGAATTATTTTTAAAAGCTTGGCATCTGTATACTTGGAGGAAAAATGGCTGCTGTCATCTCTTTCTGCTGACAGGTCACTTATTACTAAGTACATAGTACCGTTTCCAGGACCAGAAGATGGTGCATTGATGGTTACTATCAGTGATTGGATCATTGGCAAGGATAGAGCTGATCCTGATATTTGTAATGTGTGGAAATATTAGAAATATAATTTTTATATGGAGCAGAGAAAAAAATGATAGTTTGACTAATTTGATTACTTTTTATCGGGGTACGGAGTGTTTTATTTACAACTTTATTGCCCTCCCCACCAAAATGCTGGATGGATGGGGCATAAAAAGTAGCATTCAGATGAGATAGAGCATTCGCTAATTTGCCAACCTCAGTATTACATTGGCAGAATTCCACTTATTGCATTATTTTAATTTTATGTGTGAATTAATCTGAGAGTTTGTAGGTATCAGCATAATTTCCATAGTTAAAAAGAGAGCCTTTTATATTCCACAGCACTTTACAGACATTATCATCGCTGTCCCCATTGGGGCTCACAATATAAATTCCCTATCAGTATGTCTTTGGAGTGTGGAAGGAAACCCAACGGTAAACATACAAACTCCTTGCAGATGTTGTCCATGGTGGGATTTGAACCCAGGACCCCAGCGCTGCAAAGCAACAACGAAAACCACTAAGACACAATGCTGTCCAGCCATCCCTAGACTACCCAAAGAGGTGTCAATTCTCACAGCCATGGCCCAACACTCCCCCCTTCCCAAGACAGTGCTTCTCCAACATTGACTTTTGCCATGACATTGCTTACCCACTGGAACCTCCGCCTTTCCAGTGGTTCCTCCCAAACCTGCTGTAACGACATCCCGTCTACCAGTCACCTGATTGCTGCGGACAATCACTGGCCACAGTGGCGATGTTTGCATGTACAGTGGGTATGGAAAGTATTCAGACCCCTTTAAATTTTTCACTCTTTGTTTCATTGCAGCCATTTGGTAAATTCAAAAAAGTTCATTTTTTTTCATTAATGTACACTCTGCACCCCATCTTGACTGAAAAAAAAACAGAAATGTAGAAATTTTTGCAAATTTATTAAAAAAGAAAAACTGAAATATCACATAGTCATAAGTATTCAGACCCTTTGCTCAGTATTGAGTAGAAGCACCCTTTTGAGCTAGTACAGCCATGAGTCTTCTTGGGAATGATGCAACAAGTTTTTCACACCTGGATTTTGGTATCCTCTGCCATTCTTCCTTGAGGATCCTCTCCAGTTCTGTCAGGTTGGATGGTGAACGTTGGTGGACAGCCATTTTCAGGTCTCCCAGAGATGATCAATTTGGTTTAGGTCAGGGCTCTGGCTGGGCCAGTCAAGTGTGAAGTATCCACAATCAGTGATGGTTTGGGGAGCCATGTCATCTGCTGGTACAGGTCCACTGTGTTTTATCAAGACCAAAGTCAGCGCAGCCGTCTACCAGGAAATTTTAGAGCACTTCATACTTCCCTCTGCCGACAAGCTTATTGGAGATGGAAATTTCATTCTCCAGCAGGACTTGGCACCTGTCCACACTGCCAAAAGTACCATACCTGGTTTAAAAGCAACAGTATCACTGTGCTTGATTGGCCAGCAAACTCACCTGACCATAACCCCATACAGAATCTATGGGGTATTGTAAAGAGGAAGATGAGACACTAGACCCAACAATGCAGACGAGCTGAAGGCTGCTATCAAAGCAACCTAGGCTTCCATAACACCTCAGCAGTGCCACAGGCTGATCGCCTCCATGCCATGCTGCATTGATGCAGCAATTGATGAAAAAAGAAGCCTCAACCAAGTATGAGTGCATTTACTGAACATACATTCCAGTAGGCCAACATTTTGGATTTTAAAATCATTTTTTCAAGCTGATGTTATAAAGTATTCTAATTTACTGAGATAATGGCTTTTGGGTTTTCATTGGCTCTAAGCCATAATCATCAACATTAACATGAACATGAAATAGATCACTCTGTGTGTAATGACTATATAATATATGAGTTTCACTTTTTGCAGTGAAGAACTGAAATAAATTAACTTTTTGATGATAGTCTAATTCTGTGAGATGCACCTGTATATGATTCTTCTTAATTCTATATAGCATACACCCCAAACAGTCTATACTACTATGAAGGATTTTCCCTGAAACAGGTCACAATTTGGGCAGGAGTTTCTGGGGGCTTTGTGAGCGTTACTAGAGGCTGGCCCACCACCTATGTAACATTTATTGCCTATCCAGTAAGTAGAAAACCCCTTATAAGCGGTTTTCTCAGAAAGACAGTCCCTGTACATATGCCCTCTTAGGCTATATAGAGAGCATGCATGGAGAGCTGCTATTTATACTGACTCAAGTCATGTTCAATGATGTCGGGAGCAAGATTCGAAGCGAGACCAGGGTCACTTTTAGAAAATGGTTGTTTCTGATTGGAAAACTCATTGTACTCATTGTATTTTTTTTTTCTATTTAGGATTTTTTTTTTTTCATTTTAATTTTCTACTTTATTATTTTATTTGTCTAACTGAACCGTATCTCCATTGCGTGATATGTTGTAAACTACTGTAGTGTATTTATACTTCTATGAATTTATTCTTAGGTCCGCCTGAAAAGATCCCTACACCAACAAAACCTCTTCCTACAGTGCCACCACATCGGCCTAACCCACCAGCAGATCCTCGTAAGAATGACAGACAACCTCGACCTCCTAGGCCTCCAAATGGAGGAGACAGGCCGTCATATCCAGGAGTAAAGCCTAACATCTGTGATGGCAATTTCAACACTTTGGCAATATTACGCAGGGAAATGTTTGTCTTTAAGGTAAGATAAATATTTATATATGTTCACACTTTGGTTCCAAACACTTTACAATTAATTTTCATTACAAAGGCGCTCTGTCTTCATAAAGAAGAGTCACATGGAAGTCTAGTAATTTTTCAAAAATCTCTGAGGCCTTTTCACAATGAGCTGCCTCCTCTTGTGGCCTCCTCCTGCTTGTATCTTTGCGTTACTGGTCATGGGAGGGAAATTATTCTGGCATTTCAACGCATAGATGGTGATATGGGTTGGAAGGGGCTGTGCGGAATACTAGAGGTGAGTGACAAACTGCAAAAATGTCCCTATTTTTTGTTTTCATGGAAGAACTAATTGGACTGTTATTTATAAACCTTTCATTCTATGAAGACATTTCGGCATTAGAAACACAAAGATATTGAGTCCACATGTTGCTCTCCTCTTGGTTTCCTTAGGCCGTAGATTTCTTTACTTAAGGCCTCATTCACACACCAGTATTTTTGATCAGTTTTTCATCATTATTTGTTTGTCAAAACCAGGAGTGGAACTTACGAATAAAAACTGTAATTTAAAGATTCACTCCTGTTCTGTGTTTTGGAGACATCCTGGTTTTGGCATACAAACACTGACGTGTGAATAAAGCCTTAGGGTACGTTCCCACGGTCAGTATTAGGCAGCGCTTTGGACGCAGCACATGTCCGCTCTGTCCAAAGCGCTGCCGGCTTTTGTACGCACGGTGATTCCTCATGTGTTCATTGAACCGTTCGGAATCACTGCATCCTATATATTGTACGGGTGACTTTATTTTACGGAGACTGAACAACGCGCCGCATGTGCGTGTACGCAGGTCAGCCGGAGGCGTCCTTGCACGCATAGTGGACATGGGATTTCATGAAATCCTATTCACTATGCGGTAGCATCTGGCCGCTGCGGGTTGTACGCTGCAGATCTATGCAGTGTCCAACCCACAGCGTTTACTGACCGTGGGAACATACCCTAAGACATATTTTCACCTACTTTAGTCCCATCCCTCCTCTACCAGTGTCTCACTCTCCCCACTTCCTCGTCTCACAACTTGAGTGGCTTTTTAAAGCTTGTACAATACTTCAGAGCTGTATTCACAATTCTACTTGTTTGAAAGTTGAAATATCCCAGTATTCCCTGCTGGCTGCATGGTGCACACTGAGATGATGGCTTTTGGAAGTTCAGTAAGGAAGAGAGCGCAACCTATGAGTCTACTATTCATATACTACTCTATATGTACAAATCGCAAACAATAAGCGGTGAGACACTGGGCTTTTGTGTCAAACATCTATCTATTATTTTTACTTCTTATTTTGGAGAAGTGTCTTCCTGTGAAGGGTAAACTGTCTTGAGGGCATTTTTCGGAGCTGTTTAACATTATGGTGTTTTCTGCAGTAAGCTTCTTCCCAGAGGCATCCAGTGCTCAGTGTGAGATTCCAGATGCAATGTAGCTCATCTCTTAAGGCACCACTCCAGCAGTTTTTTTTATTTCAGCTCTGGAATGGTGCTACTAATCTAAGTACCTTGACCTTAGTGTTATACTTACCAGTCACGTCTTCAGCTGTTCCTGGCATGGCACTGGTTCCATGCCACCATCTTGTGACAAAACTTCTGACTGACCAGAAGTCAGAGGTTACAGTCACGAGCTTTCAGTGTAAGTCTGTGACAATCTCGTTCTGTCCTCTTTCTGGCTCTCATAGACTTGCATTGAGTATCGACGTCTAGATCGCCCCACAAACACTCGAGAGATCCAGCAGGTCACAACCTGCAGAAGAAGACCGGAGCCGCGCCAAGAACAGAAGAAGATGGCGGCTGCGGAGTATAAGACTAAGTGCACACGTCAGGAATTTGTGCAGAATTTTCCTGAGCAAAACCTGACTTTTTTTTGCGTTTTTGGTGCATTTTTTTTCGCGTTTTACCGCGATTTTTCCCTGAACTTTCTAGGTCAATAATATAGCGGGAAAAACGCTAGAATTCCGTGAAATTAATGAACATGTTGGTTCTTTTTCCGAGATGCGTTTTTTTCGCGGAAAAAAGCGCACCATGTGCACAAAAATTGCGGAATTCATTCTAAATGATAGGATGCTTAATTCATGCGTTTTTGACGCATTTTTTCCCGCGAAAAAACGCAAATAATCCTGAACGTGTGCACTTAGCCTAAGACTAGGGCAGGGAACCTATATTAGTGACACCACTTTAGGGAGTAAATTAACACCAGAACTATCCACTACCCTCAAATAAAAATACAAGAAACATGGCAGCTGGGGCAACACACAGCAAACCAGCTGAACCCAACCTAATAGAATACGAGAGAAGAATTTGATATAAGGTTTATCATAAGGTAGCTAATAAAATTGCTTTTGTTATATTTTTATTTTAAAAAATGCCGTATCTCACTCATTATTCCAGTACAGTCTCATTATGGTGGTTTTTCATATTACAGCACTATGGCTGACTACATTATATTGAATTATATGAGAGGCGAGGTGTAAATCTCCTTCAGTAACGTCTTGTCTCAATGATTTCCTCATTGGTCTACATCGCCCAGCCAGAGTGCATTTCTACCATTTATTTTGCTTATGGGTGATAGTCCAAAACTTTTGTGCACTATGGTGTTTCGTACCCCAATCTTAATGAGGGCCGTGCGGTAATAAGATGCGTCATGTTCATTAAAAGGCGCACACTACTTAATGAATTTGGCGCATCTAATCAGTGGCGTGCGCTTGGCCACAGACAGGGCCGGACTGGCCATCTGGCAATTCTGGCAAATGCTAGAAGGGCCTGTCTGGTCTTGGCCTGCCTTGTCTGCTACATTGTTAGCAGAATCTATGTTCTCAAGACACCTATACTGCTAAGAGTTGTGATGGAGCACAAAGTCACTGACTCCGTCACTTACCCCAGCAGGCCATGGGTTTCATTAGAAATATTGGTCTTGTAGCAAATCTTGCTT
Organism: Oophaga sylvatica; assembly: GCA_033576555.1. NCBI lineage: Eukaryota > Metazoa > Chordata > Amphibia > Anura > Dendrobatidae > Oophaga > Oophaga sylvatica. The sequence continues at coordinate 389,079,476 of JARQOD010000006.1, read as the reverse complement.
TCCTTCATCCAGGGTAATATTAGTAATATATCCCATCTGGTTCTTGGGAACGAGGAAAACATGGGCCTGTGTGATTTCAAATCCCAGGGCTGAATTTCAGTCCCAGTCCGTACCTGGCCACAGATATCACTCCAGTTGACTAAAGTAACGATTCCAACATAAGGAACTCCCGTACTATTGATAAATTTGATAGGTGTGCTCTAGCTCCACCCTTGCTCTACCCGTTCTGCCAGAGTTTGGCATAAAAACTCCAAAAGTCACAAAATTCATTGTAATTTTGCAACTTTTCCAAGTTTTAAACTTAACCACTTTGATGAATTTCCCCCCTTAGTTTCAGAACAGCTGGACTGTCACAGGTTCAGCTTACACTTGGTAATTTATATTGTCTTGCATTGTCACATGTTTCGGGTTTGTCTTAAAGTTCCCCCTACATAGTGATTGACATGGACTATATGTAAAGTTTAGAAAGCAATACAGCCAAAGCACTTGATATAGGTTTAATGGGAATGTCTGAGTGCAATGAGAAGGGATGGAACAACTGTTTGAAGACAGAACATTATTTCATACTGCGGGTGAAATAAGTATTGAACACGTCACTAGTTTTCTAAGTAAATACATTTCTAAAGGTGCTATTGGCATGAAATTCTCACAACATGTCTGTAGCAATCTATCTAATCCACACAGGCAAAAAAAAAAATAAAACCATAGATGTCCATAAATTAAGTTGCGTGTAATAATGAGAAATGACACAGGAAAAAATATTGAACACAGGAAGAAAGAGAGTTGCATAAAGCCATGGAAAGTCATGACACCAGCTGAAATCTGTCAGTAACTAGAAAACAATCCTGCCACTTCAGGAAAAAAAATATCAGCTTGTTCAACCGATGGTCTATAAGAAGGTGTCTCATTACCAAGATGCCACACAAGAAACATGTTATGATGGGTTAAACCAGTGAGCTGTCTCAAGACCTTTGAAACCTTGTTGCAAAACATACTGATGGCATTGATTACAGAAGATTTTCTAAACTACTGAAGGTTCCAGTGAGCACTGTTTGGGGCCATAATCAGGAAGTGGAAAGAACATAATTTCGCCATAAACTGGCCACAACCACTTGCTCTCCACAATGTTTCAGGCAGAGGAGTGAAACTAATTATCAGAAGAAAGAAGAGGGGTCCACTGGTGCTAATACTCAAATGTATAGTGGTTTTAAGCAGCCTGCTTGGAGGACAATAACCACCTATTGTCAGATTGTTACAAAAAGAGAAAATAAACTGAAGAGATTTTAAATTTATCATCTTTACAACACATCGCACTCCTGGACTAGCAATCATATAGGTACTGCACTTTTGGTTTTATTGGTTTTAAAGCGCCACTTGGATTCCCATTTAATTATAAAAATATTTAGACTTGAGAGTCCTCAGTGGTTGATACCTTTTAATGGCTAACTGAAATATGGTAACAAATTGCAAGCTTTCGAGACTACTCAGGTCTCTTCATCAGGCGAAGACTAATACAAAATCTGAAGAATCACATATTTATACACAAAAGGACACAGGAATAATGCAATAGGTAAGACAAGTGACGTGAAGCAGAACTGTCATTATGGCAGAGGGATGAACATAAGTATTGGAACAGTTCATAGATAAGGAGTGAACGTTTTATTACCCTCTGATTGGAGTCTGCTATTGTGTTTTGATGCCCTAGAAGGTCAGAGAAGCTAAAGGGTATGCCACACTAAACGAGATCGCTAACGAGATTGCTAAAATACGTCACTATTTAGCGATCTCGTTAGTGACGTCGTTGTGTGTGGCATGTAGCAACGACGTGGCCCCTGCTGTGATCTCGTTGATCGTTCACTAGAGTTCTGGACCGTATTTTGATCGTTGGCGTCCCGCTGGTGAGCCTGAATCGCTGTGTTTGGCACCTTTGGTGAACGATGTGCGACCTCGTTGACGACGCATTAGTCAGCGGCGCAGGCGGACTTTGTTTTCTTTCCTCAACGCCCTTCAGCTCCGATTGGTGACCACAACATCACCTCAGCTATAATAACTGCGCCCCCATCCATTGTTTCCAGAGCACTTTGTGGATGACTCCAACGGTGCTTTGTGCGTTGTTGCGAGGATAGTATCGTGTGTTGGAGTTTTGCGATCCTGTTTGTGGCGCAGTGGTGGGTTTTGCGATCCTGTCTGAGTCGCTAGAGCACTTCATCTTCCCCATTTCGATTTGGATATTTAGATAAATAAATATTGAGATAAATAGTGACCACCAGTCAGTGATGAGGGGCGTGCAAAAGGTTGCGCTCAGTCACGCCTATCGAGGTCGTGATCTTTCACAGTACATGCAGTGTGGCACGTCCCAACGACCGGCAAAGTCGTTAAAGAGATCGCTAACCGCTGATGCGTCGTTAATGAGATCGTCCAGTTTGGCAGCTACTAGCGACCTTAAAACGATCACACCAACGATCTCATTAGTTTGCGTCGTTATCGTGATCGTTAGCGGGATCGTTTAGTGTGGCAGTACCTTAACACGGTACGAAGATACACATCTTTCCTACATTTAATTATAAGAAGAGTTGTCCAGGAGCCAATGACCACCTGTGGAGAGCTACAGAAAGACCTGGAATCAGTAGGTACAATTGTTTCAAAGAAAACAATAAGTAATGCACTCAACCTCCAAGACATGTATGCTCACTCAACATGCAAGACTCCATTGCTGAACAAAAAGCATGTTCAAGCACATTTAAAGTCTGCTCAACAAGATTTAGACAAGCCCGTGAAATACTGGGAGAATATAGTCTGGTCAGATGATACCGAAATTGATCTCTTTGGATGCCATAATACACACCATGTTTGGAGGCTAAAAGGCAAATCACCCCAAAATCACCATCCCAACAGTGAAGTTTGAAGGCAGAAATATCATGGTGTGGGGCTGTTTTTCTGCATCCTGCACTGGCAAACTTCTTATAACTGAAGGAAGGATGACTGGACAAATGTACCGAGACATTCTTGATAAAAATCTGCTGCCACCTATCAGGATTAAATAAAATGAGGGTGGACATTTCAGCAAGGCAGTGATCCGAAACACACAGCCAAGGAAGCTTTATTGTTTTCAGAGAAAAGAAAATTAAACTGCTAGAATGGCTCTAGGGTGAGATTAGAAAGTAACTGGAAGACTCAACATCTGTGTGACTTTCTCCCTGCAGCTGCAGACGTTTATAGATCTCTGTCTGATCACAGACGCCAATGGACAGACTAGTCGCAGGTTTCCCGGCCCGAGTCCTTGCATTGTGGTCTGTGATCAGAACAAGATCCACTGACGTCTACATGAGCCCTTAAATGGACAGCTGGAATGTGATCCTTCAGTGAACTGGTAATCTGTCCCTTTTACCACTGTCAGGACTGATTTTAGTAGTGAATTGAGAGAGGGTGATCACTACATGGGGCAGGGAGGAGAAGGGAAGAGTCTGATCATCAGTATAGAAAGAATCATTTTTCTGTAATAATAAATGTTACAAAGTTTCTTATCTCTATTCTGTTTATGCATCCAACTTTTTAAGTTTCCTGACAGATAGCGTATGTTAAGGAATAACTAAAATTTAAACTTGTTTTCGACTGATCGCTCAGTAGACCCCAATCAGTTCATAGCTTCTGTCTGTACGCGCACGCAGGCTGTAAAGCTTATGTTTTCTATTGAACACATACCTACTATGTATGCATTACCGCACAGAAGTTGTATTCTCCTGTCTGCTGAGCTGTGTATTGTTCAGGGGTCTACTGAGCGATCAGTGGGGGTCTCAGGACCTTAACCCCCACTTAGCTACAGGCAAATAAAGTGCCATTAAAAAAAATGCTCTTTTTTGTGTTTCAGCAGCCATAATGTTATTATTTATAGGGAATGTGTCATCGGAAAATGACCTACTGTTTAAATCATTTTTTTTATGTTTCATGCATTTAAAAAAAATGCCAATGTCTTTTTTTTCACATCACAATCTTAATTAAAAAAGTAAAATTAGTAATCTTGCAATTTTCACACTGGCCACTGGATCTCTATTAGTCTCATACTTTCTATCCTTTCAAAAAGAGTTGATAGCAGTTGCTGTCACAATTCCTCCGCTAAGAGACTGTTAGGTTCTGTGCACACTTCGCGTTTTTAGATGCGTTTCCACTGTGTTTTTCAACGTGCGGAAACGCATCCAACCCGCAGCACAGTGCACATGCAATGTAATCCTATGGGAACCGCAGGTCTGCTGTGCACATGCTGCGGAAAAAAACGTGCGGTTTCACCGCGCTTTATTTTCCGCAGCATGTCAATTCTTTGTGCGGAACTGCAGCGGTTCGGCACCCATTGACTTGCATTGAGTCGGGCACTTCCGCAGCAAAACCACAGGTCTAAAAAAGATCTGCGGTTTTGCTGCGGGTGAAACCGCTGCAGTTCGGGAGGAGGGAAGTGTGTGGGCGGAGTGTGAGTGTGTATAGTGTGCGGCGCTAGGTGTGTGGGCGGTGCGTGGGCGTGTATAGTGTGCGGCGCTAGGTGTGTGGGCGGAGTGTGAGCGTGTATAGTGTGGCGCTATGTGTGTGGGCGGAGTCTGGGCGTGTATAGTGTGCGGTGCTATGTGTGTGGGCGTGTATAGTGTGCGGCGCTATTGTGGCGAGTGTGGCTTGTATAGTGTGCGACGCTATGTGTGTGAGCAGTGCGTGTATAGTGTGCGGCGCTATGTGTGTGGGCGGTGATTTTTGCCGGTGTCTGCATGATCGGTGTGCGGGCCTGGTGTATGTGCGGCGGTGTGCGGGCCTGTGTGCGGGATCGGTGTATGTGCGGGGCTGTGTGCGTGATCGGTGTATGTGCGGGGCTGTGTGCGTGATCGGTGTATGTGCGGGGCTGTGTGCGTGATCGGTGTGTGTGCGGGGCTGTGTGCGTGATCGGTGTATGTGCGGGGCTGTGTGCGTGATCGGTGTGTGTGCGGGGCTGTGTGTATGTCTCTGCGTCTGCAGGCATCGTCGGATGGGACTACAAGTCCCATCCGGCTATGCCTGCTACAGTGACAGTGACTGGGACAGTAGTAGTCCCATCATCCGGCTAATGTGCTGAATGTAAAAAAAAAACCACATACATTACATACATATAACATACACATGGCATACAGAACATATAACACATACATGACATACAGAACATATAACATACACATGACATACAACACATACATGACATACAACACATAGAGTATATACTCACCTATTCCCCGACGCCATCCATCTGTGTACCGCTCTGCCGCCGGGAGAGAATGACGTCACTTCCATTCATTCTCTCACGGCAATGCTGGGTGAGAAAATTCCCACGCAGCATTGCCATAAAGTGAGACAATGAACTCAGGTAACCTCAGGGATGCACTGCAGGAGCCATTGTCTCCTGTCAGTGCATCACTGGGAGGCCCTACAGAGCAGTGGCATCACCTAATGTCACCGTTCTATAGGGAGAACCGTCGTGGGACACTCGTTATTAATTGGACTGCGTCGGACAGGGAGTATATGGTTGTTTTATTTTTTACGTTTTATTACAGGAGATCGAGGGCGTCGCTTGGATCTGAGCGTATAATAAAGATATGAAAACCGTGTTGTGTTTTATTTCATTAAAATAATTTATTCTTTTGCGTGTGTTGTTTTTTAACCCTTTATTAATATAAGATTAATAATGGATAGGCGTCTTATTGACGCCTCTCTATTATTAACCGGGCTTAATATCACCTTACAATAGCAAGGTGATGTTAACCCCTTATTACCCCATATCCCACCGCTACAGGGGAGTGGGAAGAGAGGGGCTAAGTGCCGGAATTGGCGAATCATACAGATGCGGCAATTCTGGGGCGGCTGGGTGCTGGTATTTTTAGCCAGGGGGGGCGCCAATATCCATGGCCCCTTCCTAGGCTATGAATATCAGCCCGCAGCTGTCTGCCTAGCCTTTCTGGCTATAAATTATAGGGGACCCCACGTCATTTTTGGGGGGGTCCCCCTATTTTAATAGCCAGAGAAGGCTAGCTGCGGGCTGATATTCATAGCCTGGGAAGATCCATGGGTATTAACCCCTTCCCAGGCTAGAAATATTGGCCCCAGCTGTCGGCTTTCCCTCTCTGGCGCAAAAAATTGCGCGGGAGCCCACGCCATTTTTTTTCCTTTTTTTTTTTTTTTTATTAAGGCTACTTTCACACTTGCGTTTTTTAGCGCTGCGTATCGAGCGCACATGAAACGCATGAAAAATCCGCGTGCAAACGCGTGTAATCGCTGCGATATTTTGCAGTCGAATAGTGCGCATTGCTTTGAAAAAACGCAGCGATTGTATGCGATTTAAAGCGTTTTTGTATGTGTTTGCGTTTTTTCTGTGCAAAACACATGATGAAAATCCTTGAAAAATTCTTGCAACAGAACCCACCAATGGGACACCAGTGGGCGTGTCTATTGAAAATCTTAAATAGAGCCTGTTCACAGCCATTTTTTACATTTGCTTGCATTTGCCTTGATGAACATGGATCAGCTTATGCAGACTTTCTTCTTCAACCTTGATGTAGACATGGTATGGCCGGTCTTATGCCTTTGCTTGCCATGAACAAAGGAAGAGAGATAGACAGCGTAGACGGCAGCGGCGGCGTTTGTGGGTACATCCCATTGTTGAAACTCCGGGAGAGCCGTGGAGCGTATCACACCCTCTACAGTGAGCTGCAGTCAAACCCGGAGAAATTTAACGACTACACCCGGATGTCACAACAATCCTTCATGGATTTACTTGCTCGGGTACAACAATTAATAAGGAGACAGGACACCCAGCTCCGTCGGGCAATTCCTCCAGAGGAAAGACTCCTGGTGACATTACGGTATGTACTATTAATAAACGAATGCCTGCATCATTGTATTACTTATGCCATGTACTATTACAAAGATGACAGAATTATTGTTCTGCCAGCTAGTAAACAAAGACCTGCATAATTATTTAAATTGCCATTTTTTGGTTTATTAATGTTTTACAAAAACATATACATTAATAATTTTTTTGTTCTTTCTATAGATTCCTTGCTACTGGAGAGAGCCTGTCTTCACTCCACTTCCAGTACCGGATTGGTATCTCCACGTTGTCAGGAATTGTTGTTGACACCTGCCGGGCATTGTGGACTGTTCTCTGTCCGGAATTTATGCCCCTGCCCACCACCGAAAAGTGGCTAGAAATAGCAGAAAAATTCTGGACAACATGCAATTTCCCCAAGTGTTTGGGAGCAGTTGATGGAAACACATCTGCATCATCAAACCTAAAAGAACAGGCTCGGAGTACTACAATTACAAGAAGTACTATTCTACAGTTCTTATGGCCATTGCAGATGCAGACTGTATGTTTGTTGCGTAGACATTGGGGCATTTGGCCGTGGGAATGACTCACAGGCGTTTAAGAACTCGGACATGGGACGGAGGTTGTATGGAAACCAGTTTCATTTCCCCATGCCACGGCCTCTTCCCCACACCGAAGGTCCAGCAATGCCATTTGTAATGGTTGGGGATGAGGCATTCCAGATGAGCCAACACCTACTTAAAGCCTACTCCAGCCGGGACTTGGACCACAACAAAAAAAATTTCAATTACAGGCTGACCAGGGCAAGAAGAACTGTAGAGTGTGCCTTCGGTATACTGGTTTCCAGGTGCGCATTCTGGGCACAGCTATTCATCTTAAAGTACAAACAGTGGATGAAGTTGTGAAGGCCTGTGTGGTGCTACATAACTTTGTCATGGCGAAAGAGCACCCAAACTTTGAACTTGATGATGCAGCTCCTAACCCATTGCCTGAGTTCACTCAGCACCCTCTCAGGTCTTCTGTTGAAGTCAGCCAAATGAGAGACCAGTTTGCGGCCTACTTCATCTCAGATGTAGGACGGGTGGATTGGCAAGAACAAATGGTGTAAAATAATGTTCTTGTCTGTATGTTAATCAAAAATACATTTTTTTTTACTTAAATAAAATACCTCTGTTTATACCTGTACCACGTGCAGTCTGTTTTTAAATTAAAAAACAATTATGAAATGGCCAGGTTTACCAGTGAATTCATGATGCATATTTTTGGGTGCATCATGAATTTATTTGTAATCCTGACTATGTAGTTAAATATACATGCACACAAGTTGTATGACCTTTATTTAACACAACAATTAATTTGTGTCACTGTGACTTGATTTGGAACGCAGAGATAATAAAGATTATACATCTTGTTCTATACCAATGCCTGGTGGCATGCTGAAGTGGTGATGCACCAAATAACGCATCCTCACTTCAGAATCTATCAGGCCTGGGCAGGTGAGTACACATGACTTCTAAACAACAGCATTGCTACAGTATGCTTCAAATATATGCAGACTGAAGACACGCATCTGGTTAAAACTCATGTCTATTCACCTGGCTAGGTGTGATAGTAATGATACAAGGTCAGGGTATTGTACATATAAAGTGTATTTTCACCATCATCTCCTCTGTTTCTTCAACACACACTGAATAGAGGATGTGCTCAATTACAAGCTATATCTAGAATCCCTGGCCTTGTATCACAAAGTGAAATAATGTCAAAAACACACCACACTCATTTCATTTTTTAGTATATCTGGCAAGGTTAAATAGATATGCCTTGCACTCAACACCATCCTCTATTCAGTCTGTGCAATATTAGCAGACAGACAGACTGTTGTTGCAAAAAAAGTAATATATTTGTGTTTTGGACTAAACATATCTCCATGAAGTACACAAACTTGTGTCATTCCTGTAGTTATGTGTAGTCAAAAACGCAAAGTGTACATCGCAGTGTGTGTACGTCGCAGTGTGTAGGTGGCAAAATAAACACAAAGCAAACCAAAATTACTAAAAGAAGATTGGCACATTTATTTTGTACAACAGGAAAACATTACATGTTTGAATTGGCAATGATATTTTTTTATTACATTGTAAAGATACATAAAATTTCTTTATTACAAAAAGGAAATATTTCTATTCACACAAAGTATTTTGTCAATAGCATCACTATTAAGTAAATTTGTACCAAACAGAGCAATGGTATTGTCACTGCCCCAGAAGTTATAGAAAAATAAGATTAGTACAATGTTTGTACAAGATGCCATTGGTAGTCACTGCCCCAGTAGTAATAGAAAAATAAGATTAGTACAATGTTTGTCCAAGATGCCATTGGTAGTCACTGCCCCAGTAGTAATAGAAAATCAGATTAGTACAATGTTTGTCCAAGATGCAATTGTAGTCACTGCCCCAGTAGTAATAGAAAAATCAGATTAGTACTATGTTTGTCCAAGATGCATTGGTAGTCACTGCCCCAGTAGTAATAGAAAAATCACATTAGTACAATGTTTGTACAAGATGCCATTGGTAGTCACTGCCCCAGTAGTAATAGAAAAATCAGATTAGTACAATGTTTGTACAAGATGCCATTGGTAGTCACTGCCCCAGTAGTAATAGAAAAATCACATTAGTACAATGTTTGTCCAAGATGCCATTGGTAGTCACTGCCCCAGTAGTAATAGAAAAATCACATTAGTACAATGTTTGTACAAGATGCCATTGGTAGTCACTGCCCAGTATAAGAAAAATCAGATTAGTACAATGTTTGTACAAGATGCCATTGGTAGTCACTGCCCCAGTAGTAATAGAAAAATCAGATTAGTACAATGTTTGTACAAGATGCAATTGGTAGTCACTGCCCCAGTAGTAATAGAAAAATCAGATTATTACAATGTGTGTACAAGATGCCATTGGTAGTCACTGCCCCAGTAGTAATAGAAAAATCAGATTAGTACAATGTTTGTACAAGATGCAATTGGTAGTCAATGCCCCAGTAGTAATAGAAAAATCAGATTATTACAATGTGTGTACAAGATGCCATATGTATCGTCACTGCCACAGAAGTTGTATAGAAATGTGCTTTTTTATTACAAATTTTTAGTGCTACTGACGTTTTGGTGGTGATTTCGATACTCTGGGGGTGTGCAGAGATGAAGAGCGGCTGGAAACCGATGAAGGGGTTCGAGGGGAAGGGGCAACAAAAGTAGTGGGTGAAGGAAGATCAGACATCAAATGAGAGGCACTTTGAGACACATTAGGAGGAGAGGGTGGATGGACCAACAAAGATTTTCTTTGTTTCTTCTTGTGGACAGGAGTACCATGCATGGACCGACTTCTCTGTGTCTGCCTTGAGCTGGTTGACCGTGGCCTTGAAGCAAAAAAGACTGAATGTGGGTCACCGCTCTCATGCTCGGTGGTGGCAGTGGCGGTGGAAGTCTTGGCAGTGCTCGGAGTAACAAAAGGGTTGGCGGTGTTCCAAGGAGAAGTGGGTGCCCTTGAAATGGATTGTTGCTGACTGGTGGCGATACTCATAGGATCAGTGGGTGCTGTGGCGGTAAATTGTTGACTGGTGGCGGTACTCCTAGAAGGAGAAGTGGGTGCCCTTGAAATGGATTGTTGCTGACTGGTGACGGTACTCATAGGATCAGTGGGTGCTGTGGCGGGAAATTGTTGACTGGTGGCGTACTCCTAGAAGGAGAAGTGGGTGTGTTGGCCCAAGCAGGTACTGCGGTGGCTTGAGTCCATGACTGTGGACCAGTGTCTGTGGGGGTGTTGCTCCACACAGGAGCAGCGCTTGCCATGGTGGTGGCGACGGTGGAGTGTCCAACAGTACTCGGACTTGTGGTGGTGTAGTGGTGACTCGGAATGCTGGTGGCCGTGCAGTGGTATGCAGCAGAAGTCGGTAGTGATGTGTGGCGAATCAGTGGTGGCACTGTTGGATATGCAACCACTGACTGCTGCACGTACCGATTCTGCTGCATAGCCTGCAAGTAAGCATTGTTGCAGGCCTGCATCACACTCAGCTGTTGCTCAGGAGTAAGGTGTTCCGCCATGCCCCGTTCTATTTTACTGAAAAAATGGTGCGCTGGTCTGTTGAGGTCGGCCTCCAGGCGATCAAGACGCTGTTCGACACTGTTGAAGCGGTGATCCATGTGGGTAAAACCACGTTCCATCAGTGAAAAACCGCTTCCAACTCTGCCTCCAAGCGTCTTGATATTGCCTTGAAAGGACTCGCTCAAGTGAACAAACTCGGGCAAGACATTCCTCTCCATGGCCCTCTGCCGCTGGCGGGAAGTGCCCGCATAACCAGTGGCAGAGACCTGGGAGAGGGGAACACCTGATGGACCAGCTTCCTGGTCACCAGCTGTCCGTGTTGCTGACCTGCAAGTTGCTTCCAGGCTGTCGGATGGCTGGGACGAGTCGAAGGTTGTCCGAGGAAGGACCGCTTCAGGGATAGGCTGCATGGTGCTGCTCCAGGTGCTGTGGAAAGAAAAACAAAACATTACTATAATGCATGAACAAGAAGCATCAGCTGTAGAAAAGAAAATCGAAAAAACTTACGCTCTGCTAGCAATGACCGGTCTCAGGAACGCCAACTCGCGATAATAGCGATATTTATTTCTGGGCCTTGCTGCAGAACCACTGCGAACCTGTCCCTCTGCTCGAACATCAGTGTTGAAGCGGTCCTTCATCGAGCGCCATCGTGTGCGGATTTTGTTCACTGTTGACCAAAAAAAAAATAAAAAATTTATACAATGGAGTCTGTGCAAAATCACTCTCAACACACATACCTTAATGAAAATTTAAAACTGTTAATGCAGCATTATAAAAAGCTCAAGAATCCACATGTCAGTGACTGTTGAACCACATGACACTGTTATGTTTGCTGTTAGAATATATCTGGCAGCAAAAACAACCTTAACATGAGGAACAAGAGTGACTGGACAATAAAAAAATGAATATAAAGCACAACACATAGCTCAAGAATCCACATGTCATTGACTGTTGAACCATTTTGCACTGTTGGGTTTGCTGGCAGAATAGATCTGCCAGTAAACCCATCAGTGGCCTCAGGAACAACAGTGAGTGCAGCATAAAAAAAAACACTAGAATGCAGAACACATTGCAATAGCATACACAGGGCAGTCAGTGTTGAACCAGAGGGCTCTGTTGGGTTTGCTGGCAGAATAGATCTGCCAGTAAACCCATCAGTGGCCTCCGGAACAACAGTGAGTGCAGCATAAAAACAAACACTAGAATGCAGAACACATTGCAATAGCATACACAGGGCAGTCAGTGTTGAACCAGAGGGCACTGTTGGGTTTGCTGGCAGAATAGATCTGCCAGTAAACCCATCAGTGGCCTCAGGAACAACAGTGAGTGCAGCATAAAAACAAACACTAGAATGCAGAACACATTGCAATAGCATACACAGGGCAGTCAGTGTTGAACCAGAGGGCACTGTTGGGTTTGCTGGCAGAATAGATCTGCCAGTAAACCCATCAGTGGCCTCAGGAACAACAGTGAGTGCAGCATAAAAAAAAAACACTAGAATGCAGAACACATTGCAATAGCATACACAGGGCAGTCAGTGTTGAACCAGAGGGCACTGTTGGGTTTGCTGGCAGAATAGATCTGCCAGTAAACCCATCAGTGGCCTCAGGAACAACAGTGAGTGCAGCATAAAAACAAACAGTAGAATGCAGAACACATTGCAATAGCATACACAGGGCAGTCAGTGTTGAACCAGAGGGCACTGTTGGGTTTGCTGGCAGAATAGATCTGCCAGTAAACCCATCAGTGGCCTCAGGAACAACAGTGAGTGCAGCATAAAAACAAACAGTAGAATGCAGAACACATTGCAATAGCATACACAGGGCAGTCAGTGTTGAACCAGAGGGCACTGTTGGGTTTGCTGGCAGAATATATCTGCCAGTAAACCCATCAGTGGCCTCAGGAACAACAGTGAGTGCAGCATAAAAACAAACAGTGGAATGCAGAACACATTGCAATAGCATACACAGGGCAGTCAGTGTTGAACCAGAGGGCACTGTTGGGTTTGCTGGCAGAATAGATCTGCCAGTAAACCCATCAGTGGCCTCAGGAACAACGGTGAGTGCAGCATTACAGAGAATGAAAATACTTACTAAACGCCTTTTTGAGGTTTGGAGAGGCGCTGTCCCAGCCATCCATCAACGCTGCGGCCACCTCGTTCCATAGCCGCCGGGTCACCACATTGTCCTTGTACTGCGGATCACGGCTGTCCCACAACGGGACACGCTCATGCACCTGGCAGATGAGGGCCTCATTATCCACATACAGGTCGTCGTCCCGTTGTGGAACCTAGAAGAAACAAAATAAAAATTACAATCTTGTATATTTTTTACAAAGAAAAGAACAATAGGAGTAGAAAAGAAATAGACATTCAAAGGCTATATACTTACATTCCGTCTCGCCACCGGGACTTGACTCGGCTGCGACTGCTCCTGCTGAGACTCCTCAATGGCCGTGTCCGACGATGATGTCTGAAAAAGAAACACAAATTTTAGCCATTTGTAGATTCAGCAGCTATACTTACCCAAAGGCAGGAAGATACTCACATCATGCTCTGCTTCGGCCAGTTCTTGCCGGGATGGTGAATATTCTGATCCAGAAGACATGCTGCAAAAAAAATAAAAAATTACATGAGCACATATTACATTATAAGGACAGCCTATCATTTGTTTAAAGAATACTCACATTCTTGCACTTTGGATCGGTCTTGAGTCCAGGCACAGTGTCTCCAGGCAGTATCCAGGCTGTTGTGGTCCAAGATGGCTCTTGCAGTGTCCAGGTACAGTCTCCAGGTAGTGTGGTATGATGCACGCTGTTTTCAGGCCTTTTTATAGGGATCTGTTGTGAATGGACTTGAAATGAGTTCTGAGCAGAGACTCCCTCTGGTGGTTACAAGCGGTACTGGACTGTCCAGTGAAGATTGTGAGGAGTGGGAATCAGGTGTTACTGACTGGTCTTATATAAGGGAGTCGCCTTCCCATCAGGGTTGCCGGTGATCAATTGTTCTGGTCTCAATCCTTGAGTCCTGTTTCCTTTGTAGCCTGCTGTGTCGTGTCTGCATCTCCTGCTAACAGATAAGACATTTTCTTCTTTTTGTTTTTGTGCTTGATTTTTGCATTTTGTCCTGCACTTCTGTGGGGGCCTTCAGGGTCCCCTCCGGGGGCTTTTGCCCTCTCAGTTTAGTTCAGCCACTGATGTTTGTACTTTTGCTTTTTCCAGTTTTTTCAGTGGCTGCTGTTTTGATTTTGTTACACCAGAGAACTAATTTAGGTGGTAGAGGTCGTGTGATCTCAGGTGATTTTGAAATTAGTAGAGTTGGTTCTTTTCAGGGTTTTTTGGGATTGCAGTGAGTGCCCTTCCTATCCTTTTCTATTTAGGTAGTTTGGGCCCAAATGTTTGCTCATACTATTTTCTGTCTGTGTCAGTATTTCCTCTTGTCTAACCGCCATTACATGTTTGGGGGCTTTCTATGTTCTTTGGGGATCTGCTCCGGGGCAGATAGCTTTCCTCTTTCTATCTTTAGGTGTAGTTAGTTTCTCAGGCTGTGACGAGGCGTCTAGGACCAACGATAGGAATGCTCCACGGCTGCCTCTAGTTGTGGTGGTTAGTCAGGGTACTGCAATCTCATAGATTCCAACTTCTCTGGTGTATTGCCTTTTTTACCTGCACTCCTCAGCTACCGAAACATAACAGGGATCCAGGCTGTATCTTCAGGTCTTATCAGCATGCAGTCTCCAGGCAGTCTGAGTAGGGGTCTTTGTGGCACTGACACCTTCCTTTATCTATAATCATTTTATCTAGACTCCTCAGAAACAATGTATCTTGTCTAGGGGGTCATTGGACAAGTGTCTAGACATTGTTTACTAAAAAATCGCTTGCGCGCACAAGCGCTGACAAGCGCACAGCCACGCGCACGCCAGCGCCCACATAGACGCCAATGATATTTTTTTGCGCATAGCGTGCGCACACGTGCGCACGCGCATTTTTAAAGAGGTGTACCGAAAAAAAATGCAACATGTAGCGTCTAGCGCGTCTGGGCGCACACCTGGAAAATGCGCAGCGCACGCCAAACGCTAATGAGCGCGTGCAAGCGCAAAACACTGCGCCCGCCATGTTAATGATAGGGGAACATTGCGCATGCGACCAATAGCGCACGATGCGCAGCGCTAAAAAACGCAAGTGTGAAAGTAGCCATTAACTATATTGCGTTAAGATTTTGTGTGTGTGTGTGTTGTGTGTCTTTAACTATTTATGTACCATTTTATCTATCATCTATCTACCTATATATCTTTCTGTCTATATATATCTATATATATTTCTAACTATTATCCATCTATCTATGTATTTTCTATTATCTATCTATCTTACTCTATCTATGTGTGTAATGGAGTGTGGGTTGGACAAATATAAAAGAGGAGATTGGACAAGAAATGACATCACAAATCTTTTTTCTTGTTAAACAACATATCTTTATTTAGCTGTCAAAACCACATACAAAAACGCATGAGAAAACATGAAAAACCGTGCCTGCGTTTTCTGCCAAGAGGTGCGGTTTCGGACGCGGAAAAATCCGCAGGCAAATCCGCAATGTGTGCACAGGCCCTTATGCTGTCATATGGAAACTGGTGTTGTCTGTGTTTTGATTGACAGCTCGGCTGTCCAATCTTCTGATGGGCGTGCTGAGCTGTCGGTGCTTAGATTGACAGCTTGGCTCTCCAATCTGTGACTGGGACTTTTTCCAGGTGTTCTGTCTTCTGGATATGGCGCCAAGCTATTTATCTTAGCTGTCTGCCCCTGATCCCTGCCAGATGTAGTTTGTGCTTCCTGAGTGTTTACCTGATTCTGTTTTTCTGAGTTCTGATCTTCTGCTGCCTGGCCCTTGGACTGTGTTCTGACTATCCCTTTGTCTTGTCCTTTGTGCTTTGATCCGCTATCTTCTGCTATTTTGACCCTGAACCCTGATCCGGGCTTACACCTTTGTCTATTTTCTTGGTTGTCTATATGCTCTCTTGTTATTGACCCCAGAATGTCTGACTTCTCTGCCTCAGGGCCTGTCCATGAGTAGTGACTAGTGTCACAGTTGCCTTATCAATGCCAGGGTTAAGCCCCCGTCTCACACAGCGATGTCGCTAGCGAGATCGCTGCTGAGTCACTAGTTTTGTGACGCAGCAGCGATCTCCCCAGCAATATCGCTGTGTGTGACATTCAGGGACGATCAGCCCCCCTGCTGGGTATCGCTGATCGTTGCTGAATGTCCTGGACATTTTTTTGATCGCTGGTCTCCCGCTGACAGGCACGCATCGCTGCGTGTGACAGGCGGGACACCAGCGATCCGCTGGTAACCAAGGTACACAGCGGGTTTCCAGGCCGGGGCTGTGTCTAGAAACCCGCTGTGTACCTTGGATACCAGCGCCCTGATGCAGGGAGCTGGTAACCAAGGTACACAGCGGGTTTCCAGGCACCGCGCAGCGCCTGGAAACCCGATGTGTACCTTGGTTACCAGCTCCCTGCATCAAGGCGCTGGTATCCAAGGTACACTGCGGGTAACTAAGCGATGTTACCCGCAGTGTCGCTGTGCTGATCGCTGCCTGAGCTGCCTGTTTGGCAGCTCAGCAGCGATCATGTAGCGATACACCAGCAATCCTGACAAGTGCATATCGTTGTTGGGATCGCTGGTGTATCGCTATGTGAGACCCAGGCTTTACAATGACAAGTAACACCTCTATATACAGCTGATAACACAGGGGGATCAGAGTCAGCTGTGACATCACCTATTGTGAGTGGCAGCCCCTCTCTTCACAATGACTTTTTCACATGCTCATTAGATGCATCAATGCAAAAGATAGGTCGGGGTCAGACCACTGTGGCTAATGTGCATGTGAATTTCCTGATACAAGAAGTTAGAGTCTAAAAAATGCCTGTGTTCAGTCAAACTTGCAAGATTTCTAATTTTTATTTTTATTAAAAAACAATAGGTCATTGTCTGCTGCCACAATCTCTTTAACATCCCACCCTGGAGCTTTAGTGTTCACAAAAGAGCCTTTTCTAAAACAGTTTTACCAGAGCTCCTGACACATTACATGACATCTTTACAAGCATCCCAACCTGCAGACTCAGGACAGTATTTATGTAAGGAGTTTCTCCCTGGTACAAATCCAGTCTCTACATTAGTATTTCATATTACACTGGTATTGCAGCCCTTTAACTCCTATAATATTTCACAGCAATTCAGAATATTAAGTAATATCTCGCTATTAATTTATCGGTGCACAGAGACATCACCGATTTTCCTCTATGTGGATAAAACACGTGGCATTTTGCAAATCAATATTCAATTACTTATGGGTTGCAATATTTTTAGGTTAATTAAGAATATTGATGTGGAGCTCCGGGTCTGTGCATTAAAATTTCACTACTAAATTTGCAATGTAGTAAAGCTTTACTTAGAACAGCATTTCATTTTCATAGTGGCTTTTTATGTTCCTAGATACTGAACGTGTCCTATTTTATAAATAATGAAATGTAGATATATTTAAATTCACACTTTGTGGTTTATATCAGCTCTTGGAGGATATACATTAAGAGCCGACCTGGTTTATGGGCTTCTGGTTTTTTAATGACATCTGTAATGGTTAATGGAGATAGAGATATGGTAGATTAGATTATAGAAATTGAATGAAACCATTGGCAATGAATGGAGGGGTGGCCCTCACCTGTGGCCATTGCTGTAGTCAAGTGCCTCATTCACGGGATGAATGGGTGAGGGTCAATTGACCTATCGTGTAGATCCCAATCGTGCCAACAAACAACTCTGACCCATTAAGGCAGTGTTTCTCAACTCCAGTCCTCAAGACCCAACAACAGGTCAAGTTTTCAGGATTTCCTTAGTATTTCACTGGTGATAATTGCATCACCTGCTCTAGCATTAATTCCATCACCTGAGCAATACTAACGAAATCCTGAAAACTTGACCTGTTGGTGGGTCTTGAGGACTGAAGGCATGGACTCCACAAGACCGATGACCATGTCTTATGGTATCAGACATCAAGATTTTATAAGAAGATCCTTTCAGTTTTGTAAGTTATGAGGTAGGGCCTCTGCGGGTCAGGCTCTTTTTACCGCACTTCCCAAAAATGTTCGATTGGATTGAGATCTTAAGAATTTAAAAGCAAAGTCATCACATTGAAGCCTTTGGAGGCTTAAAGTCTAAATTCCCGATCAGTATGTCTAATGAGTGTGAGAGGAAACCAGAGGCAATTCACTGAAACACGATGAGAACATACAAACTGTTTTCAGAATTTAGAGCAATGACCAACATTTAATAATGCCATTTTTTTTACTAAGAAAGACAGGTTTTTAAACATGGCCCCGGCCAAAAAATAGCAGTAAAGCCATCAACACCGAATTTATTTCCTTCCATTTTGTTTGCCCTCTACACTGCAAAACATTCAAAAGCGATTCAAAGGAATACAGCCCACAACTAAGGGCGACAAAGTGTAGATCATTTACGTTGGGACTCCGTGCCCTTAGCAGTTTACACTTTACACGGTGCATCCTCATGGCCGGTGCAGATGACCATATTTTCTTTCCTAGTGCGATCCAACAAAACTGTATCGCGCTCGGACCAGTGTTGGTTTATGGGACCGTGCACATGTTCAGTTTTTTCTCCTTGGACAAAGCCGGTCCAATGAACAAATTGCAGCATGACCGAGTTTGATCTGATATTCGGATCGCACTTGGCCATGCAAGTTAATGAGTCCGTGGAAAACATTGAAGTTCACTCAGATGACAGCTGAGTACAGTCTGACCACAGACTGACAGAATGGAAAACATGGAGAATTTTGTTTTCCCCCATCATCACACTATGCTCACACTCAAATTACACTATGCTCACACTGATCACACTATGCTTCCACTCTGATCACACTGTGCTCACACTCTGATCACACTAGCTCACATCTGATCACACTATGCTCACACTCGATCACACTATGCTCCACTCTGATCACACTATGCTCACACTCTGATCACACTAGCTCACACTATATCACACTATGATCACACTTGATCACACTATCTCACTCTGATCACACATGCTCACTCTGATCACACTAATGCTCACACTTGATCAACTATGCTCACACTCTGATCACACTATGCTCAGACTTGATCACACTATGCTCACACCTGATCACACTATGCTCATACTCTGATACACTAGCTCACACTCTGATCACACTAAGCTCACATAGCTCACACTCTGATCACACTGGTCACACTATGCTCACATAGCTCCACTCTGATCACACTATGCTCACACTCTGATCACACTATGCTACATTATGCTCACACTGATCACACTGGTCACACTATGCTCACAATATGCTCACACTCTGATTACACAATGCTCACAATATGCTTACACTCTGATCACACTATGCTCATACTCTGATCACACTACGCTCACACTTTGATCACACTGCTCACAATATGCTCACAATATGCTGACACTCTGATCACACTGGGCACAATATGCTCACACTCTGATCACAATATGCTCACACTCTGATCACATTATGCTCACAATATGCTCACACTCTGATCACACTGATCACACTATGCTAACAATACTCACACTCTGATCAGAGTGTGATTAGAATAATCAACCTGATTCTCTCGGATGAGAAAATATATGGTCGTCCACACTTCCCCTCAGAATCAGTGGGGATTGAAGCTACACAGATGATCAGGTTTTTGAAGGGGCTTTGCCCCACTTATTCCCCCCTTATTATTTGCCTATTGCAGCTCCGTTCTTTTAGTAGCATCCGTGGTTGTTATTGCAGTTTGATAAAGCTTCATTCTATTCATGTGAATGATATTGAGCTGCAGATACCAGACCCAGTCACTGCTAAACAATGAATGGGACGCGGCCCACTGTAACTGCTCTAGAGAGCTGTGGGGTGCCTAAACTTTGGCTGTCACTCATCTAATATTGATATCCTATCCTAAGTATGGCCATTAATTAAATATATATACACTGCTCAAAAAAATATAGGGAACACTCAAATAACACATCCTAGATCTAAATGAATGAAATATTCTCATTGAATACTTTGTTCTTTACAAAGTTGAATGTGCTGTCAACATAATCACACAAAAATCATCAATGGAAATCAAATTTTTGAACCAATGGAGGCCTGGATTTGGAGAGACCCCCAAAATGAAAGTGGAAACAAGTCAAAATGAAAATAAAAACAAGACAAAATTAAAGTGGAAACAAGTCAAAATGATGCTTTGTATCGTGTGTGGCCTCCACATGACTGTATGCAGGGCCGGCGTCAGCACCCGGCATACCCAGGCAAGTGCTGGGGCCCTGAGCAGGCGGGGGGGCCCACTCGCCGTCGGGTACCCCGGCTGTTATGTTTTGGTAGCTGAGGAGAGCAGGCAAAAACGGCAATACACCAGAGAGGTTGGAATCTACTGGATTGCAGTACCCTGACTAACCACCACAACTAAAGGCAGCCGTGGAGCGTTCCTACGTTGGTCCTAGACGCCTCGTCACAGCCTGAGAGGCTAACTACACCTAAAGATAGAAAGAGGAAAGCTATCTGCCCCGGAGCAGATCCCCAAAGAACATAGGAAGCCCCCAAACATGTAATGGCGGTTAGACAAGAGGAAATACAGACACAGACTGAAAATAGTATGAGCAAACGCTGGGGCCCAATCTGCCTAGACAGAAAAGGATAGGATGGATACTTACTGCAATTCCAAAAAAAAAACCTAAAAAAAGCCAACGCTACTAATTGCAAAAACACCTGAGATCACACGATCTCTACCACCTAAATTAGTTCTCTGGTGTAACAAAACTAAGCCGCAGCCACAGAAAAAACTGGAAAAGGCAAATCAACAAACAACAGTGGCTCCAGAGAAACCGAGAGGAGCCCAAGCCCCCCGTGGAGGGGAACCTGGCCAACCTCACAGAAATGCAGAGAAAAATGCAAATGGCAAGCACAAAAACAAAAAACAGAAAATATCTTATCTGAGAGCAGGAGAAGAGGCAAGACTCAGCAAGCTTCCAAGTGAACCAGGAAACAACGTTGAGACAAGAACAATTGATCACCGGCAACCATGATGGGGGGAAACCTCCCTTATATCCAGCCAGTCTGTAATTCCTGATTGCCAATCCTCATTGAATGGTTCAGTACTGTTTGTAACCACCAGAGGGAGCTTCTGCTCAGAATTCATTTCTAAAACATTCATAACAGTACCCCTCCCCCCCCTTGAGGAGGGGTCACCGAACCCTCATTTGTGCAACCAGGTCGGTCAGGATGAGCTGTGTGATACACACGGATCAGTCTCCTAGCATGGATTTCCGAAGCAAACACCCAAGAATTGTCCTCCTGACCATAACCTCTCCACTTAACCAAATACTGGAGTTTCCGTCTAGAAAAACGAGAATCCAATATTTTCTCAACCACATACTCCAGATTGCCCTCAACCAAAACAGGGTCAGGGGGCGCAGCCATAGGAACCACTGGCTCGACAAACCTCTTCAATAAGGACTTGTGGAACACGTTATGGATCTTAAATGTCCCTGGAAGAAGTAAACGAAAGGAAACAGGATTAAGAATCTCCATGATCTTATAAGGTCCAATGAACCTAGGCTTAAACTTAGGAGATGCAACTCTCATAGGGATATTTCTTGAGGACAACCAGACCAAGACCCCACCTTAAACCGAGGACCATCAGTCCTATGCCGGTTGGCAAACCGCTGGGCCTTCTCCTGAGAGAGGGACAACCTCTCCACTACCTGGTCCCAAATCTGCTGCATACGCTCCACAACAGAGTCAACACCCAGACAGACAGAAGCCTCTGTCTGTCCCGAAGAAAATCGAGGGTGAAACCCAAAATTGCAGAAAAATGGAGACATCAAAGTGGCAGAGCTTGCCCTATTATTAAGAGCAAACTCAGCCAAAGGCAAAAAAGAGACCCAGTCATCTTGATCAGCAGACACAAAGCATCTCAGATAAGTCTCCAATGTCTGGTTTGTTCTCTCAGTTTGTCCATTGGTCTGAGGATGAAAAGCAGAGGAGAAAGACAATTGAACACCAAGTTTAGAACAAAAAGTCCTCCAAAATCTGGAAACAAACTGGACTCCTCTTCAGACACAATGTTCTCAGGAATGCCGTGTAACCGAACCACGTGCTGAAGGAACAAAGGCACCAATTCGGAGGAGGAAGGCAACTTAGGTAATGGCACAAGATGTATCATCTTGGAAAACCTATCACAAATCACGCAGATAACGGTCATTCTCTGAGAAACAGGGAGGTCGGAAATAAAATCCATAGAGATATGTGTCCATGGTCTCTTGGGCACAGGCAATGGCATCAACAAACCACTAGAGCGAGAGCAAGGCTTGGAGCGAGAGCAAGTCCCACAGGACTGCACAAACTCCCTGACGTCACGAGACAAAGTAGGCCACCAAAAGGACCGACTCACCAAGTCTCTGGTACCAAAAATTCCGGGATGACCGGCCAACGCGGAACAATGAATCTCAGACATCACACTCTTCTTCCACTGGTCTGGGACAAACAATTTCCCAACAGGGCAGCGCTCGGGTTTATCCTCCTGACACCCCTCCAGAGCCAGTCTCAAATTGGGCGAGATGGCGGAAAGAACTACACCCTCTTTCAAAATAACAGCAGGATCAGATAACTCAGGAGAGTCCGCAAGGAAACTCCTCGAGAGGGCATCCGCCTTAACATTCTTAGTGCCAGGAAGAAAGGAAACCACAAAATTAAAACGTGTGAAAAACAAGGCCCACCTGGCCTGTCTAGGATTAAGTCGCTTGGCTGATTCCAGATAAACCAGATTCTTATGGTCCGTGAGGACCACCACCTGATGTTTGTCTCCCTCCAGCCAATGTCTCCACTCTTCAAAAGCCCACTTCATGGCCAATAACTCCCGATTACCCACGTCATAATTACGTTCAGTTGGAGAAAATTTTCGAGAGAAAAAAAGCACAAGGGTTACTTTTAGAGGTCTCAGGATCTCTTTGGGACAAAACGGCACCTGCCCCAATTTCAGAGGCATCAACCTCCACCTGAAATGGCAGAGAAACATCAGGCTGCCGTAGAACAGGAGCAGAAGTGAATCTCTGTTTAAGTTCCTGAAACGCAGAGACTGCCTCAGGAGGCCAATTCACCACATCAGAACTCTTTTTGGTCAAATCAGTCAATGGTTTAACAATAACAGAGAAATTACCAATAAATTTACGATAAAAATTGGCAAAACCCAAGAAGCTCTGAAGAGCCTTTAATGAAGAAGGTTGTACCCAATCACAGATGGCCTGAACCTTGACCGGGTCCATTTCAATAACAGATGGAGACAAAATGAATCCCAGAAATGAGATCCTCTGTACGCCAAAAAGACACTTTGATCCCTTCACATACAGAGCATTCTCTCTCAAAATCTGAAACACAGTCCGAACATGTTTCACATGAGAGTCCCAGTCATTGGAAAAAATCAAGATATCATCCAAATAAACAATCAGAAATTTATCCACAAAATCCCTGAAAATGTCATTCATGAAGGACTGGAAGACGGAAGGAGCATTAGTGAGCCCAAAGGGCATCACTAGGTACTCAAAATGCCCCTCTGGGGTATTAAACGCCGTCTTCCATTCATCCCCGTGCTTAATGCGAATAAGGTTATACGCCCCCCTGAGGTCAAGCTTGGTAAACCAAGTAGCACTTTTCACCCTGGAAAACAGGTCAGAAATCAAGGGTAACGGATATTGATATTTCACAGTAATATTGTTCAAGAGACGATAATCAATACATGGCCTTAATGAACCATCCTTTTTGGCCACAAAGAAAAAACCAGCCACCAAGGGTGAAGAGGATGGTCTGATATGACCCTTCTCCAATGACTCCTTGATATAAGACCGCATAGCGTCATGTTCAGGTACAGACAAGTTAAAAAGGCGACCTTTAGGGAATTTACTACCAGGCACTAATTCAATAGCGCAGTCATAGCTCCTATGGGGGTGCAAGGATGCAGATTTACTTTCGCTAAACACATCAGAAAAATCAGTCAAAAAGTCAGGCACATCTTGAGCCTGGGGAGAGGCAGAAAAAACAGGAGTGTTGGCATTAACACAATGGCAGCCGCAACTGGTTACAGACACAGATTTCCAATCCAAAACAGGATTATGAGCCTGCAACCAAGGGAAACCTAGTACAATAATGTCATGCAGATTATACAGCACCAAAAATTTGCAACTCTCCTGATGATCAGGTTCAACCCTCATTATCACCTGAGTAGAGAACTGGGGTTTATTCTCAGCCAAAGGGGTAGAATCAATCCCCAGTAGGGGAATAGACTTCCGTAGGGGTATCAAGGGAAACCCACAACGTTTAGCAAAATCAAAATCCATCAGGTTAATAGCTGCTCCCGAATCAACAAAAGCCTGAGCAGAAAATGTGGACAGCGAGCAAATCAGGGTAACAGTCAACAGAAATTTAGTCTGAACACTACCTAAGACAACTGAGCGTGCAAAACATCTTCCCCGCTTAGGGCAGACTGAAATAGCATGAGAGGCATCACCACAGTAGAAACATAACCCATTGCGTTTTCGAAACTCATGACGCTGTGCCCCAGAAGCCACTCCATCACACTGCATGGGCTCAGAAGCTGGTTCACAAGGCAACACTATTCCACGCATACCTCTACGCTCACGCAAACGTCTGTCAATTTGAATCGCTAATGACATAGAATCATTGAGACCAGAGGGAGCAGGGAAACCCACCATAACATATTTTACATTTTCTGACAGCCCCTTCCGAAAAAGGGCTGCCGAAGCATCATCATTCCATTTGGTCAGAACTGCCCACTTTCGGAATTTCTGACAGTACAACTCAGCATCCTCAAGCCCCTGATTTAATGCCAACAAGGTTTTTTCAGCTTGATCAGTGACATTAGGTTCATTGTACAATAACCCCAGAGCCAGAAAAAATGCATCAACATTAATCAAAACAGGGTCCCCAGGTGTCAGGGGAAAAAGCCCAATCCTGAGGATCACCGCGCAGGAGAGAGATGACAATTTGAACCTGCTGTGCTGCGTTCCCTGAGGACTTAGGTTTTAAGGCAAAAACAACTTACAGTTATTTTTGAAATTCAGAAATTTAGCTCGATCCCCCCAAAACAAATCTGGCATGGGGATCCTAGGTTCCACAACTGGCAACCCAGCAAGATAGGTAGCAATACTCCGAACTTCAGTGGCAAGCTGATCCACACGGCCAGACAACTGTGCAAACTCCATTGAGAGAAAAAAAATCCTCCTCAGCACCCAGAGAAAAAGAGGAAAAAAAAAATGCGGAAAGAAAAAAAAAAAAAATCTCTTTTTCTTTCCACACTATTTTTCCCTTACTTGAGTACCATATAATTTTTCAGTTTGAGGCCGGTGATACTGTTATGTTTTGGTACCTGAGGAGAGCAGGCAAAAACGGCAATACACCAGAGAGGTTGGAATCTACTGGATTGCAGTACCCTGACTAACCACCACAACTAAAGGCAGCCGTGGAGCGTTCCTACGTTGGTCCTAGACGCCTCGTCACAGCCTGAGAGGCTAACTACACCTAAAGATAGAAAGAGGAAAGCTATGTGCCCCGGAGCAGATCCCCAAAGAACATAGGAAGCCCCAAACATGTAATGGCGGTTAGACAAGAGGAAATACAGACACAGACAGAAAATAGTATGAGCAAACGCTGGGGCCCAATCTGCCTAGACAGAAAAGGATAGGAAGGATACTTACTGCAATTCCAAAAAAAAAACCTTAAAAAAGCCAACACTACTAATTGCAAAAACACCTGAGATCACACGACCTCTACCACCTAAATTAGTTCTCTGGTGTAAACAAAACTAAGCCGCAGCCACAGAAAAAACTGGAAAAGGCAAATGAACAAACAACAGTGGCTCCAGAGGAACCGAGAGGAGCCCAAGCCCCCCGGGGAGGGGAACCTGGCCAACCTCACAGAAATGCAGAGAAAAATGCAAATGGCAAGCACAAAAACAAAAAACAGAAAATATCTTATCTGAGAGCAGGAGAAGAGGCAAGACTCAGCAAAGCTTCCAAGTGAACCAGGAAACAACGTTGAGACAAGAACAATTGATCACCGGCAACCATGATGGGGGAAACCTCCCTTATATCCAGCCAGACTGTAATTCCTGATTGCCAATCCTCATTGAATAGTTCAGTACTGTTTGTAACCACCAGAGGGAGCTTCTGCTCAGAATTCATTTCTAAAACATTCATAACACCCGGCGCCCGTTAGCGGAGGAGAGCGGTGTCAGCGCCGCCACTGGGTCCCCCCCGCTTGCTCAGGGCCCCGGCAGCAGCTGGCACAATACTTACCTCTCTCCGCTGTCGCAGCTCCGGGCTCCAGGGGGCGCCTGCGCTTCCTCTCACAGCAGCGCCGCTGAATGACGTCATCATTCAGCGGCCGGCTGTGGCAGAGAGCGCGCGGACGCCGGACAGGTGAGATGTGATGTGTGTGTCTGTGTGTATCAGTGTGTGTGTATTAGTGCGGTGCTTTGTGTGTGTATGTGAGAGAGTGCTTGTGTGCTGCCGTGCTGTCTGTGTGATGGTGGTGGGGAGGCATTGATGATAATGGGGAGGCAATGATGATGATTGGGAGGCGATGATGATGGGCAGGCATTGATGATAATGGGGAGGCAATGATGATGATGTGGAGGCGATGATGATGATGATGGGGAGGCGATGATGATGATGGGCAGGCATTGATGATAATGGGGAGGCAATGATGATGATGGGGAGGCGATGATGATGATGGGGAGGCGATGATGATGATGGGGAGGCGATGATGATGATGATGGGGAGGCGATGATGATAATGGGGAGGCAATGATGATGATGCGGAGGCGATGATGATGATGGGCAGGCATTGATAGTAATGGGGAGGCAATGATGATAATGGGGAGGCAATGATGATGATGAGGAGGCAATTATGATGATGGGCAGGCATTGATGATAATGGGGAGGCGATGATGATGATGGGGAGGCGATGATGATGATGGGGAGACGATGATGATGATAGGGAGGCGATGATGATGATGGGGAGACAATGATGATGATAATGGGGAGTCTTTCCACAGCGCCCTTTACTGAGCCGTAATAGTGCAGAACGCAGCACAGCGCAGAGGAGAGCTCCATATTTTGCATGGAGCATTATATGGGGACCAGTATCCTATATGGAGCATTATATGGGGACCAGTATCCTGTATGGAGCATTATATGGGGGATAAGGGGGTGACATCCTGCATGGGGTATTATATGGGTGATGAGGGGGAGACTATGTGGTGCCCATAATATTGTATGGAGGACTGTACTGTCCAGTCTGTACTGTGCGCTGCGTGGATTTGGCGGTTTTTGAGCTATTGTACAATTTACAATAGATATCACTCATGTAATGGAAGAAGTGAAGTATTTGGCATTGTAATATACCTATATTTCTCTGCAGTATCTGTGCATCATGAATCGTGGTCTGTGTTAAAGGGGCCCACTGAGGCTCTTTCGCCCGGGGCCCATAAAAACCTGGAGCCGGCCCTGCCTGTATGCCTCCCTACAACATCTGGGCATGCTCCTGATGAGGTTGTGGATGTTCTCCTGAGGGATCTCCTCCCAGACCTGGACTAAAGCATCCGTCAACTCCTGGACAGTCTGTGGTGTAACGTGACGTTGGTGGATGGAGCGAGACATGCTGTCCCAGATTTGCTCAATCGGATTCAGGTCTGGGGAACGGGCAGGCCAGTCCATAGCTTCAATGCCTTCATCTTGCAGGAACTGCTGACACACTCCAGCCACATGAGGTCTGGCATTTTCCTGCATTAGGAGGAACCCAGGGCCAACCGCACCAGCATATGGTCTCACAAGGAGTCTGAGGATCTAATCTCGGTACCTAATAGCAGTCAGGCTACCTCTGGCGAGCACATGGAGGGCTGTATGGCCCTCCAAAGAAATGCCACCCCACACCATTACTGACCCACTGCCAAACCAGTCATGCTGAAGGATGTTGCTGGCAGCAGATCGCTCTCCACGGCGTCTCCAGACTCTATCACGTCTGTCACATGTGCTGAGTGTGAACCTGCTGCCTGCAACATCCTTCAGCATGACAGTTAGAAACGTAAGATATTTGGTTAACAATTTTTTGATCACAAGTGTAAAAGCCATCCAACCACATCAAGGTGAACCTAGATACTTATGGTCCCTATCACTAATGTCCTACCTCTCCATGTGCCAAGCCATTGTTGCAGGCATTGTTTTTGAAGTGCTCAAAAAAGGAAAAGTAGTCCCGGGGTGATGGAGGCCAGTGGGTAATTATCCCGTTCCTATAATTTCGCTCTGTCTTGGACCTATGACATATAAGGAGCACCCGAAAGCCATTTCTATGACTGCACCGCTGTCAACGTAAAGAGCAATTTCTCCCAATCCAAAGGTTGCGAGTAATGTTTTGTTGAGCAGCTAAAAGTGAAATGCCACTTTCCCGGCATGAATCGTCAATATCAAAGTGACAGATTGTCAGTCGCTGAGACCCCAGCACATTAGGGACCAATATGGCTGCACATCCAGTTGTCCGTTTTGCCTGAACGTCAGCTGTAGTAGAAAAATACTGAACTTCTGATTTACTAACTCCGGCTGCAACATACAAAAACATCTCCACCCGCAACTTTATCCAATTTGCTCTTTTCCTGTTGAAAAATAAATAGCCATAAAATTGATCAAAAGAACCCATTAAATAAAAAAAAGCAAAAAATAAAAAAAGGTAAATAAGCAAATAAATTCCGAATTGTCTACTTGATGGCCGCAGACCTCTTACTGTGACAACTTCAGCAGAGATTAAAGCCCTTCTTTTATGTGCTCTCCGCTTCATCTGTAGCGCTTGGTTCACTGACCATTAACCGTAAAATATGCCAGTGTTTTCCGCAGCCTGGACCACAGGAAATCACTGTGAATGTTGCTTATTCAATTGATGTCTGATTGCTAAATGGGCAGAATCTATCATGATGGAATCACATAGCGGGATGCTGTAGCATTTTATGCCAGCCATAAATAGCTTGTTCTACATTCAAATGTCACCGCAACTGCCTGACACATTGGTGATTTTACTGCCCAGATTATTTATAGGGTTTCCTTCTGGTCAGTCGGCTATGGAAATTAATTAATGCAGTAAAGTGGTTGCATGCAGAAAGCGTCCAAAAGCACCACAATACCCAGTTCATGGTACTTCTGACCTTCCGACATTTTTGGAAATTGCTTGAAGAGTAACCGATGTTACAAAACAAACAAACAAAAAACTTAAGGACATATCAAAAGTTTTGATAGGTGGCTGTCAATGTGCCGCCGTGCCGGCATATAGAAAGTCAAAAGTCATTTTACTAAAAGTTTTGTGTGTATAGAGCGTTCGTTGACCCGTGTAAATGGGCCGATGAATGACCGCTGATCAGTTTGTATATAGTGATTGTTTAAAAGGAAACTGTCAGCATTGCTATTTAATATGAGAACAGCATGATGTAGGGGCAAGACCCTGATTCCAGCGATGTGTCACTTGCTGTCATTTTGACGCAATTGCTGTTTTCTAGCAGTGCTCTGAATGCTGAGCCCTGTATAACCCCGCCCACACCATCGATAAGCAGCTTTCTGTGTACACTTTCTGTATACTGACAAAATGCTGCTAATCAGTGGTGAGGGGGGGGGGGGGGATTACACAGCAGTTGACTAGGAGGCTTGACACACCTAGTCCTGTAGTGCTAATCTCCTGCTGATGAAACTCTGATTTTACTGATATGGCAACACTTAGCTCATAAGTGACATATCTCCGGAATCAGGCTCTCTGACCCTACATTATAATGCTCTCAGATTACAAAGCAAAAACCTGCTGACAGATTCCCTTTAACAGCCACACTCGGCTTTCCTAAATTAACCGTTAAATGAACACTCTTTGTTTCAGACATTGGTGGAGTTCTCAGTGCCCGGGCTATTACTGATCAAGCTTGCTCAGTGATCCAAAAAGTGTGAAAAATGTTGAATTCTGAAACTTTCAGGACCATTGAACAAAATATTTTTTTCGGACAAATGTTGTTATTTCCTAAAGTTTAGGTTTGTCAAGTGTAAAGGTTATACATTTTACAGCCAAAAAAAAAAAAATATCTGTATCCTGAGTGACTCACTATTAAGTTACAATGGCCCAAAATTTCGGTATAATTATTAATGATAGACTTAATTATAGCACACAATGCCAGTCTGCTGCTTTGAAAGCTAACAAGATATCCTGGTATTTGGTAAGTCATGGCTTTATTATTTTATCCTTTTATAAAGTACTTGTGTGACTCATTAAAATATCAGATAGCTGGAGAAAGTTCATGGAAGGGCAACCGAATTAATAGGAGTCATGGAAAATCTCAGTTATTAAGAAAGGTTGTATGTTTTAACATTAGAGAAGAGAAGGTTTCGGGGTGAAAAGATCATATGTTTTAATATTAAGAGAAAAATTCTTTTTTAATTATGAGCCACTTGTTCTCCTCCTCTTGAATTCTGAACTCATCATTCTCTCATAAATAAAGCTAAAACCTAAGTTGTTGAAGACAAGTCTATGGAGAGGATGAGGTAAAGGAGTAGGAAAGAGGAGAGTGTGTGCTAGAGGCAAAAACACACACACACATACACACACAGGGTTCTGCTTCCTAGTAATTGTTTTATCTCACCCCAGTGACACACGCATACACACACAGGGTTCTGCTTCCTAGTAATTGTTTTATCTCACCCCAGTGACACACATACACACACAGGGTTCTGCTTCCTAGTTTTTTTTTATCTCACCCCAGTGCTGGATTCACAGCTACACTGCTCAGTACTGCTGTAAAATGTCCTCCGTGCTGATGCTTATGAGAGAGAGAGAGAGACCCCGGACAATGCATTTTACTATGCTTTTCAATAGAGGCTACGGATCCGCCGGCGGATTCCGTAAAAAACGGATGCTGGCGGATCCACCGCGTATAGGTGGCCATTATACAAAATGGCGGATGCGGCGGATCCGCCGTTGTCCGCCATTTTGGCGGTCAAAAAAACCTTGCATTGGACGTTTTTTTTAAATGACGGACGCCAATTTTTTGGCGGATCCGTCCAAAAACGGACCTAACGGACGACCATCCGTCTAAATCCGTCACTAATGCAAGTCTATGGGAAAAAAACGGATCCGCCAAAAAAAATTGGCGGATCCGTTTTTTTCACATTTTGACGGATTTTGACTGACGTCGCACGACTGAAGTGTGAAAGAGGCCTTAATGAAATTGGAGAATTTGAGAATACATAGAACATAATCTGAATTTTTTTTGTGCTATTTTTCTTTAATTGGCTACATGTCACCTGGAATGACAAATATCCTTTTTTATACTTTCAAAACTGCTTTCTGCAACTTTTTCCTTTGATGTAGGCATGCGGGTCTGTGTGTGTTGAAGGACAAGTTGCATTTTAATAATCAAATTTGGTGTACACATAATGAATTGAAAATCTTCATTATTGGGGTATTGTTTCTGCAGTATTCACCTTGCAGAACAAAGGACAAGTTAGTTTTATTCTGCGGATCAGTATGATTACAGCAATACCAAATTTATTTGGATTGCCATTTTTTTTTACATTTTTCTAATTTTGCACAAATACCCTTTTTTCTGACAACATTTATGAGAGACATAATTTTTTATTTTTCCGTCGAGGGCTTGTTATTGAGAGGTGGGACACACAATAAATAACAATGCTGGCCTTGATTTTTATTTTTAGATATATTTAAATAGCAACCTTCGGGGTCCTCATCGGGACCCTGCCTGCGATGATAAACTATCGGCACTCTCCGATCACATTACAGTGGGTTCTTGGCGAGGCAAAAGAGTCTTCCCACCATCTGTTTAGATAAAACATATTGGCCAGATTATCGAAGGGGCTAATCTACTTGGATTGGAGACATTGTTGGTCCTGTGTAGATCAGCTGTGCTCCTGACACTGTTCTTGTGGGTACACGAGAAAGAAAGCTGAAGAAACCTTTGTTTTTTAAATATATAACAAGTAGTTTCTTGAAATCAAAATGCCACTTTTACTGACTACTGCAGTCTCGGAAATATTCACCCCTTCATGACAGGCATCTTTCGTTCTCAGTCAGGTACATTTTGGCTGTTATAACCTGCTGCAGATGTGATGCATAGCCAGACACCAGCTTCTGGTATCATTCATGAGGAATCTTAGCCCATTCCAGCTTCTGGTATCATTCATGAGGAATCTTAGCCCATTCCAGCTTCTGGTATCATTCATGAGGAATCTTAGCCCATTCCAGCTTCTGGTATCATTCATGAGGAATCTAAGCCCATTCCAGCTTCTGGTATCATTCATGAGGAATCATAGCCCATTCCAGCTTCTGGTATCATTCATGAGGAATCATAGCCCATTCCAGCTTCTGGTATCATTCATGAGGAATCTTAGCCCATTCCAGCTTCTGGTATCATTCATGAGGAATCTTAGCCCATTCCAGCTTCTGGTATCATTCATGAGGAATCATAGCCCATTCCAGCTTCTGGTATCATTCCTGAGGAATCTTAGCCCATTCCAGCTTCTGGTATCATTCATGAGGAATCTTAGCCCATTCCTCATGGAAAATGGCATCCAATTATTGTAACTAATATACTTACTTTTCTATCTCTTGAAACCCTAAGAGGGGAGACCATTTCTATGCATAAACAAGTAAAAAGATACAAAAATGTTAGAAAAGACACTGAATATTCCCAGAGATTCAGTTGAACTCAGAGTTCAAATTTAAAAGGGTTGTCCGGCCTTAGGGTAGAAGTCGACAGTCGCTCGGCTCGCTGAGTTTTCCCTGGTGCCCTTGCCAGGAGTGGGCAGTCATGTGACTCCAAGTATGTGATTTTAATATTTTAATATTTTCGGCCACATGCCAACTAGACCTGTCTAGCCGCCCAAGTCTAGTCAGCGCATGACCACATGTATGCAAATCACATACTTGAGGTCACGCACCTTACGCTGGCACCAGAGGATTCTCACAGCGTTCAGTGCGTGCTCTGTGGAGATTCACAAGTCTACAGTCACAAAGTGACTGCAGACTTGTACCCCAAGGCCTGACAACCCTTTGGAGGGAACACAGAATACACTACCTGGAGCTGTCACCATGCTCCTGAGGAGGAAGTTGGCTAAAATGGTTTGCTAGAAACTACAGTATGAAAGAATAATTCTGAGACTGCAGTAGTCATTGAAAGGGGTGTTTTGTGATTAATTTGGAGAAACCATTTCTTAAATTAGTTGTGTTAAGCTGTTTAAATAGTTCTTGACTGGTTTATTGCACAAAAGGATGTCAATTTTGCTCCGAAATCTAATGTGTAATGATGGAGGGGGTGAATAATTTAGATTATACATTATATACTGTACATCACTCCGTTCTTAGAGGTGAATGTAGAATGTTGATCAGTGAATCATCAGAATGATTAGGATTAATGTGTGTAGTTTTGCGTACCTCTAAATTAACTGGGATTTTAAAGAGTTAATCCCAAAATCATAATCTTGTCTCAGTTTTTTGTACATATGTAATTAATCATGTGTGTCCATAGAAAAACTTTTTTTTTTCCACACTGTGCTGATTTCTAGATATTACGTCCCTAATGATGATCCCACCAGGGCTCTCGGTACCCTCCGTTGATACTGAGTCTGTCTTCTACTAGTTCTAATGCTGTCAGCCAAGTATGCTCAGATACACCTAAAGACCTTGTCTAATATCTGACAGCTGGGTTGTAACACTGCTCAACCTTGTTTGGCTCTGAAGGTCCCACAGATGTCTGCTTCGTACCTAATGACCCTGTCTAATTCATTAAAACAAATGCACCTATGATCCTATCTAATAAAACATTGACACTTTCATGGCATCATCTTTGCCCTCACAGCCGGGTTGTAGCACACCTCAGCCATTTTATGATCGGCTATACAATGACTGCAGTGGGAGAGCATATTCATGCTCTGTTGAGCCCCATGAACCCACAACGTAATGTGGAGTTTGTAAAAAGTAATAAATATTGCTAAAGTGAGTGCGAGTCATAATCACTACGTTCAGACATTTCAGTCGTCACCTCATCCATATAAATAAAAGTTTCTCATGTTGAGATCTGTCTCTATCAGTAAGTAGACAGGAGAGCAAGGGCCTGCAGCACTGGGTAGAAGCAGGGTGATGGTGGAAAATGTAGTTTTAGTAGATAAGAATAAGACTGCCTATGCTATGTTATAAGCTGGATGAACAGAGCGGAAGAAGATGAAAAAAGACACAAAAATACAAGAAGGAAACTATATTAGACTTGTACTATATATTAGTAATAGACATGTAGATACTGTGCTTTGTAAAAAAAAAAAATATTACCATTGTGGGAATAACTCTTTAAAGTAAAAAAAAAAGGGCTAATCTTTACAACCACTGTCTAGATAGATGCATTAATAACATCACGTCTGACATAATTGCTCGGTAGAAAGTTTGTTTAAAAAAAATATTTTGGTGGTCAGAAATGTCCAATTCATCCGGCAGCCTGGCTTGATCCTATGGGGCTCTGCTTATAAGAAGGCAGAGATGATTAGACAGGTTGCAAACATTTTCTCCACCATGGCATCTTTGCATTTGCCATTTGTGACCCCACTGTTATTAGATCCTATTATTTTACAATGTAAATTACATTTACAGCTCAGCTCTGCTGTAGGAAAACTGCAACCTGTGCCATATATACCCTGTGTCCGAGCCAAGGGTGTCGTTAGGTACGTTTGTCTCTCCCTTCCACATAACACTTCCTTTAATTGTTGAATCCATGACCTTTTAATTCCCGTAGTTTATGAAACAGGAAAAGTGACCTTCTGCTCTTTTCCTCCAGGCTATAGATTATAATTAAGATGCTGGATAATCAGTACGCCGTGCTGCTATGTGTACAATAGCATTTCACTTGACTTCCATGAAAATATTACTAGACAGTGCAAATTTCACATTTTTAACCAAATGTCAATGTCAAACCTTAGACATGTCTTAGTAAGAGGTCCCTATAGGCATATCATTGCTGAATTGTGAAATGATATTGACAAATTTTTCATAGTGCTTGTCTGAAAATCTCTCCAGAATGAATGAATGATGATTATATTTCCATTCAATTTAATACCTAAAATCTTAAAGGGGTTTTAAAAATTCAGAAAACTCCCTGTCCCCGAGCTGCAGACTGTAATTTTCAGTGTCTGTATTTTTCTTTTACAAGCTGATGTCTTATTGACAGCGCTGCAGCCAATCACTGAGCTCGAGGTTCTGCTCGAGGTGAGCCACTGATTGGCTGCAGCACGGTTCATCTAATGATAGTGCTGCAGACATTATTAGACACCGTGAATAGCAATGGAGACTCAGCACTGAACCTTGGGAGGGTAAGTAAAGAACAGTTTTTTGTTTTTTTTTAAATAAATTGGGGATAGGGGATTTCCAAAGCTGGAAAACGCCAAGAGGTTTACTGTGACTTTAATATTGATGACCTATGTCATAGATAGAAATTAGAATCCATAAGACATCCCGGAGAGGAGACCTATCACCCTCACATTGAACATATGGGATTAGTGAAAGGTGGGGAAATGAGAAAGCACTAACATTTCAACCTCTATTGAAGTAGGTCTCTACATTGAACATATGTGATTAATTATAGCTGGGGAAGAGAAAAACTAATTATAACTGAAGAAGTGAGAGAGAGCTGACACTTCAACCTCCATTGAAGTAGGGCATTATGTAGTGAACAGGTAATGACAACGGGAGATTTGCTCTGGGTAAAAGGCACAAAGACTGAGAATCATGTACACAGAGGCTGGAAAGTACACTTCTCAAGCATAAACTTCCTCTGATCAAAGCACAGCTCAAAGACCTTGGAGCCAGTGGTTAGTGATGAATATTGGGGTTTGCATCGATCTGATTTATGGCAGATATACTTTTTGCGTCGTAGCGAAGGGACAAAAATAGCACATTCACTCACATCACCGTAAGGCCGGCAGAACCCCTCCAACTTAATATTGACCTGATGGGTGGTGCTTTTTATGCCATATTTCATATCTATAGACAGGTAAAATTGTGATAAGAAACATGATGACAGTATCTACCACCTGTGGATCTCAAATATTCTAAAGGACCTAGCACATCCCATATCAGCCCCCCACATAAGCTCCCATAGGATAGGTACATGGACATATCCTTGATCCAATGTAAAGCAGAATTTGAGTTTGGTCATTTGTCAATCCTGGAAGGTACAGCTTCCTAAGGAGTACATCTCACTGCTAAGCTCTGAGCTGTTTCCGTGACACAAGTTTACCAATTTTCTTTTGTTATCCCTTTTACTTTATGCAGTTGTATATACCGTATTGCTTTGTTCCCATTTTGTATCATCTTTGTATATTTTTTATAAACACTGCCTACCTTTCTGTGTTAAATATAACATTAATAGCTCTGTTCCTCTTACTCTGTAAACCGCATGCATGAAGCCAGACACTACCTGTAATAGGTGTCCAATCGGCCTGTATACACAATTGATGGTGGCAGCTAGTGTTTTTTTTTTGCTATTTATGGAGTTGGCAGGACTGTACGGGAGTATATACATATATTCCATGCTTTGGAATCTGAGGTGTATATACCATATGATCACTGTGAGTTCCCCAATAACCGGCCGAGTAGTGGAAGTAGCCACGGCCTCGTCCATTACTCGTCACTCAGTTACGTAGTTGTCTTGATGACTGGAGGTAGCGGAGTTGCGTCTCCCTGACAAACTGGTAACAGCGGTGGGATTTGCGTGGCCTCCCGGCTGTTATCCTTGACAACTGGAAGCAGTGGTGCGATCTGCGAAACCCCCCCCCCACCCCCCCGCTGCGTCTCCTTGGCAACCTAACTTCATGATATGTCATTAATATCAAAATGGTGGGAGTTTGAGTCCCATCACCTCGATGATCCCAATGACTAAAAGGGTCTGTGGCGCAAAAGAGCAGGCCTGCTCCATACATCATGCCGTGGCTGTGAATGGTAGTGCAAGTTCTTACCTATACCAGGGAATATGAGTGATTTTGAAGGCACAGATAACCCCTTTAAGAAATAAGAGACTAATTATGCTGGTTTTGATTTGTGGCAGTGAGACGATGGCAAGGTTGTGTGTCAATGCCATTGGTACATTCATTATGTACATCAGTATGTTCATCGGTCACATCAGTGTCCATACACTGTTTCTTTCCCAACTCGATGTATATTGATAAAGTTTGTGCTTCTAATTTTGCAGGATCAATGGTTTTGGAGAGTTAGAAAAAATAAAGTAATGGATGGCTATCCAATGCAGATAAGTGTCTTCTGGAGGGGACTGCCACCGAGTATTGATGCCGTCTATGAAAATAGTGAGGGGAACTTTGTCTTTTTTAAAGGTGAGACACATTTCATTTGTCACCATCTTATTTGGGGAACAGTACAAAGACAAATAATAATGTTACATTTAAGGGTATCAGTCAGCAGGTTTTTGCTATGTAATATGAGATCAGCATTATTTAGGGGCTGAGACCCTGATTCGATTGATGTGTCACTTACTGAGCTGTGTTTTGCTGTTTCAATAAAATCAGTGTTTTATCAGCAGGAGATTATCACTAGAGGACTAGGTGTCTCATTCCTCCTAGTCCAGCCACACCCTCACCACTGATTGGCAGCTTGTTGTTAATGTACACTGTGCACAGAAAGCTGTCAATCAGGGGTGTAAGCGGGGTTTCACAGGGCTCAGCACTCTAGCGTTAGAGATCAGCCGACATCACAGTGGTTGCGCCCCTACAGCTCGGACAATATGGTCTATCATGGTACTATAAACTGGGCTACCCAATGAATTTTTTACATCCACAGAATCCACTTTGAGTCAATCGTCCCCCTATATCAAGATGGCACTACATCTACATCCTCATCCACATGGTGGGAAGATTAGAGGGGTATTCCCAGTTTGTACATTTATGGAATATCCTGATGATAAATGTATAATATTTTTGAGTCCCACAAATGAGAAGAAGAAACAATGTGACTACAGATTGGCTGCAGTGCTTACCTGACACCCTGCCGAAAAAAGAAGCCAGGACTCCGGTGGGGGTGCAGAGCTCGAATGCACATATATTTGTTTCCATATATTTTCTTTATTTCCTACATTTATAGCTATGCTAATAATTCATTGGCCAGATACGATCTCCGATTTGGTCTCCACCTTGTTCCTTTACTACTTATGGGTTATTTGTAACCCGAAACGCGTAAGCTTATTTATCCTTAATTTTTTAAAACTTTCCTATACTTTCATCATGTTTTTATTGCATACTGTAATAGATGTGTTCATTTTTTTTCTTCTGGTGCTGGAGTTTAAATTCAGCAATGGATTTTCTTCTCATTTTGACCTATTTCCTATACTCGCTGCACCACCCTGACAAGGTGGATACATAAGTGCTTCGTGTTTCTTCACCATTGATACCTTTGGAGGGTGATCGGCGTACAGTTTTATCCTCTTTTTCTCTATGAAACCGCTTCCCCAGCCAGATAGATGAGCATCATTTTTTTTTTATTTTCAACCTCCCTGGATCAATGCGTTTTAAGATACTTTAACGTAAGGCCAGAAAAACCTTCGTCAGTCCAGGCATAGATATCTCCTTTTTTACCATTTACTCTTGACTTGACATATCCCAGAAGGAGTGGCACGAGATGGCCTGCTTTGGAGCAGATGTATCGGGAGAAGTTTACGCTATGTGTGTCTTAAGTCATTGAATTTTTGGAGAGGACTGATGGTAATAAATAGGTTATCCTAATATTGTTATAGATGAGAGAACGCCCTTGGATTCAGAGTAGGAACAGTGAGGTTTATGTCACCTTAGCTGTAGCCAAGAAGGGGGAAACCAGTAAAGCAGATTGCCCTATTTATTAGATCCAGTCACTTGTGAAATAAAAATAACATTTTCCTGTTCGTCTCAGCTTTCCAAATCACATATTGCTGTACTTGGCAAGTGCGGGCGCCATTTGTAGCAGCAAACTCCAGGCAGGCACATTGTAGAATCAGAGCAGTGTTCTCGCTGCCATTAACATAAGGGATGCTTAATGCTCAAAGCTTTTTATAGGAAAGTCCAAGAAGGAAAGCTTATTAATTGTACAATAATTTCTGCAAGTTTCTCATATGTTTTTGTTGCTTTTTCTCAGTATTTTCAGGACCTCAGCTTATTTTAAGGGCTGCAACCTGGTCCTAATTATGGCTAGGTCACATACTTGCAGGGCTTTAGGACCTGTCACTAAATGCCTCCTTATTAAGGGCGACATTTTATATCAGCAGGTCTACTATACTTTCAGGCCAAGTGGCATAAATACTGAACTGCTTGTGTAAGAGCGGTTAAAGGCGTCCTAGGGGCATGTAATATTGATGACCCATACCAACCTATCAGCTTATTACCCAGCATCCCAAATGATGAGCTGCAAACACATTTGGCTTTAGATGCAACCATTGCACTGTACAACCTTTTTAAATGTGTAGTGACTGCTGCCAGGAACTGGAGATTAGAGTTGAGCGAAAATCTTCGGTTCTCTGCGTATTCGGCAACCTATAGCGCTTGCTGAATAAGCTACAACAGGAACCCGGCTTCCTGGATCGCTCCGTCTTACCAGCTGATCGCCGCCGCACCTGCATGTGTCGCGGCTGTGTCACAATCACAGCTCATGCATGGAGAGCCCAAAACACAGGCGGCGTGATCCAGGATGCCGGGATCCTGCTGTAGCTTATTCAGCAAGCGCTATAGCTTGCCGAATGAGCGGGGAATCGAAGATATTGGCTCAACTCTACTGGAGATCAGCTCCCATTCCCTTGATTAGGATCGGCTCTGCAGTACCCGGCAGTGGCTGCTACATATTGAACAGAGCTGTGCAGTGTAACTCTGTTAAGTCTTTACATCTGGTAGTCACCAGAGCTGATCGGTAGTACCTCTAATAATTTGATATTAGTGACCTATTACAGCGATAAATGATTGATATCATATGCCCTGAGAACCCTTTTAAAAAAGAATACAGATGAGTTATAGATCAATATAGTTCACAATCAAATATAACAAAGTTTATTTAAAAATGTACAAAAAAGACTAGGTATAAACATAAAATACAAAGTAATGAAAAAGTTGATAGTTGGACACAGGTATAAAGAACATACAGTCCACAAAGTAGTCTTAAGTGGATGGGAAAACAAAGGGATAACCAAAAATTGCATAAAGTGCCAGTGCTCATAAAATCGGTAGCATCATACTACATGCATCCACTTAGATAAACTTCCAATACTCATTTTTTATAATTTCATAATTGAAGAGAATATCATATTAATGGCAAAAGGGCTCAGTTATAACTAAAGGTGTCAAAAGTGAATATCGTCAATCAAAAGTACTACTCGTGCCGCAATAAACAAGTCCTCATACGCCTATGCTGACAGAAAAATAAGAGTTATGGCTCTAAGAAGAGGAGTTAAAACCGGAAACTCAAAAAATGGAAATTGGCCCCATCGTGAAGGGTTAGCTATCTTCTTTGAGCTTCAGTTCCTTACAATTTTCTTGCTCTCTGCTTGCTGTACGTGAACAACCACCCTTAACCCCAAAGGTCTTCATGTGACTATTGAGTGCTCATGTTGATTTTTAGATTAATTTTTCATTGGCTCAATATAATAGTCCAAACACTGAATGTAGGTGTTAATTAGAGATGAGCTAGCACTACAATGCTCGGATTCTCGTTACTCGAACCGAGCAATTCCTAATGGGATGAATATAATGGGATATCTGAACATTTTTCCAGCAGACCTTACAAAGAGGTCTGGGGGGCAGTGAAAATTTTGAAATGGAGGGAAAAAGTGCTGAGTGGAGAACACAGGCGGCGCTGGTGCTTGTTCAGTTACCAGAGCAGCAGCGGTACCGCACCCCCGGCCCTGACTGACACTCGCTTTGTATATTCAGAGCGATCACTGAACCGGTGCCATCCCATGACTGAAAACGAAACTCTGCGGAGGACTAAAGATCATTTTCTCCCCGCAGCCTTCAGCTAAGTGCGGGCGCCTGGCAAGTTGATAACGCTATTAACCTGCAGATTAACCCCATATGTGCAGGTTAATACCGTTTTTTCTAGTGACAGCTTCCCTTTAAAAAGGGTCACTTTATTGTCCAAAATTGTCTACAGTATTTATATAATTCAGTTTATTCATACACTCCTCAGCTTTGAAATTGCAACACCAAGAAGGAAAAGTCATGGAATTATGGAAATCACAGGATGGAAAGACATGTTACTGATCTGCAAATGGTGAAATGTGGAAGCAAAATGTCCAAAACATGTTTATTCAGTCTTGAACATGAGCACCATGTGCACAAATCCCAGCACTTACAGCCTTGTCATTTATCCATTGAGATTATTAATGGCATCTCTGGACTTGTCTACGATCGAGCACATTTGGGACTTCATTGGTTGGGTGTTGCAAAAGGATCTGCCAGCAGCGGATCTTGATGATTTGCCCATGTTCATTCAGCGTGGCAGAACATTTTTCAGACATCCATTAATAACCTCATTGATAGCAGCCAAGATGTGTAAGTGCGA
The DNA here is from genome assembly GCA_033576555.1 of Oophaga sylvatica. Lineage (NCBI taxonomy): Eukaryota > Metazoa > Chordata > Amphibia > Anura > Dendrobatidae > Oophaga > Oophaga sylvatica. The sequence goes on along the minus strand of JARQOD010000006.1, from coordinate 389,037,826 downwards.
GGAGTTGTAACATGGCTCTCATACCTGATGCTGAATAAATCGAGAATTTCTGAAAATTTTGTTTCCATTCTTTCATCAATTGAATATGTTTAACTGGTCTATCCGTCCTGTGATTTCTATAACTGCACGTCTCTTCCTTCTTGGTGTTGAGAAGTGTACGTAGACCAATGCAAAATGGTTTTGTGATTCATTCCATTTCATGGTATTCATGTTTACATACATATGGAACGGAAAACTAACTAGGAAAATTCCAAATTATAATTAATATGTTTTTCCTGTTTGTGTGTTTTAATGGCCAGTGCAGCAAGTCTCAGTGTCATCTATGCCTCCCAAAGCAACAGCTTATTCCTCCATTCTTTCATCTAGTCAATGCCAGAAGCAAATGTGTATCACAAAAACATCAGCCATCATACAATAGACCTCTAATCTAAGGAGAAAATTGAACCGTTACTGATATCTGTATTCGCTAACTGAATTGAGTGAAATTGGAAAATTTCAAGGCTGCAGAGTGTAAGTCTGTTCTTTAGCGCCGTAGCAAAAAGGAAAAGCACTATTAAAGCTGCAATTTAAAACAACTCAGCCATCAGGGCAATTGCCTGAATTCCATTTTCCCCTCCACTCTCTTGGTAAAGTAGTGTCGAATTGTATAACATGTCATCATGTGGCTTTTCATTTCTAGCACAAAGTGTAATATGTATTGCAATTTGGAGGCTACGTAAAAATAATATTCAGTTTTTAGGGAAATACAAAAGTAAGGTGAACGTACTTTTCGCTTTTATGTGTAGACAGTTGTCATAATGTATTTGCTAGGACTCATAGAACTGCAATAATCGGCAATTGGTAAAGAAATGTATTACGTGTTATGAGTGGTGCCAAGTTAAAGGGTCGTAAATGGCTAAAGATAAAATATAATATTGGAATAGAAAGGTTTGCATCAAGATGGAAACATGAGCCAAAGTAGAAATGTAGCTGGACTCTTCCTTCACCTGGACAACAGTTCACTTTCCTGCCCTATCCCTGTATCGAGATACCCTAGCTACAGCATACTTAATCTTGTATGCCTTTTTATGGCACCCAGGTGTATGCCTTACCAATCCTTGACTAACTAAACCTCTCAACAGATGCATAGAAATACATGGCTATTTTCACAGACTGCAGATTGACAGAATGATATTCCGCTGATGATTGCTGCTTCACGATATGCAGGGAGTTATCCAAATTGCCTCTTCAGAGAGGAAGAGGATTCTAGTGCCACCTGTTGGAAGTAGTAATCCTATAAGTCAATATTGGTCCTTTAACGAGCCTTGCCACGATAAAAGCCAAACCAGAACCTCAATTTGCATGACAGCACGGCAAACACCGCTTCTGATTGGCAGTAAAATCATTACCGCCAGTCAGACAGCCACGGTTCCCAGCATGAGCCCGCAGCTATGATCGGAGGTAAAAAGTTTTCTCACAGTGAACTGCGGGGAAGTCTCTGAGCTCAGCGCTGCAACGGGAGACTTTCTCACTGTGCGAGCGAACGGAGCCTCGGTGACCATCGGTAACCTCAATGACGTTACCGCTAGTCACTGAGTCTGCGCTCATAACAGCTTCTTCCCCAATGGTTCTGAGCCTGGACGGTCGCATTTTGGCATCATCCAAGTTGAAAACTGTTTATACCCCAGACATGGATTACACCATGGGACAGAACCTCGGACAGGTGAGGGATTTGGTTGTTTTTATTTTTGTTTTATTACAGGAGACGTTGGCTTCAATGCAATGGACGTTAGGTGAGTATAACTGTGTTTGTTATTTTTAAACAAAAAAGTAAAAGTGGGTTTTGTTTTATTTCAAATAAAATAATTTTTCTGGCTGTCTGTTTATTTACAGTATAACTATTGGATTAGTAATGGATAGGCGTCTAATAGACACCTCTCCATTATTAAGCCGGCCGTGGGCTTGATGTCACCTGACAATACAAAGGTGACATCAACCAAACAAATATAAACCCCACTTGCTACCGCTACAGGGCAATTAGGAAGACCCGGGCAAAGAGCCAGAATTGGGTCATCTAATAGATATGCCTTTTCAAGGCGGCTACGGGTTGCTATTTTTAGGCTGGGTGGGATAATATCTAATTCCGCTTGCCAGCCTGAGAATACCAGCCCCCCAGCTGTCTACTTTAGCTTGGCTGGTTATCAAAAATGGGGAGGACCCAATTATTTAAAAAATCTTGATAGCCAGCCTTGCTAACACTGACAGCAGAGGGTTGCAGCCCACTGCTGTGAGTTTTGCATGGCTCAAAAATACATGGGATCCCCCCCCCCCATTTTTTTTTAAATTAATTTATTTACAGCGCAGTAACTGGCTGATGAATACTCCCAACAGCCGCTGCCTGCTCCCACTGTTATTAGCCGCAGCAGGCATAGGCTGATGAGAGCAGTAGTCCCATCAGCTGACACTAGGAATCGAAAGTAAACTTTTTATCTCCGATCACAGCTGCGGGCTCACGCTGTCATTTGACAGCGTGGGAACCGCGGCTGTCTGACTGGCAGTAATGATTTTACTGCCAATCAGAAGCGGTGTTTGCCTCACTGTCATGCACATGACAGCACTACAAACACCCGGTGTTCGGGGGCCAAACTGAATAGTAACATAAACTTTATGGTGCAGTCCGTGTTTGGTGTCCGTGCCCGAACAGTAGGTGTTCGATACAGATGCCAAACTTTACTGTTCGGGTTCGCCCATGTTTAATCCCTATACACATAATCTGCATGGATGTTTATTTTTATTGGGTTATTTTCGTGTTTATAACTAGTTTGACAAAAAAAAATGAATGTGAAATTGCAATTGCTTTTTTAAAATTGCAGTAGTTCTGTAATAACAAAAATATCAGTAGAAATACTGCTTCATATCCAAAACAAAAACACATCCTAAAATGAAAAAAAGCAAAGAAACTTAAAAAAAGCTGAAGCAGACCAGATTGCTTTTGTGTATTTTGCTGTGGACACCTGTGTAAAACATGTCAAAAAAACAGCTGAAAAAGCACAGTGTTTGCTCTGTAATAGCCTATATAAAAGCCGAGGCAGGGAATGCAGCGCAAGTATTTTGAGGTAAATCTGTTCAGTAAAATGATGTTACAGCTCACAGTTTAGAAGTACAAATAGAAATAAATCGCCAAACTACTCTGAATATACTGTACAGATTTACTCATATATTTGGAAGTTACATTGACATTACTGTGTTTGTGTTAAAAAGCTTGAAATGTGTTGTACACTGTCCTAGGGGGCCTCAGAGTGTTATACAAGCCTTTTCAGGGCAATTGGGTACCTGTGATTCCTGACAAAATTTGTTTGCCGCAAATCAAATTTTTGTGAAAAAATTCACCGAAGCTGGTGAATTCGACTTTTAAAAGAATCAATCGTCTCTGACCAGCTGCACATAATATTTTTCACGTATTCTTAATGTCTAGATCTGCATTCAAGTTTTTTCATGAAATTTTATTTTACTTGTAGGCTTAAGTAAAACCTTAAAGGTTTTTGTCACTCTGAGGCCATCTGAGACAGTCGGGTCCAATCATGCTAATCACACTCTGATCAGTGTCTGATCCGATTTTATCAGAGGTGGAGAGAATAAAAAATGTCAGTTCGTGAAAATCACACTACACTCTGATATCATTCCGATTTTTTGCATGGACCCATAGAGGTGAATGAGCAAGTGCCATCCGATTATCAAAGGCAAATTGTGCACGCTGCCATTACTGTCATCAGGTTCACTATGGACTCCTGTGTTTCGAATTTTGAATATTCTGAAATGAGTTGATTCCAATTGTCTTTGTATTTCAATTTTCTAGGTAACAAATATTGGGTGTTTAAAGATACAACATTACAACCTGGTTATCCCCATGACTTGATACATCTAGGACATGGTATTCCACCTTATGGGATAGACACTGCTGTTTGGTGGGAAGATGTCAGTAAGACCTATTTTTTCAAAGGTGACAGGTACGTAATAACGGAAGCGAAGGGAACTTATCTTTAAAATAATTACACCGAGCCAAGTTGGAGCATACATAACATGTATGTGTCCTTCTTTACCTTCCCCTTTCCTACCAAAGCTTGACCCCAAACCCCATATAAGATAATGATTATGAACTTTGTAGAAGCAGACATCGGGGGGCTGATGTTAATAGACTGGGAAGGTCCATGGATATTGGCCCCTTCCCAGCATAATAAGACCAGCTCACAGCTGTCTGCTGTCCCTTGGCTGGTTATTAAAAATGTGGGAGACCCCACACGTTTTTTTTAATTATTTATTTAATTTACACTGTCCGTCACTCGAGCAGTGTCGCCACTCGTAATCCGATGGTATACAGGGCTGTGATGGCTCCGAAAGTGCCCACAACTTAAAAGCTTGTTGATTGGCTCAGGGAAAAGTCAGTGTTTGGAGTTCAAGAAAAAAAGGTAGCACACTGTAGCGCTATAGCTTGCAAACACGAAATATGAAAATATGAAAAATGAATTGCATCACAGCCCTTTGAAATGAAAAATTGAAAAATTTTTCATATTTCTAAGGCAGTGGTGCAATTCATTTTTCATATTTTTCATATTTTCATATTTCGTGTTTGCAAGCTATAGCGCTACAGTGTGCTACCTTTTTTTCTTGTATGTATATGAGTTGGTGACTGTAGGTTTAGCACCTGTTCACACTGGATCTATGTTTGGATGTGCCGGTCAGTTTTTTGATAAGTGTTTGGAGTTCAGCACCGAACACTAGGTGTCCAGTACGAACCCTGAACTTTACCTTATTTATGGTGTGTCTATATGCAGCCACCCAGTGGTTACAATTTGAATAACAAAGAGGTTTTTTTAGCATGTACCATTGTAGAACATTACATGCCGATGTGATGTCTTATAGGGCATGCAATGCTCTTCTGAAACAACATGCAAATTGCCTTTCAGAGAGGAAGAGGACTTGAACTCTAGTTCCACCTATTGGAAGTAGAAATCGTAAAAGTCAATATCAGCCTTGCCACATGATTTAGGATTAACGCCAAACCAGACACTCTACATGCAGACAAATGTTTCAGGGTGTTTGCTCCTCATCAGGTCAAAGTAAGAATTCTGATTTAGCTGATCTCCATCAGGGGCCTCTCATCCAGCCAAATTAAACTTTTTTTTTGCTTTGCAATGATCAGCGGCAAAGACCCTGAAACGTGTCTGCAAATAGAATGTCTGATTTGTCTTATATCCTAAGTCATGTAGCAAGGCTTGAAAAAGTGTTGATGTTGACTAAGGATTGCTTGCCCAATAGATGGCGCTAGAGTTCAAGTCCTCTTCCTCTCTGAAGAGGCTATTTGCATAATTAGCAAGAACCATAATTTATTGGCTAAAAATATGAGTCCATAATTAAATTCTCAGAAAGGTAAGGGTGGACTGTATATTTTTAATGTAATCTGATAAACGAAAGAGGGTCCACTTGCAATATTTTTTGCCATTACATTTTACCAATGAGATTTTAATGCTGGAAAAAGAATTTGTCTTGTATTTTGCCTGAGGCTATAGAGCTTATATGGTAGTGGGCAGCTGCTGATAGAAAGTGATTTAAATTAAGGGAACACATTGGAAGGCAATTTGACAGGCACAGGAGAGTTTTATACTTTTTTTTTTTAGTTTGAACATTTAATCTATTAGTTCTGTCAGAATAAAATAATTTCAGAATTTCTTTCCTGCAAAATATTGAGCAAAGATCCTGTGGTTTGGTGCAGAAGTGATGGAAATTAAAATATGTAAGCCTTTACTAGATTTAAAGATGTTGCTCAGCAAATTTTTGCTGTCGTTAATATATTCTGGTATTTGGAAAGCATTAATGTTACTCAGCAATGTGATTATTTTACACCCCAAGGGACATTTTTCATTATGTTCCAAAATAGTCCATGTTCTTTCATATTGCCAATCCTTTCAAAACTGAGCGTAGTAAATTATGGTGTGAATGAATTAGGTCTAGTTCCTCTCTTAGAAAAAGGTATTAAAGGAAAAACTTAGTGACTAAATAAGCAACAAGACGTGTGGCATAATGGGGGCTACAAGCAAAAAAAACACATGGAATTAATTCTCTTTTCGCCCAAAGCTAAAAAATGTTTCAGGTAGATGTTAGAAAATATTAAGTCGTGGAGTATATTATAAATGTAAAGCCAAATTAGACTTTTTTGAGGGTGTGATTGGTGCAGAATGTGTTTTTTCACTATTATTTTAGGTTTGTAGTCACTCCTAGGTTTTGTCCAACTCCTATACACATCGTGACCATCATGGTTATATGTACAAGTGGTTATATGTAGTTACAGGGAACAGTTGTATACTGGATACTCCCACGTGTAGGCTTTGAGCTCCTTGTAGTTGGAGCACCTAAAAGGAACCTATCACGTTGAAAATCGTGTACATTTTCAGGCAGGATGCGATAGAACAGGAGGAGCTGATCAGAATTAGAGACATTTTTATGGAAAAAATGTTAGGAAAGTTTAAAGTCTCTGGTGTTTGTACACATCTGAGTCCAGTGGGCAGTGCTATTCAGTTATTGACCGTCTGCTCTGTATGACTATACATTGAGAGGTAGCTGTCAGTCACAGAGTAGGACCGCTTACTGGACTCATATGTATACAAACATATGTCTACAAGTTCTGCTGAATCTTTTCCAATAAACCTTTATATCATTCAGCTCTGTTTCTCCTTTTTTCTACATTATTCTGTCCATAGACTACATGTCCTATGTGACAGGTTCTGTATATTTTCAACACAACAATCAGCTGAAGAGTCCAGGTCACCATAATGTTGTCTTTGCAGTAGGCCTTGATCAGGTCATCCCCCATCATTGAGGAGTGAACTTCTTACTTACCCACAGTTGTTTTAGTTACTCTCCTCAATTACTGACTGGGTGCTTCTTGTATTCTTGTAAATCATAATTATCCTAAAACATCTTTATTGATTAAAATCACCAGAAATACTGGTCCACACCACAAAAAAAAAAAAAAAAAGTGTCCAAAACACACACAAAAACAGTGTAAAAAATAAAAATGTTGTAGAGGGTCCTAGAAGCCCTATTAACAGGCTATTTTGATACCTTCCTGGCCGCGGAGGTTGGCACCCTTGGGGGACGTTGTGGCGCCCCCGCTCAACGATGGCTATCCTAGGAGCCTGATATCAGCCACAACACCCCCCCTAGGGTGCCAACCTCCGCGGCCAGGAAGGTATCAGAATAGCCTGTTAATAATGCTTCTAGGACCCTCCCCAACATTTTATATTTTTTACACTGTTTTTGTGTGTGTTTTGGACACTTTTTTTGTTTTTTTTTTTGTGGTGTCGACCAGTATTTCTGGTGATTTTAATCAATAAAGATTTTTTAGGGTAATTATGATTTACATGTGTTAAGACCCTAGTCTGTATCTACATAAATATTATTGCTTCTTGTATTCTCTCTTTTCGTTTCACTTCTCAAACGCAGATGCCTTCCTCCGCCTTCTCTTTCCTTGATCTTGCCCTAACTGCATTCCCTGTTTCCTCGGGAAGCTCGGTGGCTCAGTGGTTAAGTCCTGTTTGCAGCGCTGGGGTCCTGGGTTAAAATCTCACGAAGAACAACACCTGCAAGGAGTTTGTATGTTCTCCCCGTGTTTACGTGGATTTCCTTCGGGTAGTTCTGTTTCCTCCCACACTCCAAACACATACTGATAGGGAATCTAGATTATGAGCCCCAATAGGGACAGTGATTGATTATGGTGTTTGTAAAGCGCTGCGGAATGTGATGATGCTATATAAATAAGCATAATAAATAATTTCTACAACACATGCCAACTAATTACTAACCAAACAATTCCTTTTTATATTCCCCTTGCAGAAATAAAAAGGTGCCATGATCAAGAGTCAACACGTTCCACAATTAGGCTAAGTGCACACGTCAGGAATTTGTGCAGAATTTTCCTGAGCAAAACCTGACATTTTCCGCGGTAAAAACGCGTGGTTTTTTTTTACACGTTTTTGGTGCGGATTTTGCACGTTTTTACCGCTATTTTTTCCTGAACTTTCTAGGTCAATAATATAGCTGGAAAAATGCTAGAATTCCGCAAAATTAATGAACATGTTGGTTCTTTTTCCGAGATGCAGAATTCATTCTAAATGATAGGATGCTTAATTCATGCGTTTTTTACGCGTTTTTTTCCCGCGAAAAAAACGCAAATAATCCTGAACGTGTGCACTTAGCCTTAGACCTTGCACAGCTGCCATAGTGCCAGACACAGTATAGACATATGACAGTAATAAATCCAATTAGGACCAGAAGATATGACAGTAATAAACCCAATCAGAACCAGTAGCCACATTTTACACCAATTTTCTGATCATCAATTCCCTATTATTAGCTCTTCTGCTCTGTGACTTATTCTTTAGACATCCTTCCTCACTGTTCAAAGGCCAAATGTTTTGCAGGGTTTTTTTTCAGAAAGACCAATAACATTGATACTACTTCTGGGATGCCCCCTAGAGAACATAAAAACATATAATATTACTCTTAGTTGGTGCATTAAGTGATTAGTCTAGAGACTGTAAGCATAGAGATTGGACATGAGAGTTGTCAATCAGAGGTGGTTGGACGAGGACCGATGCCTGCAAAATGTTTCATGAGGCTTTGAAATCTCTTTTTTCCAGAGAGGCCCAACAGTTGTGAAACAGAAAGTTACCTCTGGACACCAAAACTTGGGACACCAACATAATGCTCTTTTTTTAACATGCCACAGAACTATGATACTTTTTTATTATATTATATTACCCTAATTTTTCCACTAGCTTTGAGAAAAACGGATCTTAGCAGAAGAACCAGGGAAGCTGATTTTGGAAATGAGGATTGTAGTTTGGATTTTGGTGACGAAATTCAGCAATGCCAATGGGGATCAATTTGACAACACTAATTAATGATGTCAGTGATCAGGATATTCACAAACTATGGGGAGACTACAAGGTCTACTTATAAATTTGATCAGAAACAGTTCCCTTGAGCTTCTAACAAGATTAACATTATAAGTTCAGTTAAAACCCATTTTATATACTAAATCATTTTGTGTGCTTCTACACTATACAGACAATCAGTTCTCTGTTTACTACTGATTAATTTCTGAACAGATATATTCTGTATTTGGTAGAGAATTTCATGCAACAATCCAAGACAGACATATGGGACAAGATAATCTTAAATCTCTTCATTAGGTCAAGTTGTTCCATACATCACCCAGATGCCTTGAGTTAATTTCCATCTAAGTATTATTGGCGTGTGAAGTAGCTATCTATGTAGTTGTTGATTCATTTTGAAGAGTCATTATGGTGAAGATAATCAATTTTTAGTTCTAATTATCATACTCCGCAATCACACTCTTTCCAAAAATAGTGTGTAGTATCACAGGAGGCTTCAAAGAGCACTTCAACACTTCAGCTCATCAGTGTCCTAGTTTCTAGGAATGATGGATCTGTTTCACAATTTCAGCTTCCTATGTTAGATAATATTAAGAGATAATCTAATTATCTTTTAAGGGTTGTCCAGTCCAGGTAAAGTATCACCTATCAGTGGTATGGTGATAACTTAAGTTTCCCGTTCTGCCAATAATTGGTGAGGGTCTCCCAACGATCTTTAAGTTATTATCACCAATCCTGTGGTTAGGTTATAACTCATCTTCAAAGGAGAACACTTGTAAGAGGAGCTTCTTTATCTTTTTTTTCTCAAATATGGCCATTTCTTTTTTCATTGTTTTTGTTTCTTTGGCGGCAAACACTATAAACTGGTAGTTTGCAATATTATATATTTCTGAATTGTATGTTAATGTATCCTGCTATTAAAGACTTTCAACATTCATTCATGCTCTATACTTGGCTTTTTCCAGCAGTCAAGTGGCGAATGAATGGAGCGGCAGTGTGGGCAGAAGTAGAAATGTCTGCTTAATAAAATTGTATGTTTCGTTATTTACTATACACCATGTACATGAGTTCATATAAAATACTTCAAAGGGTTCAAGGCTGTTGTGAACGTTCTGGAGATGACTTCTGAGTTGGGGCTCCCTCTGGTGGCTGCTGGTGATATTGAAGCAAGTCAATTACCTGGGAGCGAGGAGTGGCAATCAGGGGGGACGGACTGGGCAGATATAAGTGAGCTGCCTTCCCATGATCCTCGCCGATGATCAATTGTTGCTTCCTGGTCTAGTTTGGAAATCAGCTTGTTTTCTGCTGTCTCCTGCGAACATTCAGATAAGTTACTTTTTTTTTTTTCTGTGGTTAGATTTTCCTTGTTTTTGCTGCGCTGCTTGGTGAGGTCAGCCGGGTCCCCTTCAGGGGCCTGTGCTGGTCTCTGTTTCTCATTGGTATTTGTTCATTTGCTCTGTTCCTGTTATTTCAGTGCTGCTGGGTAGTGACGTGTTCACACCAGAGATCTGAATAAGTGGGGGGCGAGACCGTGTGGTCTCAGCATTTTTGTAATCAGAAGTGTTGGAGTTTTTTCCTAGGGTTTTGCTGGGTTGCAGACAGTATTCTTTCCTATCCGGTCCTGTCTAGATAGCTTTTGGCCCCAGGGTTTGCTTACTCAATTTTCTACCTGCGTTTGTATTTCATCTTATCTAACTGCCATTATATGTGTGGGGGCTGCCTATTCCTTTGGGGCTCTACTCCGGGGCAGTTCGCTTTCCTTTTTTTATCTTCAGGTGTAGCTAATCTCTCCGGCTGTGACGAGGCGTCTAGGTCACCTTAGGAACGTCCCACAGCTGCTTCTAGTTGTGCGGTTAGTTAAGGGGTCTGCAACCTTTTAGTTCCCAACCTCTCTGGTGTTCGGCTGCCTTGGCTGTTTTTTGCTCCTGTCCTCCTCAGCTACCAAATCATAACACAAGGCTTTTTCCAAAGAACAGAAGTTATCACCCATCAGAGGAGATAGCATCTTAGTACTGGGACCCACATGGTCATGAGAATGGGAAACAAGAGTCTCTCCATCTTAATGGTGCAGCAGTCAAGTATGTTCACTGCTGTTCAGTTCAAAATCTGTGGGACTGCCAGAGATAGACAGTCATGGGTTGCCTAGAGTTTGGGTCCCTAGCAATTAACAAATTATCATCTAAATATTGAAACAGTTCATAGATAAGGAGTGAAAGTTTTATTACCCTCTGATTGGAGTCTGCTATTGTGTTTTGATGCCCCTAGAAGGTCAGAGAAGCAGATTCCTTAATTGATGTACACAGACTATGATTCATGTCTGTGTACATCAATTAAGGAATCTGCTTCTCTGACCTTCTAGGGGCATCAAAACACAATAGCAGACTCCAATCAGAGGGTAATAAAACTTTCACTCCTTGTCTATGAACTGTTCCAATATTTATGTTCATCCCTCTGCCATAATGACAGTTCTGCTTCACGTCACTTGTCTTATCTATTGCATTATTCCTGTGTCCTGTTGTATATAAATATGTGATTCTTCAGATTTTGTATTAGTCTTCGCCTGATGAAGAGACCTGAGTAGTCTCGAAAGCTTGCAATTTGTTACCATCTTTTCAGTTAGCCATTAAAAGGTATCAACCACTGAGGACTCTCAAGTCTAAATATTTTTCTATCTACTGGCTAACACGGTACGAAGATAACATCTTTCCTACATCTAAATATTGGTAATTTGAAAACTTTGTAACTTGGAATAACCCAAGGGTATAGCCAGCTTGTCGCAATTATGGTTTTGACTTTGTATTAGAATTTGGAGTCCCAAACAAAATTTGCTAAAAGGTAAGTGTGGACTCCTCTCCATCTACTAGGAAACATAGGAAACATTTTCATAGTCTTCCATTTCTCTTTTGTTTTAGTTTTCTATAGTGTCAATTGTTCGAAAATACCTATAAGGTCTACAAGATGTATGACGGCGTAAAGAGCCAAAATAATGTGGATGAACTTAATGGTAAAGGGGTATCTTAAGTTTGGAAACTATGCCCTATACATAAGATGGATATGTTCCCGATCACTGGGATCCAACCACTGGGAACCCCACCTATTCAGAAAACCGGGACTGTAAAGAGCCCAAAGTGAATGTAGCTGTGGTCTTTCATGCACACTGCTTATTGAGTCATTTTTATGGGAGTGCATATGCCCAGCACAGGACCCGGCAATATCTAATGGTCTCATCAAGAATGAAAGGATTGTAGTGTGTCGACCATCACTCCATTCACATATGGTACTTCAGAGCTCTGGCTCTTGGGATCGGTTGGAGTTCCAGCCATTGGGAAGTTATCCCCTATTTCATTTCATATCTTCGAAACTTGAGAATATCCCTTTAAATTTATCACAATGAAATATGATTCCCTAATAAAATATTTAGCATTTTCCAGTGATATCTAAATTTACTTGACTTCGGTTTCTAGAAGACATATTTTTTTTTTTAAATTTGCTGACCCTTTACTAATGCCAAATGAAAACATAAAGTAAATTAAAGTTACTTTGTTTTAGGTACTGGAGATATAATGAAGAAATGAGGGTTATGGACCCTGGTTATCCCAAATCAATTACCATATGGAAAGGAATACCAGAATCACCCGAAGGAGCTTTGTTGACAAAGAGAATGGTATGTATAATGATAAAAATATTAATGGTACATTTAAATATATGCAACCACCACTCTTATACAGTGGATGATCCTGTGGATAGCTAATATAGTTGTGCAACCATCTAAAAGGTTTACTTTATGCTAGACCTTTTTTGCAGTGGGATAATTACATAAAACTCATGCATTAACTTGTGCTGGTTTTTGATTACCATGGCTTTAATTTTCATGGGAAAGCAAGTTACAACTGACTTTTCTTGTGTTCGAAAAGCAGCTCCGTAGATGAAGTATTCGATTATTCTGAAACCAAATGAGAATGCATTTAAGAATGTTTTAACTTAATTTCCTTTCATTTCCCTTCTTTCCTCTTCCTCTCTAAACCCTTTCCTCTTTTCCTTTGTTTGGTTGCTTTTCCTTCCTCTTCATTCCTTTCTTGACCCCAAATCCCCTGTACTGTAGAAATCCTTTAATAAAAAGAATTTTGAAATAAAAATGTTGCTTTTTTTAATATCTTTTCAGGCTTCACTTACTTCTATAAAGGCAAAGATTACTGGAAATTTCACAACCAGAGATTGAAAGTAGAACCTGGATACCCACGGTCTATTCTCAAAGATTACATGGGATGTGAGACTACAGTTGACCGAGACAAAGATCGAACCAGTAGTCAAGATGATGTAGACATTGTCATGAAGCTAGAACAACACAGCCAGCACTGTGAAAGCCATAGCTATTGTAATCCCCTGTATCCTGGCCCTGTGCCTCCTTGTTTTGGTTTACACCGTCTTTCAATTCAAAAGGAAAGGAACACCCCGCCACATACTGTACTGTAAACGCTCTATGCAAGAGTGGGTGTGATGTAGGGCTTCTTATTGTAGAAATTTGAAGTTACTTGAGATGAAACATCAGAGCTATTATGCTGTTCCCTAGCTTGACACAGACATCTGTGGGCCAGGGTCATATGGCTGATCTTTAAAATCCGAGAGGTTTTGTGTCCTGCACTTGAGTGGGGATTCAATCATCTGGGGAGCTTCCATGAAATACAGTTTCTGCCAATCCTCCAGTTTTTGTATTTCTTTGTCATTCAATTTTAGCCCTTACCTCTGCACTCTGGAGGCAGACTTTGTGTCCAGAAGTAACAACGAGGAGGTAGAAAAAAAATCCTGAAAAAATAAATTTTGCTTTCAAATTTACCCTAGTATCGAATACTGCAGATTCTCTTCGAAACATTTTATGCTGCAAGTTGAAAACATCAAACTAACCGAAGAATCACCCATAATGAACCTTCGACAGAGTGTGAAGACCCAAAACAGCTTTGTTTCCAAAGAGGATTGTTTCTCTGTCTGCTATGGCTAGATCCCCACAACTGATCTTGTGGGAGAACAACGTGACGTGGGACCTTGAAACTGTTTGGACAGACTTTTTTTTTTCCAACAAACAAGGGGCCAAATTATCTGCAATACAGTAACAGCCTTAATGATACATTCATTTTGTGTTTTATACAACTTTTTCTGAGCTTTGTCCAAAATGTTTTGAACACATTTTTAGTCATTAATATACTGAACAAAAAACTTCTTTACTTTATTTTATTTTTTTTATTATTTTTTTTTTTGCATCATGATATTTGATCAACTGTCTAGGGCACTTATTAGGTCTGACAGGAACACTCATTTGGAAGCGTGGCGGGAAGCAAAATGTCTCCGAAGTGTACTGCTACAATCTGCGGCAAGATGGCAGTCCTGTTGTGAAGGAAATTGCAACAAGTATTATGACTGTAACCCTTTGAGCACTATTGTATCAAGGAGTGCTAGTATATAAATGTGCAAAAGAATTACTGTAAAAAGAGTTAATGAGAATATACAGAGCTGAGTATTTTGATTAAATAATGTCTGCTTTATAGAGAGATACAATGAAGGGATAGGCAAAGGGAGATGGGTTTCTAATAAAAAGTGGTAGGAAAGATGCTATGGAACACAATTGTTGCACAGAAGTCTGATTTGCCTTATATGATTCCATCTTGGCACAATGCTACGGGTAGATTGGAACATTTTGAACATCAAAATAAATTATCCTTTATTTGCATGTTTGCTATGTTTCTCAAAGGGCAAGGAGGTGATGGAACCGCATTGGAAGCATACAAGACTAGAGGTAGCACCAAAGCATTTTCTTGTCAATCGTATCGCTTTCATCACTCCATTTGATCTCCAGCGTTGGGTTCTTTTTATTTTACTTTTTTGCTATCCGTAGAGGAAAGTCAGTGAGTGACATCTCTATGGAAGTTATTACAACTGCATTTTGCAGTAGTATACTTTTACAGGCACTATGATATGAACACTTAATGATGGTATATTGAATGCAATTGCAGTGTGGTCAGCTGGCTTCAAATCAGCGTGTAGGAGACAGATTGTTTTCCAAGGAAACAATATGCCTTTATCCAAAATTGTGTCCAGTTGACTGTCATGACTTTGTCATTTTATAGAAAGCTTGCTGTGTAAAACAGAGCACCATTCTTGCTCTTTGTGCCCTCTGACCTTTAGCGTATGTTTAATAAGAGAAACTTATACTTAAGATGTATGGCGAATGCGAGTTGAAAATGAATGACCATTTATAAATTAACTTTGTCTAGTAAATTTATAACACATAGGGTGTGCACATATAATCACATTTCAATATAGCATATTTTTTTTATTCAAGAGTACTTGAATTTTTAAAGAAAATATGTATACGACTAGGTGGAATAATTTGCACACAAATGTCTATGTGGGCATACAGTATATAGCACATTGTATCGCTGCCTCATCCCTGCAATGTTACTGGAGATATACATATGGCGATGGAAACCTTCCTGCCCATTTCTTACACAATAAAATCCCCTCCTTTATCATTAAAACCATTCTAGAAGAGTATTGCATATAATTCATGGTGAAATATATACACCATAAAAGGCTATGGCAAACAGTTCAATTAGGGGTTTTGACAGACCCCATCACTGTCCCACAAAGTGTATGAAAAATTACATCTTTTGCAAAAATTTGTTGATAAAGCTTTATCTCATTTTATTGTTTTGATTTAAAATTCAGTTAGTATTTATTTTAAAGGGAACTCATCAGATTACCTGACTATTCCAAACAGCTACAACAGTGATATAGGTGCAGATTTCTTTAATTTGATCACATTGCATTCAGGCACCTGTTCTGTGGCCCCATTGGGGCTTACATCTGAACCTCCTGCAAAACTGGATTTGGCCGTATATGCCAACAAGGCCATAGACTGTAATGGTCTCGGCAGATCAAATGTGTGCTCTGTCATGTATAATTTTCGAGCATAACACCAACTGGAGGCGGATAGTCAAACGTAGTAGACTGCATCTGAGTGTTGGCTTCCAGTAGGTGTACACACCTGAAAATGATGCACATCAGAGCGCACGTTCGCTCTGCTGGCACCATTGTAGTCAATGGCCACATCGGTGCATACATTCGAATCCCGTTTTGCGGGGGTTTGAACTCAAGACCCGACATCACCACGGAATGGGTGCCTGAACACAATGTGAAACCACCCTAACGTTTTTTTATGTGCTTACTAATGTTGCATTGTTTAAGGAATGAAGCTTTATCTGGAAGTGTTGCGTATGCTATTGAAGCAAGGCATGTTTTCCTGAACTAGTCATACCTCAGATCTTCTTATCATGCCTCACCAGGGGTGATTGCTAGCCTGCACAATGGTTCCTCTATGGTGGATATTGCATATAGGCTGTTAATCTTGCTCCGACAGACATCATTAGGAGATTCCAGGAAGGACTAGTCTTTTGAAAGAGATGTTCTACCAGACCAGTCCTACCTTACAAGCATATGTAATGCTGCAGGTTAAAACTTTAAAACTTCATTCTTCAAACACTGCGGCACTTGAATGTTATATAAAAACTGTCATAGAATAAAGACATCTGAACACTTTGGTAATGGATGTGGACAGTCAAGAGTCCTGACAGGTTCCTAATAAAATTTTGGTAGTTATGTACTTTAACCAGTTAACTGAAAAAGATTTTTTTCACAACAGACACCAATCATAGAATAGTGATATTAATGCAGATCCTTTGCTTTTCTGACTAAGCAGTACTGCCGTCTCAGTTGCATAACCTAATTTTAGCGACTGTATGTATTGTCCTAATACAAAGTGTTGGGAGCAGAGTTGTCTCCAGGAAAAAGCAAATGGGCACCAGGATTGATATTGATATGCTATTGAGATGGGCTCTATGTCTGTTGGGTGAAAAATGTCCATTCTTTTATAGTTTACTGAAAATGAGTCCTGTTACCTTTTTACATTTTTGTGGGAACCAAGCATTGTTAACATGGTATGGAATTGCACAGTAGATCATTTTAAACATTGCGTCTCCTATTTGCTCAAATTTTGATCTATTGGAAGTAGTACAGTTATGATAAAATATTTTGGGATATTGTCATGATAGAGAAAAAAGTATATATAAGTAAATAATTCATGATAAAATGGGTGATACTAAAGTAATACCAGGAAGATAGCTGTAATTGTTGGGAACAATTTTCCAATCTCAAAATGCTGGGGGGGGTTTAACTGGCCTAAAAATCTAGGATACACACTTAAAAAAAACTTCTGGTATTGCTCAGCCATCAAAATAGATTGCGCCAAGAGTGTTTAAAATTTGCCCTGAGTAATGCTATGGTGATTGCAAAATTCTACTAGAGTTTTGGGTTTTAATATAGCATTATCTTTTATCGGATCATATTAAATTTTATATTTTAGACCCTAACGTCTCTCAGTATAGTGCCAATAACTTACTGCCCCTTGTCAGAGTTCTAAGTCCAGATGGCTTAAAAATGAGGTGTTGCTTTCCAGGAACCTCACACTGGCACTCTACTGTAGTCATGTGTATCCCAGGTTCAAGGAGTTATTTGGGTGCCATTGGTTTTTGTGGAGATTTTAGGTATTTGGCCCATGATTTACACACACTGTATTGCTTTGTAGGGGGAGGAACTACCGATCATGATCTTTGTCCTGGGTAACAGAAAGCCTAACGTCTCTGCTATAGTAATTTTTCTTAGCTAAAGACCCCAATACACATTGGCGTAAAATAAAGTCTGACAATTTTGGACGGAGTCGCCAACCATCTAATTTGGTTGCGGCCTCCTGAGGTTCTCCCGACATCATTATTTGAGAAGGAACGGACATTTTGAATTTTGACACCCTATCGATCTAACTTTTATTCACCCTGAAGTTAAGTCTCTGGCAGCAGCATACCCCCTTTACCAATGCAGAACACAAACTGGCCCACCTGATCCAACCATGTACTTGTATGGGTTATAGGTGGTCAAGAGAAATGTTATCAGATAAACTATCTGAAGAGTATGGTAAGCTTAACAAACAGTACAAGGAAAGATGGCTGAGTGCTAATTCTGTAGCCTTTATAAATCTCTGCTTGAGACATTATTTCATCCCCTAGTTTTTTTATTTTTGAATACAATAATGCTTTATAAGTCTAATCAGTAAATTGATAATTAGTAATCCGAATGATCAGATTTAATAAATTATTTTTTTTTAATAAAAACTAAAATGAACCCTATAAATAAAGCTATCACTGAACAACGTAAAAACAAATCTGTATTTTTTAGCTTTTAACATTAAATGTTAAGTTCAAACCTCTAAGTGATCTACATCCCATAAGGGTCAGTATCTAATGATAAGAGGAAAAAAAGTTGAAAAAAGTATCCTTGTATACATGGTGAAAAATGAAATGGAAAGTTCCACTTTTATTTTCTAATAAAATAACACCGTCTAAAAATTTCCTGTATATTATTTTTTCTCACATAGGGTCCGATAGATAAAGTATTCGATTTTGTTTTTAATGACAAACACAAAGCTCATTTGTGTGCAAATACAAAGCTGAATAACTGGTGCTAATGTGTATTGAGACTGTGAGCGATAACCGAGCAAACGTCTGTAGTGCTTAGACTGACTATTTACATGGAATATTGGAAATCAATGCATAAACAGTATGTTATTTGCATAAGTCGTATTTTAATACCTAAAGTCATTGCACAGAAAATAAAGTTAAAAAAATTAAATTTATTTAAAAAAATTGTAAACAAAAAAAATTATGTAATGCCCCATATTGCATCATCTAAGATACATGGGTCAATAACGGTTTAATTATTATTATTAATTTTATTTTATTGTATTCCATAATACGGCAACTTTTTGTTTTCCAAAAAAAAACAACAAATATGTTTACAAATCTTTATCACTGTGACTGCATTATTCTGAAAATTGGTGGCACAGGCTCCCGGCAGCTTAGATAGATTGCAAGCCTCTGTGCTTTCAAACAAGTGTTCTCCATGTCAGTCAAAGTGGTAAAGGCTGTGCAGTGATTCATTTCTATTTATTACTATTTATTTTAGGTTTCTCTTTAAGGAGGGCTGTTTGGGGATAGGGCAGGTTGTCTGCTGTAAGTGTCTTAAAGGGAAGGGATCATTGGCTTTTATACTATTGCATCTTCTGTAATTACCATTGTTTTATTGTGTTGTAATTAAAAGAAAAATAAAGCTGCAAATAAATAGCAGACAATATTATTTTCCAAGCTGATTTTACTATTTTTTTTATGTATTTTTTTTAGTTCTTTTACATGAAAAACATCTTTGGTCATTGACCCAACAAATCTGTAGACCTAGAGCACCTATGGCAGTGAATGAAATTTGCACGGCTTTGTATGATGAGATTTGGCACTCGTAATCTATATAATTCAGCAATGATAATACTTGTAATATGGCATCTAATAAAGCATGCCATGATTTTATGAAATTGAAGATATAGAAAGGCTCCATAGAACTTGGAAATTGTAAGTGTTAAAGTTTACAAACCATCATTATTTTTGAGATTCCAAAGCCATAGGTTTCTGAAGTGGCTTCATATTTCATTTTATTTAAAGGAGTGATCTAATGATCTCTCTTCAGGAACACACCACTCCTGCTTTCCAGCTACCTGTATGCCAGGGTGCCGTGCTCTAGTGATAATCGGCCTGTGTCATAACCGAACTGTTGGCCCAAACTGAACACTCTCCCATGCTACAAGCATAGGCATATTTGCCTCTGTTGCGCCTCTGGGGCAGGGTCTAGTCCCTGATCTACTGAGCATGCGTCAGTTGTCTATTCCGACATGCAGAGTGACCATGTGCTCTCTCAAGTGCTCTGGTCAGTGACGAGCCAGCAAAAGAGTGCACTGTGTGCGCACATTGTAAGTAAAGAACGAGCGCTCCGGCTTCAGTGAATACAGATTTTTACATTAATGATGTAGGAGATGACAGTTGCCAACAAGAAGATTCTATATAGAATGGAAGAGCTCTAGTTTCTCCCTCCTCCAATCTGCTTAGAATCTTAATATTAACCACTATCATCTCCTCTCTCCGTAATGTAACAATCTGTCTTCACTGAATACAGATTTTAACCAGGAATTGACAAGATTGAAAATGATTGATTTGTCAAGGATGAGAAAAAAGACTTCTCTGTTAAAATATATTACAAAGTTTTTTTTCATGTGAACTATTGATTTATGGAATAAAAACTTTACTCTTTAAATACATTGAAATATACAGTGAAAACTGAGATGACCACCCAAAACTGCATAAAAACTCCAAAAGAAAAGGATATACTCTACACAATCCTGGCTCGTGTTTAAGGCTCCATAAACATAATAATACACAAATAAACACAAAAAGTGATGAACCTCCCCCAATCTTGTGGTTATTAGCACAGTTTGGATATAGCAGACAGTATTGTATTATAAGGTGTTTTCTCATTTCCAGCACTTGGGAAGTATAGCTCTTGAGAGCTGCTAGCATGGCTCAACTTTCCTCCTCAGTCCCCAACATGGCTCCAGTCTCTTCAGTCATCAATCAGCATGGCTCTAATCTCCTCAGCCCCCAACATGGCTTCACTCTCTGCAGCACACAACTTGGCTCCTCTCTCCACAGCCCCCTGGATAACTGCTCTCCTCCTAAGCCCCCAGCTATGCTACACTCTCCACCTTAGTCCCTAGACTGACTCTATTTTCTACAGCCCCCAACATAACTGTTCTCTTCACTCTCCTCCATATCCCCCAGTATGGTTCAACTCTCCTCGGTCCCTACCACTCTCCTGAGCCCTTAATTTGGCTCCATTCTATTCTACAGCCCCTGAATGGCTCCACTCTCCTTCTCAATCCCTAGCATGGCTTCACTCTCCACAGCCCTCAACATCCCTCCACTCCACAGTTCGTAGTATGGCTCCACTTTTCTCAACAGCCCACAGCATGGCTCCACCCTTCTCTTTCCAAACCATGGCTCTATTCTCCTCAGCCCCCTTCTTTACTCCACTCTCCTCAGTTGCCAGTATGACTTCCCTCTTCTTAGCTCAGAGCATGGCTTCACCCTCCATTTCAGTCACAAATTCGCAACCATGATAAACTCATACCCATTCATCCAGCCCCGGTCCCCCTACCTGGAACTCTATGGAATGCACGCTCTGCAACAAACTGTCGGATATCCATGACCTCTTTATCAACAACAAACTCTCCTTCCTTGGCATCACTGAATCCTGGCTCACCCCCTCTGACTCCAACTGCACTTTCTTACAGCGGATTCAATCTCACACCCCTTGCCCCAGCAACAAACGTGGTGGAGGCATTGGCTTGCTCTTGTCCAATACCTGCTCCTTTACCCCAATTCCACTACCACCCTCCGCTACTCTTTCCTCGTTTGAGGTGCACTCCGTCCGCATCTACTCCCCCTCCAACTGGATGTCATGTACCGCCCCCCAGAACTAGCCATCTCCACCTTTCTTGACCACTTCACTACCTGGCTACTTCATTTCTTTTCTGCTGACTTCCCCACTATCTCATGGGTGACTTCAACATCCCCATTGACACTCCCACATCAGCTGCCTCTAAATTTTAACACTGCTTCCTTTGGCCACTGGTCCTCCGCGGCCACTCACAAAGATGGCCACGTGCTGGATCTTCACCCGCCTCTGTTCCCTTACTAATCTCACTAACTCACCCCTCCTCCTGTCTGACCACAACCTACAGACATTCTCTTCCCTCTCCTCTCCCAGTGTGCAACCCCCACTCCACAAACTCACTCACCCTCGCAGAAATCTCAAACACCTCAATTACAATCACTCTCTCTGTCCCTTCTCCCTCTTACAGACATAGCTTCCTTACATGACACAGATACTGCCACTTTTTATAACGCCACAATAACAGCAACATTTGATTTGGCCGCCCCCCTCACGCAAAGCAAAGCTCGTACAATCAACAGACAACCCTGGCTAACCAGCCTGACCAAAGAACTGAGATGGGCATCCAGGGTTGCTGAGCGGAGATGAAAGAGATCATGCTCTGCCGAGCACTTTATCGCATACAAGCAGTCCCTTGCCAGCTTCAAGTCCATGCTCACTGCCGCAAAACAAGCTTATCATCTCATATCCTCCCTGTCTCACAACCCTAAACAGCTTTTCAACACTTTCAATTCTCTACTCCGGCACCTCCTCCCTCTCCTCATTTCTGCTGAAGACTTTGCCTCTTTCTTTAAGCAGAAGATCGATACCATCAGAGAAGGCTTTGGCCCGCAGCTCCCAATGCCCCTCCTCTAACCTGCTCAGCCCTGTTCTTCCAAAACCAGCTTGTCCACCATGACAGAAGATCAGCTCTCCACCCTTCTGTCAAGATCACAACTTGCATGCTTGACCCGCTCCCGTCCCACCTCATCCCTAACCTTGCCAGTCTTCATCCCAACCCTAACACATCTCTTTGACCTCTCACAAATGGTGTCTTTCCCTCATCCTTCAAACATGCCTCAATCACACCCATCCTCAAAAGCCCTTTCTCGACCCATCCCATGTCTAGCTATCACCCGATATCTCTTCTCCCTTATGCCTCAAAACTACAGGAGCAGCATGTCCATCTTGAACTGTCCTCCCACCTCTCCTGCTCCCTCTGACCGCTTGCAATCTGGCTTCCGGCCGCATCACTCAACTGAAACTGGCCTAACTAAAGTCGCCAATAACCTACTTACCGCCAAGAGCAAGCGACAATACTCTGTCCTTCTGGACCTGTCTTCTGCCTTTGACACTGTGGACCATTCTCTCCTGTGACAAGATTTTCTCATCTCTTGGCATCACAGATTTGGCCCTATCGTGGATCTCATCATATCTAACAGAACGTCTCCCTCTCCCACACCACCTCCTCACCCCCTATCTGTTGGTGTTCCCCAAGGCTCAGTTCTAGGACCCCTACGCTTCTCCATCTACACCTTCGGCATGGAACAGTTCATAGAATCCCACGGTTTGCAGTATCACCTCTACGCTGATGACACACAGATCTACCTATCTGGACCTGACATCATCTCCCTACTGACCAAAATCCCACAATGTCTGTCCGCTATTTCAGCTTTCTTTTCTGATCACTGTCTAAAACTGAACATGGACAAAACAGAATTCATAATCTTTTCCCCATCTCACTCTACCCCTCCACCAGACCTATTCATCAATGGCTGCTCACTTTCCCCAGTCCTGCATGTTTGGTGCCTTGGGGTGATCCTCGACTCTGCCCTCTCTTTCAAGCCACAATCCAAGCCCTTGCCTCCTCCTGCCAACTCCAACTCAAAAATATTTCCCGGATCCATACATTCCTTGACCAAGAAACTGCAAAAACGCTAGTGCACGCCCTCATCATCTGCCTCAACTATTGCAACCTCCTACTCTCTGGCCTCCCCTCTAGCACTCTTGCACCAATCCAATCCATCCTTCACTCTGCTGCCCGACTAATCCACCTGTCTCTCCATTACTCCCCAGCCTCTGCCAAGCCCTTCACTGGCTTCCTATTGTCCAGAGGCTCCAGTACAAAACCATAACTATGACCTACAAAGCCATCCACAACCTGTATCCTACATACATCTGTGACATGGTCTCCCGGGACTTACCTACACGCAACCTTCGATCTTCTCAAGATATCCTTCTCTACTCCCCTCTTATCTCTTCCCACAACCGCATACAAGACTTCTCCTGTGCTTCCCCTATACTCTGGAACTCTCTACCCCAACACATCAGGCATTCGCCTACCACAGAAACCTTCAAAAGGAACCTGAAGACCCAACTCTTCATTCAAGCCTACAACCTGCAGTGATCCTCAATCTACTGAACCGCCGCACGACCATCTCTACCCTCAGTGTATCCTCCCCCATCCCCTGTAGACTGTGAGCCCTCGCGGGCAGGGTCCTCTCTGCTGTACCTGTGTGTGCCTTGTATTGCTCATGTTTATTGCACTTGTCTATATTTGCCCCCTTCACATGTAAAGCGCCATGGAATAAATGGCGCTATAAAAATGTATTATAATAAATTGAACCCCTTCGTTTTGGTCTCTAAAATGACTCCTTCAGTTCTTAGTTCCCACCTTGGCTTCCATTTGCCTTTTATTCTAAACAAGATGGCACACTTATTTTCTTCCAAATCATGGGTCATTTCTCAACAGGTGATGGCAGGCTTTGCTGGATATTATCAGTCACCTGTGGCTAACCAGCAGCATGGAGTCAGTTGGACAGAACTTGACTATTCATCTCTTCTGGCTCACATTCTCTCTGTGGTGCCTTGCTCCCTGGCATAGCATTAGGAGATGCATCACCTCTCAGAAAAAAATAAATAACCAAGATTTAAAGCCATAAGTTCCATCCACTTCTGTCATCTCCTATGCTTGCCGCTGTAGAAGGTTCAAGTAATGACCCATTTGGTTTTTATGCTTAAGATCGCATTCAGATGTCACTTTTTCTCGCATGAGTGCTATGAGGAGGATAGGTATTTATTGTTTATGGGCGGCAATATGTTATAGAGTCTGCCTATGGGTGGGGTGCATTATACTATAAAGTCTTCCTATGGGTGGGGTGCATTATACTAGAGTCTGCCTATGGGGAGTGCAACATACTATAGAGTCTGCCTATGGGGAGTGCAGTATACTATACAGTCTGCCTATGGGGAGTGCAGTATACTATAGAGTCTGCCTATGGGGAGTGCAGTATATTATAGAGTCTGCCTATGGGGAGTGCAGTACACTATGTAGAGTGTGTCTATGGGGAATGCATTATACTATATAGAGTGTGCCTATGGGGAATGCATTATACTATATAGAGTGTGCCTATTGGTGGTGCATTATACAATATGGAGTCTGCCTATGGAGAGTGCATTATACAATATAGAGTCTGAAAGTGGGGAGTGCATTATACTATAATCTGTATATGGGGGGTGCATTATACAATATAGAGTCAGCCTATAGGGAGTGCATTATACTATAGAGTCTGCCTATGGAGGTGCATTATACAACATATAGTCTACCTATGGGGAGTGCATTATACTATATAGAGTATGCCTATGGAGAGTGCATTATATAGCATAGCATCTGGGAGTGCATTATAGAGTCTGGGAGTGTATTATACTATAGAGTCTGCCTATGGGGAGGGTATTATACTATATATAATATGCCTATGGAGAGTGCATTATACAGTATGGAGTCTACCTATGTGGAGTGCATTATACTATATGGAGACCTATGGGGAGTGCATCATACTATATTGAGAACTATCTGGTGCATTATACTACATGGAGGCTATCTAGGGGGTCATCATACAGTGTGGAGATTACAGTGAGGGGGCCATCATATAGTGTTAGAGCTGTTAAACAGTTTGGGGGCTACTGAGTGGTCAGTATACTGTGTGGGTGGTACTATAGAGTGAGGGGTCATTATACTGTGTATAGGGTAGCTGTACAGGGGGGAAACTTGGGACATTATTAAATTTAAAGTGGGCAATTTATTGTTATAGGGGAACTTAGGTTATTGTGACTGTCAAAGGGGCACTCAGAGGGCATTATTGCTTTTTAGGGACAAAATGTAGGCACTGTTTTCTAGGGCACTTGCACATGACATTACTATATTCTAGAGGTTTGTTTTACCATCTAGAGGCACACTGTTCCACAGATCAAGTGCAGTAATAACACATACCCCAATGCCGAGCCACTGCTGCCGTATCAGCAGGATGAAGAGTTTGTGCAAGATGGGAATAGATGATGATGATGGGGCTGGAAATATGAGACGTGAAATGTGTTTTTGTTGTAATCGCTGCAGTCGAGTACTGGCTGGAAGAAGTTGTCATGTCGGTCTGGGCCAGATGGAAAATACGGGAAAAGTGAACGATTCCATCAGAAAAAACATCAGTTGTAATTCACCATCTATAACTGTGCTGTAATTACTTATATGTTCCACAGGATTGGTATCTACCACTGACCATATGGCGGTAATATCAATGTTGGTCTTTGTATAGATATGATTTCCGGTAACAGCGCAGTCATCTGCTGAGGTTCTCCTACATCCACTATTGGGTTGTGTCACCCAGCTGTAATCAAGCTTACCTGGTTAGGGGCCTACTCAGAAGTTCTGCCCGCCCTGAACCAAAATCCTAGCTACGCTTCTGTCTTACTTCAATGCCCGCTCCTGTAGGAATCAAAATAGATAACTTTTTTCTCCATGCCTGATTCATTTTGAAAAATGTCAGGTTTCACATTTTTTGAATCTGGGCAGCTTTGGCATGAGAAATCCAACTGCTGCACTGAATACCCTCTTTCACAGTACACTGGAAGCTGTACAGGACAATAAGTTGATAGCAAAATAGGCCGGTTCCTGCCACTGGTCCAATCTTGTGAGATTTCCATGAGATCAGGGGATCTGCCTGAGAAAAAGACACTCTAGGAAAGACTGAACCAGACTGTTCAGTGGGTTCAGGTATCCTGAAGTGCACGAGGTCTGGTCCATCAAGTCATATACAGTGCCTACAAGTAGTATTCAACCCCTGCAGATTTAGCTGGTTTGATAAGATGCAAATAAGTTAGAGACTTCAAACTGCAAACGAGAGTAGGATTTATTAACAGAAGCATAAATCTTACAAAACAAAAAGTTATGTTGCTCAGTTGAATTTTAATAAATTTTAAACATAAAAGTGTGGGTCAATTATTATATAACCCCTATGTTTAATATTTTGTGGAATAACCCTTGTTTGCAATTACAGCTAATAATCGTCTTTTATAAGACCTGATCAGGCCGGCACAGGTCTGTGGAGTTATCTTGGCCCACTCCTCCATGCAGATCTTCTCCAAGTTATCTAGGTTCTTTGGGTGTCTCATGTGGACTTTAATCTTGAGCTCCTTCCACAAGTTTTCAATTGGGTTAAGGTCAGGAGACTGACTAGGCCACTCCAACACCTTGACTTTTTCCCTCTTGAACCAGGCCTTGGTTTTCTTGGCTGTGTGCTTTGGGTCGTTGTCTTGTTGGAAGATGAAATTACGACCCATCTTAAGATCCTTGATGGAGGAGCGGAGGTTCTTGGCCAAAATCTCCAGGTAGGCCGTGCTATCCATCCTCCCATGGATGCGGACCAGATGGCCAGGCCCCTTGGCTGAGAAACAGCCCCACAGCATGATGCTGCCACCACCATGCTTGACTGTAGGGATGGTATTCTTGGCGTCGTATGCAGTGCCATCCAGTCTCCAAACGTCACGTGTGTGGTTGGCACCAAAGATCTCGATCTTGGTCTCATCAGACCATAGAACCTTGAACCAGTCTGTCTCAGAGTCCTCCAAGTGATCATGAGCAAACTGTAGACGAGTCTTGACATGACGCTTTGAAAGTAAAGGTACCTTACGGGCTCGTCTGGAACGGAGACCATTGCGGTGGAGTACGTTACTTATGGTATTGACTGAAACCAATGTCCCCACTGCCATGAGATCTTCCCGGAGCTCCTTCCTTGTTGTCCTTGGGTTAGCCTTGACTCTTCGGACAAGCCTGGCCTCGGCACGGGAGGAAACTTTCAAAGGCTGTCCAGGCCGTGGAAGGCTAACAGTAGTTCCATAAGCCTTCCACTTACGGATGATGCTCCCAACAGTGAAGACAGGTAGGGCCAACTCCTTGGAAAGGGTTTTGTACCCCTTGCCAGCCTTGTGACCCTCCACGATCTTGTCTCTGATGGCCTTGGAATGCTCCTTTGTCTCCTTTCTATGAACTGTTCCTTCGGCATGGAACAGTTCATAGAATCCCACGGTTTGCAGTATCACCTCTACGCTGATTACACACAGATCTACCTATCTGGACCTGACATCACCTCCCTACTGACCAAAATCCCACAATGTCTGTCCGCTATTTCAGCTTTCTTTTCTGATCACTGTCTAAAACTGAACATGGACAAAACAGAATTCATAATCTTTTCCCCATCTCACTCTACCCCTCCACCAGACCTATCCATCAATGGCTGCTCACTTTCCCCAGGCCTGCATGTTTGGTGCCTTGGGGTGATCCTCGACTCTGCCCTCTCTTTCAAGCCACATATCCAAGCCCTTGCCTCCTCCTGCCAACTCCAACTCAAAAATATTTCCCGGATCCATACATTCCTTGACCAAGAAACTGCAAAAACGCTAGTGCACGCCCTCATCATCTGCCTCAACTATTGCAACCTCCTACTCTCTGGCCTCCCCTCTAGCACTCTTGCACCAATCCAATCCATCCTTCACTCTGCTGCCCGACTAATCCACCTGTCTCTCCATTACTCCCCAGCCTCTGCCAAGCCCTTCACTGGCTTCCTATTGTCCAGAGGCTCCAGTACAAACCATAACTATGACCTACAAAGCCATCCACAACCTGTATCCTACATACATCTGTGACATGGTCTCCCGGGACTTACCTACACGCAACCTTCGATCTTCTCAAGATATCCTTCTCTACTCCCCGCTTATCTCTTCTTCCCACAACCACATACAACACTTCTCCTGTGCTTCCCCTATACTCTGGAACTCTCTACCCCAACACATCAGGCTTTCACCTACCACGGAAACCTTCAAAAGGAACCTGAAGACCCAACTCTTCATTCAAGCCTACAACCTGCAGTGATCCTCAATCTACTGAACCGCCGCACGACCATCTCTACCCTCAGTGTATCCTCACCCATCCCCTGTAGACTGTGAGCCCTCGCGGGCAGGGTCCTCTCTGCTGTACCTGTGTGTGCCTTGTATTGCTCATGTTTATTGCACTTGACTATATTTGCCCCCTTCACATGTAAAGCGCCATGGAATAAATGGCGCTATAAAAATGTATTATAATAAATTGAACCCCTTCGTTTTGGTCTCTAAAATGACTCCTTCAGTTCTTAGTCCCCACCTTGGCTTCCATTTGCCTTTTATTCTAAACAAGATGGCGCACTTATTTTCTTCCAAATCATGGGTCATTTCTCAACAGGTGATGGCAGGCTTTGCTGGATATTATCAGTCACCTGTGGCTAACCAGCAGCATGGAGTCAGTTGGACAGAACTTGACTATTCATCTCTTCTGGCTCACATTCTCTCTGTGGTGCCTTGCTCCCTGGCATAGCATTAGGAGATGCATCACCTCTCGGAAAAAAATAAATAACCAAGATTTAAAGCCATAAGTTCCATCCACTTCTGTCATCTCCTATGCTTGCCGCTGTAGAAGGTTCAAGTAATGACCCATTTGGTTTTTATGCTTAAGATCGCATTCAGATGTCACTTTTTCTCGCATGAGTGCTATGAGGAGGATAGGTATTTATTGTTTATGGGCGGCAATATGTTATAGAGTCTGCCTATGGGTGGGTGCATTATACTATAAAGTCTTCCTATGGGTGGGGTGCATTATACTAGAGTCTGCCTATGGGGAGTGCAACATACTATAGAGTCTGCCTATGGGGAGTGCAGTATATTATAGAGTCTGCCTATGGGGAGTGCAGTACACTATGTAGAGTGTGTCTATGGGGAATGCATTATACTATATAGAGTGTGCCTATGGGGAATGCATTATACTATATAGAGTGTGCCTATTGGTGGTGCATTATACAATATGGAGTCTGCCTATGGAGAGTGCATTATACAATATAGAGTCTGAAAGTGGGGAGTGCATTATACTATAATCTGTATATGGGGGGTGCATTATACAATATAGAGTCAGCCTATAGGGAGTGCATTATACTATAGAGTCTGCCTATGGAGGTGCATTATACAACATATAGTCTACCTATGGGGAGTGCATTATACTATATAGAGTATGCCTATGGAGAGTGCATTATATAGCATAGCATCTGGGAGTGCATTATAGAGTCTGGGAGTGTATTATACTATAGAGTCTGCCTATGGGGAGGGTATTATACTATATATATTATGCCTATGGAGAGTGCATTATACAGTATGGAGTCTACCTATGTGGAGTGCATTATACTATATGGAGACCTATGGGGAGTGCATCATACTATATTGAGAACTATCTGGTGCATTATACTACATGGAGGCTATCTAGGGGGTCATCATACAGTGTGGAGATTACAGTGAGGGGGCCATCATATAGTGTTAGAGCTGTTAAACAGTTTGGGGGCTACTAAGTGGTCAGTATACTGTGTGGGTGGTACTATAGAGTGAGGGGTCATTATACTGTGTATAGGGTAGCTGTACAGGGGGGAAACTTGGGACATTATTAAATTTAAAGTGGGCATTTATTGTTATAGGGGAACTTAGGTTATTGTGACTGTCAAAGGGGCACTCAGAGGGCATTATTGCTTTTTAGGGGACAAAATGTAGGCACTGTTTTCTAGGGCACTTGCACATGACATTACTATATTCTAGAGGTTTGTTTTACCATCTAGAGGCACACTGTTCCACAGATCAAGTGCAGTAATAGCACATACCCCAATGCCGAGCCACTGCTGCCGTATCAGCAGGATGAAGAGTTTGTGCAAGATGGGAATAGATGGTGATGATGGGGCTGGAAATATGAGACGTGAAATGTGTTTTTGTTGTAATCGCTGCAGTCGAGTACTGGCTGGAAGAAGTTGTCATGTCGGTCTGGGCCAGATGGAAAATACGGGAAAAGTGAACGATTCCATCAGAAAAAACATCAGTTGTAATTCACCATCTATAACTGTGCTGTAATTACTTATATGTTCCACAGGACTGGTATCTACCACTGACCATATGGCGGTAATATCAATGTTGGTCTTTGTATAGATATGATTTCCGGTAACAGCGCAGTCATCTGCTGAGGTTCTCCTACATCCACTATTGGGTTGTGTCACCCAGCTGTAATCAAGCTTACCTGGTTAGGGGCCTACTCAGAAGTTCTGCCCGCCCTGAACCAAAATCCTAGCTACGCCTCTGTCTTACTTCAATGCCCGCTCCTGCAGGAATCAAAATAGATAACTTTTTTCTCCATGCCTGATTCATTTTGAAAAATGTCAGGTTTCACATTTTTTGAATCTGGGCAGCTTTGGCATGAGAAATCCAACTGCTGCACTGAATACCCTCTTTCACAGTACACTGGAAGCTGCACAGGACAATAAGTTGATAGCAAAATAGGCCGGTTCCTGCCACTGGTCCAATCTTGTGAGATTTCCATGAGATCAGGGGATCTGCCTGAGAAAAAGACACTCTAGGAAAGACTGAACCAAACTGTTCAGTGGGTTCAGGTATCCTGAAGTGCACGAGGTCTGGCCCATCAAGTCATATACAGTATATTATCATCGATGCTGCCTCGACTACTTGTTCTAGCCCTAGTGTTGGCATAGGTGGGGGAGTGTTGGCTCTGTAAGAAGTGGAGAGATGTGTCCTTTCAGATACTTAATTGGCAGGCATCTGCTTGGCATAAGTGCTGCCAAGCAGGGAACACAGCTTATCCTTGTAATACGTCTGTTTTGACTCACTTTCCAAAGTCAGAAAACAATTCCCCATTTTGTTTTTTTTTAGCCAGGATTTAAAAGCATGGCTATTTAATAGTCAACCTTTTGTTTGATGCTAATGATATGCCTGTCATCTTACAAGAAATTGAGCATACATCCACTCTGCATGTGTCCAGGCTAGAGGTGAGCAGATTGATTCACTGCAAATAGACTTCAATTCGAATTTCCTGAAATTCACATGTCCCCGTGATGTTGAACAATATTCAATTCACGTGGATCACAAAAAAAAAAATATGCCCAGTGCTATTTCTCTCATTGCTGAGAATTGCATCAGACAGAGATCGGGCTCATGAAGTCATGCGTGCGGCTCCGGACTTCCCTGTAATGCCTTGCCGCTATCATATCACATGGTCTAGTGCAGCCAGTCAAGGAGGACTATCATAAAGATAATAAAAGATAAGTGCAGGGAAAACAGCTGCCATTTTATGGTTTGACTTCTTAGGGATAGATCATACACTTCGTTATTACAGATAGTGATAGAAAGTAGAGATGAGTGGATCAGACAAGATTCAAATTCACCAAATCATGTGGGTTTTCAAAGGAAGCTTGATTTACTGTGGACTGTGTCCTTTTTCAGGCATATGTCCAGAACCCATGGATTTCTGACTCAGCACATTGAACTAGTGGCAAGGACTGGCCCATTTTGTTACCTGTATACTGTCATATCCAGCCTACAGGGTAGTTTCAAAAAGGTATTCAGCACAGCTGATGGCTTTATTACACTTGAGCTGACCAGGATCTTCCAGAAGCATGGAAAATAGAAATGAGTGGATCTTTTGAAATCCAAATTTGCTAACTTCACCTAATTTTCCCCCAATTTTAATTCACACTGAGTAAATTTGCTCAAATTTCAATACTGGAAAACTTGTAAGTGCTCGTAAAATAATTGAGGAGAGAGAGAGAACCCTGCTGACCATTAGAGCTTATACTCTAATCTACAAATGAGAAAGAGAGGACCTGCTGATCATAAGAACTTACCCTCTACAGGAGAGAAAGCGAGAGGACTTTGCTAACCATAATAGCTTACATTCTACAGGCAAAAGAGAGAACCCTGATGAAAATCAGAGCTTATACTCTATAGTAGGGAAAGGGGGCCATGCTGATCATAAGAGCTTACACTCAACAGGATAGAGAAATTTACCCAGTAACTAGAAAGATGGAAAATGACTCAGCCATTCAAACTATACTCCACTGGGAACCGCTGATCTGTGATGGCCCAGGTACTGACCACCACTGTACAAGGTATGATAATCTGTAAGATGTCATAACTAGGGATGGGTGAACCCAAACTGTAAAGTTCGGGACCATACCGAACACATAGTTTTTGGTCACACGGTCCCGAACACGGGTTTCCATGGTCTGGTTCAGGTTTGGGGCCATTAATTATACTTACCAATCCAGCAAAGCGTCCTCCCATCCAGTCACCACACGAACACTCCAAAAAAAGCCGAAGACTGCCGAGTGCAGTGAATACTGCCGGCAGTTAATGAGCGGCCCCGGAAGCAGATGTGGCAGCGGGACGGGAGGACGCGTCGCTGCACCGGAGGACGCATCGCTGGATAGGTAACTATAATTATAATGGGCTGTAAAGTTTGCATCATCTCCAGCCCCGAACTCGAACTTTACAAAAAACTCGGGCGAACCCGCCAATCCCGAACATCGGGGGGTTCGCCCATCACTAGTCATAACTGTAGGGCTTGGAAACCATCTGCAGTGACTTTGAAAACTTAGGTAAGAAAGTGAAAGAACTGGGAGCGCAAGTGGTCTTCTCTTCCATCCTTCCAGTGGATGTCCATGGAACAGGAGGAGGTGGAAGAAGATTCTGCAGGTGAACAACTGGCTATGTCGATGGTGCCGTCAGCAAGGATTTGGATTTTTGGATCACGGAGTGAATTACCTATACGATGGACTACTTGCTAGAGATGGGGTGCACCTTACGAAGACTAGAAAACATGTATTTGGAAGTCGCCTTGCTACACTCATCAGGAGAGCTTTAAACTAGAACAATGTGGGAAGAGAAGCAAAACGCCAGCAAAAGCCATACACCTGACAAATACTATTGAGAATTCTGCTATTAGAAGTGAAGGGAAGAACAAAGACAAAAAAATCTACACAATAAAAATATTGAAGAAAGAGAAACTAATCACAAACTAAAATGTTTCTATACGAATGCACAAAGCATGGGCAACAAACAAGGAGAACTGGAACTACTAACGCAGGAGACGAAATATGATGTCATTGGAATCACTGAGACTTGGTGGGACGATACACATGATTGGATTACAAGGCTAGAAGGATACAACTTATATGCAAGAAACAGACTTGATAAACGAGGGAGGAGGTGTCGCATTGTATGTTAGAAAAGCGTATATCTGCACAAGAGATTGACGCTTCAGAGATTGGGAGTTCTGTGGAAACTGGGTAAGAATACAAGGACAGAACAATGGAAAGGACACCATTGTAGGCATTTACTACAGGCCACCTATGCAAGCTGAAGATATGGATGAACTCTTTATGCATCAAATGGCCAAGTTCTCCAAAAAATATGACATAGTGGTCATGGGAGATTTCAACTATCCAGACATTTGTTGGGAATCTCTCTCAGGCAAAATTAACAGGTCAAGGAAATTCTTATCCTCTCTTGCTGACAACTTTATCTTCCAAAAGGTAGGGGAGAAAACAAGGGGATCTGCTACCTTGGATCTAATCCTTATAAACAGGGAGGAAATGGTTGAGGCGGTAAGAGTGGCTGGGACCCTAGGAGGTAGTGACCATGCTATTTTAGAATTTTGGATAGCAAGAGGAGGAAGACCTGTGAAGACTCAGATGTCAAGGTTAGATTTCAGAAAGGCAGATTTTAAGGGACTCAGAAAGAGAATTGGAGGGATCCAATGGCTGGATATCCTTAAGGACAAAAATGTCCAGGAAGGATGGAAAATCTTGAAAAATGAGATTCTCAAAGCACAATCGTTAACAATTCCGAAAAGAGGGAAGAATGGGAAGCATTTAAGGAAACCAGGATGGATGAACACAGAACTTAAACACATGCTAAAAAGGAAGAAAGAAATGTTTATCAGAACCTGCAGGGCACAAATCAGATTATCTAAAGCTGACAATGAATTAAGGCTTGCAAGTGACGTCAAAAGCAACAAAAAAGGATTTTGGGGATATGTCAAAAGTAAAAGAAAAGTCAAATATGCTATAGGATTTTTACAGGATGAAAATTATGAAATGGTAAGACAGGATGTTGAGAAGGCTGAACTTTTAAATTCCTATTTTGCATCTGTTTTCTCCCAGTAAGGAAATGTAACATCAACTGATCTTCACTGTCCTATTAAAGGAATAGAAGAATCCAGGATATCTATAAACAGAAAGACAGTGAGGAAACACTTAGCTAACCTAAATGAATTCAAGTCTCCAGGTCCAGATGAATTACACCCCAGAGTACTGAAGGAGATAGCAGAAGAAATTCTTGAACCACTGTCCATAATCTTTGAAAATTCTTGGAGAATAGAAGTCCCAGAAGACTGGAGAAGAGCAAATGTTGTTCCTATCTTCAAAAAGGGGAAGAAGGTGGACCCAGGGAACTACAAGCCGGTGAGTCTGACTTCTATACCAGGAAAGATCTTTGAACAAATTATTAAAGAACATGTATGCAAGTACCTGGATAAGAATGAAGTGATTAAACAGAGTCAGCATGGGTTTGTAACTAATAAGGCATGTCAGACTAGCTTAATTTCCTTCTATGACAGAATCACCGACTGGGTGGATCAGGGAAATGTTGTAGATATAGCATATCTTGACTTCAGCAAAGCATTTGACAAAGTATCTCACACAATCCTTATTGAAAAAATGACTAAGTATGGAATGGACAAGGCAACTGTTAGGTGGATTCATAACTGGCTTAGTGATCGGACCCAAAGAGTGGTCGTAAATGGCTGCACATCCAGTTGGAAGAATGTTTCAAGTGGGGTACCACAAGGCTCTGTTTTGGGCCCTGTATTTTTCAACAACTTTATCAATGATTTAGATGAAGGAATTGAGGGTAAACTGATCAAATTTGCTGATGACAGAAAGCTAGGAGGGGTAGCTAATACTAGAGAAGAGAGAGAGAGGATTCAAAAAGATATAAATAAACTGGAGCAGTGGGCAGCAACTAACAGAATGGATTTTAACAGGGAAAAATGCAAAGTACTACATCTGGGCAATAAAAATGAAAAAAGCATATATAAAATGGGAGGAATAGGGCTAAGTAACAGCACATGTGAAAAAGACTTGGGTATACTAATTGATCACAGACTGAACATGAGTCAACAGTGTGATGCAGCAGCAAAAAAGGCAAATGCAATTCTAGGATATATCAACAGAAACATACAGTCTAGATCACGTGAGGTCATTATTGCCCACTACTCCTCTTTGGTCAGACCTGATCTGGAATACTGTGTCCAGTTTTGGGCACCACATTTTAAAAAAGACATCAACAAACTGGAGCAAGTTCAGAGAAGAGCCACCAGAATGGTGACCGGTCTGCAAACCATGACCTATGAGGAACAGTTGCAGGATTTGGGAATGTTTAGCTTGCAAAAAAGAAGACTGAGAGGAGACTTAATAGCTTCTACAAATATCTCAAGGGCTGTCACATTGTAGAAGGATCATCTTTATTCTCATTTGCACAAGGAAAGACTAGAAGCAATGGGATGAAACTGAATGGGAGGAGACACAGATTAGATATTAGAAAAAACTTTTTGACAGTTAGGGTGATCAATGAGTGGAGCAGGCTGCCACGAGAGGTGGTGAGTTCTCATTCAATGGAAGTCTTCAAACAGAGGCTGGACAGACATCTGTCTGGGATGATTTAGAGAATCCTGCTTTGAGCAGGGGGTTGGACCAGATGGCCCAGGAGGTCCCTTCCAACTCTACCATTCTATGATTCTATGCTTTATAGGGAGGCTCACCTAACATTACAAAATTAAGTCCACTTTCTGTAGCTTCATCAGTGTGGGAAATAGTGCAGTGAAAGTTTTTGTTTCTTTTTGCAAACCGCAAACTGAATCTCAAAATGTTCGAATTTGCTTGAAACTGCAGTTTTTAGAAAATTCAACTTGAACTCAATCTGAGAATGGATCCACTCATCTCTAGTGATCATCAGTGACATTATGCACAGGAACTCTAGATCGTATATAGTGTGAGTGTACAGGTAAATCCAGTGCAGTATCCAGTTGAAGTCATTCAAATTCATTTTTCTTCTTCATCCAGGGCATGCCACTATGACTTCTTCCAGCCACAACTCCCTGCAGAATGAAAGACACATAAATTTATGGTTGATCGCATCTAGAGTATTTTTCCAACTTTTTACCCTACTTCTTCACTACACTAGATAAAGAAGAAAAATGTCATTGTACTACCCTGTTGCCATGCACAGTAAGACTGAAGTCACACTAGTGATTTTAAATCGATCCTATTTTGTTCCTGCAAAGTCGGACGAGTGCCATGCAAGTGTCATACATTTTTCATGCGAGTACAATCCGATTTTTCACACCTAGCATCCGATTTACATCCGAATGCAGTGCGATTGCTATCCGATTGCAATGCAATTTTAACATGAGCTTTTACATAGAGCAATTCTGTCATTTACACATCGTTTTGAAAGGAAATATTCTTTCAAACACACACATATATATATATATATATATATATATATATATATATACACTGCTCAAAAAAATAAAAGGAACACTCAATAACATATCCTAGATATGAATGAATGAAATATTCTCAATGAATACTTTGTTCTGTACAAAGTTAAATGTGCTGAAAACAAAATCACACAAAATCATCAATGGAAATCAAATTTATTAAGCAATGGAGGCCTGGATTTGGAGTCACCCACAAAATTAAAGTGGAATGTAATGTCCTTAAAACAAGTCAAAATGAAGCTCAGTAGTGTGTGTGGCCTCCACGTGTCTGTATAACCTCCCTGTGCCTGTATGACCTGCCTACAATGCCTGGGCATGCTCTTGATGAGGCGGCGGATGGTCTTCTGAGGGATCTCCTCCCAGACCTGGACTAAAGCATCCGCCAACTCCTGGACAGTCTGGGGAATGGGCGGGCCAGTCCATAGCTTCAATGCCTTCATCTTGCAGGAACTGCTGACACACTCCAGCCACATGAGGTCTGGCATTGTCCTGAATTAGAAGGAACCCAGGGCCAACCGCACCAGAATATGGTCTCACAAGGGGTCTGAGATCATCTTGGTACCTAAGAAATGCCACCCCACACCATTACTGACCCACTGCAAAACCGGTCATGCTGAAGGATGTTGCAGGCAGCAGATCGCTCTCCATGGCATCTCCCGACTCTGTCACATCTGTCACATGTGCTCAGTGTGAACCTGCTTTCATCTGTGAAGAGCACAGGGCGCCAGTGGCGAATTTGCCAATCCTGGTGTTCTGTGGCAAATGACAAGCGTCCTGCATGGTGTTGGGCTGTGAGCACAACCCCCATCTGTGGATATAGGGCACTCAGACCATCCTCATGGAGTCAGTTTCTAACCGTTTGTGCGGACACATGCACATTTGTGGCCTGCTGGAGGTCATTTTGCAGGGCTCTGGCAGTGCTCCTCCTGTTCCTCCTTGCACAAAGGTGGAGGTAGCAGTCCTGCTGCTGGGTTGTTGCCCTCCTATGGCCCCCTCCATGTCTCCTGGTGTACTGGCCTGTCTCCTGGTAGCGCCTCCAGCCTCTGGACACTATGCTGACAGACACAGCAAACCTTCTTGCCACAGCTCGCATTGATGTACCATCCTGGATGAGCTGCACTTGTGTGGGTTGTAGAGTCCGTCTCATGCTACCACGAGTACAACCAACATTCAAAAGTGACCAAAACATCAGCCAGAAAGCATTGGTACTGAGATGTGGTCTCCACCTGCAGAACCACTCCTTTATTGAGTGTGTCTTGATAATTGCCAATAATTTCCATTTGTTGTCTATTCCATTTGCACAACAGCATGTGAAATTGATTGTCAATCAGTGTTGCTTCCTAAGTGGACAGTTTGATTTCACAGAAGTTTGATTTACTCTGAGTTATATTCTGTTGTTTAAGTGTTCCCTTTATTTTTTTGAGCAGTGTATATTGTAGGAATCTGTCCGGCACAAAGTGAAAAGCAAACAGAAAAAATAAACAGTCCATATAGTACTGCAGGTCCGACCGCTCAGGCCAGTGTCTTTAGCAGCAAACACTGGAGGTCTCCACAACTCCAGCCACAGACACAGTAGCTAGATAGAATAAAAGCAGGCAAATCAGCAGCCACATACAGTAAAATACAGAATTTCCCGACAGGATAGAAGAGATGGATTACATATAGTAAATACAAATAGAATAGAGGATATATAGATGTCAGTGACACATACAATTAGTACAGTTTCTGTGCAGCTTACTGTACATGTATTTGATTATTTTAAGGAAAAAAATGGCGTCCAAGCTTGCTTACAATGTCACAGAAGCAGCTTCTCCACAAAGTTTGGAAGGGTGATGGAGGAGGAGAGGGTGCACAGATTGAAGAAGCATCTGTAAATTAACACGTGCAAGTAACAGGCACACAAATGGGACAAATGTGGTTGCATGGGCATTATTTAAACACATTTTTGGGCAGATATACAGGTCATCATATTTTCTTCAGATAATTACATTGACATAAATTCTGCATTTAGGACAAATAAGAGAGTTAATATGTCTGCCTGTAGCTACATAGTCTTTCATATGGACTGCACCTGTAAGTGCTGTCTTTTATTTCTCCCAACACACAACTCGCTCATAAAGTGCACATTTTCCAAACCACATTGCGAGTCACTTACATTATAATGTGTACAGCAGAGTGATAAGTAAACCGCGTATTAATAATTTATCAGTCATTACTGTTGTTGACTGGCTACACACATATGAAAAAAGTGTGTGCAAGTCTGTATCTTACTTCTTGGTATCAGGGGCAAGATACATGAATGCAAAGTGCTCATTTCCCAAGTCCATTAGATTAATGGAGCCCATGAGTGGTCCTCCCTCATCTGATTGCTGTAGTTATGATAAAATCACTGTTTTATCAGCAGATTATCATTAGACGACTAGTAAACCTGCGCCATATGCCACATAGCACTTCAAATTCATGAGCTCTGCATAACCCTGCCCCCACCATTGTTTGGCTGCTTTCTGCCTATGCACAGTGTACACAGAAAGCTGCCAATAAGTGGTGTGGGTGGGGTTATATAGAGCTCAGCATTCAGAGAACTGATGAATCTGCAGCAAAAAAAATGGGAATTTTATCAAAATTGCAGCAAGCAGTCCATTAAGTGATGCATTGCTAGAATAAAAGTTTCTGCCCCTACATCATGCTGCTCTCATCTGTTCATAGATTCCCTTTAGGCCCTCTTCACATGTCCGCTTAAAAAACGTACTTGTGAGACCATCCGTTTTTACTATCTGTGTGGTTTTCTGTTGGCCGTCTGTATACATGTACGATCCGGGTGTCATTTGTGTATCACGTACCGGAGTAGAATACAGAATAGAAAGGACAGATTTTTGTGTGTTAAACATTTGCAAAGATACAGATAGATAATAGACAGACAGACAGATAGATAGATAGATAGATAGATAGATAGATAGATAGATAGATATAGATAGAAAGATAGTTAGAAAAAAGTGGAACAGCACTTCTAATAAGTGGGTGCAAAGCTTCCCAGCAATTGATCAAAATACTTGTCAATAATCAAAGAAGAAAAAGTAGAAAGCAGCACTCCAAAAATTTCCTGAAAGTTCAGGTGGACTTTATTGGGTCCATATGGCGTGGCGACGTTTTCAAGCAGTCACTGCTTGAAAAAGGCTTTTGTAGCGGAAACGTCGCCACGCCATGTGGACCCAATAAAGTCCACCTGAACTTTCAGGAAATTTTTGGAGTACTGCTTTCTACTTTTTCTTCTTAGATAGAAAGATAGATAGATATGAGATAGATAATAGATAGATAGATAGATAGATAGATAGATAGATAGATAGATAGATAGATAGGTATGAGATAGATAGATTGATAATAGATAGATCAATAGATCGATAATAGATAGATAATAGATACATAGATGGTAGAGATAGATCGATAGATATATATCCATCACAAATATAATTTGTAGTTTGCATGTGTAGCTTACTCTACATCTATTAACCTAATAAATAAAAAAAGACATAGGGTCCCACCCTGTTTTTTGCAACCAGCAAGGGTAAAGCACACAGCTGAGTGTTGATATTATCAGGCTGGAAAGGTTTATGGATACTGGACACTTCCCAGCCTAAAAATACCAGCCCACAACCGCCCCAATAATGGTGCATCAAATTAGATGCACCAATCCTGGCACTTCTCCTTTGCTCTTTCCAATTGCTTGATGCTGTGGCAATCGAGATAATGGTTTTATTAGTTGATATCAGCTGTGTAGTGTCCAAAAACACAGCTGGCATCAAGTCCTGGTGTTAGTAATGGAGAGGTGTCTATCAGACACACTCATTACAAACCCAGTAATAAAAAAAAAACACACATACACAAAAATACATTAGCCTCATTCACCACTTTATTAAAAGGCTATGGAGTCTCGATCTGATGCTCTATAGTCTTTGCTTACAGCCACTTTCGAGTCCTACTGTGCAGCGAGAGACCCGGCGATAATATCTATTATCTTTGCACATCTTTAACACTTAACAACCAGTAATTTTTTGAGTACATTACATTGCGGTACGTGTCACACAGGCAGTACGCGGATGTCACACGGATGTCATCCGTGTGCGGTACGTGTTTTACATGGACCCCGTGTGATCCATGCTGCCGGTAAAAAATGGACATGTCTCCATGTGAAAATGAGTCGCACGTACCAGGGCTTTGGGGTACTCGGCACCGAGCCCGTTCACTTCACTGGGGATGTCACGGGTAGCGCAGCTCGGTCCGTTGCCCTGGGCGCTCACTAAAGGGGGATATTTACTGGGGATGATAGAAATGTTCGTGACGCCACCTGTGGTTTCTGATCAGGGTGACCAGCGCTGCAGGGTGAATCCTCTGAGGGGTTGTTACTGGGCAGCAAGGTGTTAAGTCTTCCACAGGTAAGACTGATCCCTCGAGGTATATGGCGGTATAGGGGTGAAGGAGCAATAATGCAGACACACACAAGACAGTCTCTTTCCGTACCTTTACTGGTGATGAAGTTGCAGGCACGTCCCGGGAGGCCGTCAGGGTGGAGGATGCACGTCCAGCAATCCACTGAGTAGGTGTAAGGCCTCCTTACGTCCTTATGTGTGTGAGTTTCTAACTTGCATAAAACAGAGTTTAACTCCTTCTCTTTGCTAGGCCCGGCTGATCTTGTGATGAGGTCTTCTTGTGGACAGAACAGTGTCTCTATGGTGGTACCTGCCAGACCCCCGTCTTCCTAACCTCAGTTACGTATCAGCACTGCTGGGCCCCTGCGACTTGAAGTCCTGGGTCTCCGGTTTTTCCCACTAGCTGTGAAGATACTAGCAAGCTCGGACCCGGTGTCCGGTGGTGCAGAGTGGAGGTAA
This sequence comes from Oophaga sylvatica, assembly GCA_033576555.1. Lineage (NCBI taxonomy): Eukaryota > Metazoa > Chordata > Amphibia > Anura > Dendrobatidae > Oophaga > Oophaga sylvatica. The sequence goes on along the minus strand of JARQOD010000006.1, from coordinate 388,995,854 downwards.
GCTATCAATGCTGGTTGACCTCTGTCACTCTCTCTTTCCCTTTTCCACTTGCCTGTCGTCCTACTCGCACATTTAACATAAGCACAGGCAGCAGTAGATGTCAGCTATTTCGTTCAGACTTCCTCAGCCCTCAGGCTAATCTGACAGGAGTCTCTCTCCGGTGTTCTGAGGAGATCTTATCTCTCCCTCACAGCTCGTCTGAGGTAACTGCCGTTCTGAGATGTTCTGCTGTTCTGAGGTAACACCAACGACTAGCTAACTCGCAGCTAGACTGCCTTCATCTCACTACTGTCTCAAGGGCTCCCTCTGGTGGAACCAGGGAAAATGTGAAGTGTTGTGTGCTTATCAGGTGATTGTGAATTACCTTTCATGCATCCTCCTGGGTACATGTGGCACCAAGCGCAGCTGGGCTACACATCCCCCCATAGTTAATATCAGCACTCCCGGGCTGAAAAAAGAAAACAATTTTTATAACATCAACAATAACATAACTCATCCCTTGCGGGAGGTAAGGGCACTTCAAACGTTACAATGTGTACAAATGGCAAATAGAAAAATATCAAATTACTTTCACGGTGCAAATAAATACAGGATACTTGTGGAGGACCCGCACCAAACCTCCCACGGTGGTCCTGGGTGGGCTGCAGGACTTCTTTGCTGCAAACCTCACTCAAGGCCACACCATACGGGTTTTCCTTCTGAGGTAGGATGGTTTACGTAAAACCAAGATGGGGCACTGAGTGCCAACTATTTACAACACAGTTTTTGGGCTGGCAAAGTCCTCAGCCACGCAGTCCTTTAAAAGAAACACATTTCACATATCATATTACCCAACTGGGGTATACTACTTCAGCATGTAAACATTATCATCATATAACATTCTCAATAAAGTGCAATTCTCTTCATAACTTTGTACAGTTCAGTAAACCCTGTCTGGGTCCTACTGGATTCATTTGCTAGGACTACTCTTGGTACCTAACAGGTAACCTTCCTTTCGTTGTGCGTACTGACCTACGTGGTGTTGCTCCAGGTATAGTAGCATCTGGCCTACCTGTCCTGCGTGCTGGCAAACTGTAATACTGCCTTAACCTCTCTAGGGATCTGGCAAGCATACTTGTGGCTGGGCGATGCGGTTCTGTTTCGCCAGGGGATTCTTCTGGTAGTTCCACGTCTTGAGGTTCCATTTCTTGAGACTCTACTTCTGGAGGTGCTACAGGAGCAGGTTCCTCTTGAACTATTTCTTTTGCTGCGGCAACTGGTTCAACTGGACGTTGAAGCGCTTCTTGTGGTTGGTAAAATTGAAGTACTGGAATAATCACAGCATCCCCGATACAAGGCCAATCTGCAGGAAAATCTCCTAAGTCCGTGTGTATGACTTCACCTGGTTTCTCTTTTTCCATAACAAGTTCTTCCTCATGAAGTTTTAACATGTCTGGACACAGTTTTAGGTGGTCTCTAGATATCGTGGTGGTTGTCTTTCCTCCATCTTTGCTAATGGTACAGGTTTTCCTGTTGTCAAATTTGGAATTCTGCACGACATATGGCTCTTTTTCCCACTGATCATCCAATTTGTGCATTCTCCTTTTTCTTTTTAGCACAATTTCTCCAGGCATAAAAGGCTTAGCTGGCGCACTTTTGTTGTAGTTCTCCTCTTGCTTGTCCCTTACTTTATTGAGACTATCTTCCACGCAGGCTTGTACTCTCCTGTACTGTTCCTGTCGGTTCGTGTCCCAATCTTCAGTAGTAACATCAGCTTCTGGTTCTACAACACCAAGTTCCAAATCCATGGGCAGCTTTCCTGGTCTTGCTCGCATAAGGTAGGCTGGAGTGCAGTTGGTGGAACTCACAGGTATGTGATTGTACAGATCTACCAGGTCAGGTAGTAGGTCTGGCCACCAATTCCTCTCCTCAAGTGGTACCGTCTTCAGCAGATCAATGACTATGTGATTCATCTTTTCACAAAGACCATTTGTTTGGGGGTGGTATGGTGTGATTCTTATCTTCTTACACCCGTACAAGTGACAGAACTCTTTAAACAATTCGGCTTCAAAGGCAGGACCCTGATCAGTTAACACTTGCTCTGGATATCCATGGGGTCTGCAGAAATACGCTTGAAACGTCTTTGCTGCTGTTTCAGCTGTCAGATCTTTGACAGGGGCGACCACCAGGAGTAGTGATCCACCATGGTCAGGGCATATGAGTATCCTGACCGACTGGATGACAACTTTACATGGTCCAAGGCCACGATCTCCAAGGGACGAGTCGTCTTGATGGGCTGCAGGGGTGCTTTCTGGCTGCTGTAGTCTTTTCTTCGGAGGCTACAGGACGCACAGTTCTTACACCATTTCTCGATGGAATTGCGCATTCCCACCCAGTAGAAACGACACTTCAGCAGGGTTTCCAGCTTCTTCCAGCCAAAGTGCCCGGCTCGATCGTGGTAGGCTTCTAACACCATCTGGATGTCTGTTCTTGGGACTACTATCTGCCATACCATCTCATGGGTTCTGGGGTTGACGTACCTTCGGCACAGCTTCTCTCGGTAGATAAACAGCCGGCTTCTCTCGTTCCACAGCTGCTTTGCTTGTTGAGACGCATCCTTCTCCAAGGAGGAACCTTCCTGAGTTATCAGCTCCTTGATGCGGCTGACAACCGGGTCACTGTTCTGGGTCTCCTTCCAGCTGTGGTGAGGTAAAGGGTTTAACGTCTTACCACGCTGCCTCCTGTAGGCTCGTTGCTCGTGGATCATCCCATTTCTGTGGAATGCAGGTAGCTCAATCTCTTCTAGATCATCCGATTCCTCTTCCGTGTCAGACTCATGCGGCATTCTGGACAAGGCGTCAGCATTAGCGTTCTTACGGCCCGCCCTGTACTTGATGGTAAATTGATAGTTCGACAGCCGAGCCATCCAACGTTGCTCCATGGCTCCCAGCTTGGCTGTTTCAAGATGTGTCAAGGGTTTATTAGCAGTGTAAGTAGTGAACTTGCTGGAGGCTAGGTAATAGTGTTGAGCGATACGATACTGCAAATATCGGGTATCGGCCGATATTAGCTGTATCGGGCTTTCGATTCCGAATACCGATATTTTCGTCATATCGAATACCGGAATCGGATTTGTCACTGTCACTGTGAGTGTCCGTCGGTCAGGTCTGTCAGGAGTCAGCGGCACTTACCTGGCAGAAGATCTCCGGCGGTCACGTCCTGGACTGCTTGATGGCCGCCATTATCTTCTCCCTGGCGGTCACATGCAGTTTTTCGCGATAACTGCAGTGACTGCAGGGTAATCCCGGCCGTAAACCAGTCCGATGACGTCACCGCCGGGAAGCAGTAATCAGCTGTGCTGCGCCGGGATGACAGGCTCTGCCTGTCATTCTGATGTAGCAGAGCTGGATCGTCGTGGGACACTCGTTACTATGGACTGCGTCGGTCAGGTGGTATACTTTTTTTTTTTTTTTCATTTTTTTACAGATCGATGGCGTCGCAGGATGAGACTGTAATAAAAGTAATGAAAACTGTGTTTTTTTTTTTTTTTATAATTAAAAAACTTTTTTATGAACATTCACCCGTCCGGGTACATCAACAATTTAACTATTTACATACAGGGACCCTGTCCGGGTTATTTATAATTCTTTGGCAGGGGTGTTCCAGGTACCACCTGGTACTCTTCTGATGCTTGCCAAACATCCGAGACACCAAGGACCACCAGGACCTGATGACGTCGTGTGGCCTGTACAGTCAAGTCGTGACCCGCTATCTGGGTCTGTGTGGTCACCTCTTTCATCTCCCTCCGGGTCTAGAACCCTATGTCCCGGACTGAACGAACCCCAGGGGCCTAACAGGCGCCGGGTACGGGCCAGGTATACTTATCATGTCCATAGCTGGGGCTGCTGAGGAGACCACTGAGGGAGGCTGGGGAGATTTATGGCGTGGGGTGGGCACTTTTGCAGAGGCCTGGATGTGGGAGGCTGAAGGCTCCGAGGGTCTCACAGGTTCCTGACACTCTGGGGAGTAGGGGTCGCACCTGGTAACATTTAGGGCGTACCATCCATTGTAACCCCAGTGTCGGGTGTAAGTCACCAAGTCTCCTGGCAACAGGTCCCTCCCCGGGTGTCCTTCTGGGAGGTGAGCCTCCACGTCCCGCCGGTTCACAAAAACTTCTAAATAAAGTCCAGGCTCCTGGATGAAGCCCCAACCACCTTTCAATTTAAAGCTCCGTACTGCACCCTTACGCCGCGGCTCCCACAGGGTTCCTTTATTTTTTCTCATCCGGTCCTTATCTGCCCGGTCCTTCTCCAGGTTACGTTGCCGAAGCTTTTGGGTTTCTCGCTGCTCCCTTTGTCGCTCTGCTTCCCGCTCCCAACGTCTCCACTCTTCCTCCTGACGCCGGTTGAAATTCTCCTCCACCAGCAGCTCCATGTCTCCACCATCAAACTGCAGCTTACAGTGTCCGGTTTGCGGCAGCTCTCCTGGCGCCACCCAGTCCTGGCGGCGCTCACCTGCGGAGGAAGCAGCCGGCTCTGGAACAGATGACAGTCGGGGCTCCGGTACAGGCAGGTAGTGCTCTGGTGCCTGCGCGGCCTCCTCCATGAGGACGGGTGTCGCTTCTCCTGTCTCAGCGACGGGGGCAGACAGCGGGATCTGGGGTGCTGCCGGTGCAGAGTTTTTTGCAGGAACGGGTGCCTCCACTGCGACAACGTCAACCGGATCACATTGCAAGGGCTGGGATGCCCGCACGGACTCCTCTACTAGAACGGGTGCCTCACCTTCTGGTACAGACACTTCAGGTAAGAGGGATTGGCGCCGCTCCAAGTTTAGTTTTAGGGCACGCCAGCTGGCTTCCATCCTGGCGACCTCCTCCCGGTGCCGGGCCAGGCCTCTTAGGGTATCCTCCGCTTCTTGCAGCGTAGGAGGGTTTCCAGGCCGGGTGCCCAACGGTGGTTCCATGGCGATCGGGTCGCTTCCGTGGGGGAGAGCACTGACTGCTCCATCCCTTCACACTTCTGCTCGTGTCCATTAGCCATCTCTGCCAAGTCACATGTGTCATTAGCATCTGGAGAGGGCCCCTCTTTTGTAGGGAGGCGGACCTTCGTGTTAGTTTCCGCACACTGAGGAGGATGAGGAGGCGGAACTGAAGAGCTGTGGGGCACGATCTTACATTGCAGTACCATTTACAGTGGTCGGCCATCGTTTTCGCGCCACTGAGTGAGTGTACACCCACGAAGAGCACGCCCTTCTTCTTCACCAGTGCCTCGTCGTGACGCAGATATGGCTGAAAAATGGCAAATACATTCTCTGATGATTTTAGCAATTCTCAAGCACAAAACCAGTTCAATTCAGGCACACAGGACTCGCTTATAGCGAGCTACAGAATCCTGTTCGTGACGCCCAAGTTGAGTCGCACAGAGCCAGAGGTTTTGGGGGTACTCGGCACCGAGCCCGTCGACTTCTATGGGGTATGTCACGGCTTTACCCGGCAATTGAATCAGAGTCTATTTTACTATGTAGAAGTGTATAAACTATAAATATATGTATATATATATGTCACAATGACATGTATATATATATATATGTATTCTATGTGTGTATATTTTGTGTTTACAACGAAAGAAAGGGTTTTTTTTGTTGCGATATTTTGTTCCCATAGACTTACATGGGACTTCCGGTATCAGAATCGGATATCGACGATATTTAGTGATATCGGCGATACCATTTCGATACGATATTTTTAGATATCGAGCAGTATCGCTCAACACTGCTAGGTAATGCTTGAATCTTTCTGTAATGGCCCAGACCAGCGCCAGAAACTCCAACTTGAAGCTGCTATAGTTCTCTGGGTTTCTCTCGGTCGGCCGGAGCTTCCTGCTTGCATATGCGATGACTTTCTCCAGGCCATTTTGCTTCTGACTGAGAACAGCTCCCAATCCTTCATTGCTGGCATCAGTATACAGCAGGAACGTCTGGCTGTAGTCAGGATAGGCTAAGATCTCATCGCCTGTCAGGATCTCCTTCATCTCCTTAAATGCCTCAGCTTGTTCTTTACCCCAGTGGAATGGAGGATTTCTGCTCTTGAGGGGTTGTCCTACCAGGAGGTCCTGCAGAGGCGCTGCTTTCTTGGTGTAGTCCTTTACAAACCTCCGTTAGTAACCTGTCAGTCCCAGGAACTGGCGCACCTCCTTGAGATTCTTCGGCTCTGGCCATTTCTGGATGGCAGTGACCTTCTCGGGGTCTGGCGCTACTCCTTCTGAGCTGATAATATGCCCCAAGTACTGTACCTTTTGTTTGAGCAGATGGCACTTTGAAGACTTCAGTTTCATCCCGTATTTGGACAGTGACTCGAATACCTCTGCCAGGTGCTTCAGATGATCCTCATACGTCTTGGAGTATACAATTACGTCGTCCAGGTACAGCAACACGGTTTCAAAGTTGAGATGTCCCAGGCAACTCTCCATCACTCTCTGGAACGTTCCCGGGGCACTGCTGAGTCCAAACGGCATCCTGTCAAACTCACAGAGTCCCATCGGGGTGGTGAAAGCCGTCTTCTCCCGATCCTCCTCAGCCACAGCTACTTGCCAGTACCCACTAGTGAGGTCGAGGTGGAAATGTAGTTAGCAGTTTTTAAGGCAGCTAAGGATTCCTCAATGCGTGGTAAAGGGTATGCATCTTTATGTGTAATGCGATTTACTTGTCTGTAATCTACACACATTCTCATGCTTCCATCCTTTTTCCTAACTAGGACTAGAGGTGCTGCCCAGGGACTACAACTATCCCTTATCACCCCTGCTTCCTTCATGTCACGCAACATTTCCTTAGCTTTCTGGTAGTGTGCTGGAGGTATAGGCCTGTACCACTCTTTGATGGGAGGATGGCTGCCTGTAGGGATATGATGTTGTACTCCCTTAATTGTCCCAAAGTCAAGTGGATGTTTGCTAAATACCTGTGTGTACTCCTGTACCACCCGTGGTACTCCCTGTTTCTGGTGGGCGGGAGTGGTGTCTGTCCCGACATGGAGCTGCTGACACCAATCCTCCACCTGGGTTGCTGGGTCATTATCCTCCGCTGGTTGGCGGGAGGCTAAGGACTCGGTCGTGAGAATGGAGTTGTTATCAACGGTATGTAATTTAGCAACAGTGGCATAACGTGGTAAATTCACTTCATCGTCTCCCCAGTTGAGAAGACGTACTGGTACCCTCCCATTTCGTACTTCTACTACCCCTCTAGCAGTCAAGAGTGTAGGTCTGTGCTCTGAACAATGGGGCTCTACTACTGCTTGGTAGTTCTGTCCTCTCAGACCTATTGCTGCTCTACACCATATAAGCATTTCACTCATTGGGGGTATCACAATGGGGTTCGGGTCTGTCACCCGTACATTACCAATTTCACCATCTGTCAGCTTCGCTTGCTGCTGGCACATCAGGGCCCGGATCTCCTCTGGATCACTCCCTTTTGCTTTGGCCTGGCAACTTCGGCGAGCTGTTGGAGCAAAAACACAACTTCTCCCAGACAGTTACTAATAATGTTTGTACCTAAAACCACATTTAAGCCATTTTCCTCATTTACAGTCTTTACTACTAAGAGTCCCTGGTCCTTCAGCTCCACTCTGCCCACCTTTACGTCCACGTTTTTGGCTCCGAGTATATCAACAGGGAGACCATTAGAGGCATACATAGCAAAGTCAGGGCTCGGGGGCTGGAGACTGTCCATGGACCAAAACTTATTATACAGGACATCAGGTATGATGGTCACCTGAGATCCAGTGTCCAGCAGGGCAGGGATTGCGATCCCGTCCAGGATGATGGACAGGTAGGGTCTTCCTCCACAAACCTGCGGTTCCAGTCTGAGGGGCCGGAGGAGTCTATTCCTGGGTGTTGGCCCTCGGACCCAGGATCTGCTCGTTTAAAGGACACTGTCGGGCTAGATGACCTTCTCTGTTGCAACAGTAGCAGACGATCTCTCGGCGAGGATAGTGCTGATCAGGGGTCGCTCCTGGGGGTGGCGTTGTCCTCCTCCGGTGGGGCGACGTCCTCCTTTTCCTCCGGTTCATCCAAGGGACATCCTTTGGGCAGTTGGCTAGCAGGATCTTTCCTCCTTCTTCCTTCCGCAGTTGCAGGGCACTCATTACAGCGGCCAGGTTTTTAGTCAGCTGGCGCACTTCTGAGCCCAGACAGTCCAACTCAGTAGGGGGCGCCACTTGCGTTTTGGCTTCCGCCACCAGCGGGGAAAAGGTGGATGCTGCCGGCTTTAGAGTGGCTTCACCCGGGTGACACTGGGTCGACACCTCGGGCTTCTCCAAGGGTCGCAGTCCTTTTATAGCCATATCTTTTAGGGCATCAAAGGTAGCGTCAGGATGATCCAAGGACCACCAGTGCACAGTTCTGCTTTCAGCTTGGGACCTCAGTCCCCGTACAAATTGTTCCTTCAACATTTTGCTTTCATTAATGGCACTTATAGGGTTGACCTGTTTGAGAGCTCGCAGGGCCCCCTGTAGTCGGCAGGCGTAGTCCCTAATACTGTCATCTGGTCTCTGGGAGCATTGGTAAAACCTCATCCGGAGATCTGTTTCAGTGCGGTCCTCAAAAATAGTCTGTAGCCTTAAGAAAATTGAAAGCACTGATTCCTGATCTGCAGCTGTCCAAGTCTCTACTTCCCGCTCTGCAGCACCAGTCAATTGTCCTACTACCACTGCAGCTCTTTGTTTCTCAGTCATAGGGTACATGTCCATTATGCTGCATATTTTGCGTTTAAACCCTGACAGGGTATCTGGCTTACCGCTATACTGAGGGAGCCACTTTGCTCCAGGCAGGTATGGGAGCGTCAGCGGTACTATCGGGGCCACAGGACCGGATGAGGGGCCAGCGTTTCCATCCTGCGCGGCAGCGCCGGCGGGTAAGTCACCGGAAGGGTCGCCTTGGGCCGCGCTGTCAGCTTGCGGCTGCGACATGTCTGCGCCCCCTAGTTAAGCGTGGCCTACCTTCTCCTGAAGGCTGCAGCTCTGCCAGGCACAGCGATGTGGAAGGACCTGCCGCCGTGTCAGCGTTGGGGGCGTGTCCGGGACTCCGCGCGCTTTCTGCAGGTACGCCCCTTCTCCTTGCACTGTAGCGCTGTACTTTGGTGGGCAATGGCAGACAATTGGCGCCAAAAATCTCAAAAACAGCAACACAGTCTATAGCACAAAAACAGTCCAATTCAGGCACACAGGACTCACATATAGCGAGCTTCTTATCCTGTTCGTAAAGCCAAAATTAGATGAGTCGCATGTACCAGGGCTTTGGGGTACTCGGCACCGAGCCCGTTCACTTCACTGGGGATGTCACGGGTAGCGCAGCTCGGTCCGTTGCCCTGGGCGCTCACTAAAGGGGGATATTTACAGGGGATGATAGAAATGTTCGTGACGCCACCTGTGGTTTCTGATCAGGGTGACCAGCGCTGCAGGGTGAATCCTCTGAGGGGTTGTTACTGGGCAGCAAGGTGTTAAGTCTTCCACAGGTAAGACTGATCCCTCGAGGTATATGGTGGTATAGGGGTGAAGGAGCAATAATGCAGACACACACAAGACAGTTTCTTTCCGTACCTTTACTGGTGATGAAGTTGCAGGCACGTCCCGGGAGGCCGTCAGGGTGGAGGATGCACGTCCAGCAATCCACTGAGTAGGTGTAAGGCCTCCTTACGTCCTTATGTGTGTGAGTTTCTAACTTGCATAAAACAGAGTTTAACTCCTTCTCTTTGCTAGGCCCGGCTGATCTTGTGATGAGGTCTTCTTGTGGACAGAACAGTGTCTCTATGGCGGTACCTGCCAGACCCCCGTCTTCCTAACCTCAGTTACGTATCAGCACTGCTGGGCCCCTGCGACTTGAAGTCCTGGGTCTCCGGTTTTTCCCACTAGCTGTGAAGATACTAGCAAGCTCGGACCCGGTGTCCGGTGGTGCAGAGTGGAGGTAAGCTATCAATGCTGGTTGACCTCTGTCACTCTCTCTTTCCCTTTTCCACTTGCCTGTCATCCTACTCGCACATTTAACATAAGCACAGGCAGCAGTAGATGTCAGCTATTTCGTTCAGACTTCCTCAGCCCTCAGGCTAATCTGACAGGAGTCTCTTTCGGTGTTCTGAGGAGATCTTATCTCTCCCTCACAGCTCGTCTGAGGTAACTGCCGTTCTGAGATGTTCTGCTGTTCTGAGGTAACACCAACGACTAGCTAACTCGCAGCTAGACTGCCTTCAACTCACTACTGTCTCAAGGGCTCCCTCTGGTGGAACCAGGGAAAATGTGAAGTGTTGTGTGCTTATCAGGTGATTGTGAATTACCTTTCATGCATCCTCCTGGGTACATGTGGCACCAAGCGCAGCTGGGCTACACAAAAACACAGACATGTAAGGATCATTATAGATTTTAGTGGGTGTCTCTGGTATATGTGAAAATGGAGACCACACGTACCGAAAATGCGGACACATATAGGGGGCCTTAAAGAGACTAAGTGCGTCCATTACACTATGATCCATATTTAGAAATGTCACCTATCTATAGGAATAGATACATTGAGCCATCGGGATTGAAATATGCTTGCGTGAATGAGGACTTAGTTGGGGTCATTTGAAACGGAGTGCTTTGGGAATGGGATTCTTTCATCTTCAGCCTAAATATCAGCCAGTTTTCGCCAGAGTGTTTTTTTACCTACAGAGTTTCCAATTTGACATTTTAGATTTGTAATGTAATAAAATGTCCCCATTAAAACGATAGAAAAGTATTTTAGTTTCTAATACGAGTACTTACTTTTGCTATAATAATTTTAGAGTCTATGAAGGAAGTTTAAATTCCCCTAAATTCTAGTGCTGGAAATATCCTAAAGACAGACTTAATTGCCCAGATGTTTGTGTGAATTCGTTCCCATTAATCACGGTATTGATTATGTTTCTCCTTTATACTAGGACATTTTCATCTATTTTTAAACAGAGCCCTGAAGGGACATGCGTAGGTTCCTTCATTAGCCTTCTCACTGTCTAATTGATAGATTGGAGATTCATGCTGACATATTATTATCTTATCGCCATTAAAAATATTTCTGACTATTTCACAGTTTTGTTTTTTTTTTGCTTTCTAAATTTGGTTTCTAACATATGTCAGAGCTAAGGAACAATTTGTGAGCTGAAGATTTTTAAACACTGTTTAGATGTGATTTTCCAGTTTATAAGCCAATAAATACTCACGTTTAATTCCTATTATACTTATAAGAATATATATTATATATTTTTATCTTAAAATATTATATTAAAAATGTTCCACATACTTGCGCGGAATACTTTGATTCCGATTCATCATTTGTGGGTTCTCTTTTAAGTTAAATTCTTTTTTGGTCCTGTGGCATTTGTTGATGGGTTTATATTTTGTGATTAGAACCGCAGAAAAAATAGACCTCTAAAATTTAACTTTTAATAATAGACTAAAAGTGGTGCTCTTCAAGGTATGAACCATCAGGGTAAATAGAAATATAGATACTTAAATATCATCACCCATTACAGAGATATATGGCTAGTCTATCCCAAGAATGCCCTAGAGTCACCCTACCTACCAGTGGAAGTTGGCACCCTAGTTGTTGGCGAGATGGCGCACCCGCTCAACATCGGTAGCCCTGAAGGCCTTGGTACACCCTTAACATACTAGGAAAAAAGGTAGAAAAACACACATGCATCAAAAGAACTGTCAAAATACCCCTAATGGTCAGACAGATTAGTTCCTTGGTTGAAGAAAGTCCTACAAAAGTTCTAAAAAATCTAGTCCTAAATAACAGTATCTCGATGTCCTGAAAAGCTGTCCAATTGGTTCTATGTTGCTATATAAATTTCAGCCCTGTATAGGATAAAACCAAGGTATATAATAATGCGCATATCAACACACCGAATGATGTCCTCTGTAACGTGACGCCTTTAGAAACAATGTCTCAACGGGTGTAAGTCTTTCTCAAAGGGCAATAAAAAACGGACATAGCATATAAATATACATGAGCATTTGGAATATCAATCAATATCAATTTCAAAAAGCTTATGGCATACAGCATTGATCTCGGCCACTGAGGAATATTCTGCGGTTCTAATGATATTGAGACCCTACTGGTTTATCCTCTTAGGCCCCTTTCACACGTCCGTGTCTCCGATACGTGTGGTGACAGTTTTCACATGTACCAGAGACACTGATACACGTACACCCATTCAAATGAATGGGTCTGTGTAGATGTCAGTGTGTTTTCACCAACCGTGTGTCCTTGAGCAAAACACGCAGACATATCCATTTTCACACGGACACACGGGCCGCACACGTACACACAAAGAACACACTTTGATGTCCTCCGTGTGCACCGACGGCCTGTGGGGAAGATGCGGCTACTGTAAGCTGCTGTCCCCCTGCGGCTGGTGCTGAAGCCGGCTGTCATTCTCCCTGACTGCCGGCTTCAGCACCAGACGCAGGGGGACAGCGGATTACAGTAGTGCTACTTCCCAGTCGGCCGTCCGTGTGGTACTGATGCGGCACACAGGTGGCACACGGTTGCCACATGTGTGCCGCATGTAGTACACACACGGACACAAATAAAAACACGGACACTGATATCTCCGGTACCAGTTTTTCCAATACCAGAAATATCAGGATGTGTGAAAGGGGCCTTAGTGGGTTTTTTTTGTGTCAAGTTCTTCGACATGGAGCACGTGGTTCACAAATTTTGCGCAAAGTCATTAATAGATTTTATTTTTGTCTGGGGTACATAAAATATAAAATCACTCCAATAGGGGATCTGGAGTACATGTTTGTCAAATTGTGTGACTTTTTAAAAAGTTGATAAATAAGTCAAAAACATTTGGAAACTTCCAAATCCACCCACAAATGGCGAACATTGGAAAAATCAGGTAAACATGTATAAGTAGAAAAAGAGCAAATTTAAAGAATTAGGCAGAAATGAAAAACAAGTTAAAAACACCAAAGAGTAAACAAAAAACAGGCTCAAATGCAACAAAAATAGGGTTCTTTGTATGTTTTGTTATGCGTTTATTGTTGAGTAACCAATAATAGGATTTTAACCCCTTAGTGACCAAGCCAATTTTGACCCTAATGACCAAACAAAATTTTACAATTTTGACCAGTGTCACTTTATGTGGTAATAACTGTGGAACGCTTCAACGTATACCACTGGTTCTGAGACAGTTTTTCTTTTCGTGACATATTGTACTTCATGATAGTGGTAAAATTTCTTCAATATGACTTTCGTTTATTTATGAAAAAACTGGAAATTTGGCAAAAATTTTGAAAATGTTGAAATTTTCAAACTTAATTTTTGTGCCCTTAAATCAGAGAGTTATGTCACACAAAATAGTTAATAAATAACATTACCCATATGTCTACTTTACATTAGCTCAATTTTGGAAACATTTTTGTAAGGAAAATAGAAGGATTAAAACATAACCAGCGATTTCTCATTTTTCCAACAAAATTTACAAAACCAATTTTTTAAGGACTACATCATATTTGAAGTGACATTGAGGGGCCTATATGATAGAAAATACCCAAATGTGACACCATTCTAAAAACTGCACCCCTCAAGGTCTTCAAAACCACATTGAAGAAGTTTATTACAGTATATACTCGTGTATAAGCCGACCCGTGTATAAGCCGACCCCCCTAATTTTGCCACAAAAAACTGGGAAAACTTATTGACTCGTGTATAAGCCGGTTGTATAAACTGCCCTCCTGCTCTGTGCTGCCCCCGTCCTGCTCCTTGCTCCCCCATCCAGCTCTGTGCTCCCCTATTCTCCTCTGTACTCCCCCCCTCCTGCTCCGTCCTCCGCTGTGCTCCCCCATTCCTTCTCCGTCCTCCTGTGCCCCCCCTGTCCTGCTCCATGCTTCCCCCGTCCTCCGTTCTCCTCCCCGTCCTCCTCTATGCTTCCCCCATCCACCGTTCTCCCCCCTGTCCTGCTCCATGCCTCCCCCGTCCTCCATTCTCCTCCCGTCCTCCTCCATGCTTCCCCCGTCCTGCTCCATGCTTCCCCGTCCTCCGTTCTCCCCCCATCCTCCTCCATGCTTCCCCGTCCACCGTTCTCCTCCCCGTCCTGCTCATGCTCCTTGTCCTCTCCTCCATCATACTCACCCCTCCCATGCCATCGCTGAACTTGCCTGCAATCCTGCAGCTCTCCCCGGCTTCCTTCAGCTCTCCAGCGCTGAGCGGTGATGTAATACCGCTCATTAAGGCCATGAATATGGAGGCGACGCCCATGGGAGTGGCGTCGCGTCCATATTACATGACCTTAATGAGCGGGTATTACATCACCGCTCAGCGCTGGAGAGCTGAAAGAAGCCGGGGAGAGCTGCAGGATTGCAGGCAAGTTCAGCGATGGCACGGGGAGGGGTGAGTATGATCCCAGCCACCGGCTCCTGCCGCGGCACCCCCTACCCCGCTGGTTTCTGCCCTATGACTCGTGTATAAGCCGAGGGGGCATTTTCAGCACGAAAAAAGGTGCTGAAAATCTAGGCTTATACACGAGTATATACGGTAATTATTCAGGTGCTTCACGAGAACTGAAGTCATGTGGAAGGAAAAAATGAAAATTTTACTTTTTTCACCAAAAATTTAATTTAGGCCCAAACTTTTTTATTTTCACAAGGGTAATAAGAGAAAATAGACCCCAAAATTTGTTGTGAAATTTCTGCTGAGTATGCTGATATCCCATTTGTGGGAGAAATCTACTGTTTGGGGCAAGGCAAGGCTTGGAAGGGAAGGAGTACTGTTTGACTTTTGGAGCACAAAAAAGTGTCTGGAATTGAGAGCGGACGCCATGTTGCGTTTGGAGAGCCCCTGATGTGCCTAAACATCGGAAACCTCCACAAGTGATCCCATTTTGTAAACCACACCCCTCAAGGATTTTATCCAAGGGTGAAGTGAGCATTTTGAACCCAAAAGGACGACACAGAATTTGATAACATTACGTCGTCATATTCAATATGTTGTCATTAGTGATGAACTCAAATGCTCGCTACTACAGTTCACAACAGGTGCTCAGGTATGCACCAAGTATCGCGGGTGCTAGAGCGACATGCTCTAGTCATTACCCTGCATGTTTTGCGGCTGTTAGGCACCAAAAAAACATGGGTGGATCCACGATACTTCATGCATACCTGAGCACTCAATGCAAACTTGAGTAGCGTGCATTTGCGCTCAACACAAGCCGTCATAGCCTCATCTTTTTTTTACATTTGAAAAACCCCAATTCTAACTCCAACCCTAACACAACCCTATCCCAACACTAACCCTAACACAACCCTAACCCCAAACCTAACACAACCCGAACCCTAACAAAACCCTAACCCAACCCTAACCCTTTTTTAAATGACAATCACATGACAGGTGACCATAAAATCCGGCCCTGATCATGTTCTCCAGGGTCTCAGCTGACACCATGGAGAGCTTCCAATGCTGAGGGGAACTATATCTTTATTTATCAGCACTGAGGAATATGTACCCTTAACTGCCGCCGTTAAAAGGCGTATCGGCGGTTGTTAGGTGGTTAAGTGCCTAAAATACGGAAATGTC
This sequence comes from Oophaga sylvatica, assembly GCA_033576555.1. Taxonomy (NCBI): domain Eukaryota; kingdom Metazoa; phylum Chordata; class Amphibia; order Anura; family Dendrobatidae; genus Oophaga; species Oophaga sylvatica. Next base: position 388,980,294 of record JARQOD010000006.1, on the reverse strand, counting down.
TCATCGGAAGAGATCACAGGAAGGGTAAGAACACACAGCAACATGATATGGCTATTAGGGGCATTACAACTATAGGTCCTGCCCCAGGGCAAACACAGATAACATGCATATCCTCTGGAAAACAAGCTCTCCAATAGCTTATCATAGGGTACATCCTTATGACTGACCAGCGGAAGTTTTGGTTTGTCCAGTTCGATGTACTATAGTCAAAAGCTCAGTTCTGGTACAAAAACTCTACATGAACTTTAACCAGAACGTAAATCCGATAGAACTCAATGAAGACCCAAACTTTGGTGTTGTAAAACGGTAAAATGGTCACAGTAGGGCTAGAGGGTTGCAAAATGAAGTTCTCTCTCTCTCTCCTCTTGGAACTCCGAACACTAAAATAGACTTCCAGGAGAAGCCTGTGTTCAGAGTTCAGCACTGGACTAGACTTTGTAGTTTGAGTTCGCTCATCTCTATTGACAAGCAATACACCAATAACTTTGAGCTATGAATTCACCAAGACAATTGTACTTTATAGCAATTAAAATATGAACTGTTATTATTTATTTATTAAAATATATGGTGTAAAACTAACAACATTAATAATAATAAGAAAAGGGGGGAAAGTGTCCTGGATCTGAGCTCTAACTTTAATTTCTTTGCCACTATAGGGTGCACCACTTGCACAGCTTTAGGGTGTATGATCAGAAAGTGTTGTTATAGGGTAGGACACTTCCCCCCTTTTCTTATCGTTATTAATATTGCTAGTCTATACACTACATATTTACACTATATATTTTAATAAGTAAATAACAAAAGTTTATATTTTAATTTAATTTAATTTGATATTTCAGGCAACTACTCCATTGTTCAGACTTTTCCAAACGCACAATTTTTTTTTTTAAATCATGATATTTATTTGTTATATTCAAACCTAAACAATAAATGCAAGATAAAGAATACAATGATACAATTATCATCCTTAGACTTTGATTTTTGATGAAACTACTTTAAACAGAATTAGCAACATTTCTTATGGCGAATGACCATTATCACCAATGATATTTTGTGTGGTGGGCCAGAAATAGACTTGCAATTAGTGATCAGGGCAGCAGTTCCATTTTTGGCTTGTAAGGTATGATATACAGTACAGACCAAAGTTTGGACACACCATCTCATTTAAACATTTTTATTTATTTTCATGACTATGAAAATTGTACATTCACATTGAAGGCATCAAAACTATGAATTAACACATGTGGATTTATATACTTAACAAAAAAGTGTGAAACAACTGAAAATATGTCTTATATTCTAGGTTCTTCAAAGTAGCTACCTTTAGCTTTGATGACTGCTTTGCACACTCTTGGCATTCTCTTGATGAGCTTCAAGAGGTAGACACCGGAAATGGTCTTCCAACAATCTTGAAGGAGTTCCCAGAGATGCTTAGCACTTGTTGGTCCTTTTGCCTTCACTGTGCCGTCCAGCTCACCCCAAACCATCTCGATTGGGTTTAGGTCTGGTGACTGTGGAGGCCAGGTCATCTGGCATAGTACCCCATTGCTCTCCGTCTTGGTCAAATAGCCCTTAAACAGCCTGGAGGTGTGTTTAGGGTCATTGTACTGTTGAAAAATAAATGATGGTCCAACTAAACGCAAACCGGATGGAATAGCATGCCGCTGCAAGATGCTGTGGTAGCCATGCTGGTTCAGTATGCCTTCAATTTTGAATAAATCCCCAACAGTGTCACCAGCAAAGCACCCCCACACCATCACACCTCCTCCTCCATGCTTCACGGTGGGAACCAGGCATGTAGAGTTCATCCGTTCACCTTTTCTGTGTCTCACAAAGACACGGTGGTTGGAACCAAAGATCTCAAATTTGGATTCATCAGACCAAAGCACAGATTTCCACTGGTCTAATGTCCATTCCTAGTGTTCTTAGAGCCCAAACAAGTCTCTTCTGCTTGTTGCCTGTCCTTAGCAGTGGTTTCCTAGAAGTTATTTTACCATGAAGGCCTGCTGCACAAAGACTCCTCTTCTCAGCTGTTGTAGAGATGTGTCTGCTGCTAGAACTCTGTGTGGCATTGACCTGGTCTCTAATCTGAGCTGCTGTAAACCTGCGATTTCTGAGCCTGGTGACTCAGATAAACTTATCCTCAGAAGCAGAGGTGACTCTTGGTCTTCCTTTCCTGGGGCGGTCCTCATGTGAGCCAGTTTCTTCGTGGCGCTTGATGGTTTTTGCAACTGCACTTGGGGACACTTTCAAAGTTTTCCCAGTTTTTCGGACTGACTGACCTTCATTTCTTAAAGTAATGATGGCCACTCGTTTTTCTTTACTCAGCTGCTTTTTCTTGCCATAATAAAAATTCTAACAGTCTATTCAGTAGGACTATCAACTGTGTATCCACCAGACTTCTGCACAACACAACTGATGGTCCCAACCCCATTTATAAGGCCAGAAATCCCACTTATTAAACCTGACAGGGCACACCTGTGAAGTGAAAACCATTCCCGGTGACTACATCTTGAAGCTCATCAAGAGAATGGCAAGAGTGTGCAAAGCAGTCATCAAAGCAAAAGGTGGCTACTTTGAAGAACCTAGAATATAAGACATAATTTCAGTTGTTACACACTTTTTTGTTAAGTATATAATTCCACATGTGTTAATTCATAGTTTTGATGACTTCAGTGTGAATGTACAATTTTCATAATCATGAAAATACAGAAAAATCTTTGAATGAGAAGGTGTGTCCAAGCTTTTGGTCTGTACTGTATATAAATAGTATAAATGGTGGTAATCTACTGTAGTGGATACCAAGGCATCCAGGTGGCAAAAATTATGCACGTGTACCTGTTTATCATTGTCTATGGTCCTGAACCCTCTGTAAGTGTCCACCATCTACAGTCATGGCCAAAAGTTTTGAGAATTACACAAATATTAATTTTTACAAAGTCTACTGCTTCACTTTTTCTAATGGCAATTTGTATATACTCCAGAATGTTATAAAGAGTGATCAGCTTAACAGCAATTACTTGCAAAGTCAATATTTGGCTAGAAAATGAACTTTATCCCCCAAAACACATTTCAACATCATTGCAGCCCTGCCTTAAAAGGACCAGCTAACCTCTTTTCAGTGATTGCTCCATTAACACAGGTGTGGGTGTTGATGAGGACATGGCTGGAGATCAATCTGTCATGATTAAGTTAGAATGACACCACTGGACACTTTAAAAGGAGGCTGGTGCTTGGCATCATTGTTTCTCTTCTGTTAACCATGGTTATCTCTAAAGAAACACGTGCAGTCATCATTGCAATGCACAAAAATGGCCTAACAGGAAGAGTATCGCAGCTAGAAAGATTGCACCTCAGTCAACAATCTATCGCATCATCAAGAACTTCAAGGAGAGAGGTTCCATTGTTGCCAAAAAGGCTTCAGGGCACCCAAGAAAGACCAGCAAGCGCCAGGACCGTCTCTTAAAAGGGTTTCAGCTGTGGGATCGGGCTACCAGCAGTGCAGAGCTTGCTCAGGAATGGCAGCAGGCAGGTGTGAGTGCATCTGCACGCACTGTGAGGCGGAGACTCTTGGAGCAAGGCCTGGTCTCAAGGAGGGCAGCAAAGAAGCCACTTCTCTCCAGAAAAAACATCATGGACAGACTGATATTCTGCAAAAGGTACAGGCAGTGGACTGCTGAGGACTGGGGTAAAGTTATTTTCTCTGATGAATCCCCTTTTCGATTGTTTGGGACATCAGGAAAACGCCTCATTCGGAGAGACAAGGTGAGCGCTACCACCAGTCTTGTCTCATGCCAACTGTTAAGCATCCTGAAACCATTCATGTGTGGGGTTGCTTCTCAGCCAAGGGAATCGGCTCTCTCACAGTCTTGCCTAAAAACACAGCCATGAATAAAGAATGGTACCAGAATGTCCTCCAAGAGCAACTTCTCCCAACCCTCCAAGAGCAGTTTGGCGATCAACAATGCCTTTTCCAGCATGATGGAGCACCTTGCCATAAATCAAAGGTGATAACTAAATGGCTCAGGGAACAAAACATAGAGATTTTGGGTCCATGGCCTGGAAACTCCCCAGATCTTAATCTCATTGAGAACTTGTGGTCAATCATCAAGAGACGGGTGGACAAACAAAAACCTAAAAATTCGGACAAAATGAAAGCATTGATTGTGCAAGAATGGACTGCTATCAGTCAGGATTTGGTCCAGAAGTTGATTGAGAGCATGCCAGGGAGAATTGCAGAGGTCCTGAAGAAGAAGGGTCAACACTGCAAATATTGACTTGCTGCATTAACTCATTCTAACTGTCAATATAAGCTTTTGTTACTCATATGTTTGCAATTATTATATTTCTGTCTGTGATAAAAACATCTGTCAAACACACATAAAAACCAGAGGGCAGCAGATCATGTGAAAATATAATATTTGTGTCATTCTCAAAACTTTTGGCCATGACTGTACTGGAACTTGAATTAATTAACCAGAAGCAGAAAGCTAATGTAAGAAAACAGCACACGTAGTAGATGGATAAGTGTTTTTGATTCCACATTATAAGTAGGACTTTTTTAGGAGTTATAGGGATATTTGTAGAATGGACCCATCACTCACACGTTTTGGACACAGTTTTTCCAGTATATAGCGGTACTATAAACTCTCAGCTTATTTGGGAGCAGTAATGTGATGGCTGAATAATATTTCTAGAACTTGACTCCACAAATATCATTACTTACACATAAAATGCTTTGCTTTCAGTATATTTCTTCTTGATTCTGTATGCCTGAAAGCTGGCGGCACCAAGGAGAAATAAAGTCCCTTTTCTCCCAGTAGTTGCACTTTCAGTACTGTGTCCATGCAGCTGCAGATTAGCCTTGTATCTGCCAGTTAATAGCATTGTCCAGGTTCCCTTTAAAGAGTAATTGTCATTTTAACTTTTATTCACTAATTTATCAGTACAGATGGAAATAATCACCTATCCTATCAGCGACATTTGCTTTTTATTTTCCTCCTGGATTGACCTTTCACTCTCAGTTTATAGATAAAATTTATATTCAGTGAGAACAGACTTTGACATCACTGAGATAACAGATTGCTGTTGGTGCTTTTAAAATTCTATGGAGAGAGGATGAGGAAGGAGCTAGAGGCAGACACGGACATTCTACTGCAAATTGTTGTGAAGCAATAGTCAGTTTTTCATAGAACTTTAAGAGCACCAACTATCATCTCTTATCTCGGCAACGGAAAAATCTGTGTTTACTGAAGACAAATTTTACCCATGAAATGAGAATTTTCAGAATAAATGATCAGTCCAGGAAGAGAAAAAAAGCTGATTTCTCTAATAAGATGTATTACGAAGTTTCTTATTTCCACATGTATTATTATTAAACATTTAAAATGATGGTTAACCTTTAAGAAAAAGTCAAATCACAGTCCAAATGTAGTCAACTAGTCCAATGTGATGTTCACACAGGGTGAATGCTAATAACTGTACTGTAAGCCTCTATGATCATCTCAGGACCAGGATATGTTTTCATCACTTGTTGACATAAATCAATATTAAAAGTTTGATGTAAAAAAAATGTAAATATATCCAATTTGATAAAGGCTGCTCTGGGCGTGCATATGTGAGAGGTGGCCAGGGCAGTAGCCGTGCCTGAGGCTAGTGTATCTGGCATGTCCTGGCCCCCTATCACATACATACAATGTCCATAACTTTGCGTACCTGTGCCTTCACTTTCTGTGCCGTCAGGGTCTCCTCTGCGTTGCTTTAGGTGGCCCTATAGATGGTTCCACGTAAATAGAGACACAATCCATTTCAATTTTCAAACAAACAACTTTACTGATTGCTGTACGCAGCACATCCATATTCTTCACAGCATTAACATCAGGTTCCACAATACACAATCCTTCCTCTTTCCGTGTTCCACTCTTTCTGTCACTAAGCTGTCTTCCAGGACGGACCGTATCTTTCCGTCCCTCAGAGTCCTCCCTGTCCAGACTTACTTCGTTCGGGAGTTCTCTCAGTCATTTCACCCCGATCCTGAGGGCATCAGCCCACGCAATAAGTTGCCACATGTTGAGCGACCTGCCCGTACTGCTTAGTCTTCTCCAGCAACTGCAGTCCAACTATTACTGCACTGCTAGCACTGTCGTCATTGCTTCCACTCCTGATGTTCTGGCTAGATGCTGTGGATGGATGGTTCTCGCTTATAATGTTGCGTGGTCACTGCTAACGTCCTGGGCTCTATAGCCCGTTCCAGCGGCCTGGGCACCCTGGCCCCTACTGACTATTATCAGGAAGTCTTTCCTATCTTAGCTGAAGCTGACCCCTCCTATGTTAACTATCTACTACACAGAATTCCTATTTACAGCTATGTCACTATAATGCCCCATCTAGTGGCCAGGCAGGAACACTGCACTTTCCCTATACTAAAACAGCATACATAGTACAGTAACAGCTAAAACACTATACATATGTACATTTGTCACATATAATATTATACACATTACAAGACGGCAAAACAAATACAGTATTAATAACCAACATTTAACTGGGACATAATTAAAGGGACGGAGGCGCGCACCAGTCCTTGTAACCCCTTACACATGTATTTTGGGGAAATCGCAATACCATAGCTGTCACCTGAATGAGCAGTTAAAGCTACAGAAAGTTGCAGGGGGATTCAAGCTTTATGGTAGAGGCTTGGGTACACAACGGGACTTGGTTCTCGTGTACAACATTCTTAGGTTTATTTATCCATCATAAACCATTAAAAGAGGTCGCATGAAAGCAAAATAGTTTTTCCTCAGCTAAAACGAATAACATCACAGTAAGAAAACAGTCCCTTATCTGGGAAGGCCAAAGATACAGTAAGTATCTCTCGTGCAGCAATCCGGGCACTGCTTCTCTCTGGTTTGCCCTGTTTGGTCAGCAATAATTAACACATTGCAGCTCCGACACGTTAGACACATCTGAGCCACATTGGCTGCCTTTTGTAGGACCTGTAAATCCCGGATTAGTGGTATGAGAGCGACCTTTACCGCACAGGTTCTTTTGGTCGCTGCTCAATCCCGGACCCAAATCCGATCCCAATAAAAACCTACTCAGCAGCCTACCATGGCTGGAGTCTTCAACTCTGGGACTTAAATTACCCAGGGCAGCCACCACTCTGACACATACCTACCATCCAGGACTTTTGCTTCTACTCCTTTACAAGGTTAATGGGCACTTTAAACTGTTTCTGTTCTTCCAGGTAAATTTTCACTGTCTGTTGTCATGTCATTAACGAATACATTCAAGTGGAATTGAATTTTACATAATTTTTACAAAAATACGCAATATCCAATAAATACGTGACGAGCAAAAGGGTAATAATTAGTGGTGAGCGAGTATACTCGTTGCTCGGGTTTCCTCGAGCATGCTCGGGTGATCTCTGAGTATTTTGGCGTGCTCGGAGATTTAGTTTTCATTGTCTCAGCTGCATGATTTGCAACTACTAGAAAGGCTGATCACATGTGTGGAATGCCTGTTTGTTAGGGAATTCCCACATGTATCCAGCTTGTCTAGCAGCCGCAAATCATGCAGCTGAGACGACGAAAGCGAAATCTCCGAGCACACCAAAATACTCGGAGATCACCCGAGCATGCTTGGGGAGAACCGAGCAACGATGCTACTCGCCCATCACTAGTAATAATGTTTTGAGCTTTGAACTTTCAGGCTCCATATCTCACCATCCACTACTGTTTCGGATGTGAGACTACCATCATTTTATAGACAATCATCTGGGTTATATCATATGTACATTTAACTTGTAACTGTTTAGCATATGATTAGGTATGCAGATTATTGTCTTGTCACTGCATTGTTTTACTTTTAAAAATCTATATTTAAATGCTTATTATTTTGTTAGTATTTTGTAAATCCACCTTTGGCTTTCAACACTGCCTGAATTCTTCTGGGCATGCTCTCGATCAGATTCAAACATTTCTCACCCGAAAGCTGGACCCCAGAGCATAATAAGGAACATTAAATTCACAGAAAATAACTGTTCTGCAAATTAAATTTGACAGGAAAATCTGCGCGAACAGGCGAATTTGAATTTTGCTGATCCGCTCAATTCTATTAATGGTTCCAGTAATGTTCACCACAACTGTTTCTCAGGATGCTAAACTAAGAAGAATTTTAAGAATAAAAAATGCAATATATAGTGGTAATGAGCAGTATAGCTGTGAATCCAGCACGGTAGTGAAGTAAAACGGCTATTAGAAGCTGTAGCTCCTTCAGTCTGTGTCTGCCGGCCCTTGTTGGTCTGTTTCTCACTGTGATGAGTGCTTTCTACTCTTCCATCTACATAGAGCACCACATGTGTAATATAACACTTCCCTGAGCTGAATCATGTCAAGTTGAAAATTGTACTGTTTAACCCCTTCCCGACCTGTGACACAGCGTATGCGTCATGAATGTCGGTGCCAATCCGACCTGTGACGCAGCATATGCGTCATGGTGGGATCGCGTTCCTGCGGGTCGGGTGACTGGGGTCACTGAAAGGTCACCCGATCCGCAGGCACAGGAGACTTTGAGCTTCACCCCAGGGAGGGTGGCTTTGCCCCCCAGTGGCTACGATCGCTCTGATTGGCTGTTGAAAGTGAAACAGGCAATCAGAGTGATAGTAATATTTTACCAATGAATCTTGGTGAAATATTACAATCCAGCCATGGCCGATGCTGAAATAACATCGGCCATGGCTGGAGACACTAATCTGACTCCCCCCACCGACTGACGGGGCGATCTGCCACAGCCATCATTATCTGCTCCCCTCCTCTTCCTTCCGCTCCCCCCAGCTTTTTTGATCAACCCCCCCACCTTCCGATCACCCCGGTACTTTACGAGGCCCGATGTCCCTCCCGGTGTCCTGACGTCTCCTCCATGGGTGCCGCCATCTTCCTGCAGGCAGATTCATTCATTCATCGCAGGTACATTTTGATCACTGTGATAGACCCTATCACAGTGATCAAAATAAAAAAAAGTAAATAACCCCCCCTTTATATAAAATATATTTATTTTATTTTTCCATTAGGGTTAGGGTTAGAATTAGGGTTAGAATTAGGGTTGGAATTAGGGTTAGGGTTGCAATTAGGGTTGGGGTTGCAATTAGTGTTGGGGTTGCAATTAGGGTTGGGGTTGGAATTAGGGTTAGGGTTGGAATTTTGGTTAGGGTTGTGATCAGGGTTAAGGTTAGGGCTAGGGGTGTGTTGGGGTTAGGGTTGGGATTAGGGTTAGGCTTGTGGTTAGGGTTATGGTTAGGGTTGGGATTAGGGTTAGGGGTGTGTTGGGGTTAGGGTTGGGATTAGGGTTTGGGGTGTGTTGGGGTTAGGGTTAGAGTTAGAATTGAGGGGTTTCCACTGTTTAGGTACATCAGGGGCTCCCTAAACGGGACATGGCGCCACCATTGATTCCAGCCAATTTTGCGTTCAAAAATTTAAACGGTGCTCCCTCCCTTCCAAGCACCGGCGTGTGCCCAAACAGTGGTTTACCCCAATATATGATGCATCAACGAACTCAGGAAAAATTGCACAACAACTTTGGGGGTCTAATTTCTCCTGTTACCTTTGGGAAAATAAAAAATTGGCTGCTAAAAAACTATTTTTGTGGAAAACAAATTATTTTTTATTTTCACTGCTCTGCGTTCTAAACTTCTATGAAGCACTTGGGGTTCAAAGTGCTCACCACACATCTAGATAAGCTACTTGAGGGGTCTAGTTTAAAAAATGGGGTCACTTGTGGGGGGTTTCTATGGCTTAGGCACATCAGGGGCTCTGCAAACGCAACATGACACCCGCAGACCATTCCATCAAAGTCAGCATTACAAAACTACTTCCCTTCCGAGCCCCGACGTGTGCCCATACAGTAGTTTTCTCCCACATATGGGGTATCAGCGTACTCAAGACAAATTGGAAAACAACTTTTGGGGTCCAATTTCTCCTGTTACCCTTGGGAAAATAAAAAATTGGGGACTAAAAGATCATGTTTGTGGAAAAAATATGAATTTTTTATTTTCACGCTCTGGTGTTATAAACTTTAGTGAAACACCTTGGGGGTCAAAGTTCTCACCACACATCTAGATGAGCTCCTTGAGGGCTCTAGTTTCCAAAATAGTGTCATTTGTGGGGGGTTTCCACTGTTTAGGCACATCAGGGGCTCTCCAAACGCGACATGGCGTCCAGCCAATTCTGCATTGAAAAAGTCAAATGGCGCTCCTTCCCTTCCAAGCTCTGCCATGCACCCAAACAGTGATTTTCCCCCTCATATGGGGTATCAGCTTACTCAGGACAAATTGCACAATAACTTTTGGGGTCTTGTTACCCTTGGGAAAATAAAAATTGGGGTGAAAAGATAATTTTTGTGGAAAAAATATGATTTTTTTTATTTTACGGCTCTACGTTATAAACTTGTGTGAAGCACTTTTGAGTTCAAAGTGCTCACAACAGATCTAGATAAGTTCCTTAGGGGGTCTAGTTTCCAAAATGGTGGGGGGTTTCCCCTGTTTAGGCACATCAGGGGCTCTCCAAACGCAACATGGCGTCCAATCTCGATTCTAGCCAATTTTGGTTTGAAAAAGTCAAACGGCGCTCCTTCCCTTCTGAGCCCGGCCGTGTGCCCAGACATTGGTTTTTCCCCCACATATGGGGTATCGGTGTACTCAGGAGAAATTGCAAAACAACATTATCTGTTTATTTTCTCCTTTTACCCTTGTAAAAATAAAAAAAATGTTTGTAAAAGATCATTTTTGTGGCTAAAAAGTTAAATGTTCATTTTTTCCTTCCACGTTGCTTCAGCTCCTGTGAAGCACCTGAAGGGTTAATAAACTTCTTGAATGTGATTTTGATCAGCTTGAGGGGTGCAGTTTTTAGAATGGTGTTACTTTTGGGTATTTTCAGCCGTATAGATCCCTCAAACTGACTTTAAATGTGAGGTGGTCCCTAAAAAAATGGTTTTGTAAATTTTGTTGCAAAAACGAGAAATCGCTGGTCAAATTTTAACCCTTATAACTTCCTAACAAAAAAATTTTGTTTCCAAAATTGTGCTGATGTAAAGTATGAAAATGTTATTTATTATCTATTTTGTGTCACATAACTCTGTGAATTAGCAGAATAAAAATTCAAAATTGCAAAATTTTCAAAATTTTTGACAAATTTTAAATTTTTTCACAAATAAGTGCAAAAATTATTGACCTAAATTTACCACTAACATAAAGCCCAATATATCATGAAAAAACAGTCTCAGAATCGCTAGGATCCGTTAAAGCGTTCCTGAGTTATTACCTCATAAAGGGACACTGGTCAGAATTGCAAAAAATGGCCAGGTCATTAAGGTCAAAATAGGCTGGGTCATGAAGGGGTTAAAGTGCCACACTGATTCCTGTTAAAGTGCATTTTACTTTGCATCCTTTTAACAATAAGTCTTAATTTCATAGTTAGAAAGTCAATGGGTTTTTGAATTTTATCGACACGTTCATCAGAACTAATACCAGAGAATAAATAAGGACAGAGCCTCACAAGTTGGTGAATTTGCATCACATTTATTCCGCCTCCAGTTGCGACATGTCAATCAAAAAGATATTTATCAAGCATCTCTTTTGATCGAAACGTCTCAACTGGATGAGAAATAAATGTGATGCAAATTCACCAACTTGTGAGGCTCTATCCTTATTTATTCTCTGGTATTTGGACGTGTTCCGAGAAGGACTCCTTGGATGTGACGTGCGCGCCACCTTTGGGTAATGTTGACCCTATTGTTCCATGTAGTGCTGTGAGTCTAAGTTTGTATGACATTCATCAGGACTATTGCTTCTTGTTAAGTAGTCAGGACAAAGAGGTAAAAACCAGAGACACATGATTTTTATCTGCTTAATATAGAATTATTGATAAGATAATGCAGTATGCATGACCTGAGAGCTGGGCGGCACTTCAAACCCTACTCTACTGACGGACCAGATTGTCTTGAGGAGAAGGGATGACAATGGCAGATTACTGAAAGGTTGTGTCTGAACACAACACAAAAAAGTAAGAGTTGTCACATAAGAGTACAAGGTTAGCCTGATGAACAGAATTCCCATTTCCTTTTCTCTTTAGCTTATACCTGACATCTCATTGTGACAGTAGTTCGTCTTGCTTTGATTAATTTGAGCTAGGTTTTTTTTTTAGTGGATGTTGAGTCTAGGAGTCAAGGGGAGTGGAAAAGTGGCTCATAAGTAGAGAAAAGCAGATTTCTCTGATACAGTAAGTCATATAATGTTTATTGTTCACTTGTACTATCTATTGATTTATGCAAAGTTTATTAAAATGACAGTCGCTATTTAAGGGAAAGGCAAATATAGTGTAAAGACGTTTCATGAGTTTACACAAATAAGATCCTGCTTACTTAGTAATCATGGGAACAGATAACACATGCATTTTTTTTGCTGCAAAAATAAAAAGAATTTAAACCACAATATACTTTTTCCCTTTTGTCTAACATTTATGCAAGTTTTATATCACCAGGTCATTAGGTAGTTTTGTCTTTTTTTCCATAAAATCTGAGGATATGGCAATATTTCATTTTCTGTAGAACATAATATTTAATTACCTGCTGATATATGTAATATATGAACCAAAATGCTCCTGTATGGTAACATGGGTCATTTCTTGCAATTGTCTAAATTCCAGTTGATATGTAAAATAGTGTGAACTGTTGCTTTGAAACATTGAGGACTTGTAATATAAAAAGTGTATTATGATGGATTGGAGAACTAAACAGAAGTTTGTGAAATGCTTCATAGAAGAGTCAGACATTTTATTTTCCACTGAACAAAAAAAATACCCGTCAAATACCAATTTGGATGAGTGACCTTTAAAACCGAAGTGGACATTTAAATCTCTTTAACTTCTCCTTAAAGCCAACGACATACTATAGTGAGAAAAAAAGTCAAGAATCTGAGCATTTTTAAAGGTTAAAGGATTCTTGTTAGGTTGTTAGGAATTTGGCAAATTGTGTGAGTAATTGTTAGCTACAATTATTCAGACATTTTTTTTTCATTGTATTTATAAATGGTCTGTAAAATAAATTAAAAAAAAAATTACATATAACATGCACAAGAAAAAGAAAAGCCTCAATTTATGACTATGTAAACCAGTTGCCTATACCATGTACAGGTTACCATGCCCATCCCCAAAAAATACATCTACTCGGCTTACTTTACTTTGCTTGTAATGTTCCAACCCATAAAAGTACACAGCTGATCACACTTTTCTACATAGTAAAAAAAAAAATGTTATTACAAGAAAGTCCAGCATCTCCGGTTGCCACAGCGAAAAAGTAATCCTTTTTTTTATTTCATATGGGCAACAGTTTAAAAACATCTTTAAAAAAGTTATTTCTCAAGAGTAGTACGTGGATAGGAAAATCGTCTTAAAAATTCTTCCCCACCCAGAATCACAGGTTCTGCAAATCAAACAAAACACTGGGAAAACTGGGTGTTAAAAGACCTCCTTGAACATTGTCAAGGAACACTGCCGGGAATACGGGGGGTCATGCAGATCCCACCGCTGCCACCAATTTGTTGAGGAACAGCACTCCGCTGCCTCCAATTGTCTGGACAATATGCAATTGACCAATGATTGATGGATGAGGCGACGTCTACTTTCACTACATTGACGATTATTGGGAAACTCACAGTGACCGTACAGTAAATACACCACCGACTCCAATGCATGGACTATATATATAAATATATATATATATACCCCAGAACAGTCGCTCCACAATAACCCAAGTAAACTACTAGGTGCCACCACCAATCGCTTTACAGGCCAATTGAACACCCGCTACATATAGCGCATGACTGGGAATGTGGTTTATAGAGCAACAGGAACAAATCTATTAAATTTTTATTTATTTAATCTGAAAAGTGGGCAGTGTTTATGAAAATATACAAAAGATTTTACAAAGAGAATGGTGGAGCAATCCTACACAGCAATGTATCTTTCTGGCATTGAACAAAGATCATAATTTGGTATTTTCCTTTCATTAACACAAGTCACACCCACATACCTCCCCTCTGGTGACTCACAACAGGGCTGGACTTCAGAGAACTATAGGATATGTTGTAGTCTTAGTAAATTATGAGATTCCCAACTTTTGCGATATCTTCTTTTGGAGGTCAACGGCAGGAGATAGTCCCTGTCATCATCCAGACTGGGTTTTGAGTCATGTCTTCCCCTTTTCCCAGTCTGGTCATGTCAGGGGTTAACTTTCTCAGCCTCAGTCCGGTTTCAGGTTTGCTATTTATCTTCGCTGCATCCTGCAGGCGGTGTCAGTTATAGTTCCTGCCTACAGCGTGTGTAGCTGACTCCGTTTGCCCTGATCTGTCCTGCTGCTTGCTGACTGAACCCGCGTCTGTTTATCCCTGCTTCCCGTCCTTACTCAGTGTTCCCCTTTAGTGTGTTGACTCCCTGGTTTTGACGTGGCTTGTATCCTGACCTGTTTCTGTCTTTTGGCTTATCCGCTCCTGACCGTTACTGATCCTTTGGCTTGTCCCTGACAATGAGTTTGTTTATTCCTTTGGTACTGTGCTATAATCTAGGATTTGACTATTCTGCTGCACGACAGGCCTGCTTGGTCTAGGTGCAGTCCTGCTTCCACTATATTGCCATCTAGTGGTGCCTGCACCTACCTACATTGCAGCAGCGTGATAGTCCCGTCATTTTTCCTATCATGATTTTATCTGTTCATATATAGGAGACATGGCATAGATATCGTCATCTATCTGGCTGATACTCATTTAGCGGACCCAGGGCCATCGTCCAGCGACACAAAACCATGCTTTGCATTCGCAATTTCTTCAAGTTTTTGAAAATATGACTTTTCTATCTATTATATCAATGCAGTTCATTAAACCTCACTTCATAATTTCTATAAGGTAGACAAAGGATTTTACTTTTTCTTGTTAGCTGAGGCTACCTCTATCGATTGTAAATCTGTCCTGTTTCGCATTCTTGTGTGTCAAGCTAAGAGTGGCGTCACATCTGATCTCCATTAGGATTTTCCTTAATTACCTGTTTCCAAAGATGGACTCAACTGCAAAACGGGTCATGTAAAGGTAACTTGTTAGATTGCAAGCTCCTGAGACTTCTTATAGATTTGTAATCGTATCTATAACAAACATCATTACGGACTTTAGTAAAACATATATGCAAAAAACAAACAAATATTAAAAACATTAAGGAAAAATCAATAACAAATGTCAAAAATATTAAGAAATCATATACGCACTTTAATTAAAAACAGTGCAGACTGAAGAAAAATGTATATTGACGTATAATTCCATGGTGAATGCCAGAAGGATATTTTTTGGCATTCGTCACATCTCTAGGTAAGTATAAACCCATTGAATGCAAGTGTCAGTGGTATCTCCATGCATATAAACTAAAAGTGCATATCAAATGTGAACAGAGCCCCAGTCAACATGTGAAAAAAAATAAAAATATAAGTGTAAGCATTTTAGTTGTCATATTGATTTAGCTTTGGTTCTTGCTATTGGGGCTTTTTTTGTTAAGCTAATTGTATCAGAATACTCAAAAGTCTTTCATGGCTTACACTATATTTGATATCTGTTTTAGACACTTTCTGCACCTTGTTCGTCAACAGGGTGTAGCTTAACATGTAACACTGGGCACCAAAAATGCATCAAAATTTTGGCACAAGTTTTTGTCACAAAATAAGCCAACTAATGGGTGGTGCACACTTAGACTATGCGGAACCGCTATCATAAATATGGTGCCTTTTTTAAGACTGTTTAGTCTAAATTTGGCCTGTCTAAAAATTACACATTATTGTTAAATCTGACACATTGTGTTTGTGTATTATTGCTCTTATCTTATCTCTTTTTGATATGATCATTCGAAGGTAGCAACCAATATGATTACCAAATGTGGTTATTGCTCTAAAGCAGTGGTTCTCAACCTTTCTAATGCCGTGACTCCGCAATACAGTTCCTCATGTTGCGGTGACTCCCAAACCAAAAAATAATTACAGTCCTCCATACAATATTATGGGCACCACATAGTCCTCCATACAGTATTATGGGCCAAATATAATGCTCCATAAAGAATACTGGTCCCCATATAATGCTCCATACAAAATATGGAGCTCTCCTCTGCACTGTGCTGCGTTCTGCACTGTTACGGCTCAGGAAAGGGCACTGTGGAAAGACTCCCCATTATCATCATCATTGCCTCCCCATCATCATCATCTATTCCCCATCATCATTGCCTCCCCATCATCATTATCATTGCCTCTCCATCATCATCATCATTGTCTGCCCATCATCATTGGCTCCCCATCATCATCATTGCCTGCCCATCATCATTGGCTCCCCATCATCATCGCCTCCCCATCATCATTGGCTCCCCATCATCATCATTGCCTTCCCATCATCATTGGCTCCCCATCATCATCATCATTGCCTGCCCATCATCATTGGCTCCCCATCATCATCGCCTCCCCATAATCATCATCATCATCATTGCCTGCCCATCATCATTGGCTCCCCATCATCATGATCATTGCCTGCTCATCATCATTGGCTCCCCGTCATCATCGCCTCCCCATCATCATCATCATCATTGCCTGCCCATCATCATAGCCTCCCTATCATCATCTTTGCCTGCCCATCATCATTGGCTCCCCATCATCATCGATGCCTCCTCACCACCATCACTGCCTCCCCCCATCACTATCACACATACAGCATCACACACAGACAGCACCGCAGCACTCTCTCACATACACACACGCAGGCAGACACACACACACACACTGATACACACAGACACATACACCTCACATCTCACCTGTCCAGCGCCCACGCTCTCTGCCACAGCCGGCCGCTGAATGATGACGTCATCCAGCGGCGCTGCTGTGACAGGAAGCGCAGGCGCCCTGCAGGTGCCCCCTGGAGCCCGGAGCTACAGAGGCACGGGGAGAGGTAAGTATTGCGCCGCCTGCTCAGGCCGGGTCCCCCCTCTCCCGCACAGTGGACTCACCGACCTGCCGCTCAGCTCCGGAGGGTCCTGGGCCGCTGCACTGTGACTCCGTGGGAGGAGGAATTGCTGCTGCCACGCCGCCCCACACATGTGCTGCCTGGGGGGACCGCCCCCGCCCGCCCACGCTACGCCCGCGCCCTACGCCCGCCCACGCTACGCCCCTGGGCTAAAGCCATCGGAAATATGCTGTATATATGGCTCCGCTCCCATCCTCCATCCTGTATATATGGCTCCGCTCCCCCTCCCATCCTGTATACATGGCTCGCTCCCCCTCCCATCCTGTATACATGACTCCGCTCCCATCCTCCCATCCTGTATATATGGCTCTGCTCCCCCTCCCATCCTGTATACATGGCTCCGCTCCCCCTCCCATCCTGTATACATGGCTCCGCTCCCCCCTCCCATCCTGTATACATGGCTCCGCTCCAACCCTCCCATCCTGTATACATGGCTCCGCTCCCCCTCCCATCCTGTATACATGGCTCCGCTCCCCCCTTCCATCCTGTATATATGGCTCCGCTCCATCCCCATCCTGTATATATGGCTCGCTCCCATCCTGTATATATGGCTCCGTCCCATCCTCCATCCTGTATATATGGCTCCGCTCCCTCCCACCTGTATACATGGCTCCGCTCCCATCCTCCCATCCTGTATATATGGCTCCGCTCCCTCCTCCCACCTGTATACATGGCTCCGCTCCCATCCTCCCATCCTGTATATATGGCTCCGCTCCCCCCTCCCATCCTGTATATATGGCTCCGCTCCCCTCCCATCCTGTATACATGGCTCCGCTCCCCCCTCCCATCCTGTATACATGGCTCCGCTCCAACCCTCCCATCCTTATACATGGCTCCGCTCCCCCCTCCCATCCTGTATATATGGCTCCGCCCCATCCTCCCATCCTGTATAATGGCTCCGCTCCCATCCTCCCATCCTGTATATATGGCTCGCTCCCATCCTGTATATATGGCTCCGCTCCCATCCTCCCATCCTGTATATATGGCTCCGCTCCCCCTCCCAACCTGTATACATGGCTCCGCTCCCATCCTCCCATCCTGTATATATGGCTCCGCTCCCTCCTCCCATCCTGTATACATGGCTCCGCTCCCATCCTCCCATCCTGTATATATGGCTCCGCTCCCCCCTCCCATCCTGTATATATGGCTCCGCTCCCCCCTCCCATCCTGTATACATGGCTCCGCTCCCCCCTCCCATCCTGTATACATGGCTCCGCTCCAACCCTCCCATCCTATATACATGGCTCCGCTCCCCCCTCCCATCCTGTATATATGGCTCCGCTCCCATCCTCCCATCCTGTATATATGGCTCCGCTCCCATCCTCCCATCCTGTATACATGGCTCCGCTCCCATCCTCCCATCCTGTATATATGGCTCCGCTCCCCCCTCCCAACCTGTATACATGGCTTGCTCCCATCCTCCCATCCTGTATACATGGCTCCTGCTCCCCCTCCCATCCTGTATATATGGCTCTGCTCCCATCCTCCCATCCTGTATATATGGCTCCGCTCCCCCCTCCCATCCTGTATACATGGCTCCGCTCCCATCCTCCCAACCTGTATATATGGCTCCGCTCCCACCCTCCCATCCTATATACATGGCTCCGCTCCCCCCTCCCATCCTGTATATATGGCTCCGCTCCCATCCTCCCATCCTGTATATATGGCTCCGCTCCTACCCTCCCATCCTATATACATGGCTCCGCTCCCCCTCCCATCCTGTATATATGGCTCCGCTCCCATCCTCCCATCCTGTATATATGGCTCTGCTCCCCCCTCCCATCCTGTATACATGGCTCCGCTCCCCCGTCCTCCCCCATCATACTTACCCTCCTCGCTCCGTCGCTGCAGGTCCCTGCATCCCTGTCGGCGGCGTCAGCTTCCTCCTGTGCGCAGCGGTGACGTAATACCGCTCATTAAGGACATGAATATGGACGCCACGCCTATGGGAGTGGCGTCACGTCCATTTTCATTACCATAATGAGCGGTATACGTCACCGCACTGCCAGGAGGAAGCTGACGCCGCCGACAGGGATGCAGGGACCTGCAGCGACGGAGCGAGGAGGGTAAGTATGGATGTCTAATGAAGCCAGCGGCTGCAGCTGTCACTACAGTGCTGTAGCCGCCGGCTCCTTTAAGCGACCCCTTTGTTTTGGTCGTTCAACCCCCGCGGGGGTCGCGACCCACAGGTTGAGAACCGCTGCTCTAAAGCTTCACACGGTTTGCGATGTACAATCTGGCAGTGGGTCTCCAAACTCAACAGTCTTATAGGCATATTTGAGGCTGTCAAGGTTGGGTCAGGAACACCAAGGCAGGTGATCCATTGACATATAGATTTGTAATTCTGGCCTAGGTCTTGAATTCAGGATGCATTCATGTCCTGTCTTTGACTAACTGCCGCATTAATCTAAATGGAACTTGCAGAAGTCTACGTGCTTGCCATCAAAACAATCCCATGATGATTTATATTGGACTGATTTTCAAATCTGCTACATGTGAATACATCCTTAGAAATATATGGGCAATTACATGTTGGGTTTCCAGGATGTTTGGGCAGAGAGCTAAGAAGGATTTTGCAATCATTTGTCTTTCATTTCCCATATTCTGGAGTTTTTTTCTGCACCACTGAGATCTCCATTTTCCCTTATGAATTGGGCTCTTTCCTATTCTATGGAAATTTACGTTGCTGAAGTGCAGCTGTCACTGGTGTTGATTATTTCTTTATTTTATATATGCATATATATATGTACAGTACAGACCAAAAGTTTGGACACACCTCATTTAAAGATTTTTCTGTATTTTCATGACTATGAAAATTGTACATTCACACTGAAGGCATCAAAACTATGAATTAACACATGTGGAATTATATACTTAACAAAAAAGTGTGAAACAACTGAAATTATATCTTATATTGTAGGCTCTTCAAAGTAGCCACCTTTTGCTTTGATGACTGCTTTGCACACTCTTGGCATTCTCTTGATGAGCTTCAAGAGGTAGTCACCGGGAATGGTTTTCACTTCACAGGTGTGCCCTGTCAGGTTTAATAAGTGGGATTTCTGGCCTTATAAATGGGGTTGGGACCATCAGTTGTGTTGTGCAGAAGTCTGGTGGATACACAGCTGATAGTCCTACTGAATAGACTGTTAGAATTTGTATTATGGCAAGAAAAAACCAACTAAGTAAAGAAAAACGAGTGGCCATCATTACTTTAAGAAATGAAGGTCAGTCAGTCCGAAAAATTGGGAAAACTTTGAAAGTGTCCCCAAGTGCAGTTGCAAAAACCATCAAGCACTACAAAGAAACTGGCTCACATGAGGACTGCCCCAGGAAAGGAAGACCAAGAGTCACCTCTGCTTCTGAGGATAAGTTTATCCGAGTCACCAGCCTCAGAAATCGCAGGTTTACAGCAGCTCAGATTAGAGACCAGGTCAATGCCACACAGAGTTCTAGCAGCAGACACATCTCTACAACAACTGTTAAGAGGAGACTTTGTGCAGCAGACCTTCATGGTAAAATAGCTGCTAGGAAACCACTGCTAAGGACAGGCAACAAGCAGAAGAGACTTGTTTGGGCTAAAGAACACAAGGAATGGACATTAGACCAGTGGAAATCTGTGCTTTGGTCTGATGAGTCCAAATTTGAGATCTTTGGTTCCAACCACCGTGTCTTTGTGTGACGCAGAAAAGGTGAACGGATGGACTCTACATGCCTAGTTCCCACCGTGAAGCATGGTGGAGGAGGTGTGAAGGTGTAGGGGTGATTTGCTGGTGACACTGTTGGGGATTTATTCAAAATTGAAGGCATACTGAAGCAGCATGGCTACCACAGCATCCTGCAGCGGCAAGCTATTCCATCCGTTTTGCGTTTAGTTGGACCATCATTTATTTTTCAACAGGACAATGACCCCAAACACACCTCCAGGCTGTGTAAGGGCGATTTGACCAAGAAGGAGAGTGATGGGTGCTACGCCAGATGACCTGGCCTCCACAGTCATCAGACCTGAACCCAATCGAGATGGTTTGGGGTGAGCTGGACCGCAGAGTGAAGGCAAAAGGGCCAACAAGTGCTAAGCATCTCTGGGAACTCCTTCAAGATTGTTGGAAGACCATTTCCGGTGACTACCTCTTGAAGTTCATCAAGAGAATGCCAAGAGTGTGCAAAGCAGTCATCAAAGCAAAAGGTGGCTACTTTGAAGAACCTAGAATATAAGACATAATTTCAGTTGTTACACACTTTTTTGTTAAGTATATAATTCCACATGTGTTAATTCATAGTTTTGATGACTTCAGTGTGAATGTACAAATTTCATAGTCATGAAAATACAGAAAAATCTTTACATGAGAAGGTGTGTCCAAACTTTTGGTCTGTACTGTATATATATTACATAGTCTCCTTTATTATGTATTTTGCCGTCTCTTATTACACAGTGCCTTCTCTTGTTATGTTCAGCACCATCCCTTACATATCGCACTATATTGAGTCATGTTCTTTATTACATACCATCCTGTCTTGTTAGATGTTAATGCAATGAGGCTGATGAGGCATGGGAAAGCTTCTTTTTCTATTGGAGGAGCTGATGGACTGGTCGTTTGGTCACCGGCTGCTCCATCAGCAGTCATTTTATATCTAAAAAGAGAGGGGACTATGTAATAAGAGAGGGCGCTGTAAATAACAAAAATAATAAGAATAAACTATGCTAGAGACAGCACTATACATAACTGCAGAAGAAGCTATATATTAAAGGACGGCACCATATATAACTAGAGAGGATGGTACGTAATAAGAGACGGTGTTATACATAATAAAAGAGGAAACTATGTAACTAATGACGGTGTTATACATAATAAGTGAGTACACTATATACTAAGGGACTGTGCTATACATAATAAACTAATACACTTTATACTAAGGGACTGTGCTATATATAATAAGTGAGTACACTATATACTAAGATACTGTGCTATGCATAGTAAGTGAGTACAATATATACTAAGGGATTCTGCTATACATAATAAGTGAGTATACTATATACTAAGGAACTGTGCTGTACATAATAAGTGAGTACACTATATTCTAAGGGACTCTGCTATACATAATAAAGCTACATCCCTGTATCCATGTGCAGTGTTGGTGTGCTGCCCGATTTTACATATGCATTGAGCATGTCCTATTCTGATCCTCAAAATCGGATCAGAAGAGTACATTCTCTGACCTTCACGGTTATCATTCTCAGATCCGTGATTTTCATGTATGTGTGAGTGGACCTATAAAATTCTACGAGTCCATGTGTCATCCGATATAAAAACCTGGAAGCACACGGACATATTACACAATTGTGAGTTTGTAGAATAAGGGATTTTATAAAAAAAATTATCACGCCAAATCACACAGTGCAGATACCAGAATAATATCTACATCCAAGCAGTTACCGCTGACGTTTTGTCTGATTAGAGCTGCTTTCTCCTGTTTCTTCTCCATCTGGTCTGACCTTCATGTCGACATCTCCCAGCCATGACTCGTCTTGTCAAGATGATCTTCGCCCTGAAAATAACAAGGTCACACACATTGTATGCATACATGTACCAAAGTGATAAGCAGCACTGTATCCCCCATTACCTATAATCTCTGCCACCCAATAATATAAATTATTCAGTCTCTGACTTTCGCCAATTAACTGTAAGGCTATGTGCACACGGAAAATATGCAAAGTTTTACAGCACAAGAAAAGTCAATGAGATCCCTGAAGTCTCATGCACACACTGCTAATTTTTTTCTTGCAGATTTGCAGCAGATTAAAATCTGCATAATGTCAAGTCTTGCAGAGTATTTCTCCCATACTAATGGGGAAAATACGTAAAGCATGGGAAAAATGTGGAAAAAAATGTATTTTACGCAACTTTCTTCCTGCCAACACATTAGGATATGCAGCAGAATTTTCTCCTGCAAATCCTGAATGTGTGCACATAGCCTTAGTCCTTGTCCTGTGTCCCCATCTTTCATTGTTAGTACTTGATAGCATCATAATGAATTTGGAGGTGGGAGAAGATTCTATCAGGTACTGAGCATTCTCTGCCAACTCCCAATTCATTACAAGTCCCTGACAGCGTCTTCTCACACTTTTCAATTAATTATAAAGGGTCCTATGCACCTTATCACCTCCTCTCCTACTCCCCAATAAAATTTAAGTCCCTGATAGCATCACAATGAATTGTGAGATAGGGGAGGATGCTATCAGGGGCTTAGCATCCTCTTCAACCACCCAATTCATTTTACATTCATATCTAATGTCCTCCTTCTCTCCCTCTGTTCATTAGTCCATTATAAATCCCCCTTCCTCCCATTCAAAACCACCACACCCCTCACTGTCCTCCTCCCCCACGCATCCCATCATTGTCCTCTCCCCACCTCCATCGCCCTCTCCATCACCTCCATCATTGCCTTCTCCACCACCCCATCATTGCCCTCTCCATCACCCCATCATTGCTCTCTCCACCACCCCCAATAAATTGCTCTCTCCACCACCCAAATCATTGCCCTCTCCACCACCTCATTATTGCCTTCTCCCCATCTCAATCATTGCCCTCTCCACCACCCTTATCATTGCCCTCTCCACCACCTTCATCATTGCCCTCTCCACCATCCCAATCATTACCCTCTCCACCAACCCAATCATTGCCCTCCCCCATTACCTCCATCATTGCACTCCCCATCACCTCCATCATTGCCCTCTCAACCACCTCCATCATTGTTCTCCCCTACCACCCCATCATTGCCCTTTCCACCACCTCTATCATTGCTTTCTCCCCTACCACCCCATCATTGCCCTCTCCATCATCTTCATCATTGCCTTCTCCCCCACCACCCCCATCATTGCTCTTTCCACCACCTCCATCATTGCTTTCTCCCCCCACTCCCATCATTGCCCTTTCAACCACCTCCATCATTGCCTTCTCCCCATCACCTCCATCATTGCCCTCTCCATCACCCCCTGCATTGCCCCGTCCACCACCTACACCACACACACACACCACTCACCTCTCTGCATGTTGCCTCACAGCTGCACACACACAGCACCACTTACCTCTCTGCACATACCCCTGCAGCCTCGCATACACACATCACTCACCTCTCTGCATGCTCCCCTGCAGTCACGCACACACCACTCACCTATCTGCACGTTCCCCACAGCCGCGCATACACACCACTCACCTCTCTGCATGTTCCTCCACAGCCACGCACACACATACACACACACATACACACACCACTCACCTCTCTGCTCGTTCCCCCGCAGCCATGCGCATACACACACATACATACACACACATACACACCACCACTCACTTCTAATGCATGTTCACTCACACACACGCACACACAGTGTCAGACAGGAAGCACGTGCAGGATGCAGGACAGATGCCCGCCGCACATGAGGGCAATCTGGCAAGGGGCCCACCGAAGCCTCGGGGCCGAAAAAACAGGCCAGGCCAGATTGCCCTCAGTATTGGCCGCCCTGCAAGGGTCCCCCTCCACCTCCGGGCCCCGGTGCAGCCGCAACGGCTGCACATGCGATATGTCCGCCACAGCAGGGTTCAGATTATTTTACCAACTAAAATTTAGAAAAAAACGTATACGTTTAGTATAGCTTTAATTACGTTGAGATGGGTAATTATATTTCCCTGTCATTTTAACTGCACAATGAACCCATAAAAAACAGAGTGAGGGTGGGAGAAGATGCTCTCAGATACTGAGCATCCTCTGCCAGCTCCCAATTCATTACAAGTCTCTGACAGCATCCCTCTTCTTTACAATTCATTATAAAGGGTCCTATACACCTTATCGTCTCCTCTCCCACTCCCCAATACATTTTAAGTCCTGATAGCATCACAACGAATTGTGAGATAGAGGAGGACGCTATCAGGGGCTTAGCATCCTCCTCCACCACCCAATTCATTTTACATCCATATCTAATACCCTCCTCCCCTCCCCCTGTTCGTAAGTCCATTATAAGTCACCCTTCCTCCCATCCCAATCCCCACACCCCTCATTGTCCTTATCCCCCTCGCATCCCATCATTGTCCTCTCCATCACCTCCATCATTGCCTTCTCCACCACCCCATCATTGCCTTCTCCACCACCCCCTTCATTGCCCTCTCCACCACCCCTATCATTGCCCTCTCCACCACCCCATCATTGCCGCACAAGCATACACACCACTCATCTCTATACATGTTCCCTTGCAGCCGCACACACACACACCACTCACCTCTCTGCATGTTTCATCGCAGCCATACACACACAGCCATATACACACACATACACACCACCACTCACCTCTCTGCTCGTTCACACACACACGCACACACATATACGCACACACACATACACACACGCACCTCTCACCTCTCCTATACATTCACACACGTACACACACATAGACATGCACACACATACACACAGCACCGCTCTCCTCTTTGCATGTTCCTTGCAGCCGCTGTGTCAGGCAGGAAGCATGGGCAGCAGAGCTACAGGGATTGCTCCCTGCCCTCCGCACATGAGGGCAATCTGGCCAGGGGACCCCCGAAGCCTCGGGGCCGGATAAACAGGCCAGATTGCCTTCAGTGTTAGCCACCCTGCTGGGCTTCCCTTCAACCTTGGGGCCCCAGTGCAGCCACAACTGCAGGGTTCAGATTATTTTTAACCACTAAAATATAGAAAAAAGTATACATTTAGTATTGTTTTAATTACATTGAGATGGGTAATTATTAGTGATGAGCGAGCATGCTCGCCACTACTCGGTGCTCGCCCGAGCATCTCACTGCTCGAGATGCTCGGATGTCGCCGAGTTTTTCCGGGGTTGCTCAGCGGGAGCTTGGGTCCCCGCCCTGTATGTTTGGTGCTTTTTAGAGAGCCAATGAACATGCAGGGATTGTCTGCCACACACTGTAATGCCGCAGCCATGTTGGTTGTGGCATTACAGTGATTGGCTGGCTGCACAGCGTCATCAGGTCTATATCAGATCTGGCGCCGCCATGCTTGTCACAGTCTGCTCTGGAATCAGGCAGTGTAGGGAGAGTTGCTGCTGAGCTAGGGAGATATTTGCTTTCTTCGTACTGAGTGTTATTCACCATATATATTACACATATCCATCTCAACTAATAGTCCTTCTGAGGACTAATAAAGCTGCATAGATATCAGTGCTAGGCAAGCAGGCACTGTATGTGGCACACTACAGTGCATATAGCCAGAGGGTCCATTCCAGCAGTGTCTGCTGCTGCCTATTACAGATATTTTTAGACATAACCCCAGGTATCAGGGGCCAGGAATAATTTTTTTTTGGGATCTTATTCCTGATTATTTGCTTTAAAAGCAATCCAGAGAACACCAGTTTTCTGCTCCATTTGCTTGTTGGCATTGCAGAATACAGCCAGATCCTTTCCATATTACAGCTCTAAAAATCCAGCTATTTTAAACTGGGGTTTATCCATCACATGGCTCATATATCAGTGCACTCAAAATTGTGCCATATCAGGCCTCCATTTAACTTTTGTTGCAGTGTCTTAGCAAAGTGATTGACACCAGTTTGCTGAAAAAAGATAGTTACCTACAGGCCAGATATTTCAAACTGTGGTTTGTCGGTCATACGGATCGCATATCAGTGAGCTCAAAATTGTGCCATTTCAGGCCTCCATTTAAATTTCGTTGCATTGTCTTAGTAAAGTTATTGATACCAGTTTGCTGAATAAATAGTTACCTACAGGCCAGATATTTCAAACTGGGGCTTGTCTGTCACACAGATCACATACCAGTGTGCTCAAAATTGTGCCATTTCAGGCCTACCATTTAAATTTTGTTGCAGTGAATTAGCAAAGTTATTGACACCAGTTTGCTGAAAAAATACCCAAGTTACCTACAGGCCAGCTATTTTAAACTGGAGTTTTCTGTCACACGGATCACATATAAGTTCACTCCAAATTCAGTCATTTGTAGTGAGTGTGGAAAATATTGTCCTCCATTTAAAATGGGCAAGGCGCGTGGCAAGGGACGGGGAACTGGATGTGATGATGATGGTGCATGCAGAGGCCGAGGCTGAGGTCGTGGGCAAGCTGAAACTGGGCCACAACAAACACGCACATCTACTCACACGACCTTACTGTCCCAATTACTTGGGGACCGCATAACACCACTATTGAACCCAGAGCAGTGTCAAAAGGTTGTTGGTTGGATAGCGGCTAATGCTTCCAGTCACTTTGCCACCACCACCACCCTGTCTTCCACATGGTCAAGTCTCAGTAGACGCGAGTCTGGACCGCATATTCCTCACCCTGATCCTCCTTCATCCCACCAAGACGAGTGCCCGGAGACAACTGATCCCACACTTGGACACTCCGAAGAGCTGTTCACGTTTCCATTTATAGATTCAA
The DNA here is from genome assembly GCA_033576555.1 of Oophaga sylvatica. NCBI lineage: Eukaryota > Metazoa > Chordata > Amphibia > Anura > Dendrobatidae > Oophaga > Oophaga sylvatica. Next base: position 388,952,775 of record JARQOD010000006.1, on the reverse strand, counting down.
GCCTCTCGTACAGTCCACTTGAAGCCGGGCAAGAGGAGATAACATGTAGCGATGTCCAAATATTGGAGCAGCCACGGTAACACGAAGGCGACGGTGAGAAAGTGTCACAAGAGGTGGACGATGATGAGACACAATTGCCAGAAAGTCAGGAGGAGGACCAGGGTGCAGAAGTGAAGAAGAGGTGGAGGATGATATAGTAACTGACTCAACCTGGCAGGGGGACATGCAGAGCGAGGACAGCAGCACACAGGGGGAGGGAGGTGTAGCACCCCAACAGGCAGGAAGAAGCAGTGTGGTGGCCACAGACAGAAGGCGGGCAACCTTTCCCCGTAACACCAACATGACGGAAGTTGCCAGTACAACTGTTAGGTCTTCCAGAGTCTGGTTGATTTTAAAGACTCTGCCGATAACCCCAAAAAGGCCATTTTCACCACCTGCCTGGCCAGCATCAGCAGGGGTAGCAAAACTACCAGCCTGACCACCGCCAGCATGATCAAGCACATGGCAGCAAAGCACCCGACTTTATGGGCTGAACCTCAGGGTCCAGGAACAGTGTCTGCGGGTGATACCACTGCTTCTTCCGCTGTTGTGCGTGAAAGCCATGGTGCATGCGAAGATGCCTTCTGCCCTGCACCTGTGATTGCACACACTCAACTAGGACCATCAGCAAGCAAGTCCACTTCCTTGTCTCAGTGCAGCGTTCAGTTGTCCATACCCCAGTCCTTGGAACACAAGCGCAAATACACAGCCAACGCCCCACAGACCACAATACTAAATTCCCACATTTCGTGACTGCTTGCACTCAAAATGTTAATTTTCAGGCTCGTGGAGACGGAAGCTTTCCGCAACCTGATGGCGGCGACTGTCCCTCAGTACTCGGTCCCCAGCCTCAACTATTTCTCCCAGTGTGCCGTCTTCGCATTAGACAAACACGTGTCCCACAACATTAACCGTGCCCTCAACAATGCAGTTACTGGGAAAGTCCACCTAACCATGGACACGTGGACAAGTGCTTGTGGGGCAGGGACGGCACATCTCGGTGACGGTACACTGGGTTAACATAGTGGAAGCCAGGACCCAGTCGGACCTTGGGATGGAACACGTCTTCCTGATGCCGAGGATTGTGAACCCTAGATCAATCAGGGTTGCCCCAACAGTCTACAGTTCCTGTACCTCATCATCCTCCTCCTCCTCTTCAGCCTCCATCTCTGAAATGACCACATCAGTCACAAGCTGGAAGCACTGCAACACTGCCTCAGCCAAGCAGCAACAGGCTGTGCTGAAGCTAATATGCTTAGGTGACAAACCTCACAATGCTCAAGAGTTGTGGACAGCTCTGAAAGAGTAGGCAGATCTGTGGATGACACCGCTGAAGCTACATCCAGGCATGGTTGTGTGTGACAATGGCTGGAACCTGATGACGGCTCTGAGGCGAGACAAGCTCACACACTTACCATGCCTGGCCCATGTGCTTAACCTCGTGGTTCAGCGGTTTCTCAAAACCTACCTGGAGCTGCCTGATCTGCTTGTCAAAGTGCGCCACCTGTGTGCCCATTTTAGAAAGTCAGTACAACTTTTGCCGCCCTTGCCGTACTTCAGCAGCATTTGCAGCTTCCGGCTTACCGACTGGTGTGTGATGTCCCCACGCATTGGAACTCTACACTGCAGATGTTGGGAAGGATTTGTGAGCAGAAGAGTGCAGTTGTTGACTACCAGCATCAACAAGGCCGTCGGTATTCGGTTCAGACTCCACACATAAGATCTCAGGAGTGGACATGGATGTCAGACATATGTACCATTCTCCAAAACTTTGAGGACTCCACCAAGATGGTGAGCGGCGATGACACCATAATTAGCATCACCATCCCGCTTCTCTGTCTTCTGAAACTCTCTCTGCTCACAATCAAAGAGGATGCATTGTAGGCGGAGCACAATGAGATGGAGCAAGGAACCATACAGGGTGATTACACACAGCCCAGCCTCATCTCATCCCTATGTGGATTGGGTGACAGTGAGGAAGATGAGAAGGAGGAGGAGGAATAACAGGAGCAAGTTTCATGCATTATACTGTAGATTGTACTACCTGTACAACTGTCATACCATCTGTTCAGCATGGATGGCCTGAGGACAGGCAAGAGGAGGAGGCGAAGGAGAGCATAGTCAGTCATCCTCTTGGTGATGACATGGAAGTCTTGACTGTTAGCAGTCTGGCACGCATGGCTGAGTTTATGTTATGCTGCCTTTCCCGTGGCCCTCGCGTTCTCCATATTTTGGGTGACAGTCATTACTGGTTGGTGACACTTCTAAACCCCCGCTACAAGGAGAACTTTCTATCTCTTATTCCCAAGATGGACAGGTCTACTAAATTGGGACAGTACCAGAAGGCCCTTGTTGCAGAATTATTAAAAAAATTCCCATCTGAAAACGCTGGCAGCAGAGGTCACAGTTCGTTGGACAACCAAGAAGTACAGGCAAGGGAGGCACAACTCCTTTCCAGCAGAGGCAGGGGAACACTGTCAAAGTTCTGGGAGAGTTTTCTCAGACCCTCCCATCGCACAGGCCCTGAGGCGCGGGGTACTTTCACAAGGAGTGCAAAGTTTGGGAAGATGCTGAGGGAGTACCTTGCTGACTGTCCCAATGTCCTCCGTGATTCCTCTGTGCCTTATAATTATTGAGTATCCAAGCTGGACATGTGGCATGAACTTGCTCTCTACGCCTTGGAGGTCCTGGCCTGCCCTGCCGCTAGCGTTTTGTCAGAGCGGGTTTTTAGTGTCGCTGGTGGAATTATCACTGAAAAGCGCATCCGCCTGTCAACTGAAAATGCTGACAGGCTGACTCATAAAAATGAATAAGGACTGGATTGGGCAAGACTTTTCAACACCACTGAATGATAGCAGCGTAACATAAACTCAAATCCAGTGTCTATTTTTTGGGAGGTCTATTTCCATGCACCTCTTCACACCCACACATGGGTATACACTTCCTGATTTTGGCTATTTGCTGTTGTTCTCCTCATCCTAATCTTCCACCATATCACCAAGGTGACCGTGGTCCGTAATGCAACACCCACATAATTTTTTTAAAGGTTGTTTGTTTATGATGCCCGTACAACATTTTTTTTTATACAGTATGTTCATGTATACCCCCAAGGGTAAATGTTTGTCAGCCCATACACTTAGTGCATGGGCATTACAAGTATAGGAGACCAGCTCCTTTCTAATGGGAACATTTTTTCATGAGGCCCTCCTCTACGTCTCTTCAAAGGGGCATTGGAGTGCCTCCAAATTTTTGGCAGCCCTTGCATTCACTGCATAGGCAAACACTATGGGAGACCCACTTACTAATAATGGGAACATTGTTTTCAGGAGGCTCTCCTGTATGTCTCTTCAAAGGTGCATTGGAGTTCCTCCAAATTTTTGGCAGCCCTTGCAATCACTGCATAGGCAAGCACTATGGGAGACCCACTTCCTAAGAATGGGTACATTTTTTATGAGGCCCTCCTCTATGTCTCTTTCAAGGGACATTGGAGTGCCTCCAAAATCTTTGCAGCCCTTGCATTCCCTGCATGCATAGGCAAACACTATGCTATGGGAGACCCACTTCCTAATAATGGGAACTCTGTTTTCAGGAGGCCCTCCTGTACGTGTCTTCAAAGGGTTATTGGGGTGCGTCCAAATTTGGGGCAGGCCTTGCATTCACTGCATAATCAAACAGTATGGGAGACCACTACCTAATAGTGGGAACATTGTTTTCAAGAGGCCCTCTTGTACGTCTCTTCAAAAGGGTATTGGGGTGCGTCTAAATTTGGGGCAGGACTTGCATTCACTGCATAGGCAAACAGTATGGGAGACCCACTTCCTAATAGTGGGAACATTGTTTTCAGGAGGCCCTCCTGTACGTCTCTTCAAAAGGGTATTGGGGTGCGTCTATATATGGGGCAGGCCTTGCATTCACTGCATAGATAAAACACTTTGGGAGACTCACATCCTAATAATGGGAACACTGTTTTCAGGATGCCCTCTTGTACGTCTCTTCAAAGGGTTATTGGGGTACGTCCAAATTTGGGGCAGGCCTTGCATTCACTGCATAATCAAATAGTATTGGAGACCCACTTTCTACTAATGGGAACATTGTTTTCAGGAGGCCCTCCTTTACGTCTCTTCAAAGGGGTATTGCGGTGCGTCTAAATTTTGGGCAGGCCTGCATTCACTGCATAGGCAAACAGCATGGGAGACCCACTTCCTAATAATGGGAACATTGTTTTCAGGATGCCCTCCTGTACGTCTCTTCAAAGGGTTATTGGGGTGTGTCCAAATTTGGGGCAGGCCTTGCATTCACTGCATAATCAAACAGTATGGGAGACCCACTTTCTACTAATGGGAACATTGTTTTCAGGAGGCCCTCCTTTACGTCTCTTCAAAGGGGTATTGCGGTGCGTCTAAATTTTGGGCAGGCCTGCATTCACTGCATAGGCAAACAGCATGGGAGACCCACTTCCTAATAATGGGAACATTGTTTTCAGATGCCCTCCTGTACGTCTCTTCAAAGGGTTATTGGGGTGTGTCCAAATTTGGGGCAGGCCTTGCATTCGCTGCATAATCAAACAGTATGGGAGACCCACTTCCTAATAATGGGAACACTGTTTTCAGGAGGCCCTCCTGTACGTCTCTTCAATGGAGTATTGGGGGGCGTCCAAATTTGGGGAAGCCCTGCCACTCACTGCATATGCAATGACAGTATAGGAGACCCACTGTTTAATAATGGGAACAACAAAGCATGGCCGGCTGATGGCTCTTTAAGAATAGTGAAGGCCGATTGCTGGCCCTTTAAAAATAGTAAAGGCCACCTGATGGCCCTATAAAAATAGGCTTTGTGACTTTCAGAGTCCCTCCTTCGTAAATGAAACAGGATGTGTCTGATGATGTGTCACACACTACATGGCCAGATAAGGTTGTAAAATGTTAAAATGACATTTCCCAGTAAATGCATTTGTCTTGTTTGAAAGCAATGCTAAAGTTCAAAAACACATCAAAAAAAGCTGTGTGTGAACATAGCCTAAGGTGTGGAGGAGCATTGTTGTTTTTGGTTATTTATTTTGCCTTATAAACAAGTCATTACCCTGGGAAGGATGTGCCTTAATATATTTCCCAGGAAAATCTATTTTGGTTTTGTTTTTGCATGTTTTATTGTAAGTCTGTAAAAGTGGCGTATGACTCTGACAACATTGTTCACAGTAGTCACCTGGGAGTCAGAAATGCTTCCAGGGGTCTTCCCCATGCTTTCCCAAGTCATTTGAGCACTGTTCCCATCGATTTCTGCAACTGTTAGTCCCTCTGCAGACCGCTGGGGGGGGTGCCAGAAAAATGCTTTAGTTTCCCATAAACTTACATTGAGCTTGTTGCTCGGGTCGAGCGCCTGAGCATTCCAATCTGCTCGACCCAAGCAACGAGCACCCGAGCATTTTAGTGCTCGCCCATCACTAGTAATTATATTTCCCTGTCATTTTTATTTCACAATGAACCCATAAAGAACAGACCCTGAAAAACTATATTGGATTGCGCATTTGTAAAAAGAGAAAGAAAAGACTAGCAAAAAAAAAATGAAAATGTACACGTCCATAGAGGGATTAATGACCTATGATTGACTTGAATATATTACTGATCGGAGCTGGCCATTGGCATAACTGTGCCCATGTAAACCCAGTTCAAGTCGGTGGTAGAAGAGAAAAAATAACGGCATTGACTTCATTGCTGAGTTGGTAGTCAGAACTGGTAGGAGAATAGGCCATCTTTGATCGTGTCCAGCCGTGTCCTCTCCACTTACAAATGTAATGAATTTTTCTTTATTTCATATACAGTAAATAAATGGGATTCTTATTGCTGTGTATAGAATGTTCTTCTAACAATATTAATAACAACCATGTTTTCCCAAAGCAAATATTAGGTGTTCTTCTATTTACAAGAAAGCTTTTAGACCTAGAAGAAACGTCCCAACACACTTGTTGATAGCACCACCAAAATAATGCTGAGGTTCGGCAATTATTTCATAGCAACGCAAAAATGTTTGTTGTTTTGATCCCAACGTTCACTAGTGGGTACAGTTTACACTCAATGTAATGAATATGTGGAACTAGTTGCTTCCTTCCATAAAAATCTATATATGAAAGAAGGCATAAACACTAACTACGGGCTAGGTAAGGTTAAGTGTATTACGGGATTCCTTTATAGAAACAGAAAAATGGAACTGCTGCAAAAAAACAACCGAAAACGGTGCAAAAGACGCATTGTACCCACTCTTAATAGAGTCCGTGTGTCTGCTCATGAAGTCATTATTTTAACGAAAAAATATTACAGCATGCTGGTCTTACTCTTCTGGCAAACGATGACGGAGCTTGCACAGTGTCTCCTGACAAAGCTCCAATGCACGTGTGTCACTAGCCTTACATAATAACTGTTGTAATTCCTACAATGCTTCTCTTTTCAATAACATTCAGCATCAGTATCCAAAAAAACAGAGAGATTGTTTGTTCCCACGAGACTCTAGAACAGCAGAGCTTCATAGTGATATATTTCATGTCAGTAGCTTTCTTTATGCACATCCCCATCTCATTGCTGCCGAGTCAAAATCGAGAGCTTGGCTCTCACAAGCTGAACAAAGTACTTCATTCATTACCCAGCAAAAACATTTCCAAGCCTTTCCTTATAATCAGCCAAAACATATCCAACAGAGGATTGTGTGTTTCCTTTGACTTTCTCTTTGCTACTTACAGTTATAAATCAGATTATTCACTTTTAAAGATATACTTCATTTAAATTTTATTTATATAGCACCAACATATTCTGCAGCACTTAACAATTAAGAGGTGACATATACAGACAATAAATTCAATACAACGTAAGACAGTTAAACATTTACAGTCAAGCTTACAATCAACAAGGAAATAGGGGGACACAATAGGTGAAAAGTGCTTGTTATTTCAGGTCCAGAAATTATAATAAATAGAGATTTTCATATTAGGCTGCATTAGTAGTATGTTTAAGTGCAATTATCAAGTGCAGTGCATGGAGGGTATAGAGACAGATGAATAGGAAGGAGGAGCTTCTTAATAATATTTTGAAGGAAGGAAGAGGGGAGGTTAGGTTAGTGAGTTGAGATGTTTAAAGAAATGTGTTTTTAAAGCACGCATAAAAATATGGGGTCTAGTTATCAGTCATATCATTCCAGAGAACTGATGCAGCACGGGAGAAGTATTGGAGACGGGAGTGCGAGGTTTGGATTATGGAGGATGTTTGTCTGAGGTTAGTTTCAGAATGGAGGGCACGTGTAGGGCGATAGATAGAGATGAGGGAGGAGATATAGGGTGGTGCAGAACTGTGGAGGACTTGGTGGGAGAGAGATATGAGTTTATACTGTATTCTGAAACGAATGGGCAACAAGTGTGGAATCATCGGTGAAGCGGCTGCACAGAAATATGACCCTGACTGCCGCATTCAGGACTGATTGGAGAGGAGAAAGTTTAGTTAGAGGGAGACCGATCAATAAAGAGTTGCCATAGTCCAGACGAGTATGAATAAGAACGACAGTAAGAGTTTTAGTATTTTCAAAGGAGAGAAAAGGTCTGATTCTGGAGATGTTTAAGATCTAGGTGATATGATCAAGTGGGCAATTGGATATAGGGAACAAAGGTAAGTTATCTGTCAAATATAACCCCAAGATAGCGGGCGAGCTGCTTGTGGGTTACAGTTGAACCTTCCAAGGTAATTTCAATGTCTGGTAGAGTTAGGTTAGCAGAGGGGAGAAACACAAGAAATTAAACTTTGGAGAGATTCAGTTTCAGATAAAGGGTGTACATGATGTTAGAGACTGCGGGTGAACAATCCTTGGTATTTTGAATTAGGGTTGTGGTGATGTCAGGGGAAGAAGTGTATAATTGGGTCTTGTCAGCATAGAGATGATGCTGAAACACAAATCTACTGATTGTTTGTCCAATAGGGGCAGTGTATAGAAAGAAGAGGAGGGGACCTAGGACTGATCCCTGAGGAACCCCGACAGTAAGGGGATGAGGAGAGGAGTAAGAGCCAGCAAAAGATACAGGGAAGGAGCAGTCAGAGAGGTAGGAGGAGTAGCAGGAGAGCTCAATGTCCTTGAGCCCGATAGAGTGGAACATAGTGAGGAGGAGCTGGTGATCCAGTTGTGAGAGGCAGAGCCAGGGCCGTAGTCGTGGCTGAGGCTGGTGGCTCTGGCGTGCCTTGGCTCCCAATCACAGGAAAATACTGTCCATTACTCTGCATATCTGTGGCTTCACCTTTTGCACCATCAGGGTCTCCTCTGCATTGCTGAAGACTTCCTCTGTCCGGCTGCACACAAACTGAGACACAGTCCATTTCAACTTTTAAGCGAACAACTTTACTCTCTTGTTTTCGCAGCACATCCATATTCGTTACAGCATCAACATCAGATTTCAGACAATACAACTCTTCCTCTTTCCTTGTACTCCTCTCTCTGTCACACAGCACGTGCCCGGGTCGGACTGTTTCATACGGTTCCTCAGCGTCCTCTCTGTTCAGCTTTCATACAGTTCAGAGGTCCCTCGTCTCTTTCACCCCAGACATAAGGGCATCAGCCCACGAAATCAGCTGCCACATGGTAAGCGACCTGCCCTTCTATACAGTCATAACTTCTCCTGCAGCTCTTCCTACAGCCATCAGTACATTACTGGGTCTTACCGTCTCACACGGTAAGGCAGCATCCTCCTGTCCAAACTTACTGCGCTTGGGGGTTCACCCCGGATCTGAGGGAATCAGCCCATGCGATAAGTTGCCACATTATGGAGCCACCTGCGTCCCTGTACTGTCCTGGCCTTTCCTTCAGCCTCTGTTCCTTCACTGCTGAATCCACTGCTGCTATGCTGTACTTCTGCCCCCCGTGGGCCCTGGAAGGCTGGGCTTCTCCTTAATAACGTTATGGGGCACTGTGGCATCATGGGCATTGTACACATGTGGACTGCAAGGGCTCTCTGGCCCTACTCAATATAATCAGGAAGTCCTTCCTGCCTTATCCACAGTGACCCCTCCTATAATTAACTATATACAGTACTATGTAGAACTCCTTTCTAATACTAGGTAGACAGAATGTCCCCATCTAGTGGCCTAACTGAGGTACTACGCTTTCACTATTAAAACTGTACACAAAATGGCACTAGATACAATACAGCAATAAATACAACATTACAAGATAACACTATACATACAGACACATGGCATATTTACAGTCATGGCAGTATCTACATTAATGAAGGGAATGGAGTATCACATGGTCCCGGTACACCCCTTACACAGAGTCAAATGAAGCAAAAACATCCAGGAGAATCAGCAGGGAGCAGAGTAATTTGGATTTAGCTGTTAATAGATCATTAGAGACTTTAGTGAGGGCAGTTTCAACGAAGTGTAAAAGGCGGAAACCAGACTGTAGAGGGTCAAGAAGAGAGTGATCTAAGAAATAGTGGATTAGATGGGAGTGGATCAAGCAATCTAGGAGTTTAGAGATAAAGGGAAGATTAGAGACAGATCTATAGTTAACGGTGCAGTTCTGGACAAGGGATGTTTTTTTAAGTAAAGTGGTTATGATGACAGTTTAAATGAGGAGGGAAAGATTCCAGAAGAAAGAGAGAGTTTAAATATTTTAGTTTGCTGAGTGGTGACAATCAGTGAGAAAGATTTCAGAAGATGTGAGGGAATAAGGTCACTGGTGCAGGTTGTAGGGTGAGAAGAAGCGAGGAGCCGGTTAACTTCTTCTGTAACAGGCTCAAAGATGGCAAATGAGATTGACGTGCATCAGGGAATGGGATCAAGGCACTGAGGAGATTGAGCATAAATGTCCTGATGGATGTGGTTGATTGTTTCTAGGAAATAAGTGGTCAGATCCTCATCACTGAGGTTGGTGACCAGGACCTCTGCTTTAGGGCTCAGGAGGGAGTGTAAGGTTTCAAAAAGTCATTTTGGATTGTTGGCTAGTGAAGTGATAAGGGTGGTGACGTATGATTGCTTGGCCATTTGAAGGGCAGTGTTATAAGTTTACAGCATGAACTTACAGTGGATGAAATCATCTACTAAAATCTCAACTGGCATTCAGCACACATTGAAAAACACTGAAGAAAACGTGTTTGCATCGTGTGTCAGGGTTGCAGTTGTTTGTGTCAGGTTTATCTGCGTGTAGTAGATGCTGCTTCATCTATGAAACTTTAGAGCGTATTATTGTAGTATGACAATGATTCTCTGGAGAGGATTGGGAAGAGTTGGGAGATAAAGATTAGAGATGAGCGAATATTTCAGTGTTCGGTTTGGCTCTTGATCGATGAATTTGCAATATTCGCCATTTTAATCGTTGATTAAATCGCTGAATACAGCACAACATACAAGCACAAAAGTCGGTGTTTCCCAAGCTGTGTGACAGCATGGGAAACACCAGTGTAGCACTTATATTTAAGTCACATGCTGTCCATTTCCTTGTGATCCTCATTGAGATGGTTCTACTCCTTCATTGGAGTCTAGATGTGTTTAAATAAACTGATAGGACTTGATTTGTAAAGTCACACACCTGTCTATATAAGACTCACAGCTCACAGTGCATGTCTGGCCAAATGAGAATCATGAGGTCAAAGGAACTCGCCAGGGGGCTCAGAGACAAAATTGTGGCAAGGCACAGATCTGGCCAAGGTTACAAAAGAATTTCTGCAGTACTCAAGGATCCTAAGAGCACAGTGGCCTCCATAATCCTTAAATGGAAGAGGTTTGGGACCACCAGAAGTCTTCCTAGACCTGGCCGTCCAGCCAAACTAAGCAATCGTGGGAGAAGAGCTTTGGTGAGAAAGGTAAAGAAGAACCCCAAGATCACTGTGGCTGAGCTCCACAGATGCAGTAGGGAGATTGGAGAACGTTCCACAAAGTCAACTATCACTGCAGCCCTCCACCAGTCGGGTCTTTATGGCAGAGTGGCCTGACGGATGCCTCTACTCAGTGCAAGACATATGAAAGCCTGCATAGAGTTTGCTAAAAAAACACATGAAGGACTCCCAGACTGTGAAATAAGATTCTCTGGTCTGATGAGACGAAGATAGAACTTTTTGGCGATAATTCTAAGCGGTATGTGTGGAGAAAACCAGGCACTGCTCATCACCTGCCCAATACAATCCCAACAGTAAAACATGGTGGTGGCAGCATCATGCTATGGGGGTGTTTTTCACCTGCAGGGACAGGACATACTGGTTGCAATTGAGGAAACATGAATGCGGCCAAGTACAGAGATATCCTGGATGAAAACCTCTTCCAGAGTGCTCTGGACCTCAGACTTGGCCAAAGGTTCACTTCCAACAAGACAATGACCCTAAGCACATACAGTACAGACCAAAAGTTTGGACACACCTTCTCATTCAAAGATTCTTCTGTATTTTCATGACTATGAAAATTGTAGAATCACACTGAAGGCATCAAAACTATGAATTAACACATGTGGAATTATACATTACACTTTACAAAAATATGTGAAACAACTGAAAATATGTCTTATATTCTAGGTTCTTCAAAGTAGCCACTAGTGTTGAGCGATACTGCTCGATATCTAAAAATATCGGATCGGAATGGTATCGCCGATATCACTAAATATCGGCGATATCCGATTCCGATACCTGAAGTCCCATGTAAGTCTATGGGAACAAAATATCGCAACTAAAAAAACACTTTCTTTCCTTGTAAACACAAAATATACACACTTAGAATACATATATATATATATATATATATATATATATATATATATATATAATACATGTCATTGTGACATATATATATATACATATATTTATAGTTTATTCACTTCTACATAGTAAAATAGCCTCTGATTCAATTGCCGGGTAAAGCCGGCATTTGTGAAAAGACAGAAGCACCCGAGGGTCCAGTCGCCACAGAGATGTTGCATCGCACCCAGCGGTGTGACAACTTACTCTCAGGTAAGGAGGAAACACCCCATTGACTCCAACCACTGCATTCAACAGTACACTATGCCAGCTGAGTGTAGGCGGACCCAATGGGATGGTCTAGCTCAGGCTGGTTAGAACAGGGTGTAGCTATTTGGATGGGAGGGGTTGAGGCAGCCTTATGCTGCATGTCTTTGTAGTAAGAATTGTTTCCTTTCCTGCTTTCTTACTACGTCGCATACTCCACTCTGCTACATCACTCTGCACCATTGCTCTATCTCACATCTATCTGCCCTGGAAGGATACCGTCTTACCTGTACAAGACTTATCACCTAACTGCACTACACCATCCCTGCCAGAGGACCTGCACAGCAGCGCTGGTCACCCTGACCAGGTACTACAGGTGGCGTCACGACAAACTACACAAACATTCTATCATCCCCTGGAAATATCCCACATTCCAGTGAGCGACCAGGGCACGGACATAGCTGTGCTACCCGTCACATCCCCCATAGAAGTCGACGGGCTTGGTGCCGAGTACCCCAAAACCTGTGGCTCTGTGCGACTCAACTTTGGCGTCACGAACAGGATTCAGAAGCTCGCTATAAGCGAGTCCTGTGTGCCTTAATTGAACTGTTTTTTTGCTTGAGAATTGCAAAAATCATCATAGACTGTATTTGCCATTTTTCCGTCATATCTGTGCCACGAGGCACAGGTGAAGAATAAGGGCGTGCTCTCGTGGGCGTACACTCACTCCGTGGCGCGAAAACGATGTCCGCACACTCTAAATGTTACTGCAATGTAAGATCGTGCCCCACAGCTCTGGAGTTCCGCCTCCTCATCCTCCTCAGTAGGCGGAAACGAACGCGAAGGTCCCGCCTCCCTACAAAAGATGGCGCCTCTCCTGATGCTAATGACACATGTGACTTGGCAGAGATGGCGAACGGACATGAGCAGAAGTGGGAAGGGATGGAGGAGTCAGAGCTCTCCCCCCATGGAAGCGACCCGATCGCCACGGAGCCACCGTTTGGCACCCGGCCTGGAAACCCTCCTACGCTGGAAGAAGCGGAGGATACCCTGAGAGACCTGGCCCGGCACCAGGGAGGAGGTCGCCAGGATGGAAGCGAGCTGGCGGGCCCTAAAACTACAATTGGAGCGGCGCCAATCCCTCTTACCCCCTGAAGTGTCTGTACCGGAAGGTGAGGCACCCGTTCCAGTAGAGGAGGCCGTGCGGGCATCCCAGCCCTTGCAATCTGAACTGGTTGACAGTATCTCAGTGGAGGCACCCGTTCCAGTAGAGGAGGCCGTGCGGGCATCCCAGCCCTTGCAATCTGAACCGGTTGCCAGTATCACAGTGGAGGCACCCGTTCCTACAGAAAACGCGCACCAGCACCCCAGATCCCGCTGTCTGCCCCCGTCGCTGAGTCAGAAGAAGCGACACCCGTCCTCATGGAGGAGGCCGCGCAGGCACCAGAGCTCTACCTGCCTGTACCGGAGCCCGACCGTCATCTGTTCCAGAGCCGGCTGCTTCCGCCACAGGTGAGCGCCGCCAGGACTGGCGGGCGCCAGGAGAGCTGCCGCAAACCGGACATCGTAAGCTGGCGTTTGATGGTGGAGACATGGAGCTGCTGGTGGAGGAGAATTACAACCGGCGTCAGGAGGAAGAGTGGAGACGTCGGGAGCGGGAAGCAGAGCGACAAAGGGAGCAGCGAGAATCCCAAAAGCTTCGGCAACGTCACCTGGAGAAGGACCTGGCAGAGAAGGCACGTATGAGAAAGGATAAAAGTACGGTGAGGGAGCCGCGGCGTAAGGGTGCAGTACGGAACTTTAAGTTAAAAGGTGGTTGGGGCTTCATCCAGGAGCCTGGACTTTATTTAGAAGTTTTTGTAACCCGGCGGGAGTGGAGGCTCACCTCCCAGAAGGACACCCGGGGAGGGACCTGTTGCCAGGAGACTTGGTGACTTACACCCGACACTGGGGTTACAATGGATGGTACGCCCTAAATGTTACCAGGTGCGACCCCTACTCCCAGAGTGTCAGGAAACTGACAGACCCCACGAGCCTTCAGCCTCCCCCAACCAGGCCTCTGCACAAGTGCCCACCCCACGCCGTAAATCTCCCCAGCCTCCCTCAGTGGTCTCCTCAGCAGCCCCAGCTATGGACATGATAATGATAGCTGGCCCGTACCCGGCGCCTGTTAGGCCCCCTGGGGTTCGTTAGTCCGGGACATAGGGGTCCAGACCCGGAGGGAGACGAAAGAGGTGGCCACACAGACTCAGATAGCGGGTCACGACGTCACTGTACAGGCCACACGACGTCATCAGGTCTGGGTGGACCCTCCTGTCACGGATGTTTGGCAAGCTCCAGAACAGTACCAGGTGGTACCTGTAAGAGGCCAGCCAAAGAAGTCTAAATAACCCGGACAGGGTCTCTGTATGTAAATAGTTAAATTATTGATGTACCCGGACGGGTGAATGTTCATAAAAAGAAGTTTATTGTTGCCTTAATATACCCAGGTTGGGTAATGGTTTGATGTACCCGGACGGGTGAATGTTCAGAAGAACAAGTTTATTGTTGCCTTAATATACCCAGGTTGGGTAATGGTGTTTCACTGTAATCAAAATGTTGAACTTTGAAGCCATGAACTGTACTGGCTCACAAACTTTTCTGTAAATAGTTGGCACTTCGGTGCTCCATCTTGGTTTTACAAAAAACTTAACTGTGCACTATTTTCAACTACCTCAGAAACTAAAAACCCGTTTGGTGTGGCCGAAAGTGAGGTCTGCTGAAGGAAAGTCTTGCAGCCCACCCAAGACCACAGTTGGAGGTTTGGAGCGGGTCCTCCACAAGCACAAGTAAAGGACACTGTGAAGTTACCCGGTGGGGGTAGTCCTAAGAAGTCTCCACGAACTTCGGCACTAATGCTATTTGCACTTTTGTAATGTTATTATTAAAAATTTTATTATGCAACGTTTAACTTGAAGTGTTTCCTGCTTTCTTACTTCGTCGCATAGTCCACTCTGCTACATCACTTTGCACCATTGCTCTATCTCACATCTATCTGCCCTGGAAGGATAGCGTGTTACCTGTAGAAGACTTTTCACCTACCTGCACTACACCATCCCTTCCAGAGGACCTGCACAGCAGCGCTGGACACCCTGACCAGGTACTACAGGTGGCGTCACGACAAACTACACAAACATTCTATCATCCCCTGGAAATATCCCACATTCCAGTGATCGCCCAGGTCACGGACCGAGCTGTGCTACTCGTGACATCCCCCATAGAAGTCGACGTGATCGGTGCCGAGTACCCCCAAAACCCCTGTCTCTGTGCGACTCAACTTCCCTCACTGTGCTGGCACTTTACATTTACAATGCCTCTGGGTTTTTTTTTGGGGGGGGTGGGGAACATTCAGACTTTTGCTATGGGGCCCCATGATTTATATGTACGCCCCTGCTGCTGAGGCATGGTATTTAAGGCTGTTAAGGAGCCAACATACATGGACCTTGCCAGCAGTGTCGGACTGGAGTACCTTGGGCCCACCAGAGAAAATATATTCTTGCGGCCAACATCATACTTCCCAACCTTTGAATAAGGGAAAGAGGGACAAAGGCTGTGGCACGCTGTGCATGCTGCAGAAAATTTTAGGCCATGCCACGTTGCACCACAGACTGTCCAGGAGTTGGTGGATGCTTTAGTCCAGGTGTGGGAGGAGATCCCTCACGAGACCATCCGTCGCGCTCATCAGGAGCATGGCCAGAAGTTGTAGGGAGGTCATACAGCATACCTCCCAAATTTGGAAGACAGGAAAGAGGATTAAAGGCTGCGGCGCGTGTTGCGCGCCGCTGAAAATTTTAGGCCACGCCCCGACAACACCCATTTCACAGCTAATCACACCCATATCCTCGCTCCAAGCGTAACCATTTAGCACTGCTGATCACACTGACTGGTAATGAGGGCACAGTGGCTGGTACTGAGGAAAAGAAAGAAAGAGCAGCAAAAGAGAAAGAACAAACAGAGAAAGAAAGAGAGGATAGAAAGAAAAGAGAGAAAGAAAGAACAGAGAGAAAAAAGAACAGAGAGCGAGAAGGAAAGAACAGAGAGCGAGAAAGAAAGACTAGAGAGAGAGCCATAGGCGTAGCCAGGGTTTTGGTTTAGTGGGGGCAAAACTTCTGAGTGGGCCCATCATCAGAGAACCTCAGCAAATGACCGCGCTGTTGGCCAAAATAATCTATATATAAAAAGACCAATATTGATATTACCGCCATATGGTCTGTGTTAAATAATACCAGTCCTACAGAACATATAATAGATTACAGCACAGGTACAGATAATGACTTACCGCTGATGTTCTTTCTAAGCGCCCGCTGTCATACCTGTAGGGGGATTATGGAGAGAAGGCGCGCTCGCTCCTTCTCTCCCATGCGGTCAGCTTTATCGGCTGGATGCGATACAGCTGACCCTCCGATGACAGTGGGGGCCCACTGTGGCACCGGGCCCCCCCAACGCCTGTCAGGCCCATACTTCCGGGGCAGAGCAGGGAGAGCGATTCTCCCTGCTCTGCCGCAGAATGTAACTGTATTGTGCTCCGGGTGGGCCCCTCAGAGCGGGCCCCGGGCCACCGCCCCTATTGCCCGCGACCTATCCTTTCAAATCAGGCCCACACGCAGGAGCTGGGGCCCCACCGTAGGTTTCTCCGGGTGTCCCGTGCCTCAGTCCGACCCTGCTTGCCAGCTGATAATACCAGGCCACAGCAGTCTGCATATCTTGGCTGGTTAACAAAAATAGGGGATCCCCTCGAAAAAAATTTGGCGTGGGGTCCCCCCTATTTTTGTTAACCAGCCAGATGAAGCAGACTGCTGAGGCCTGGTTTTTCAGGCTGCTAAGGATCCAATATCCATGGACCTTGCCAGCCTGATAATACCAGGCCACAGCAGTCTGCTTAGCTTGGCTGGTTAACAAAAATAGGGGATCCCCTCGAAAAAAAAACGGCGTAGGGGTCCCCCTATTTTTGTTAACCAGCCAAGTAAAATGAAGACTGCTGCGGCCTGGTATTAAAAGACTGTCAAGGCCCATGGATTTTGGCCCTCAACAGCCTGATAATACCAGGCTACAGCAGCCCCACATTTGGCGCATCAAAAGATGTGCCAATTGTGGCACTTTACCCGGCTCTTCCCACTGCCCTGTAGCAGTGGCAAGTGGGGTAATAAGGGGTTAATGTCACCGTTGATTGCACGGTGAGAATAAGCCCGGTTAATAATGGAGAGGTGTCAATAAGACACCGATCCATTATTAATCCCAAAGTTTTTAAATGTATAAAAAAAAAGACACAGCAAGAAAAAAGTATTTTAATGAAAAAAGAGACAACACAGTTTTCATTAATTTTATTATACACTCATTCCTGCGACGCCATCGATCTCCTGTAAAAAAAGGAAAAAAACAAACCAACAGTATACCACCTGTCCGACGCAGTCCATAGTAACGACAGTCCCACGACGATCCATCTCTGCTACATCGCAATGACAGGCAGAGCCTGTCATCTCGACGCAGCACAGCTGATTACCTGCTTCCCCGGCGGTGACGTCATCGGACTGACTGCTTTACGGCCGGGATTACCCAGCAGTCACTGCAGTTATCGCGAGAAACTGCATGTGACCGCCGGGGAAAGATGATGGCGGCCATCAAGCAGTCCAGCCCGTGACCGCCGGAGATCTTCTGCCAGGTAAGTGCCGCTGACTCCTGACAGACCCGACCGACGGACACTGACAGTGACAGTGACAATTCCGATTCCGGTATCCGATAAGACGAAAATATCGGAACTAAGTATCGAAAGTCCGATAGAGCTAATATCGGCCGATACCCGATACTTGCGGTATCGTATCACTCAACACTAGTAGCCACCTTTTGCTTTGATTATTGCTTTGCGCGCAGAAAAGGTGAACGAATGGACTCTACATGCCTAGTTCCCACCGTGAAGCATGGAGGAGGTGGTGTGATGGTGTGGGGTGCTTTGCTGGTGACACTGTTGGGGATTATTCAAAATTGAAGCGGTGAGCGGTCCAGCTCACCCCAAACCATCTCGATTGGGTTCAGGTCTGGTGACTGTGGAGACCAGGTCATCTGGCATAGCACCCCAACACTCTCCTCCTTGGTCAAATAGCCCTTACACAGCCTGGAGGTGTGTTTGGGGTCATTGTCCTGTTGAAAAATAAATGATGGCCTAACTAAACGCAAACCGGATGGAATAGCATGCCGCTGCAAGATGCTGTGGTAGCCATGCTGGTTCAGTATGCCTTCAATTTTGAATAAATCCCCAACAGCGTCACCAGCAAAGCACCCCCACACCATCACACCTCCTCCTCCATGCTTCACGGTGGGAACCAGGCATGTAGAGTCCATCCGTTCACCTTTTCTGCGTGCAAAGCAGTAATCAAAGCAAAAGGTGGCTACTTTGAAGAACCTAGAATATAAGACATATTTTCAGTTGTTTCACACTTTTTTGTAAAGTGTAATGTATAATTCCACATGTGTTAATTCATAGTTTTGATGCCTTCAGTGTGAATTTACAATTTTCATAGTCATGAAAATACAGAAGAATCGTTGAATGAGGTGTGTCCAAACTTTTGGTCTGTACTGTAGCTAAAATAACAAAGGAGTGGCTTCAGAACAACTCTGTGACCATTTTTGACTGGCCCAGCCGGAGCCCCGATCTAAACCCAATTGAGCATCTCTGGAGAGACCTGAAAATGGCTGTCCACCAATGTTCACCTGTAAGGAGGGTCAGGGCTTAGCCCTTGAAATGTTTATGCTGCTACTTGCATTTAGTCTTATATATTTGTTATGTATCTCACTGTGACGTATTTGTGTATATTGCATAGGCTGTATGTATGTGTTTATTGCCTTTTGTATTGTATTTCAAGATCAAGATTAAGGAAAGTTAGTGCATCTTTTGGGAGCATCAGAGGAGGGCACTTGTAGTATAGTATTTATAGATTCGGTAAGCGTAGTATTGCAAAGGGCCACTAGATGGGAGATAGTCAGTCAGGGGGTGGAACCTGTTACTGCTCGCATGTCCCTGCTCATGAGCTGTGTAGCTGACACGAAGAGTGAAGTGTGAAAGGTACCAACAGTAGTGAAGCCGGTGAAGGAATCACTGTGGGACCGTCAGCCAGAGTCTGTGGGCTGATAAAGTAGTAGAGCTAGTGGACAAGCCACTGTGGAGCGTTCAACAGAAGTGTGCGTGCAGAAGAAGTAGTCGAGTGGGCCACCAGCGAGTACACGGGCAGGATAACCAGAAAGGGGGTGGACGACCTAGTAGATGTGTATTTCCTTGACTGGACTGAAGTTGATTCCAGGGAAAGAGATCGAAGTGCCGTTTTCACCGGCTCCTCGTCCCGCAGTTACTTTGTGTCCATTCTGGTGTAGCAGAAGAAGTGAAGCGGAGCTGTAGAAGATATATTGTTGGTACCGTCTCAAACGTGCTATTGGTGTCTTGGATGTGCTGTGCCCAGAGGAAAATAAAGCTGAGTTGTTTGAAGTTATCTTGGGCTCCGACTCCAATCCTTTGAACCTCAGAACAGAAGAAGGAGTTCCCAGCTCAGAAAGTGCAGATAGCGCTGACAAGTCCACCCCCTGGCTATGTTATTACACACTATCCAACCTGATGGAACTGGACAGGATCTGCAAGGAAGAATGGCAGAGGATCCCCAAATCCAGGTGTGAAAAACTTGTTGCATGATTCCCAAGAAGACTCTTGGCTGTACTAGCTCAAAAGGGTGCTTCTACTCAATACTTAGTAAAGGGTCTGAATACTTATGACCATGTGATATTTCAATTTTTCTTTGTTAATAAATTAGCAAAAAATTCTACATTTCTGTTTTTTTTTCAGTCAAGGGGTGCAGAGTGTACATTATGAGAAAAAAAATGAACTTTTTTGAATTTACCTAATGGCTGCAATGAAACAAAGAGTGAAAAATTTAAAGGGCTCTGAATACTTTCTGTGCCCACTATATATGTGTGTGTGTCACCGACATCTATATACATCTATTACAACTACATGCACTACCGACCCCATTCCCTCACATCTCCTCCAGTCTCTCCAGTTGTCACAACTCACCTAACTACAATCTTTAATCTCTCCCTCTCCTCAGACATTTTCCCATCCTCCTTCTAACACTCTATCATTACTCCATTTCTAAAGAAACCCGCTTGACCCATCCTGCACAAACAACTACAGACCAGTCTCCAATCTCCCCTTCATCTCTAAACTTTTGGAGCACCTAGTCTACTCCCACCTTACCCGTTACTTCTCCACTCACTCCCTCCTAGACCCTTCACAGTCCGGCTACCGCCCCCTACATTAGACTGAAGCTGCACTCATCAAAGTGACCAATGACCTACTGACAGCAAAATGTAACGGTGACCACCGTCTGCTCATTCTTCTCGACCTTTCTGCAGATTTTGACCCTGTTGACCATCGTCTCCTTCTCTCTAGGCTCCAGTCACTAGGCATTAAGGACACTGCTCTCTCCTGGTTCTCTTCCTATCTTTCTGACCACTCCTTCAGTGTTTTGTTAGCTGGCTCCACATCATCTCCTCTTCCTCTTGCCGTCGGGGTACCTCAGGGCTCAGTCCTTGGCCCCCTTCTATTCTCTCTCTACACTGCCCCAATTGGACAGACCATCAGCAGATTTGTCTTTCAGTACCATCTTCATGCTTATGACGCACAACTATACATGTCCTCCCCTGACCTTACGGAACGCCAGTGACTGTCTGTCCGCAGTCTCCAACATCATGTCCGCTCTCTATCTGAAACTCAACCTCTCAAAAACTGAACTTCTGCTCCCGCCGTCTACTAACCTCCCTAAATCTGACATTTCCCTCTCCGTGGGTGGCACCATAATAACACCCCGGCAGCAGGCGCTCTGTCTGGGTGTTTTGTTTGAAACAAATCTCTCCTTTACATTCCATATACAATCTCTTGCCCGCTCTTGCCGCTTACAGCTAAAGAACATCTCTAGAATCTGCCCTTTTCTCAGCATGGAAACAACAAAAACCTTCACTGTAGCAGTGATCCACTCCCGCCTGGACAACTGCAGCGCTCTATTAATTGACGAACTACCGAAGGAAGGATCCAGCAGAATAGAAGGCAGCTAAAATTTAATTTTTATTCCATTAAAAAATAAAAATATAACATGGCACAAGAAGTCAGGTGTGAAGCATGTATGATAAATCAACGCATTTCGACTAGAAGAGTCTTTGTCAAGTCGAAACGTGTTGATCTATCATACATGCTTCACACCCGACTTCTATGCCATTTTAGATTTTTATTTTTTACTGGAATAAAAATTAAATTTTATCTGCCTTCTATTCCACTAGATCCTTCCTTCTGCAGTTTGTCATATTTGCTCCTATTGGAACCGTGCTGGACGTTAGCTGTCGGTGAGGAATCTCCACAGTGGTAAGCTGATCTTCCCTTTTGCTTTGTGCGCTATTAATTGGCCTCCCCATTACTCAACTTTCCCCTCTCCAGTCCATACTTAATGCAGCAGCCAGTGTCATCCATCTGGCTAATCGGTACTCGGACGCATCTGCTCTTCACCAGTCCCAACATTGGCTGCCCATTCATTATAGGATCCAATTCAAAGTACTTGTTCTGACCCACAAAGCTCTCCACAGTGCAGCACCCCCCTACATCTCCTCCCTCATTTCTATCTATCGGCCTAACCGACTGCTGCGCTCTGCAAGTGACTTTCGACTAACCTCTGCACTAATCCGTACCTCCCACTCCCGACTCCAAGACTTCTCCCGAGCTGCGCCAATCCTTTGGAATGCTCTTCCCCAAGAAATTAGGACCATCCACAATTTGCATAGTTTTAGGCGCTCCATCAAAACACATTTGTTCAGAGGGGCCTATCACGTTCGCTAATTTCAGTCATTTTATGTGTAAGTGTGCGTGTGTAGCCATTCACCATCTCCATCCATCCCTCACTCCCTCAAGATGGATGGACCATCATTGTACATACACCATTGTAAATACACACCTGTACTTTGTATCTCCCCCACCTCATTGTAGATTGTAAGCTCTCACGAGCAGGGTCGTCTTATTTTGCTTTAATTATTGCATAGTTAACGTTGTTACTTATAACTTGTGTTTTGAAACTGTTAAACTGTAAAGCGCTGCGGAATATGTTGACACTATATAAATAAAGATATTGTTATTATTCTATGTGTATATATCTATCCTATCTAATCAATTCTAACCTGTCACGCTGTGATTTTGCCAGATGTGGCAGATAAATTGCCGGCCTTTATTCTATCTTTTACCGAATGTTACCGACTTTTTCCGATTTTAAGAAAAATGCTTGTGTTACCGATCACGAACCCAAATGTCCCAAGTGAGGAGAGAGTTCTTGACAGAAAAAGAAAGAAAGTTGTGGTCAGAGAGTGGGAGAGAGGAGTTAGTAAAGTCATGCACTGAGCAGAGGAGGGAGAAGACCAGGTCAACAGTATTTCCGTCTTCATGCATTGGAGAGTTAGTAAATTGTGAGAACCTGAATGAGGAGGTTAGATAAAGAAGATGAGAGGCAGATTGGCAGAATGGATCATCGATGGGGAAATTAAAATCTCCCGTGATGAGTGGGAATGTCACAGGATAGAAACTTAGGAAGCCAAGTGGCAAAGTGATCCAAGAACTGAGGGGGGGCGAGCCCAGAGGGCGATACACAACTGCCACTTGCAGGAAAAGGATTTAAAGAGTCTAATAGTGTTGACTTCAAAGGAAGGGAACATAAGTGAGGGTACTGGGTGGATAACCTGGAAAGCACTTTGCGATGAAAGGAGCAGACCAACACCTCCACCTTGTTTGTTCTCAGGTCACACTACTGGATCCAGGTTTCAGTGAGAGCCAGAAGGTTAAGGGAATTAGAAATAAAAAAATAATAAATGTCAGTTAGTTTGTTACACACTGACCATGCGTTCCAGAGGACACAATTAAAAGAGGTAGGAGAAGGCATACAGTGAATGTTAATAAGATAATCAGGGTTTCTATATGCAGCTGGAAGAGAGTTATGTATTTTAGGGTTCGAGTTCCCGCTGCTGCACAAGGGGAGTCTCGAACCAGCCGTGCGGTCCCCCATTCATCTCTGGCCGCAGTGGAGCCTGCTCAGCAGAGACATCAGTCCCAGCATCTTGCCCATTCCAGTACTGTGCAGAGACTTGCTGCTGCCTCTCCTGGATCTGCTATTATAGCCAGTGCTGGAGCAGACGTCTTTGGGACGAAGTCCTGCGTTTCCCCTTCTGAACATGCCCAGGGTAAGATTTCTCCTTGGAGATCAGGGGTCACATGTTCAGGTACCGCAGCAGCTCCTATTGGTCTGCCAGGAAGGTCCTGAAACTACATGTGTTTGGAACAGTTTCTCATTGGTCCTTGTTTTTGGCAGGTCCTGTAGCTGTTGCTATAAAAGGGTGGCATGGCTGGGTCGCCATGTGCTAATATCAATCGTTATATGCTTAGCGTCAGTGTTGTCATGCTTGTGTGTGGTTAGGGCCCGGCTGAAATAAGCCCCTAGAATACCGACTTAATCGGTGAGGAGTTTGGTATGCTAGCTGGTCAGGGTCGGTGTCCTAGATGCCCTAGATTGCCGGCATAACCGGTGAGGAGTTTGATTGCCGTATTCAGGGCCTGGCGTTCAGACGCCATAGATTGCGGGTGACTGCCGCGAGGACATTAGCGCATGATCACGTTCTATGTTCGCTTAGCTGTTCACTGTGTACCTGGGTGCCTGACAGGACACAGAAGTTTGTCTCAGCAGCTCTGTGACGTAACAGGGTTCGCTTTCAACGCTAGACAGCGCCCTAGTGTGTTTATTTTGCGACTCAGTTGTGTTAAGTGAGTTCGCGCACATCGCCATATAGCGCTGCGACACTCCTTCTAGCGGCTCTGTGGATTAACAGAGTTCGCACATATTGCCACAGCGCGTTATGGCGTTTATTTTGGCGTCTCTGCGGGATAACAGAGTTCGCTTCTTGCGCCATTTTACTAGCAGCAGGCTCCGCCTGCACGGTGGACCCCGGGCTGCGAACGCACCTCTCCACATCTTATATTTGGTGCATTCCGCAGACCCTAACATAATATTAGCGCCAGGGTCTGGCTAGTAAAATGGCGGATGAACAGCGTTTACAGCTGTACATCCAGCAGCTGGAGGGTAGGTTGGCGGCTCTTGAGCGCACAACCTCAGCTGTGGATGTTACCGCAGTCGCTGTTCAGGCTGCTAGCTTAGTGCAGCCAGTTTGTCCTCTGCCACCTCTTTCCCTACATTGTCCCACCTCCCGCTTCCAGACAAGTTTGCTGGTGACAGCAAGCCATGTCGGGGATTCGTAAGTCAGTGCTCCATACACCTCGAGCTTCTGGCTGCACGTTTCCCCACGGATCGGGCACAAGTGGGCTTTGTGATAGCTCTTCTGTCGGGCAGAGCGTTGGAGTGGGCAACGCCACTGTGGGAGCGCGACGACCGTGTGGTGCAGAGCGCTTCTCGTTTTCTGGAGGCTCTGAAAAAGGTTTTTCTAGGACCTCAGGTCACCCACGATATGGTGCTCCAACTGCTGGCAAGTACCCAGGGTTCGGCTTTGGTCACCATTTTGCTGTCCAATTTCGGACTCTGGCCTCGGAATTAGAGTGGCCAGATAAAGTCCTTATTCCCGTGTTCTGGAGAGGACTGGCGGGTCATGTGAAAGACGCCTTGGCTACCAGGGAGATTCCTGCCACACTGGAGAAGCTTATCGCTATTTCCACCCGAGTCAACCTCCGTTTCCACGAGCTGAGGCTGGAACGTGCCCAGTGTAGGCAGAGTGTCCGGTTGGCTCCTACCTTCGCCACCCCTCTGGAGTCGTCTGTTCAGGCGCCCGACCTTCAGGAGGTTGCTCCTGCAGGATCTAAATCTCGGGTCACTCGTCCATCCCCGATTTGTTATATTTGCCAGCAGCAGGGACATTTTGTCCACAGCGGCTGAATAAACGGTCGCACCCAGTAACCGTAGGAACAGGGTCACTGGACGCCATGAGTTTTGCCCCTAAAGTGCTCCTCAAGGGGATAATTACCCACGGTTCGACCACCCTACCCGTCAAGCTGTGTGTGGATTCTGGGGCAGAGGGGAATTTTATGTCGTCCTCCTTTGCTTCTCGCCACACCATGCCTTTGGTGTTGCTGGCTGAACCAGTATCGGTACGGGTGTTGAACGGAGCAATTCTGCCCACACAAATCACCCATCAGTCTGTCCCACTCACCTTGTCTATGTCTCCTTCCCATCAGGAGAATATATCATTTTTTATCCTCCCTGAAGGTATAGATGAGGTTTTGTTGGGATTACCCTGGCTTCGCCACCACTCTCCCCATATTGAGGGTCTTCAGGGAGAATTCTGGGTTGGGGTAATTTATGTAAAGGCAGATGCATTAGGGACAGCGTGCAGGTCAACACCACTGAGATACCCATAGACCTCTCTCCTCTTCCCAAGGTCTATTGGACTTATGCTGACGTTTTCTCGAAGAAGGCGGCGGTGACTCTTCCACCTCATCGCCCCTATGACTGTCCTATCGACCTCTTGCCTGGAGCTGAGCCTCCAAGAGGAAGGGTTTATCCCTTCTCTCTTCCTGAGACAGAGGCCATGTCCCAATATATTCAGGAGAACTTGGCAAGGGGATTCATTAGGAAGTCGGTGTCACCAGCGGGAGAAGGGTTCTTCTTTGTGCAGAAGAAGAACGGAGAATTACGTCCGTGCACTGATTATAGGGGTCTCAACGCTATCACCGTGAAAAATAAGTATCCTTTGCCGCTAATCTCTGAGCTCTTTGACAGGCTTCGGGGAGCAAGGGTATTTACTAAGCTAGACCTGCGGGGTGCGTATAACCTGATTCGCATCCGTGAGGGGGACTAATGGAAGACGGCATTTAACACCAGGGATGGGCATTATGAATATCTGATAATGCCCTTTGGGCTCTGTAATGCCCCAGCTGTCTTCCAAGACTTTGTGAAGGACATCTTCCGGGATATGTTGACCATCTCGGTGGTAGTCTATCTGGATGACATTCTCATCTTTTCTCCAGATATGGCCTCCCACCGGAGAGATGTCTGCAAGGTCTTCGACCTCTTGCGAGCAAATTCCCTATATGCGAAGTTGGAGAAGTGCATGTTTGAGCAGGAGTCTCTACCTTTCCTGGGCTATATCATCTCTGCCCAGGGATTGGCTATGGATCCTACCAAACTACAGGCTGTGATGGATTGGCAAGAACCCCACTCCCTTAAGGTGGTGCAGCGCTTTATGGGGTTCATTAACTACTATCTACAATTCATTCCCCACTTCTCTACTTTGGTAGCTCCCTTGGTAGCCCTCACCAAGAAGGGAGCTAATCCCAAGTTGTGGTCAGAGGAGGTGACCAAGGCGTTCTCCTCCATCAAGTCGCATTTCGCCAGTGCTCCCATCTTACATCGCCCCGATGTCGATAAACCGTTTATTTTAGAGGTGGATGCCTCTTCTGTTGGTGCTGAAGCAGGCCTTTTTCAAAAGGATGCCCAGGGTCGGAAGAATCCCTGCTTCTTCTTTTCTAAGACCTTTACACCAGCAGAGAGGAATTATTCCATCGGGGACAGGGAGTTACTGGCTATGAAGTTGGCCTTCTCCGAGTGGAGACATCTTCTGGAGGGGGCTCGCTTCCCCTTCCAAGTATTCACGGACCACAAGAACTTGGTGTATTTGCAGACAGCCCAGCGGCTAAATTCCCATCAGGCCAGATGGTCCTTGTTCCTCTCCCGGTTCCATTTCACCCTCCATTTCCTCTCCGGTGAGAAGAACATTCGCGCAGACGCTCTATCTTGCTCCGTGGTGTCCTCTGAGGAGGTGGAGGAGGAGCCTCAACTTATTGTCCCCACAGAGAGCCTAAGAACGGTGGCTCCGGTTTCGCTTGAGTCTGTGCCTCCGGGCAAGACTTTTGTGCCCACCAATTTGCTACCGGAAGTACTCTCTTGGGCACATTCGTCCAGGGTGGGTGGACATTTTGGGACAAAAAGGACTTCTGAGTTGCTGGCGAGGACATACTGGTGTTATGATCTGCTACAAGCACTAAGGAAAGGTGGGAATTCTGTCCCTACAATAGGACTGAGCTGGATCCCTACGATATAACGGGGAACCTGATCCTGCGACCAGACCCGCTAAAGTCCTCAGCTAGTCTGAACGAAGACCTATAGTTGCGAGGGAGGAATCCCTACAAGATCTAGGGACTGGGTGAAAAGGTGGACACCTCCTAACAGAAATTGTAGCAGGGAAAATAAAACAGAAAACAAATACTAAGAGATCCTAAGATCAAGCAAAACTGACAGAGTAAGGCACCTAAGCACCCGGCTAGCTTAAGAGTAGATAATACAATGAAGTCCAGCAAAGCCAGAAGGGCGGAGCCAGACTAAATAGGGAAAAAAGGTCATGTGACAGCAAACTGAAACAAAATCTGACAAGAGGGTTATAACAGTACCCTCCCTTCAAAGAGGATCCTCCGGATCCCCTATGACTTAGGCTTATCCGGAAATCTTTGTGAAACGCTCTGACAAGTCTAGACGCAGAAACATCATCCGCCCTCACCCATGAGTTATCCTCGGGTCCATAACCCTTCCAAGCGACGAGGTACTGCAAACCCCCTCTATACCGTCTAGAATTTAGGATGCGGGAAATCTCATATTGCCCGTCCTCCACCACCAGGGGAACAGTGGCCGAGACGTCTCCATCTGAGACCTCAGCTTTTTTCAAGAGAGAAACATGAAACACCGGATTAATCTTCCAGGAGGTAGGAAGCTCCAACTTAACAGCAGATTGGTTAATAACCTGAAGCACCTTAAAGGGCCCTACAAACTTGGGACCCAATTTCTTAGACGGAATCCTCAAGCGCAGATTCTTAGAGGACAACCAAACCATGTCACCAATAGCAAACAAAACCTCTTGTCGTTTTCTATCAAAATACACTTTGGATCTTTTGTTAGCCTCCTGAAGATTACCACGTACATCAGTCTAAACTCTCTCCAAAAATTCTCCTCTTCAGGTACAGCCGATCCCAACTTGGAAAATGACCCAAATGACGGATGTCTCCCAGAACAACAAAAAAAAGGCGAACAACCAGCAGAAGCGGATGTATGGTTGTTAAGAGCAAACTCAGCAAGTGGCAGAAACTCAGACCACCCCTCTTGATTATCAGTCACAAAACAACGCAAAAACTGCTCAACATCCTGGTTTTTCCTTTCTGTCTGGCCATTAGACTCAGGATGATATCCGGATGAAAACGACAAATGAACTCCCAACCTGTCACAAAAGGCGCGCCAAAAACGAGCCACAAACTGAGGTCCCCTATCAGAAACAATGTCAGTAGGAACACCATGTAGTCTGACTATTTCCTTGACAAAGGCCTTAGCGAGAGTCTTAGCGCAGGGCAGTTTGATGAAAGGAACCAAGTGACACATCTTGCTAAAACGGTCCACGACCACCCAGATGACAGTGAAACCCTCAGAGGGGGAAGGTCAGTAATAAAGTCCATAGCCAAATGTGTCCAAGGTTCACTAGGAACCTCCAGAGGGCAAAGCAACCCCGCAGCAGGAGTATGAAAAGACTTAGATCTAGCACACACAGTGCATTGACGTACCCACTTAATGACTTCCTTCTGCCATCCTGGCCACCAAAAACTGCGACCCACAAGTCTCTTGGTCTCAGAGATTCCAGGATGACCTGCCAAGCGAGAGTCATGACATTCAACAAACAAATCTCTCCTCAGGGTACCAGGCACAAACAACCTCCCATGAGGCGTGTTAGATGGGGCATTCTCCTGTGCTTTAAGAATCTCATCTTCCAACACGGAGTCCAAAACAGCAATAACAACCCCCTCTTGCAAGATGTTTTCCTCCTCCTCCTCAGTACCCACCATAGGAGAAAAGCTGCGAGACAAAGCATCAGCTTTAACATTTTTAGTACCTGGAATGTAAGTAACGTAAAATTAAACCGTGAGAAAAACAGTGCCCACCTAGCCTGACGGGCATTCAAGCGTTTGGCAGCATCAAGGTAGATCAGATTTTTATGATCGGTGAAGACTTGAATGGGAAATTCCGCTCCCTCCAAAAAATGACGCCAGTGTTCAAATGCGAGTTTAATTGCCAACAATTCCAGATTACCGATATCATAATTTAGTTCAGACTCAGAAAATTTATTTGAAAAAAAAGCACAGGGATGTACTCCATCCGTCTTTGCCTGAGACAACACTGCGCCGACCCCCACAGAAGAA
>JARQOD010000006.1:388875275-388923393 GCA_033576555.1 Oophaga sylvatica | reverse complement strand
ATTACTGCGAAGTTGAAAGATGGAGCTCTAGACAATGATCTAAATAGTGGGGCAGTAATTTGCTACTTTCTGGTGGCTACTTTACACGGTGATTTTGGCATTGTTTGATCAACGACCTTGTGCTTCTACCTTTCCCACTTCAGTGGGAACATATAATAAGAAGGTGATCGCTTGTTTATCCCCTTAAGGACACAGGCAATTCTCTAATGTTGTTTCTGAACTTTTGTTTTTGCCTCTTCTTCCAAAAGACATTACTTTTTTGATTTCTTTATTTTCCCATCAATGTATCGGTATGTGGATTTTTGTCTTATGAGGTGTTTTAGTTTTGAAATATATCATGCATTTTACCATATAGTGTAATGAAAAGCAGGAAAAAATCATAAGTGTGGTGAAATGGTGAAAATAATGCAAATCTGACAATGTTTTTTTGCTTTTGTTTTTGCAGCATTCATTGTGTTGTAAAAATAACCTGGAAACATGAGTCCCCGGGTCAGTCTGATTAGGGCAATACAAAATTTACATGTTTTTTTCTACTATACTTGCATTTAAAAATTACTGAATTTTGTAAAACAAATTTGTTTTCTGTCACCATTTCAGGGACTCATAACTTTTTTTTTATTCTTCTGTCAATGCCACTTCGTGAGGGCTTGTTTTTATTGGTTCCAAGCTATAATTTATATTAGTACCAGTTTGGGGTGCACGCAACATTTTATCACTTTGTATTGCACTTTTGTATCAGGTGCAATGGATGAAACAATCAATTTTTGATTATCTCTCTTTATGGCATCTGCTTTGTTTTTTGGGAGTAAAATTCTTTTTTTATTTTTAGTCATTTTTATACTTGTACTAGCTGAAAATCCCGGCGTTGCCCGGGCACAGTAACTAACTGTGGTTAGTTATAACAAATTATAATGATTATCCTCCATCCCCAGTGCCCATATACCCATCATACATATCCTCCATCCCATAGTCCAGTGCCCATATACCCATCACACATCCTCCATCCCATAGTACCGTGCCCATATACCCATCATACATATCCTCATCCCATAGTCCCAAACCCATGTATCCATCACACATCCTCCATCCCATAGTCCCGTGCCCATATACCCATCATACATATCCTCCATCCCATAGTCCAGTGCCCATATACCCATCACACATCCTCGATCCCATAGTCCCGTGCCCATATACCAATCATACATATCCTCTATCCCATAGTCCAGTGCCTATATACCCATCACACATCCTCCATCCCATAGTCCCATGTTCATATACACATCACACATCCTCCAGCCCATAGTCCAGTGCCCATATACCCATCACACATCCTCCATCCCATAGTCCTGAGCAGGCACTGAGGAGGGAGTTCCTGGAGATGTACTGTTATGTAGCCTGGCAGTGTGGCTCTGTGTGCTTTTCTCACGCCGTTAACAATAGAGCCCGGCAGTAACAGAGGAGGGGTGATTCATTTCTGTCATGTGCTCTCCGTGCTCATATACCCATCACACATCCTCCATTCCATAGTCCCAAGCTGGGTGGGGCTGAGCAGGGAGTTCCTGGAGACGTGCTGTTATGTAACCTGGCAGTATGGCTTATTGTGCGGCCGCTGATGATGCGATTTTCTACGCCAGTAACCATAGAGCGCGGCAGTAATAGAGGAGGGGGTGATTCATTTCTGTCATGTGCTCTCTGCTCCTTTCTGGGGGGCAGACAATGGCTGGAAGCTTTTGTTCCTGGGGATGCTAGATTTCTCCCACCCGGTCAGTGTCTGCTGAAGTGTTGTGGAGTGGGAAAACTGTTGCTCATAACAACCAATCACAGCTCAACTTTCATCTTTTAAACAGCTCTGGTGAAATGAATGCTTAGTGATTGGTTGCTATGGGCAACACAGGCAGTGTAACCTGTTGTGGTCAAGAAGATGTGCCTATGAAATATATATATATTAGATATTTATTATACAGGCTTTGCATGTGGAGTGAGTGTGGCTATGTGGAGTGGGCGGATATGTGGAGAGGGCGGGGCTTGATATACACACACATACATGCATTCAACTTTATATATATAGATATGTTACTATATATACATACTTAATGAGGCATGAGAAAGCGTATGTTCACGCGAAATGGCATTGTTCGACAGGGATTTTCAGTCTGCCCGGCTTAGTTTATTCAGCTTTATATATAAAAGATTAGCCCCTATGTGGTACAGAGTGCCACTAATTATTCTCCCATGTATTATGGACTATTGCTGTCTGTGAAGCAAGCACCACTACTGTGGTTCTTTTTACCTGTGTTGGGGGACGACTGGATGGTCCATGAATTCTGAGTTTTCCCTTTGTCCTGTGAACTTGCCGGATCCTAGAGCTTGCAGTGGCGGTGAGTGTTCGTTTTCCTACTGTATAAAAATTAGATTATACATTCCTTTTAATTTATTTAGGGGACATAGTGGGAGGGTGGTAAGTTGTTTGTTGGTCATCTTACAAGTTTTTGTCTTCCTGTTTGTGTGGCCAGAAGCATTCCTAGTCTGAATGAATAATATATCTACTTTATGAGATGTTGCCAACATTGTCAATGAAACTGGTTTTCTACATGTTGTTCAGTTTATTGTAGAGTTGAGCGAAACAGGTCGGTCAGATTCATAAGTTGCCGACTTTCGCTAAAGTCGAGTTTCGCCGAGCGAAACCCGACCATTGCGTGAAGTCGGCCATGCGGTCGTCGACCCGAGCACCAAAGTCGGTTTTCCCATAATGCTTGCAGGCGCCTTTTTTCAGCCAATGAGCAAGGACGTACACTGTGGGCAACGAGATGACATGTGCAGCGTCCACCACCATCTTAGAGAAGGCATTGAAGTGATTGGCTTGCTTTGGGGGGCATCATAGTGGCTATAAAAGCCCTGACCGCCGACCGCCATTTTACTTCTGCCAATCTTAACAGTAGGGAGAGGTTGCTGATGCTGTTTATCAGTAGGGAGAGAGTTATGGCAGGAAAGAGAAGTTCTTCTGTGCTTGAGCTGATAGCAATTGTGCTGTACAGTTAGTGTGCAGTGACAGGGGAGGATTTTCTTGTGTGCAGCAGCACTGGCTATTAGGCTGCCTGCCAGTGACAGGGGAGGATTTTCTTGTGTGCAGCAGCGCTGGTTAGTGGGCTGCCTGCTAGCTGTATTGCTGTGTGTACACTGCTGTGCAGACTGCTTTTTACACAGCACTAATACTTTTATTCTTTTTTTCTGCACAGTTACCGAGCGTTAATTTTTTCCCACACCATATAGAGCTGTACGCTCCTCACACACTACCGTGTACCGTCTGGGATCACGGACAAATACATGCTTACTATCTGTGTGTGACTCCGGAAATATATACGGAGATTGAAATTTTCCCCTACACTATATACACCTGGTATCTTCTGATACAGTACCTTTTTTATGCCTTTTGTATTACGGTCAAATCCATACTGAGAGAGCGTCTGTGTGTGACTCCGGAAATATATCAGGAGATTAAATTTTCCCCTATACTATATACACCTGGTATCTTGTGATACAGCACCCTTTTTCTGCTTTTTATATTCTGGTCTAATCCATACTGAGCCTGTGAGCGTCTGTGTGTGACTCCGGAAATATATACGGAGATTGAAATTTTCCCCTATACTATATTCACCTTGTATTTTGTGATACAGTACCTTTTTTCTGCTTTTTATATTCTGGTCTAATCCATACTGAGCCTGAGAGCGTCTGTCTGTGACTCCGGAAATATATACGGAGATTTACAATTTTCCCCTATACTATATACACCTGGTATCTTCAGATACAGTACCCTTTTTCTGCTTTTCATATTCTGGTCTAATCCATACTGAGCCTGAGAGCGTCTGTGTGTGACTCCGCAAATATATACGGAGATTTACAATTTTCCCCTATACTATATACACCTGGTATCTTGTGATACAGTACCCTTTTTCTGCTTTTTATATTCTGGTCTAATCCATACTGAGCCTGAGAGCGTCTGTGTGTGACTCCGGAAATATATATGGAGATTTACAATTTTCCCCTATAATATATAAGCATTGTTAATTTTGGTTTGCGCAACATGAGTCATTTCAATCCTCCCCAGAATTATCATGCTAAAGAGGCCTATGTTGATCTTGTACAACGAGAGATCAACGTAGTCCTCGAGCAACACCGTACGGGTAACCTCCCAACTCATAGCAATTTTTCCCCCTTGAGAAGCAGGCCCTTGAGTCATTAAGAAAAACAAGAATATAGTCATAAAACCAGCTGACAAGGGTGGGGCTATCGTCGTACAGAACACCATAGATTATACCGCTGAAATCCTTAGACAGTTATCCGACGAATCCACTTACAAAAAAATTCCATCAGATCCTACCCCAGGCATCAAAACTAAAATTGATACACTCCTCAAGAATCACTTATCGTTACGTACAATTGACTCCAAGACAGTCACTTTCTTGACCAATCAATACCCGGTGACTCCAGTCATCTATACTTTACCAAAAATCCATAAATCCCTCTGTAATCCTCCCGGTCGACCGATTGTCGCCTCCACCGATTCCATTCTGGCCCCAATCTCCATCTACCTTGAAAAAATGCTTACACCATTCACCAAAACTATGAAGTCATTTATCCTTGACACAGGACATTTCCTGCAAATCATCAAACAACTACCCAGAGTCCCGCCTGGGTGCTCCCTTGCCACCTTCGACGTCAAAAGCTTATACACTTCCATCAGACACGATTTAGGTATAAAAGCAGTCAGAGACCTTCTGGAGCACTCTGATCTTAATGAAAATTCTCAAAAACTATGCCTTGACCTCTTGTCCTTGAACCTGAAAGAGAATTTCTTTTTATTCGGTGACCAGTTCTTATTACAAGTCCAGGGTACCGCAATGGGTGCGAATGTAGCGCCGGCGTTCGCCAACATCTATATGGACGCCTTTGAACGCACTTTCATTTATGAGAACGCCCTTTTTACAACATATAACATTTGTTGGCTCCGCTTCATAGACGACATTTTTTGCCTATGGACAGGTCCCCATGACACCCTAACTGCCTTTACCGAATACCTTAACTCCATCCGACCCGAACTCCTGTTCACACTAAATTACAGTCAGAATCAAGTCTCATTCTTGGATACCCTGGTCACCAGGGAAGTCGATGGGAACCTCTCTACTGATATTTTCTCTAAACCAACTGACTCTAATAGTCTGCTCCATTATGACAGCTGCCATCCTGCTTCCATAAACATAGCTTACCCCGGTCCCAATTCAAGCCCTTAACGCGCATCGTGTCCGATCCACAGCTCATACCTGGATGCCTCGATGAGATGTCAAAAAAATTCTCAGCCCGACACTACCCCTAAAAACTCCTCAATCAAGAAAAAATATTAGCTCTCAGACCAGTTCCTCAACAAACTCTCCATCCCAAACCTGAACGCATTCCCTTTGTCCATACCCATCACCCTGTCATGCCAAGAGTCTATGACATCATCCGTAGACATTGGCCAATGCTCATACGGTCATACCCTCACATCGAGGCTTTCAAGGCTCTTCCATTAATGTGCAAAAGAAGACCTAACAATATCCGCAACAAGATCGTCAAAGCCGACCTAGGCAGCCTATCTCGAATACCTAGACAAACTTTCCTCAGTACTGCAAGGAGCGGCACATTCCCATGTTTGGGCTGTGCTTGTTGCTCCAACGTAATAAAATCAAGCGTCATCACCCACCCTCATTCTGGCAAACAATACCAAATCAAAGGTTTTTTCACTTGTGAGTCTAACAACGTTGTCTACGCAGTTAAATGCCCATGTGGTTTACTTTATATTGGTGAGACGACACAACATATTCGTGACCAGATCACTAGCCACAAATCGACCATCAGGTGCAAAAAAACATGGCTCCCTCTCCCTCACCATTTTATATCTGCCAATCATTCTGTGTCCCAATTACGTTTCCAGGTTCTGGAACAGATCGAGAAACCACGACGGGGTGGCGACTATATCAGGCGGTTAAGGGAGCGTGAATCCTATTGGATTTATACTCTTCAAACTTTAACGCCTAAGGGTCTTAACTTGACATGGTTCTCAGATAAGTGATCATTTTGGTTTCCTGCCTTCTCCTTGGTCTCCCTCTGATTTTTCCACCTTTGCGTTATCGCATTATGGGGATAGTTTCATTCGTATTGCATTATCCAGCATGTACCCGTAGGCATGTGTATAACATTCTGACCTGGCCTTTCGTTCCATATACTAATTTTTCTTAATTTTTCAGGCATAAATGAGAATGAAGTTGAAAATAAAGCCATAAAAAAGAAAATAAAAATCAAAAATAAAAATTAAAAAATGAAAACTAGAAAATTGCAAACAAAATTATGAAATAAACAAGAAAAATAAACAGAAAATTAAAAAGGAAACATATTTTTTTATATATAAATAAATAATGAATTATATGGAGTGGAAAATTGCAAAAATGAAAAAAAAATGGAAAAATGAAAAAATAAAAAAATAATAAATAAAAATGAAAATAAAAATAAATAAAAAAGGAAAAAAGGTGCAAAAAGGAAATTAAAAACAAGAAAATTAAAATAAAAATAAAATAAAAAAAATGAAAATATAAAATATAAAAAGAAAAATAAGAAAAAAAAAATTATAATGCCAAAAAACGCCTGAAAAGGTGCACCTCACAACAGATGCATGGGCCAGTAGGCATGGCCAGGGCCATTACGTGTCCATCACTGCGCACTGGGTTAATGTGGTGGATGCAGGGTCCACAGGGGACAGCGGCGGTGGGACAGTGCTGCCTAGCCCACGGTATAGGCAACAGTTGACTGTAGGCGTTCGAGCCTCCTCCTCCTCCTTCTCCAGAAGCAAAAGCTCGTCGACAAAGTGCAGTCGCATGAGCACTCCATCTGCAGCTGCCAGTGTTGCACACGAGGTGTCTCACTATCGAACAGCTAGTGGTAAGCGTCAGCAGGCTGTTTTAAAAATGATGTCTTTGGGTGACAACAGACACACCGC
This sequence comes from Oophaga sylvatica, assembly GCA_033576555.1. Taxonomy (NCBI): domain Eukaryota; kingdom Metazoa; phylum Chordata; class Amphibia; order Anura; family Dendrobatidae; genus Oophaga; species Oophaga sylvatica. Next base: position 388,916,366 of record JARQOD010000006.1, on the reverse strand, counting down.
GGAGGTACTGGCCGACTACTTGCAGCGATAAACTGAGTCATGGCTGGGCAGTCTACATCTTGAGCCAGGCAAGGTAGTCAGTGATAATGGCCGTAATTTTGTGGCGGCCATAGCCCTGGCAAAACTCAGACACATAACTTGCCTGGCTCACACCTTGAACCTGGTGGTGCAGTGCTTCCTAAATAATTATCCGGAGTTACCAGCCCTGCTCCATAAGGTGTGAAGACTGTGCTCGCACATCCGTCGCTCGCCCCTAAACTCCAGTCGTATGCAGAGGCTGCAGCGATCGCTCCACCTCCCCAAGCACCGCCTAATCATAGACATTGCAACAAGGTGGAACTCCACCATGCACACGGTTGACAGGATGTGTGAACAGAGGCAGGTTGTAATGCATTTGTGGGAGGATACACGGGCAGGCAGTTTGAGGGCAGACATCAAGTTGTCGGGTGTGCAGTGGTCAAAGCTGAAAGACCTCTGTAAAGTCCTTCAGTGTTTTGAGGAATGCACACAGCTGGTACGCACAGACAACGCCATCATAAGCATGAGCATCCCACTTATGCGTCTGCTCATGCAAACTTTGACGCACATTAAGGATCATATCAAAAAAACTGACCGGCACATCCAAACTTAGATTCAGTGTGAACAGGTGCTAAACCTAGAGTCACCAACTCATATACATACAAGAAGAAAAGGTAGCACACTGTAGCGCTATAGCTTGCAAACACGAAATATGAAAAATATGAAAAATGAATTACATCATTACCTTAGAAATATGAAAAATTGAGAAGTCTTAGTGCATAAGATGGCCAAATTATGTGAGCCTGATAGCCACGTCAAGGCTCTTCTCGTATATCAGGTCCCTAACTAATGCCTATCCTCGCTTTAGAAAAGTCTGTCTGCATGGGAACCTATGAATCCTCTTTTCAGACTAAAATCTACATCTCTGTGGAGGGGTGATGAACCTGCTGTAATTAAAAGGCCTGTGACCACCAGGTGGAGTGCTCAGGCAGAAGGTAAATGAATACATATCAAAAAACTGACCGGCACATCCAAACTTAGATTCAGTGTGAACAGGTGCTAAACCTAGAGTCACCAACTCATATACATACAAGAAGAAAAGGTAGCACACTGTAGCGCTATAGCTTGCAAACACGAAATATGAAAAATATGAAAAATGAATTACATCATTACCTTAGAAATATGAAAAATTGAGAAGTCTTAGCGCATAAGATGGCCAAATTATGTGAGCCTGATAGCCACGTCAAGGCTCTTCTTGTATATCAGGTCCCTAACTAATGCCTATCCTCGCTTTAGAAAAGTCTGTCTGCATTGGAACCTATGAATCCTCTTTTCAGACTAAAATCTACATCTCTGTGGAGGGGTGATGAACCTGCTGTAATTAAAAGGCCTGTGACCACCAGGTGGAGTGCTCAGGCAGAAGGTAAATGAATACATATGAAAAAACTGACCGGCACATCCAAACTTAGATTCAGTGTGAACAGGTGCTAAACCTAGAGTCACCAACTCATATACATACAAGAAGAAAAGGTAGCACACTGTAGCGCTATAGCTTGCAAACACGAAATATAAAAAATATGAAAAATGAATTACATCATTACCTTAGAAATATGAAAAATTGAGAAGTCTTAGCGCATAAGATGGCCAAATTATGTGAGCCTGATAGCCACGTCAAGGCTCTTCTCGTATATCAGGTCCCTAACTAATGCCTATCCTCGCTTAAGAAAAGTCTGTCTGCATGGGAACCTATGAATCCTCTTTTCAGACTAAAATCTACATCTCTGTGGAGGGGTGATGAACCTGCTGTAATTAAAAGGCCTGTGACCACCAGGTGGAGTGCTCAGGCAGAAGGTAAATGAATACATATCAAAAACTGACCCGGCACATCCAAACTTAGATTCAGTGTGAACAGGTGCTAAACCTAGAGTCACCAACTCATATACATACAAGAAGAAAAGGTAGCACACTGTAGCGCTATAGCTTGCAAACACGAAATATAAAAAATATGAAAAATGAATTACATCATTACCTTAGAAATATGAAAAATTGAGAAGTCTTAGCGCATAAGATGGCCAAATTATGTGAGCCTGATAGCCACGTCAAGGCTCTTCTCGTATATCAGGTCCCTAACTAATGCCTATCCTCGCTTAAGAAAAGTCTGTCTGCATGGGAACCTATGAATCCTCTTTTCAGACTAAAATCTACATCTCTGTGGAGGGGTGATGAACCTGCTGTAATTAAAAGGCCTGTGACCACCAGGTGGAGTGCTCAGGCAGAAGGTAAATGAATACATATCAAAAAACTGACCGGCACATCCAAACTTAGATTCAGTGTGAACAGGTGCTAAACCTAGAGTCACCAACTCATATACATACAAGAAGAAAAGGTAGCACACTGTAGCGCTATAGCATGCAAACACGAAATATGAAAAATATGAAAAATGAATTACATCATTACCTTAGAAATATGAAAAATTGAGAAGTCTTAGCGCATAAGATGGCCAAATTATGTGAGCCTGATAGCCACGTCAAGGCTCTTCTCGTATATCAGGTCCCTAACTAATGCCTATCCTCGCTTTAGAAAAGTCTGTCTGCATGGGAACCTATGAATCCTCTTTTCAGACTAAAATCTACATCTCTGTGGAGGGGTGATGAACCTGCTGTAATTAAAAGGCCTGTGACCACCAGGTGGAGTGCTCAGGCAGAAGGTAAATGAATACATATCAAAAAACTGACCGGCACATCCAAACTTAGATTCAGTGTGAACAGGTGCTAAACCTAGAGTCACCAACTCATATACATACAAGAAGAAAAGGTAGCACACTGTAGCGCTATAGCATGCAAACACGAAATATGAAAAATATGAAAAATGAATTACATCATTACCTTAGAAATATGAAAAATTGAGAAGTCTTAGCGCATAAGATGGCCAAATTATGTGAGCCTGATAGCCACGTCAAGGCTCTTCTCATATATCAGGTCCCTAACTAATGCCTATCCTCGCTTTAGAAAAGTCTGTCTGCATGGGAACCTATGAATCCTCTTTTCAGACTAAAATCTACATCTCTGTGGAGGGGTGATGAACCTGCTGTAATTAAAAGGCCTGTGACCACCAGGTGGAGTGCTCAGGCAGAAGGTAAATGAATACATATCAAAAAACTGACCTGGTGGTCACAGGCCTTTTAATTACAGCAGGTTCATCACCCCTCCACAGAGATGTAGATTTTAGTCTGAAAAGAGGATTCATAGGTTCCCATGCAGACAGACTTTTCTAAAGCGAGGATAGGCATTAGTTAGGGACCTGATATACGAGAAGAGCCTTGACGTGGCTATCAGGCTCACATAATTTGGCCATCTTATGCGCTAAGACTTCTCAATTTTTCATATTTCTAAGGTAATGATGTAATTCATTTTTCATATTTTTCATATTTCGTGTTTGCAAGCTATAGCGCTACAGTGTGCTACCTTTTCTTCTTGTATGTATATGAGTTGGTGACTCTAGGTTTAGCACCTGTTCACACTGAATCTAAGTTTGGATGTGCCGGTCAGTTTTTTGATATGTATTCATTTACCTTCTGCCTGAGCACTCCACCTGGTGGTCACAGGCCTTTTAATTACAGCAGGTTCATCACCCCTCCACAGAGATGTAGATTTTAGTCTGAAAAGAGGATTCATAGGTTCCCATGCAGACAGACTTTTCTAAAGCGAGGATAGGCATTAGTTAGGGACCTGATATACGAGAAGAGCCTTGACGTGGCTATCAGGCTCACATAATTTGGCCATCTTATGCGCTAAGACTTCTCAATTTTTCATATTTCTAAGGTAATGATGTAATTCATTTTTCATATTTTTCATATTTCGTGTTTGCAAGCTATAGCGCTACAGTGTGCTACCTTTTCTTCTTGTATGTATATGAGTTGGTGACTCTAGGTTTAGCACCTGTTCACACTGAATCTAAGTTTGGATGTGCCGGTCAGTTTTTTGATATGTATTCATTTACCTTCTGCCTGAGCACTCCACCTGGTGGTCACAGGCCTTTTAATTACAGCAGGTTCATCACCCCTCCACAGAGATGTAGATTTTAGTCTGAAAAGAGGATTCATAGGTTCCCATGCAGACAGACTTTTCTAAAGCGAGGATAGGCATTAGTTAGGGACCTGATATACGAGAAGAGCCTTGACGTGGCTATCAGGCTCACATAATTTGGCCATCTTATGCGCTAAGACTTCTCAATTTTTCATATTTCTAAGGTAATGATGTAATTCATTTTTCATATTTTTCATATTTCGTGTTTGCAAGCTATAGCGCTACAGTGTGCTACCTTTTCTTCTTGTATGTATATGAGTTGGTGACTCTAGGTTTAGCACCTGTTCACACTGAATCTAAGTTTGGATGTGCCGGTCAGTTTTTTCATATGTATTCATTTACCTTCTGCCTGAGCACTCCACCTGGTGGTCACAGGCCTTTTAATTACAGCAGGTTCATCACCCCTCCACAGAGATGTAGATTTTAGTCTGAAAAGAGGATTCATAGGTTCCCATGCAGACAGACTTTTCTAAAGCGAGGATAGGCATTAGTTAGGGACCTGATATACGAGAAGAGCCTTGACGTGGCTATCAGGCTCACATAATTTGGCCATCTTATGCGCTAAGACTTCTCAATTTTTCATATTTCTAAGGTAATGATGTAATTCATTTTTCATATTTTTCATATTTCGTGTTTGCAAGCTATAGCGCTACAGTGTGCTACCTTTTCTGCTTGCACATTAAGGATCAGGCGTCTGCAGCGGAGGAGGAAGAGGAGGAGGAGGGAAGCCTTGATGACAGTCAGCCATTGTCTGATCAGGGAACTGTCCTGACGAGGTGGAGGAAGAAGAGGAAGAGGAGGAGGAGGAGGAGGGGGATGATTATTTTGGGGAGGAGGATGCTTCTGAGGGGGCAAGAGAAAATGTTGGCTTGCCAAGGTCAGGTACAGGGTTTGTGCGTGACTGGAGGGATGTGGATTTGGCAGAAAGTGCTCCTCCACCCACCACTGTCAGTGCATCATTGACACCTGGAACATTGGCCCACATGTGCGATTATGTCTTGCGGATCCTAAAAAGGGACCCCCGCATTGCCAAAATTATGAAGGATGACGACTACTGGTAGGCCAGCATCCTCGATCCACGCTATAAGGGCAAATTACAGAACATCATGCCATAGGAGAAACTAGAGATAATATTGATGAACAAACAAGCAACTCTGGCAAACCGTTTGTTAGAGGCATTCCCAGCACACAGCAGCGGTGTAGGTTCTACCACGAGCTGTACTGGGCCAAATGGAAGAGGTGTTCGTGATGCACACAGCCGAAGTGGCGTTGGAGGCAGGTGTTTCATGACCATGTTGTGGACTTATTTATCGAGTACCGCTCACATGACTGGTAATACTGAATCGATTGCAACAGACAGGAGACAGCAGTTGTCAACTATGGTTCAAAATTACCTCTCCTCCCCTATCGATGTTCTCCCTCACAGTTCATTCCCCATTCCCCTTTGACTACTGGGCCTGTAAACTGTACACCTGGCCTGAATTGGCACAATATGCCTTACAGGAGCTCGCTTGCCCTGCTGGTAGTGTGCGATCAGAAAGAGTCTTCAGTGCTGCTGGGTCAATCCTGACAGAAAGTAGAACACGGTTGTCGACCCAAAATGTTGGTGATTTTACCTTCATTAAAATGAACCATGCCTGGGTTTCAAAGGATTTTATACCACCTTCCCCTGATGACACATAGGTTGCCAGCAAAATGGCTCGCTTTGTCCTCCTCTTCCTCCGACTTCTCCAATTCCTCCATTTGCAGCTGCTGAACGTCCAGCCTACACCTCAACATATGCCAGTTTTTCCACCTCCCTAACTGGGCTGTACCCCCCCAGGGCCAGCATCAGCACCTGGCGCACCCGGGCAAGAGCAGGTGCCTTGAGCAGGTGGGGGGCCACACTCGTGGGCGACTGCACTGGCACAGGGCCCCTCATAGTATGCCGGTGTCACTACGGTGGGGGCCTACTCGCCGTCAGAGACACCGGCTTACTATGAGGGGCCCTGTGCAAGTGGCATCGCCCACGAGTGGGCCCGCCCTGCTTGCTCAGGGCCCCAGCACTTGCAATACTTACCTCTCCCTGCTACACCGCTGTGACGTCTTCCGCATTTCCTGACAGTGACATTCAGGTGAGAGAGCGCGATGATGTCACGTCTGTACGCCCTCTGCCTGAACAGTCCAAGTGCAGAGAGCTGGAAGATGGCGACGCTGAGGAGTCCAGAGTAGAGTAGTGTCCAACGAGGAGAGATATTTCATTTTTTTAATGTTTGGAGCAATATATCGGATGCATTATACACTGGAGAATTATATATGGGGCCCATCATACACTTGAGCATCATAGATAGGGCCCATTATACACTGGAGCATTATAAATGGGGCCCATTATATATGGAGCATTATATAGGCCCTTCATACACTGGAGCATGATCCAATGGGCCCATCATATACTGGAGCATCATATGGGGCCCATTAATATGGAGCATTATATAGGCCCATCATACACTTAAGCATCATCCATGGGGCCCATCATACACTGGAGCATTATAAATGAGGCCCATATTACACAGTGGAGCATTATATACGGGGCCCATTATACACTGGAGCCTCATAATGGGCCCATATATATGGAGCATTATATAGGCCCATCATACACTGGAGCATCATCCATGGGCCCATCATAGACTGGAGCATTGTAAATGGGGCCCATCATACACTGGAGCATCATATACGGGGCCCATTAACTGGAGCATATGGGGCCCATTTAATGGAGCATTATATAGGCCCATATACACTTGAGCATCATCATGGGGCCTCTACACTGACATTATAATATATAACAGTGGAGCATTATATAGGGCCCATAACACTGAGCACTTATGGCATTATGAGCATTATAGCCATCATCATGGGCATACGGGCCCATCATAGACTGAGCATGTAAGGCCATCATAATGGGCTCAGGGGCATTATACATGGCTCATATGGGCATTTATGGAGCATTTATAGGCCTCATACATGAATCACTGGGCCATCATAGACGGAGCATCATATGGTATTATTTAGGCTCTATGGCATGAGTTAGGGGCACATATGGGCCTAACTGTATGGAGCTTTATATGAGACTCATTATACTGTATGGAGCAATATGTGGGGCTCATTATACTCTATGGGGACCGTCCTATGCTGTATGGCACATTATATGGGGACCATCATATACTGTAGCATTATGTGGACTTCATCATATACTGTATGGAACATTATATGGGACCAATTATTCTGTATGGAGCAATATATGGGGCTCATTATTCTGTATGGTGCACTATGTGGTGGCCATAATACTGTATGGAGGAATATACTGTCCGGTTTTTGAGCTATTGTAGAATTTTAAATAGATATCAGTCATGTAATGTAAGAAGTGAAGTATTTGGCATTGTGCTATACCTATATCTCTCTGCCGTGTCGGAGCATCATGAATTGTGGTATGTGTTAAAGGGGCCCACTGAGACTCTTTTGCCCGGGGCCCATGAAAACCTGGAGCCAGCCCTACCCTCCACAACTTTAGCCAAATAACCCCCAGTTTTCAATGCGTAACTATTATTAGAAAGTAAATTAAGGTTGACAAGCTTAAGTAATAAGAATTGATGTCGTTGGCATTGAAATGGGCACTGTAGATATGTTTACTCTCCTCCACTCCCTGCCGACTTTGCTTCCCCATTGACTTGCATTGGGTTTCGTGTTTCAGTCGGACCTTCGACTTTTTCCGATAGTCGGCCGATTTCGTTCGACTCGACTTTTGTGAAAGTCGGGTGGTCCGAAACCCGACTCGACCCTCCCGGAGGCAAAGTCGCTCATCTCTAGTTTTTTATGTTATCAAACAGCAAACAAAGTTTATTGTTAACCACTGTTGACTGGAATAGCTTGCGGTATGGATAAGGCCTGTGGCAGAAAAGTGGTATCTACATAGGACATGTGACCAGTCTGTTCAGGAAAATCAGTCAATCAGTTAGATGGGGACTCAGGAAAATTAGTTTGTAGACAAGGATACAGGGAAAGACCATAAATGCTCTTCAAGGTTCCTGAGAAATAGTCTGGACTCAAAATATGGTCTGTTCTGGGGAAGCTTTCTAAGTAACAATAAAGGACAAGACTCTGGCAAGCTTAAGAGGTCGCTGCACCAAATAAACTAAGAGTGGGCTAGAGATGTATAGAATTTGAAGTCCAGGAGGTTATCACCAGCAAAAATCAAGTGTAGCTACTGAATAAGGGTTTGGACTAGTCAATCAGGAGAGGACCGCCCAAGTGTGGAAGCAGAAGGCAAAGGCTAGCAGTACCGGAGTGTGAGCAGAGAGGAAATGCAAAAAAGCCAGAATGAGAGTGTGAAAACTTTGAGTGGGTGACGTTCAAAATTGCATTTCTGGTGACGCAAGCTCAAGCATGTTAGTACAGAGAGAGATAACGGAGAAACTGCACAAAGTGAAAAATAATTCTGATACCATATTGCAAACAAGGACACTGGACTGATTCATTGAGGTGTTTTTGCCGGTTTTCTGGAATAAAACACCTTAAAAAGTAACAAAACTTTTGCGCAACTTGATGTTGTAGCCTTTGGAATACTTCATTATCTTCAGGCATCAGGGTGCGTAAATGACACCAGAAATGCACTCCAGTCAGTAACATTTGTGGCAATGGCGTATGAGACTTGAAGGATGTGCCGCGTCTAACACAGTAGCGCACAGTTCATGAAGGCTGGCATGCCAAATGACAACCTTGATGAATTGGAACCAAATTGTTCAGAGTCCTGCTGGTTTGTGGTCCTGTTTAGGGAGCATCCAATACTCAGGTTAGACTACAAAAGTTGTAGTGTTATCCACTCTGTTTTTTCCATAGTGATATCATTTTTTGCATAGCATACGGTACCATACCAGATGAGCGTTATATAGGGTAGTGGCTAAGGTGTAGTTGCCCCTTTGGTACAATGTAACTGCGGCTCCAGGTTTGTGCAGTATCGGTCTAATGCTTGTAGGTTAGTCTTTTGTATTTATATGTTTTTATATTTATCGTTATGTCTTCGGCAAGGAATCGAAGCACAATACTTCGTGGCATAGGAAGCGTTTTATAGCCAGGATTTATGGTCTACCTTAATGAAAGAACCTGGCACATTTATTTCAGAGTTGTACTGTAGAGTACTTTGTACATTTTGTTTCACACTGTCATCATTTATGGCTAGACTATATTATTATTCCTTCACAATGTGACATTAATGAAACATGATTACTTTAATTATGTACTATATTGCTATTGTGGGAGAATTTATAACATTTTCCCTTATTACAACTTGGACTTTTGTTGTCTAAAGGCTCACTTCTTCCAAACCTAATTAATCATATATAGAACAAAATTACAAGAAACGTATTGTCTGTAGAGTGGGCGCACATTATTTCCTGTGTCCTCACTAATTAACAGCAATGAAAAGTACCCAGCTCAACCTTTCAGGCCCTTTTAGCAGATCCATAGTTAGCTTCCCATACAATGGCACCGACTAATAATGCATCAAAGTTCAATATTGTTATTTTTAAAAAAATTGAGATTTTCATTCATGAGAGAGCAAAATGTATTGATCATTTTTATGCTAGATAAAAAAAACTTTGATATGATGTATTTTTAGTTTAGCTCTTGCCCTGTTTTTTTTTCTATGTATTAGCAACATGTTTCAACTGTCAGGTTCCCTTTAACGCATTATTCCCTTCAAAGACATTTGTGACCTATCTGCAGCAAATGCCTTAAATGTCAAATAGCTACAGGTCCCCATACTATTGTGCCCACTTCTCATCAATTGTAGTTACATGTAACTAATATTTAATTCATAAAGAGAAATTTCTACATATTGACAGCGTATAGTCATGTCAGAGCTTAGGGAACATTGATTGTCATTGATAATCAATGATGTTTGGCTTTCAAATGTGTTGGGTGAGAACAAAAATCGGAGAACAAATGGAAATCCTCAATTTGTTTATTTGGTTGTAGTGACTGCAAGGGTTTGCAATACATGTAAAAATGTAATACCCTTCATCGTATATATGCTGTGAACTAACAAGTAACTGTCATGACTCCAGATTAGGCAAACCAAATGGATGATGACGCGTACATTTAGGTTCATTGTTATTATGTCATTATTTTGTCGATGTCAGTACTTTGACATATGTTGATATCTATTAAAGGGAATCTGTCACCCCATTTTTGGAGTATGAGATGCGACCACCGCCATCAGGGGCTTATCTACAGTATTCTGTAATGCTGTAGATAAGCCCCCGATGTAACCTGAAAGAGAAGAAAAATGAGTTATATTATACTCACCCAGGGGCGGTCCACAATCCGGTCAGGTCCGGTGGGCGTCGCGGTCAGGTTCGGCGCCTCCCATCTTCTAGCGAAGCCATCCTCTTCTTTACGTTCCATCGCGGCTCCTGTGCAGGCGCACTGATCTGCCCTGGTGAGGGCAGAGCAGAGTACTGCAGTGCGCAGGCGCCGGATCTCTCTGACCTTTCCGGGCGCCTGCGCAGTGCGGTACTCTGCTCTGCCCTCACCAGGGCAGATCAGTGCACCTGCACCGGAGCCGCGACGGGAAGCTAAGAAGAGGAGGGCTTCGCTAGAAGATGGGGGCGCCGAACCAGACCGGACCGGATTGCGTACCGCCAGTGGGTGAGTATAATATAACTCGTTTTTCTTCTCTTTCAGGTGACATCGGGGGCTTATCTACAGCATTACAGAATGCTGTAGATAAGCCCCTGATGGCGGTGGTCACATTTCATACTCCAAAAATGGGGTGACAGATTCCCTTTAAGTTTTTTTCTTGAACATATTAGGACTGAGCACTAGAGCAAAAGTTCAGACTAAACAGAACTAATTAATGCTAAAGACAAAAAGATTTGAAAACCCGCACTATTCCCACCTATATGGTGTCATGGGAAAAGAGACATACGAAAAAAAAAACCTGCAAGGAACAAGAAACACACCTGGTGGTGTATAGGAAAGATGTGTATCTTCGTACCGTGTTAGCCAGTAGATAGAAAAATATTTAGACTTGAGAGTCCTCAGTGGTTGATACCTTTTAATGGCTAACTGAAAAGATGGTAACAAATTGCAAGCTTTCGAGACTACTCAGGTCTCTTCATCAGGCATAGACTAATACAACATCTGAAGAATCACATATTTATACACAAAATAGCACAGAAAAAATGCAATAGGTAGGACAAGTGACATGAAGCAGAACTGTCATTATGGCAGAGGGATTAACATAAATATGACTAGTTCATAGATAAGGAGTGAAGGTTTTATTACCCTCTGATTGGGGTCTGGTATTGTGTTGTGATGACCCTAAAAGGTCAGGGAGGCAGATTCCTTAATTGTTGTAGAACGACATAAAACTCTGGGATATATTCATCCCAGCACTAAGAGTGTCAAAGGTCATCATAAGTTTATATTCCCAGACTTTTCTATCCTTCTCAGATTTGAAGTTAGATTTTAATACAAGTAATTCCATATCTGTCATGCTATGACCGGGCATACAAAAGTGTTTGGCCACAGGTAAATCCATTCTTTTTTCTCTTATCGTGTGGCGATAAGAATTCATCCTTGTTCTCAGTTTTTGCCCGGTCTCCCCCACATACAGACCCCCAGTTGGACATTTAGTACATATAATTAGGTACACCACATTAGATGTGATGCAGCTGAAAGTACCTGGTATCTTGTAGTCCTGATGGAGTTGGGGATCTTTATCCTGTCCGTGGTCATTATAGATGTACAGGTCTTGCATTTCTTTTGTCTGCAAGGAAAGGTTCCTGCAGCTGTTGGGGAGGACAGGGAGCTTCTGACAATGATGCTTCTTAGATTTGGGGCTGCCTAAAACATAGTAGTGGGGGGTCTGGAAATATGGATTGTAATCGGGCATCTTTTTGTAGTAAAGGTTGTAGTTTCCGTGCAGCTCCCCTTAGCATCTCCAGACTTGGATTGTAGGTGACCACTAGAGGCACCCGGTTATTTTCTTCTTTAGCTTTGTAATGTAGCAGGTGATTCCTTGATATTCTGGTGGCTCTTGTAATTTGGTTTTCAATTGTTCTTGGATGGTAGCCCTGGTTCAAAAAAGTCTTTCTGAGGCGACCAAGGTGTTCATCTCTATCCATGGGGTTGGAACATATACGGTTGTATCTGATGGCTTGGCTGTAGACAATAGAGTTTTTTATGTGTTTAGGATGGAAACTGTCCCATTTAAGATATGTTGGACGGTCGATTGGCTTCTGATACAGGGATGTCTCTATTTCATTGTTCTTTAGCTTAATGGTGGTGTCTACCTGGTGGTGTAGTGATTTCACATAGAATACATTTAATAAAGAATATGTCTCTGAGCTACATTTATGTATATGTATATGGCAATTGCCTTAGTAGATACGATTTCACACTATAACACAAGGTTAGCATGAATCGATCGAATAATGGTATCAGTTGTGCTTATATTGGTGATGATGCACACTATGGCACAGGTAAATATAAATATAAATGATCAAGATAATCTGTAATAATTTTTGTACTTGATGCACTGTACACTAGTAATAAATATCTGGTCACCAGCCTAATTGTATGCATATGTTGCCAAAGCTGAATAATTACATACCAATGCTGGATAATTATATATATATATATACAGTACAGACCAAAAGTTTGGACACACCTTCTCATTCTATGATTTTTCTGTATTTTCATGACTGTGAAAATTGTAGAATTACACTGAAGGCATCAAAACTATGAAGTAACACATGTGGAATTATACATTACACTTTACAAAAAAGTGTGAAACAACTGAAAATATGTCTTATATTCTAGGTTCTTCAAAGGAGCCACCTTTTGCTTTGATTACTGCTTTGCACGCAGAAAAGGTGAACGGATAGACTCTACATGCCTGGTTCCCACCGTGAAGCATGGAGGAGGAGGTGTGATGGTGTGGGGGTGCTTTGCTGGTGACACTGTTGGGGATTTATTCAAAATTGAAGGCATAGTGAACCAGCATGGCTACCACAGCATCTTGCAGCAGCATGCTATTCCATCCGGTTTGCGTTTAATTGGACCATCATTAATAATAATAATAATAATAATAATCTTTATTTTTATATAGCGCTAACATATTCCGCAGCGCTTTACAGTTTGCACACATTATCGTTGCTGTCCCCGATGGGGCTCACAATCTAGATTCCCTATCTGTATGTTTTTGGAATGTGGGAGGAAACCGGAGTACCCGGAGGAAAACCCACGCAAACACAGGGAGAACATACAAACTCCTTGCAGATGTTGTCCTAGGTGGGATTTGAACCCAGGACTCCAGTGCTGCAAGGCTGTAGTGCTATCCACTGAGCCATTTATTTTTCAACAGGACAATGACCTCAAACACACCTCCAGGCTGTGTAAGGGCTATTTGACCAAGAAGGAGAGTGATGAGGATCGCTCACCGCTTCAATTCTGAATAATCCCAAACAGTGTCACCAGCAAAGCACCCCCACACCATCACACCACCTCCTCCATGCTTCACGGTGAGAACCAGGCATGTAGAGTCCATCCGTTTACCTTTTCTGTGTGCAAAGCAGTAATCAAAGCAAAAGGTGGCTACTTTGAAAAACCTAGAATATAAGACATATTTTCAGTTGTTTCACACTTTTTTGTAAAGTGTAATGTATAATTCCACATGTGTTAATTCATAGTTTTGATGCCTTCAGTGTGATTCTACAATTTTCATAGTCATGAAAATACAGAAGAATCTTTGAATAAGAAGGTGTGTCCAAACTTTTGGTCTGTACTGTATATATATATATATATATATATATATGCACAAATAAATCCATATTGGTTAATAAAGCACAGCCTAATATAGTCTTTTAGGTTCTTTGTTTTTTAGTAAAATCTCGCTAAGTGTACATACCCATTTGCAAGAAAAAAAACGGTCCGTTTTCTGGATGGAAAAAACGGTCCAAATATATGCAATTGTCATGCGATTGTAATGTGATTTGTATGCGATTTTTAATCGCACCATCCATTTTCTATCCGTTTTCCATCTGTATGCAAAGCGATTTTAACATGACGTTTTACATAGAGCAGTTCTCTCTATGTAAAAACTCATGTAAAAATCGCATTGTAAAAATAAACATGTACACAAAAAGCAAATATATATATATATATATATATATATATGTCATACACTTCTACATAGTATAATAGCTGCTAATTCAATAGCCGGCTTTTGTGAAATTACAGACCCGACATGAAATGACACATGGTTTACATACAGTTAACCATATCATTTCATGTAGTTTGATATATGGTTTTCACTGACAAGGACATGAGTGTATGTGTGCAAAATTTCATACAGGTAGGGGTTAATTAAGGTGTATATTCGTTGAAAAAAAATGTGTGGGCTCCCACGGTATTTTCTCCACCAGACAGGCAAAGCCAGCGAGTGAGGGCAGATAATAATAGCCTAGGGAGGGTGCATTTATTTTGTGCCCCCCCTGGCTAATAACATCTGCCCCCAGCCACCCCAGAAAATCTATAATTAGATGCGCCCTTTCTGGCACTTAGCCTGTCTATTCCCATTGCCCTGTAGCGGTGGCTAATGGCTTAATAATGGGTTAAAGCCACCTTGCTATTGGAAGGTGACTTTAAGCCAGGTTAATAATTGAGAGTTGTCAATTAGACAACTATCAATTATTAATCCTATTATATGAAATAAAAATAAAACACACACACTTTAATTAAAAATCATTTTAATGAAATAAACACACAGTTTTTGACCATATTTTATGTGACTGGTATTCCTTTGATTCCCTTGATCTCCTGTAATAAAAATAAAATAATAGAGCAACATTATTCTTACCTATCCGGTGCTCAGTCAGGTCCAACGCTGTAATCCTTCACAAAGGGTTAACTGGTTTACAGCAAGCAGCGCGGCCAATGCTGGCAGCTGGAAGTGATTAGTGTGGGAAGCTTAATTGATTGCTTCCCAGGCTAATCAGTTCAGGTCAGCCGGGGACTCCCTCTGACGTCACTGATGCTGTGCGGTGTCCCCGGCTGACCTGAACTGATTAGCCTGGGAAGCAATCAATTAAGCTTCCCAGCTAATCACTTCCTCTCCTATCAGCCGGGAGAGGAACTCATTCATTCAGGGGCTTACAGGTGAGCTGCCAGCATTAGCTGCGCTGCTTGCTGTTAACTAGTTAACCCTTTGTGAAGGATTACAGTGTTGGACCTGACTGAGCACCAGATAGGTAAGAATAATGTTGCTTTATTGTTTTATTTTTATTACAGGAGATCAAGGGAATCGAAGGAATACCAGTCAAATAAAATATGGTCAAAAACTGTGTTTATTTCATTAAAATGATTTTTAATTAAAGTGTGTGTGTTTTATTTTTATTTCATACAATAGGATTAATAATTGAGAGTTGTCTAATTGACAACTCTCAATTATTAACCTGGCTTAAAGTCACCTTCCAATAGCAAGGTGGCTTTAACCCATTATTAACCCATTAGCCACCGCTACAGGGCAATGGGAATAGACGGGATAAGTGCCAGAAAGGGTGCATCTAATTATAGATTTGCCTTTTCTGGGGTGGCTGGGGGCAGATGTTATTAGCCAGGGGGGCACAAAATAAATGCACCCTCCCTAGGCTATTATTTTCTGCCCCCACTTGCTGGCTTTCCTTGTCTGGTGGAGAAAATAGCGCGGGAGCCCACGCATTTTTTTCAACGAATTTACACCTTTAATTAACCCCTACCTGTATGAAATTTTGCACACATACACTCATATAATTATTAGTGAAAACCATATATCAAACTACATGAAATGACATGTTAACTGTATGTAAACCATGTGTCATTTCTTGTCGGGTCTGTAATTTCACAAAAGCCGGCTATTGAATTAGCGGTTATTATACTATGTAGAAGTGTATGACCTATAAAATATATATATATATATATATATTACAATGTAACATGTATATAAATATATATATATATATATATATTATGTATTCTTTGTGTATATATCTAGTGTTTTGTGAGCTGTCAGTGTGATTTTACAGTAGCCGGGATGAATTGCCGGCTTTTCAAAGGACACTGGTGCATATAAATCGGACAGCACTCGCATGGTGCGAGTGCTGTGCGATTATTTCTCGCACCCATTGACTTGTATTGGCGAGTCTCATCCGAGAATCGCAGCAAATCGCAGCATGCAGCAATTTTTTTTCTCAGTTCGATTTCGTCTGAGAAAAAAAATTGCAAATGAGATGTCACCTATTAAATAACATTGGTCCGAGTACAATCCGATTTTTAATTGGATTGCACTCGTCCGTTTTTCTCTCCAGTGAGTATGAACCCTAAGGCCTCTTTCACACGTCCGTTTTGTGCCGTCAGGCACAATCCGTCCAAAACCGGAAAGGACGGATCCGATTGTGAAAAAACTGATGCAACGGATCAGGTTTTTTGCCGGATCCGTCCTGAACTTTTCAACCCGGAAAATGCAGGTACGCATGTCCGGACTGAGGAGAGAGAGGAGAGAGAGAGAGAGAGAAAGAGAGAGAGACCTTGGTTTCCAGAATCCGGATCAGTCTTTTGCCGCATTGCACAAAAGACTGATCCGGTACCATAGACGTGTATTGTTTGCGCCTGCCGGATGCGCCGCTTCAGGCGCTATCCGGCGGGTGCGGCAGAAAAAAAAAAACGTTGCAGTGACCGTTTTGTCCGGCCGTCAGAATGTACATTTATGCCGGATCCGGAAAAAAAACGGACGCAACGCAATGACATCCAGCGCGATCTGGCGCTAATGATAGTCAATGACAAAAAAATGCATCCAGCGGTTTTAAAAACCGGATCAGTTTTTTTCAAAAAGCGCCGGATCGCGCCTGACGGCAAAAAACGGATGTGTGAAAAAAGCCTAAGGAACAATACTGTGAGAACTGTGCAACAGTTTGTTTTGTCTCAATTTCCTGCAAGGATCATATACAGCTCTGGCAAAAATTAAGAGACCACTGCAAAATTTTCAGTATGTCTGATTTTTCTCTTTATAGATATATTTTGGAGTAAAATGTAAATTGCTCTTTTATTCTATAAACTACTGACAACATGTCTCCAAATTTCCAAGCAATAAATTTTGTATATTTTTTTTCAGAAAATGAGAAATGGTCAAAATAATAAAAAATGCAGTGCTTGCAGACCTCAAATAATGCTAAGAAAACAAGTTCACAATATTTAGAAACAACAATACTAATGTTTTAACTCGGGAAGAGTTCAGAAATCAATATTTTGTGGAATAACCATGATTTTTAATCACAGCTTTCATGCGTCTTGGCATGCTTTCCATCAGTCTTTCACACTGCTTTTGGGTGACCTTATGCCACTCCTGGTACAAAAATTTAAGCAGTTCTTCTTTGTTTGATGGCTTGTGACTATCCATCTTCCTCTTGATTACATTCCAGAGGCTTTCAATGGGGTTTAGGTCTGGAGGTTGGGCTGCCCATGACAGGGATTTGATGTGGTGGTCCTTCATCCACACATTGATTGACCTAGCTGTGTGATTTCTTGGACATTTGTGAGTATTGAGGATTTTGGTGTGATCCACACACTTGTGATAGTTTTCACTTTCGTTTCCCCTGTTTTGGGGATGGATTCACTCCATTATCCTCTCTAGTGGTCTATACCTCCCCTTGTCTTCTCTACTGTGATTAATTTCTTTGCCTTTACCTGTGGAACGAAAGTTCTCTTTATATACATGTTTGTAACCATTGATACTTCTGTTCCTGGATTTGAAGATTATTGATGCCTGCTCTGTCATACCCTAGTTGCATCATTATCCACTGGTTTTTATCATTTTTGTACTTCATATATGGTATTTATTGTATGCACCTTTCTTAATGCCCTGTTTGTCTACATGATTTACTAAAGCTACTTGCACTTTGCATTAACTTGGCATTAGAAACTTTTTTTACTTTAGGCTATACTATGTACTTATTCTCATTCTCTTGGAGATGTAAGCTCTTCTGAGTTCTTTGATGGTTATCTATGTTATATGAAGGGTATCTCATTGCTTTATTATGTCTTTTCCATTTATCCTGAATCCGGGTCATGTTCTCATAAAGCTGAAAATTAGACTCATCAAAGAAGATTACCTTACTCCAGTCCTCTATGGTCCAATCCTTATGGTCTTTGGCAAACTTCCGCCTGCCTCTCCTTTGCTTCTCATTGATGAAAGGCTTTTTCTAGCTTTACATGACTTGAGCCCTGCCTCTAGGAGCCTGTTACGAACTGTTCTTGCCATGCACTTCACCCCAGCTGCCATTTTCTATTCCTTTTGTAGGTCACTTGATGTCATACTGTGGTTGCTGAGTGACATTCGAAGAAGATGACGGTCATCCCGGTCAGTTGAGAGTTGTTTTTGCCCTCTGTCGGTCTGTAGCTTTGTTGTCCCAAATGTCTGCAGCTTGACCTTATTGTAATGGACTGCCGTCTTAGACATTTTTCAAGGATGGAGGCAACATGATGCTCACTGTATCCCTCTGCTAGTAAAGCCAGAATTGAGCCCTTCTTTTGCTCACTCAAGACTTTTCTTTTCAACTCCTTTGGCATGGTTAAAAGTTATATTTTCATTCCTATTACTTTTGGGATATTACTAGCACTTGTTTTGCCATCCAGCTTGTCCTATTGCAAGAGGATTGTGAACACCACAGCAGTGTTTTTTTATACTTTCCTTCGTTAAATAAAATTTGGTTCAGGTGATCACCTAATCAGAAGCACATTAAGTAGAATGAGGTGCACTCTGGTTGGAATTAACTGACACTGGAATGGAATGGCTGTCAGACATGTAGAGAAGCTGATTTTTATAAAACTGTGCAGTGGTCTCTTTATTTTTGCCAGAGCTGTATAATCGATAACCAGTTGACTTCATGTGGTTATTAATGGTAGAGTCCCAGATATGGGGCTAGGTGTTCATGGACCAGTTCTTGCATACCATTTATCAATATAGACTAGATATTAGTGTATCAAATATCTCCAAATCCAGGTTCTGATCTGTATGAAAAATCCTTCAGCAGTCAGCAAAAAAATCCAGGAGTTAGGTCACAGCAAACCTCATTGCAGGGAGTCCTGGCCGGTGACTCGACCGATGTGGTCTAAGCCACGCGTGAGAGCAGTCGGCGTGCTGCTCATGGACGGGATCCTGGAAGGGCTGTACTATCCCTTACAGCGGTTACAGATTTCGGATACACTGTTATCTCCTTTGTCAGAGGATACTACGAGACTATGGCTCTCACAAAGCTTTATATTCTGGATGCCAAACATTTGCAGAGTTTGATAATAATAAATAATAATAATAATCTTTACTGTGATTGCATAGCACTAAGCACTTTACCTTTGGTATTAATTGTTGGTCATTTAGATATCTTGGCCACATGGAGCTATCATTGATGTTTTTTGGGTCACAAATAACGGAGGTATCAAATGATTTGTATATGGACAGCTCACAGCACTAAGGCTTGATATATAGACCTGTATATATAGGTTTAACGTTTCTGATACACCATACACCTTATGCAGTTTCATGATCCCCACCACCATAGATGATGTCTGGATTTCTCTTACACGGTGTTACACCCGGTCCCAGCGCTGCCTCTGCACTCCGTTCTGCTCACTCACCTGTTCCTCGGGCTGTCCCTCTGCGGCGGTCTGTGCGTGGGCTGGGGTCTCCTGTCCCATCTGCTCTCCGGCGTCCTGAGTCCTTCTCCACTTCCTGGCACGCTGCTGGCAGGCCTCCAGACAGTCGGCTTAGGACGCGAGGCCGCGCCCACAGCCTCTCTTAAAGGGGCAGCGTGCATCTTTTGAAATAGCTAATTATCCAATGGCTGCACACTCAGTACTATATCTGGTCACTCCACCATTAGGGGAGTGCCGGAGCAACGTGTTCTATCATTGCTACATCCGGTTCTGTGCCTGTTCTGTCTGCGCTGCGTCTGCAGTCTCTGTGCTTCGCTGATACTGTTTGTCTCCTCAGATCATTACTAACCCGTATCTAGCTAATCTGGACAATCTCGGCTATTACTGGCGCAAGTGTCATCCCGTTCCGCCATCAGCCATCCGTACCCGTGGACCGTGACAAGGTCACTGAAGCCAGCCTTCTACCATCCGTTCTGGACCAGGACCTTACCCTTCTCCGTCAAGAACTTTCCACGGACTCTGTTATACTTGATACCCTTTTGGTCCCTCTGGGACAGCTGCCACGTGTCCGGGGTCTAACTGGAGGTAGCACCTGTGTCCTCCGGGTATTCCATTCTGGTCCTGTTCGAGGGGCCTTACTACGGGTACCCGGGGCTCACTAGTTACGCCCCCTTCGGAGCCCCCCGGACCGCGGTCTCGAGGTTCCACATTAAAAAATAAAAACGAATGTGAACTTCCCCACCTCTTCCTCCGCTTCCATTCGTTACAGATTGCTCCGGCCATGGAACCCGCTGGATCCCAGAGACCTCCGACCACGGATCTGTGCCAGGAGGTGGCCCGTTTGGGAGTTCAACAGGACAAGATCACGACTTATCTACGCAGCTTGTCTACCCGCATGGATTCCCTAGGGTCCTCGTCTGCACCTGACTTTCTCATAATCAGTACAGTTCCCATGCAAATCAAGTCCTTGGCTCTACGTTTCAGGTGATCCTACTCTGTGTCGGGGTTTCCTCAATCAGTGCACTCTACACTTCGAAATCTTGGGGCATATGTTTGCTTCTGACCGAGCCAAGGTGGGCTTCATCATGTCACACCTGGGAGGAGAAGCCCTCACCTGGCTAAACCCGCTATGGGAGAGAGGGGATCCGGTGGTTAACGATCTTCAATCTTTCCTAGAGGCTTTTCGCAGGACTTTCGATGAACCTGGTCGTACCACTTCGACTGCATCAGCTCTGCTCCGCCTGTGCCAAGGTACTCTCAGGTAGCTCAGTATGCTGTTAAATTCCGCACCCTCTCGTCTGAATTATCGTGGAACAATGAGGCCCTGGTTGCTAACTTCTGGGAAGGCCTATCCGGAAGAATCAAGGATGAGCTGGCGGGACGGGACAGACCTACTCTCTTGGAAGAGCTAATATCCTTGGCAACCCGAATTGACCTGCGTTTTCAGGAGCGCTCCATGGAGATCAAGCGGGACAAAAGGTCCTATCACCTGGACTCTAGTTTGTACAAAACAGGTACTTCACCCTCCGCCTCCGAGGCCATGGAGGTGGACCATGTAAGTTTGGCCACCCGCCGCCGGGAGGCACGTCGCAAGGAGGGAAGTTGTTACTACTGCGGTAGTTCTGAACATTTGATTCATTTCTGTCCTAAAAAGTCGGGAAACTCCAGTGCCTAGGTCCGGTAGGAGGGGCCAACCTAGGTAAAGAGCAGTCCTCTCCCTCTTTACACATCTCTGTCACCGTGTCCTATGGAGCAATAAAATTCTCCGAACACTGTCTACTGGATTCTGGAGCTGCAGGGAACTTCATCCAGCAGGCGGTTGTGGATCATTACCGCTTCCCTAGTCCAGCATCTTCCTGATCCGTTACAGGTGTCCGCCGTGGATGGCAAACCGCTGACCGAGCCCGTCCAGTTTCAAACCGAGTTGGTGGAACTCCGGGTAGGTCTAATGCATACTGAACGAATGCGATTTTATGTATATCCTGGTTTATCCCATCCCATGCTTCTAGGTTTACCTTGGCTCCAGATGCATGAACCAGTCCTTAATTGGAAAACTGGAGAAGTTCTGCGTTGGGGAGATACCTGCATGAATCGTTGCTTAACCCGGATTCAACCTGTTTCGCCTCCAGTCCAGCCTGATACCCTGCCAGGGTTGCCTTCTGCCTATTGGTCCTTCTCTGACGTCTTTGGGGAAAAAAGAGGCTGAGAGACTACCTCCACACAGGTCGTATGACTGTCAGATAGAGCTTCTTCTAGGAGCATCACCCCCTCACGGGAGAGTTTATCCTCTTTCACAGGCAGAGACTCAGGCCATGTCGGACTACATTCAAGAGAATTTGGCTAGAGGATTTATCCGAAAGTCATCGTCACCGGCAGGAGCTGGATTCTTCTTTGTGAAGAAAAAGGACGGATCCTTGTGGCCCTGCATTGACTATCGGGGTCTAAATCAAATCACGGTAAAAAACAGGTATCCATTGCCTCTTATTTCAGAGCTGTTTGATCGTCTCCGAGGGGCCAAGGTCTTCACCAAATTGGACCTCAGAGGGGCCTACAACCTGATCCGAATCAGAGAGGGAGACGAATGGAAAACAGCCTTCAACACCCGTGACGGCCACTATGAATACCTGGTAATGCCATTCGGCCTAAGCAATGCACCTGCGGTTTTTCAGGAATTTGTTAATGACATTTTCAGGGACTTGCTCTATACTTGTGTCGTGGTTTACCTGGACGATATTTTGATTTTTTCTGCTGACTTGACGTCACACCGGAGGCAAGTTCGCCTGGTCTTACAAAGACTGAGAGAGAACAGGCTCTATGCCAAATATGAGAAATGCCTCTTTGAGCAGTCCTCTTTGCCTTTCCTTGGGTACATTGTATCTTCCACAGGATTAAAGATGGATCCGGAGAAGTTGTCTGCAGTTCTCAACTGGCCTCGTCCGTCTGGGCTAAAAGCCATACAAAGGTTCCTCGGATTCGCCAATTACTACGGCAATTCATTCCACACTTTTCCACCCGAGTGGCTCCAATCACAGTCTTAACCCGGAAAGGTGTAAACTCTAAGGAATGGTCCTCCGAGGCAGAAGAGGCCTTTGTTTCTCTCAAAAAAGCCTTCGCTTCCGCACCCGTTCTCCATCGTCCTAATTCAAGTGAGCAATTTTTTCTTGAAGTTGACGCTTCTTCCATAGGTGCAGGAGCAGTTCTGACCCTGAAGTCATCTACCGGGCGGATGATCTCGTGTGGTTTTTTTTCCAAGGTTTTTTCTCCTGCAGAAAGGAACTACTCTGTCGGTGATCACGAACTGTTGGCCATCAAATTGGCTCTGGAGGAATGGAGACATCTTCTTGAAGGAGCTCATCACCAGGTAATCATATTCACCGACCATAAAAACCTTGCCTATCTCCAATCTGCTTTAAGACTGAATCCCCGTCAGGCCCGTTGGGCATTATTTTTTGCCCGTTTCAATTTTGTACTTCATTTCCGTCCAGCTGACAAGAACATCAAGGCAGACGCACTCTCTAGGGCCTTCTTGCCTCCCGAACTGGAGGAGGAACCTCAGCACATTATTGAACCTTCTAGGTTAGTCTCTGTTGCCTCCACTGATCTGGCCCGGCTTCCTCCTGGGAAGACTTTCGTGTCTGCTTCTGACCGTACTCGTGTTCTGCGCTGGGGTCATTCTTCTAAGTTGGCTGGCCATGCTGGTCAGAAAAAGACGCAGCAACTCATCTCCCGGTATTACTGGTGGCCTACCATGGTCAAGGATATCCAGGAGTTCGTCGCAGCATGTCCTTCATGTGCTCGTAACAAAACTGTTAAACATCTACCAGCCGGCAGGCTTCTGCCTCTTCCGATTCCGTCCGCTCCCTGGCAGCACATCGCGATGGATTTCATCACAGATCTTCCCATCTCTTCTGGCTGCTCAGTGGTATGGGTTGTGGTGGACCGCTTCTCTAAAATGGCTCACTTCGTTCCGCTATCTGGCCTCCCGTCTGCTCCAGAACTGGCCACTCACTTCATCCAGCACATCTTTCGTCTACATGGATTTCCTCTCCACATCGTGTCCGACAGGGGTGTCCAGTTCACCTCTAAGTTCTGGAGAGGACTCTGTAAAATGGTAAAAATTGAACTAGATTTTTCTTCTGCATATCATCCCCAGTCTAATGGGCAAGTGGAGAGGATCAATCAAATCCTGGCTGGATACCTGCGTCACTTCGTCAACGCTCATCATAATGACTGGGTAGAATTACTGCCCTGGGCGGAATTCTCCTACAACAATCAAGTAAGTGAATCTTCTGGAAAGTCTCCCTTTCAGATTGTGTTTGGACTGCAACCCGGAATTCCTCTTCCTGTCTCGGGATTGTCGGATGTTCCGGCAGTCGATACCTTGTCAAAGAATTTCTCGGACATTTGGAGAGAGACCAGGTCGGCTTTGGAGAAAGCTTCTCAACGTATGAAAATGCATGCGGACAAAAGACGTTTGGAGGCTCCCATCTTTCGTCCAGGAGACAAGGTATGGCTCTCCTCCAAGTACATCCGTCTGAAGTTACCATCGTACAAATTGGGTCCTCGTTTCATTGGCCCCTTTGAAGTTTTGAGACAGATCAACCCGGTCTCTTATAAACTGAAATTGCCTAATTCTCTAAGAGTACCTAACTCCTTTCATGTTTCCCTCCTCAAACCAGTAGTGTTGAGCTCCTTTTTTAAGGACCCAGGTACCACTCCTGATCCGGTCTCTGAGGATGATGTTTTTGAGGTGAAACATATCTTGGCCTCTAAGCGAGTAAGAGGTAGGATCTATTACCTGGTGGACTGGAGGGGTTTTGGTCCTGAGGAGAGGTCTTGGGAGCCTAAAGAGAACATCCAGGCCCCTCTTCTTCTTAAAAGATTTCACGCAGGCTTGAAAAAGAGGGGGAGTAAAGAGGGGAATACTGTTACACCCGGTCCCAGCGCTGCCTCTGCACTCCGTTCTGCTCACTCACCTGTTCCTCGGGCTGTCCCTCTGCGGCGGTCTGTGCGTGGGCTGGGGTCTCCTGTCCCATCTGCTCTCCGGCGTCCTGAGTCCTTCTCCACTTCCTGGCACGCTGCTGGCACGCTTCCAGACAGTCGGCTTAGGACGCGAGGCCGCGCCCACCGCCTCTCTTAAAGGGGCAGCGTGCATCTTTTGAAATAGCTAATTATCCAATGGCTGCGCACTCAGTACTATATCTGGTCACTCCACCATTAGGGGAGTGCCGGAGCAACGTGTTCTATCATTGCTACATCCGGTTCTGTGCCTGTTCTGTCTACGCTGCGTCTGCAGTCTCTGTGCTTCGCTGATACTGTTTGTCTCCTCAGATCATTACTAACCCGTATCTGGTTAATCTGGACAATCTCGGCTATTACTGGCGCAAGTGTCATCCCGTTCCGCCATCAGCCATCCGTACTCGTGGACCGTGACAAGGTCACTGAAGCCAGCCTTCTACCATCCGTTCTGGACCAGGACCTTACCCTTCTCCGTCAAGAACTTTCCACGGACTCTGTTATACTTGATACCCTTTTGGTCCCTCTGGGACAGCTGCCACGTGTCCGGGGTCTAACTGGAGGTAGCACCTGTGTCCCCCGGGTATTCCATTCTGGTCCTGTTCGAGGGACCTTACTACGGGTACCCGGGGCTCACTAGTTACGCCCCCTTCAGAGCCCCCCGGACCGCGGTCTCGAGGTTCCACATTAAAAAATAAAAACGAATGTGAACTTCACCACCTCTGCCTCCGCTTCCATTCGTTACACACGGACTCCCTTAAACTACATGCACATTTGTGTCTACTGTATATCTCCAGATAATCACTCTTTTGTCTATTTAATTTTTTGGGGGGGAAATCACTGCATAGACAATTGCCTTCAGATACGAGATGTGAAGCATCTGAAACAACGGATACTGGAAGCCTGTGCTAGCATTTCTTCTGCAGTGTTGCTATCAGTGTGTCAAGAGTGGGAGAAGAGGGTTGCATTGACAATCCAACACAATGGGCAGCACTTTGAGCACATTTTATAAGTGGTCATGAACTTGTAAATAACTCATGGAAGAATAAAGTTACCTTAAAACCAAGCATACCATTGTTTTTCTTGTGAAATTCTCAATAAGTTTGATGTGTCACATGACCCTCTTCAAATTGGTAAAAATAAAGTTGGATCCAAAATGGCCACCATGGTCACCAACCATCTAGAAAAGTTTTCCCCCTCCCATATACTAATGTGCCACAAACAGGAAGTTGATATCACTAACCATTGCCATTTTATTTAGGTGAATTCATATAAATGGCCCATTCTGTAGACATCATGCCACATTATTAGTTTTTAGCCACAATGCTTTTCTTGTTAATGCTGAATAAATGTGTAAAGGGGCAGATTGAATCTATCAGTTTACTGAGCATATTATCATCAAGACTAAAGGGTGATAACACGTTATAAATTAAATATTTTTGTCTGAACATTAATGAATAAACCTATAATAAAAAACGAGTTAAAATGTGAGACAGAAAAATATAGAGCACAAGAATTGTATATTTTAATTGATGCCCCTCCAAATATTCAGTATCAACTGGTAAATAACTCCCCATATAAATTTAATAAAAAATAAAATATAATAGAAAAAAATGCAACATATGTATGATGTGAAATTGATGTGTACATTATTTATTTATCTGCAGATTAGACTTCCATAGTAAGGGCATAGCTTCAACCTGATCAGAATCGTGTATACTAACTGCGGTTTACAAATACTTCACTTGTTTTTTTCCTTTTCCACTCACATCATTTAGGTGATCTCTAATGTATTTATAGGAAGCAACATGTTTTAATCTGGTTTGTTTGTTCATTTGTTTTGCATATATGACATGTATTAATTAATTAATTATTGAACTGGTGACTTAACTTAGCAGTATTTAGTGAACAGCTTACCAATATAAAAGTATCATGATTAAGGCTGCTCAGTCACTAGAAACGCATCAATACTATCATAAAAGCTTTGCTTTTATTCCTCTATATCATATTACTGTGCAAATGCCACAAAGTATCTCACCTACAGTACAATGTGCAAAACAGCACATAGACAAGCCTCAAAACTTCTGGAACAAGGTAATTTGGAGTGATGAGACCAAAATTGAACTTTTTGTCCACAACCACAAACGTTACATTTAGAGAGAGGTCAACAAGGCCTATGATAAAAGGAACACCATTCCTACTGTAAAGCATGGAGGTGGATCACTGATGTTTAGGGGATGTGTGAGCTACAAAGACACAGGAAACTTGGTCAAAGTTGAAGGAAAGATGAAAGCAGCATGTTATCAGCAAATACTGGAGGCAAATTTGCAAACATCAGCCTGGAAGCTGCGCATGGGATATACTTGGACATTCCTACATGACAACTATCCAAAACACAAGGCCAAGTCGACCAGACATTGGCTACAGCAAACAAAGTGAAGGTTCTGGAGTGGCCATCTCAGTCTCCTGACCTCAATATCATTGAACCACTCTGTGGAGATCTCAAGCGCACAGTTCATGCTAGACAGCCCAGGAATTTACAGGAACTGGAGGCTTTTTGACAACAAGAATGGGCAGCTTTACCATCTGTGAAAATAAAGAACCTCATCCACAACTATCACAAAAGACTTCAAGCTGTCATTGATGTTAGAGGGGGCAATACACTGTATTAAGAAATGGAGTATGTGATCTTTTTATCAGGGTCATTTGGATGTTTTGGGTTGTCATTATGATTTAAAAATAGAAAAAATGTAGTTTGACAATAAATGGCTTCACCCAACCACTAACCATGAGTGGTGAAAAAGTTTTGGTGTTATCATTCATATTCTCTGAAGACAGGCCAAGAAAGCAAAAATTCTGCTGGGATGTAAACTTTTGAGCACAACTGTAAGTAAGAAGGCACAGATCTCCCCTGCGTTTACATGCTGCACATTCCTTGTGTCATCCAGTTCTGTTGCAGGAAATCTCACACAGCTTTCAAAATAGGGAAACAGCAGAGAACTTTACCTCAACTTCAGTCTCTCTTTCTTAAAGTGCCAGAACCAGTACTAATTGTTCAATTAGATAGGATATTTTTTGTTTTCCTTATTATATACTGTATATTTGAGAAAAGTTTTATATGAGAAGAAAGTGGTTTATCTCCAACTGATCAGTCTCAGTTTCATTTGATGATAACTGAAACCACACTACATTATCCATGGTGGGATGGGAAGTTGTCCATATTTTTCCTACTGTAGACATGTCAGAGGTGGTAGGCTTCTGTTGCAGCCCATCATCTTACAGTCGAGGAGGAAGAGGAAATGACTGAGCTCAAGGAAAACAGAAGATGTCTTCTCTTCACGTGTTTCGCAATTTTAACTGAAATATGAGACAGAATAGGAGCAAATAATTGGAGGAGATTAAGGGAATAAATGCAGAAATATTTTCAAACTGTGTTTAGTGCCGCTTTAAGACATGCAATATAGGAGTGCAATGTCTAGGGCTTTTTCAGGCACATCATTTTGACAGGGGTGTATAATTTCTGTGCAATTGATTCGACTGGCCTCATTCCTGGACTATTTAGCTTAGATAATATCCACATATTCTGGCGCAATTACAGAAAATGATAAATTAGAATGAGAATTTGAACCACTCGTAACCTATCAATCTGTATTGGTAAAAAGGTGTAATGAGCACAAAATAGCTTGAGCATAAATGGAAAGTGAATGGAGAATTTCCCTGAGCAGTACGACACTAACTTTCTGCCTAATACAATTTCTATTTTTAGAGTTCATTTAATGCTCTGAATACATCTTGATAAGTGCCTTATACAGTTGATTTGCTTATCCCAGGCAGAGGAAGCAGCTGGCAGATTTTGGCCTGCAGAACTGTAATTAAGAAACAAGGCAGAAAGAAGATTTTGAGCACAAAATTAACACATTGGTTTTTCAGCTGTTATGGGGAATATTTAAGCAGCTTTACAGCCAATGTATTGATATTAGTGGTTTCAGTGAGAAAAAAAAGAACGAGGGTTAAATATTTCCGATGAGAAAATTATGAAGGTTGTCAACAAACTGGAAATGCTGTAGCCGGGGGATGATATATTTTTCTACGCAGTAACTATATGGTAATATATTAAACCCTTCTTTATCTAGGCTGGAAATGAAAATCTGACAACATATATTTAGAAACAGGTCAGTAATAATGGTCGGGCAGTTACTTTATTTCTACGGGTTGTCTAGGATTTTTAAGAAATAAACTAAATGCAGGAAGTGTGATAAAATAATAGATACCCATTCTTTGCCTATTCAATCGCCTCTCATTGCAGTGTTCCTTCTTGGGCGTTCCGTGGAGGTCCTGCAGCAATAATAATAATAATACTCATGACTGCTGCAGACAAGTACTGACTTTAGTGGTCTTGTCTAATTTTCTAATGTATTAACGCTGGAGTATTGGCTGTAGCACTCCCGTGAATGATATATGTGAAGCCAATATTTAAAGCCCTTAAAGGGTCCTTGTAGTAGCAGATAAAAGCAAATCTGATGAAAAAAAATGGCAGATTTTCTTTATTTGATGAAATTGCCTACAAACTCCAGAGCATAATAAACACAGGTAAAAAATTTATATATATACAGTGGTGCGAAAAAGTGTTTGCCCCCTTCCAGATTTTCTATTTTCTGTATGTATGTAACATTTAAATGTTTCAATCATTAAAAAATTGTAAATATTAGACAAAAATATCACAAGTAAACACAAAATGCATTTTTTAAATGAAGGTGTTTATTATTAAGGGAAAAAGAAATCCAAACCTTCAAGGCCTTGTGTGAAAAAGTAATTCCATCTCCCCCATTGAAACATAAATTAACTGTGGTTAATCACATCTTTGAGAAGCTGAGTTCAAATATACTAGTCACATCCAGGCCTGATTACTGCCACACCTGTTTTCAATCAAGAAATCACTTAAATAGGACCTGTGTGACAAAGTAAAGTAGACCAAAAAAGCTAGACATCATACTGCCATTCAAATAAATTCTGGAACAAATGAGAAACAAAGTAAGTGAGATCTATCAGTCTGGAAGAGGTTATAAAGCCATTTCTAAAGCTTTGGGACACTAGCGAACCACAGTGAGAGCCATTATCCACAAATGGTGAAAACATGGAGCAGTGGTGAACCTTCCCAGGAGTGGCTGGCAGACCAAAATTACACCAAGAGTGCAGTGACGGCTCATCCAAGAGTTCACAAAAGACCCAACAACACCCAAAGAACTGCAGGCCTCACTTGCCTCAGTTAAGGTCAGTATTCATGACTCCACCATAAGAAAGAGACTGGGTCAAAAATGGCCTGCATGGCAGAGTTCCAAAACAAAAATCACTACTGAGCAATAAGAACATAAAGGCTTGTCTCAATTTTTCCAGAAAACATCTTGATGATCCCCAAGACTTTTAGGAGTATATTCTGTCGACTGGAAAGATGTATATCTTTGTACCGTGTTAGCCAGTAGATAGAAAAATATTTAGAATTGAGAGTCCTCAGTGGTTGATGCCTTTTAATGTCTAACTGAAAAGATGGAAACAAATTGCAAGCTTTCGAGACTACTCAGGTCTCTTCATCAGGCAAGGACTAATACAACATCTGAAGAATCACATATTTATGCACAAAGCAGCACAGAAATAACGCAATAGATAAGACAAGTGATGTGAAGCAGAAGTGTCATTATGGGAGAGGGATGAACATAAATATTGGAACAGTTCATAGATAAGGAGTGTAAAAGTTTTATTGTCCTCTGATTGGGGTCTGGTATTGTGTTGTGATGCCCCAGAAGGTTTGAGGAGCAAATTCCTTAATTGATGTAAAAAGACATAAATTCATGTGACACATTCATTCCTGCACTGAGTGTGTCAAAGGTTGTCATGAGTTTATACTCCCAGACCCTCCTGTCTCTCTGAGACTTAAAGTTACCTTTTAAAACAAGTAATTTAATGTCCATCATGCTATGACCGTGGACTGATGAGACAAAAGTTAAACTTTTTGGAAGGTGTATATCCCATTACATCTGCCGTAGAAGTAACACAGCATTTCAGAGGTTCATCTTAATAACAGTATGATATGTTGGTGGTATTGTGATGTTCTGGGGCTGTTTTGCTTCTTAACGGACCTGGAAGACTTGCTGTGGTAAATGGAAAAATGAATTCTGCTATCTACCAAAAAATCATGAAGGAGAATGTCCGGCCATCTGTATGTGACCTCAAGCTGAATCACACTTGTGTTATACAGCAGTACAATGATCCAAAACACACCAGCAAGTCCACATCAGAATGGCTTAACAAAAACAAAATTAAGACTTTGGAGTGCCCTAGTCAATGTCCTGACCTTAATCCAATTGAGATGCTGTAGCATGACCTTAAAAAGGCGGATCATGCTTGAAAACCCTCCAATGTGGCTGAATTCTAACAATCCTGCAAAGATGAGTGGGCCAAAATTCCTTTAGAGTGTTGTAAAAGACCCATTGCCAGTTATTGCAAACGCTTGGTTACATTTGTTGCTGCGAAGGGTGGCCTAACCATTAATTAGGTGCAGAGGGCAATCACTTTTTCACTCAGGGCCCTGTAGGTTTAGATTTCTTTTTCCCTTAATAATTAACTGCATTTTGTGTTTACTTATGTTATCTTTGTCAAATATGTAAATTTGTTTGGTGATCTGAAACATTTAAGTATAAAATAATAGAAAATCAGGAAGGGGCAAACACTTTTTCACACAACTGTATTTATATAATATAATAATATACAGTGGGAAAATAAGTATTTGAAACACTGCCGATTTTGCAAGTTTTCCCACTTGCAAAGAATGGAGATGTCTGCAATTTTTATCGTAGCAACAGTTCAACTGTGAGAGACAGAATCTAAAAATAAAAAACAGAAAATCACATTGTATGATTTTTAAATAATTAAATTGAATTTTATTGCATAAAATAAGTATTTGATCACCTAGCAACCGGTAACAATTCTGACTCTCACAGATCTGTTTTTCTTTAACCCCTTAATGACCAAGCCATTTTGTAGGTTAAAGACCAGGCCAATTTTTACAATTCTGACCACTGTCTCTTTATGAGGTTATAACTCTGGAACGCTTCTACGGATCTTGGCGATTCTGAGAATGTTTTCTCGTGACATATTGTACTTCATGATAGTGGTAAAATTTCTTCAATATAACTTGCGTTTTTTTATGAAAAAAATGGAAATATGGCAAAAATTTTGAAAATTTTGCAATTTTCAAACTTTTAATTTTTATGCCATTAAATCAGAGAGATATGTCACAAAAATTAGTTAATAAATAACATTTCCCACATGTCTACTTTACATCAGCACAATTTTGGAACCAAAATTTTTTTTTGTTACGAAGTTATAAGTGTTAATGACCAGCAATTTCTCATTTTTCCAACAAAATTTACAAAACCATTTTTTTAGGGACCACCTCACATTTGAAGTGAATTTGAGGGGTCAATATGACAGAAAATACCCAAAAGTGACACCATTCTAAAAACTGCACCCCTCAACGTGTTCAAAGCCACATTCAAGAAGTTTATTAACCCTTTAGGTACTTCACAAGAATTGAAGCAATGTGGAAGGAAAAAATGAACATTTAACTTTTTTTCCCAAAATTTTTCTTTCGACACAATTTTTTTAAATTTTGTCAAGGGTATCAGGAGAAAATGAACCACAATATTTGTTGTACAATTTCTCCAGAGTACACCGATATACCATGTGTGGGGGTAAACCACTATTTGGGCGCATGGCAGAGCTCGGAAGGGAAGCAGCGCCATTTGACTTTTTTGGCTGGAATTGAGATTGGACGCCATGTCGCATTTGGAGAGTCCCTGTGTGCCTAAACAGTGGAAACCCCCCACAAGTGACCCCATTTTGGAAACTAGACCTCTCAAGGAACTCATCTAAATGTGTTGTGAGAGCTTTTAACCCCCAAGGGCTTCACAGAAGGTTATAACGTAGAGCCGTAAAATTAAAAAATCATATTTTTTCCACAAAAATGATCTTTTCATCCCAATTATTATTTTCCAAAGGATAAAAGGACCCCAAAAGTTATTGGGCAATTAGTCCTGAGTACGCTGATACCCCATATGTGGGGGTAAACCACTATTTGGGCGCATGGCAGAGCTCGGAAGGGAAGCAGCGCCATTTGACTTTTTTGGCTGGAATTGAGATTGGACGCCATGTCGCATTTGGAGAGTCCCTGTGTGCCTAAACAGTGGAAACCCCCCACAAGTGACCCCATTTTGGAAACTAGACCCCCCAAGGAACTTATCTAAATGTGTTGTGAGAGCTTTTAACCCCCAAGCGCTTCACAGAAGGTTATAACGTAGAGCCGTAAATTAAAAAATCATATTTTTTCCACAAAAATGATCTTTTCATCCCAATTTTTATTTTACAAAGGGTAAAAGGACCCCAAAATTTATTGTGCAATTAGTCCTGAGTACGCTGATACCCCATAGGTGGGGGTAAACCACTATTTGGGCGCATGGCAGAGCTCGGAAGGGAAGCAGCGCCATTTGACTTTTTTGGCTGGAATTGAGATTGGATGCCATGTCGTATTTGGAGAGTCCCTGTGTGCCTAAACAGTGGAAACCCCCACAAGTGACCCCATTTTGGAAACTAGACCCCCCAAGGAACTTATCTAGATGTGTGGTGAGAGCTTTGAACCCCCAAGGGCTTCACAGAAGGTTATAACGTAGAGCAGTAAAATTAAAAAATCATATCTTTTCCACAAAAATGATCTTTCCACCCCCAATTGTTATTTTCCAAAGGGTAACAGGACCCCAAAAGTTATTGTGCAATTTGTCCTGAGTACGCTGATACCCCATATGTGGGGGGAAACCACTATTTTGACGCATGGCAGAGCTCGAAAGGGAAGTAGCGCCTTTTTCAAATGCAGACTTTGATGGAATGGTCTGTGGGTGTCATGTCACGTTTGGATAGCCCCTGATGTGCCTAAACAGTAGAAACCCCCCACAAGTGACTCCATTTTGGAAACTAGACCCCCCAAGGAACTTATCTAGATGTGTGGTGAGCACTTTGAACCCCAAGTGCTTCACAGAAGTTTATAACGTAGAGCCGTGAAAATAAAAAAATCATATTTTTTTCCACAAAAATAATCTTTTTGCCCTAAATTTTTATTTTTATAATGGTAACAGGAGAAATAGGACCCCAAAAGCTATTGTGCAATTTGTCCTGAGTACGCTGATATCCCATATGTGGGGGGGAACCACTATTTTGACGCATGGCAGAGCTCGAAAGGGAAGTAGCGCCTTTTTCAAATGCAGACTTTGATGGAATGGTCTGTGGGTGTCATGTCACGTTTGGATAGCCCCTGATGTGCCTAAACAGTAGAAACCCCCCACAAGTGACTCCATTTTGGAAACTAGACCCCCCAAGGAACTTTTCTAGATGTGTGGTGAGCACTTTGAACCCCCAAGTGCTTCACAGAAGTTTATAACGTAGAGCCGTGAAAATAAAAAAATCATATTTTTTTCCACAAAAATAATCTTTTTGCCCCAAATTTTTATTTTTATAATGGTAACAGGAGAAATAGGACCCCAAAAGCTATTGTGCAATTTGTCCTGAGTACGCTGATATCCCATATGTGGGGGGGAACCACTATTTTGACG
Organism: Oophaga sylvatica; assembly: GCA_033576555.1. Taxonomy (NCBI): domain Eukaryota; kingdom Metazoa; phylum Chordata; class Amphibia; order Anura; family Dendrobatidae; genus Oophaga; species Oophaga sylvatica. The sequence goes on along the minus strand of JARQOD010000006.1, from coordinate 388,881,868 downwards.
CATGGCAGAGATCGGAAGGGAAGGAGCACCGTTTTTAAATGCAGACTTTGATGGAATGGTCTGCGGGTGTCATGTCGCGCTTGGAGAGCCCCTGATGTGCCTAAACAGTAGAAACCCCCCACAAATGACCCCATTTTGCAAACTAGACCCCCCAAGGAACTTATCTAGATGTGTGGTCCGTAGAGTTGAGCGATACTTTCCGATATCCTAAATTATCGGAATCGGAATGGTATCGCCGATATCACTAAAAAAATCGGCGATACCCGATACCGATACCGGAAGTCCCATGTAAGTCTATGGGAACAAAATATCGCAACTAAAAAAACCCCATTCTTTCCTTGTAAACACTAAATATACACACATAGAATACATATATATATATATACATGTCATTGTGACATATATATATACATATATGTATAGTTTATACACTTCTACATAGTAAAATATCCTTTGATTCAATTGCCGGGTAAAGCCGGCTTCAGTGAAAAGACAGAAGCACCCGACATGAAATGACACTTGGTGTACATAGGGTTAACCATGTCTTTTCATGTCGTTTGCTATCTGATTTGCACAAACAATTAAATCAGACTATGTGTGCAAAATTTCACACCTGTAGGGGTTAATTAAAGGTGTAAATTCGTTGTAAAAAAAACGGACTTTTTTGCTACGAATTTACACCTTTAATTAACCCCTACAGGTGTGAAATTTTGCACACATAGTCTGATTTAATTGTTTGTGCAAATTAGATAGCAAAGGACATGAAAAGACATGGTTAACCCTATGTACACCAAGTGTCATTTCATGTCGGGTCACCCGACATGAAATGACACTTGGTGTACATAGGGTTAAACATTTCTTTTCATGTCCTTTGCTATCTAATTTGCACAAACAATTAAATCAGACTATGTGTGCAAAATTTCACACCTGTAGGGGTTAATTAAAGGTGTAAATTCGTTGTAAAAAACTGACTTTTTTGCTACGAATTTACACCTTTAATTAACCCCTACAGGTGTGAAATTTTGCACACATAGTCTGATTTAATTGTTTATGCAAATTAGATAGCAAAGGACATGAAAAGACATGGTTAACCCTATGTACACCAAGTGTCATTTCATGTCGGGTTCTGCATTTTCACAAAAGCCGGCAATTGAATTAGCGGCTATTATACTATGTAGAAGTGTATGAACTACAAATATAAATATATATATATATGTGTCACAAATTCAATGACATGTTATATATATATATATATATGAGGTGTAAAAATTGCTGAAAAAAAATGCGTGGGCTCCCGCCCTATTTTCGCAACCAGACAGACAAAGCCAGTGAGTGGGGGCAGATAATAATAGCCCAGAGAGGGACCATTATTTTTGGCCCCCCCGGCTACTTAACATCTGCCCCCAGACACCCCAGAAAGGGCAAATCTCTAATTAGATTTGCCCTTTCTGGCACTTTGCCCGTCTATTCCCATTGCCCTGTAGCGGTGGCGAATGGGTTAATAAGGGGTTAAAATGACCTTGCAATTGAAAGGTCACTTTAAGCCAGGTTAATAATTGAGAGCTGTCAATTAGACAACTATCAATTATTAATCCTATTGTATGAAAGAAAAATCAAACACACACACTTTAATAAAAAAGAAGTTTAATGAAATAATCACACAGTTTTTGACCATATTTTATTTACCTGCTAAAACCATTTCCTGTAATAAAAATAAAATAAAAAAGCAAAATTATTCTTACCTATCCCATGCACAGTCAGGTCCCACGGTGAAATCCTTCAGAAAGGGTTAATGTTTACTGCAGGGACCGCAGCTAATGCTGCAGCCTCACAGTAAACCCCAAATGAATGAGTTCCTCTCCTGCCTGACAGGAGAGTAAAGGCTGGGTGTCACATAACGATACACCAGCGATCCCGACAACGATATGCACTTGTCAGGATCGCTGGTGTATCGCTACATGATCGCTGCTGAGCTGCCAAACAGGCAGCTCAGGCAGCGATCTGGGACAGCGACACTGCGGGTAACATCGCTTAAGGGCCCGTCTCACATAGCGATATCGCTACCGAGATCGCTGCTGAGTCACTAGTTTTGTGACGCAGCAGCGAGCTCACCAGCGATATCGCTGTGTGTGACATTCAGCGACGATCAGCCCCCTGCCGGGTATCGCTGATCGTCGCAGAAATGTCAGGACCTTTTTTTGATCGCTGGTTTCCCTCTGACAGGCACACATCGCTGCGTGTGACAGGCGGGAGACCAGCGATCCGCTGGTAACCAAGGTACACAGCGGGTTTCCAGGCACCGCGCAGCGCTTGGAAACCCGCTGTGTACCTTGGATACCAGCTCCCTGCATCAGGGCGCTGGTATCCAAGGTACACAGCGGGTTTCTAGGCACAGCCCCGCGCCTGGAAACCCGCTGTGTACCTTGGTTACCAGCGGATCGCTGGTCTCCCGCCTGTCACACGCAGCGATGTGTGCCTGTCAGCGGGAAACCAGCGATCAAAAAAAGGTCCTGACATTTCAGCGACGATCAGCGATACCCGGCAGGGGGCTGATCGTCGCTGAATGTCACACACAGCGATATCGCTGGTGAGCTCGCTGCTGCGTCACAAAACTAGTGACTCAGCAGCGATCTCGGTAGCGATATTGCTATGTGAGACGGGCCCTTAAGTGGAAAGCTTAATTGATTGCTTTCCACTTTCACTTCAGGTCAGCCAGGGACACAATCAGTGACGTCAGAGGGAACTGATTAACAAAAATAGGGGTTCCCTTCGAAAAAAAAATGGCGTGGGGTCCCCCCTATTTTTGTTAACCAGCCAGATGAAGCAGACCGCTGAGGCCTGGATTTTCAGGCTGTTAAGGAGCCAAGATCCATGGACCTTGCCAGCCTGATAATACTAGGCCACAGCAGTCTGCATATCTTGGCTGATTAACAAAAATAGGGGATCCCCTCGAAAAAAAAATTTGGGGTGGGGTTCCCCCCTATTTTTGTTAACCAGCCAGATGAAGCAGACCGCTGAGGACTGGATTTTCAGGCTGTTAAGGAGCCAAGATCCATGGACCTTGCCAGCCTGATAATACTAGGCCACAGCAGTCTGCATATCTTGGCTGATTAACAAAAATAGGGGATCCCCTCGAAAAAAAATTGGCGTGGGTCCCCCTATTTTTGTTAACCAGCCAGATGAAGCAGACCGCTGAGGCCTGGATTTTCAGGCTGTTAAGGAGCCAAGATCCATGGACCTTGCCAGCCTGATATACCAGGCCACAGCAGTCTGCATATCTTGGCTGATTAACAAAAATAGGGGATCCCCTCGAAAAAAATTGGCGTGGGGTTCCCCCCTATTTTTGTTAACCAGCCAGATGAAGCAGACCGCTGAGGCCTGGATTTTCAGGCTGTTAAGGAGCCAAGATCCATGGACCTTGCCAGCCTGATAATCCAGGCCACAGCAGTCTGCTTAGCTTGGCTGGTTAACAAAAATAGGGGATCCCCCCGAAAAAAAAAACGGCGTGGGATCCCCCTATTTTTGTTAACCAGCCAAGTAAAATGCAGACTGCTGCGGCCTGGTATTAAAAGACTGTCAAGGCCCATGGATTTTGGCCCTCAACAGCCTGATAATACCAGGCTACAGCAGCCCCACTTTTTGGCGCATCAAAAGATGTGCAATTGTGGCACTTTACCCGGCTCTTCCCACTTGCCTGTAGCGGTGGCAAGCGGGGTAAATAAGGGGTTAATGTCACCATTGATTGCACGGTGACAATAAGCCCGGTTAATAATGGGAGAGGTGTCAATAAGCACCGATCCATTATTAATCCCAAAGTTAAAAAATGTATAAAAAAAGACAAAGCAAGAAAAAGTATTTTAATGAAATAAAAGAGACAACACAGTTTTCATTTCTTTTATTATACTCTCATTCCTGCGACGCCATCGATCTCCTGTAAAAAAAGAAAAAAAACAAACCAACAGTATACCACCTGTCCGACGCAGTCCATAGTAACGAGTGTCCCACGACGATCCAACTCTTCTACATCGCAATGACAGGCAGAGCCTGTCATCGCAACGCAGCACAGCTGATTACCTGCTTCCCCGGCGGTGACATCATCGGACTGATGCTTTACGGCCGGGATTACCCAGCAGTCACTGCAGTTATCGCGAGATACTGCATGTGACCGCCGGGGAAAGAAGATGGCGGCCATGAAGCAGTCCGGGATGTGACCGCCGGAGATCTTCTGCCAGGTAAGTGCCGCTGATCCTGACAGACCCGACCGACGGACACTGACAGTGACATTCCGATTCCGGTATCCGATAAGACGAAAAATTATCGGAACTCGGAATCGAAATTCCGATACAGCCAATATCGGCCGATACCCGATATTTGCAGTATCGGAATGCTCAACACTAGTGGTCAGCATTTGAACCCCAAGGGCTTCACAGAAGTTTTATAACGTAGAGCCGTGAAAAAAAAAAAAATCATATTTTTTTCCACAAAAAAGACCTTTTTGCCCCCCAAAATTTTTTTTTTTTATAAGGGTAACAGGAGAAAATAGGACCCCAAAAGCTATTGTGCATTTTTCCTGAGTACGCTGATACCCCATATGCGGGGGGGAACCACTGTGATCGCCTTACTGCGATCTTTGGGAGGCACAATGAACAAATCTACCAAAGGTGAAGAATTGGGTTTTCTTTTTTAGCCGTTCCTCGTGCGGTATTAGTGATTGGGCGACTTTATTCTTCGGATCGGTGCGATTACAGCAATACCAGATTTACACCCTTTTTTCTGTTGCTTCTGTCACACTCTAAAAGATGCTTTTTTTTTGGAATAATTTTTTGTAAGAATTTTTTTGCATCGCCGTATTTTGAGAGCTATAATTTTTCCATATTTCGGCCGACAGAGTTATCTGTGGGCTTATTTTTTGCGGGACGAGCTGACGTATTTATTGGTACCATATTCGGGCACATAACGTTTTTTGATCGCTTCCTATTCCGATTTTTGTGGAAGCAGAATGAACAAAAACCAGCAATTCAGGAATTGTATTTTTTTAAATTTTTTTTACCCCCGTCCCCGTGTGGTAAAATTGATAAAGCAGTTTATTCTTCGGGTCACTATGATTACGGCGATACCTCATTTTTATATTTTTTTTATGTTTGGCGTTTTTTACACAATAAAATTTTATAGAAAAAATAATTATTTTTGCATCAGTTTATTCCGTGAGCTATAACTTTTTTTATTTTTTCGCTGATGATGCATTAAGCAGCTTGTTTTTTTTGCGGGACAAGATGACGTTTTCAGCGGTACCATGATATTTATATCTGACTTTTTGATCGCGTTTTTATTTCACTTTTTCCAAGCGGTATAATGATACCGCTTTGGAAAAAGTATAATTTACTACTTTTTTGTGTTTTTTTTTTTACGGCTTTCACTGAAGGGGTTAACTAGGGTTTTGCTTTTATAGATGGGATTTTTACGGACATGGCGATACCTAACATGTGTTTTTTTTTGTTTTTTATTTTTTTATTACATAAAAATGTGTATTTTTTAGGGGATTTTTTTAAATTATTTTTTAATATTTTTTTACAATTTTTTTTAAAAAATGATTTTTTTCAACTTGTCCCTTTATGGGACTTTCATTTTTTTACTTTTGATTGCAAGTTACAATGCATTGCAATGCTCTGGCATTGCAATGCATTGCAACTATAGTGGAAGCTGCTGTGACATGATCACAGCAGCTTCCCGTAGCTAAATGACCCGGAGGTTGTCATGACAACCCCCGGGTCATCAAGGCAGAGATCGGGCCCTGCGATTACATCGCTGGGACGCTGATCTGAGGCAGAGGAGCTCCCGACCCTCTGCCTCCCCCCCTGAGCTCTGCGATCGCGCTCGATCGCAGCAGTCTAGGGGGGTTAACAGCCAGGGGCGGTGGGGGCTCCGCTCCTGCTGTCAGTGCAGGTAGCCTGGCCACTGCAGCGCCGGCTCCTGCATGATCGCGCTGGGAAGCTGAAATTTTCAGCTTCTCCTGCGCGATCGCTGCTGTGTTTGGTCAGTCAGATTGACTGACCAAGCACAGCGCTGTGGGTGCGGGGACCGCGGCAAAGTCCCCGCACCGCTTGCCGTGCCCTGTCACTGTCTGTGACAGCTGTCGCACTGATCCTACCAATGCGTGTTTTTCACGCAGTGGTAGATCAAAGGCATGACGTGCAGAGTCCGTCCTGGTGCCGGAACTGGCACCTTGCCATGACGGACTCTGCACGCAGTGGACATTAGGGGTTAAGAAGCCAACACTCAACTCTGCACTCATACCTCTATTAATTGCACCTGTTGAACTCGTTACCTGTATAAAAGACACCTGTTCCACACACTCAATCAAGCACACTCCAACCTCTCCAACACAGCCAAGACCAAAGAGCTGTCTAAGGACACCAGGTACAAAATTGTAGAAACTGCACAAGGGCAGGATGTAGGGATGAGCAAAAAGTGCTGGTGATACATTCCACTCGAGTTCTGGGTACTCGGATGTACTTGTTACTCAGCGAGCATTGGGCGCGCTTGATGTAAAACTCAAATCCCTGTCCAAAATGCTTGGCGCCTGTTACACAGTG
>JARQOD010000006.1:388845901-388875175 GCA_033576555.1 Oophaga sylvatica | reverse complement strand
CATGTTCGAATGTTTCCAGTTTTTGAGAGAGAATGCTCTGTAGGTAAGGATCAAAGGTTTTTTTGGCGTAAAGAAATCTCATTTCGGGGAATTCTTTTTGTCCCCATCTTTTTTTGAAATGGCCCCGGGTCAAGGTTCAGGCCATCTTGATTGGGCCAACCTACTTCATTAAAGGCTCTTCAGATTTTTTTGGGGTTTTGCCAATTTTTATCGTAAATTTTTTGGGTAATTTCTCGGTTATTGTTAAACCTTTAAACTGATTTGACCAGAAAGGGTTCTGATGTGGTGAATTGGCCTCCTGGCAGCCCCTCTGCCTTAGGTGCCGTTTTTTTCTTTGTGGCCAAAAAAGATGGTTCATTAAGGCCGTATATTGATTATCGTCTCTTGAACAATATTACTGTGAAATATCAATACCCGTTACCCTTGATTTCTGACCTGTTTTCCAGGGTGAAAAACGCTACTTGGTTTACCAAGCTTGACCTCAGGGGGGCGTATAACCTTATTCGCATTAAGCACGGGGATGAATGGAAGACGGCATTCAATACCCCTGAAGGGCATTTTGAGTACCTGGTGATGCCCTTTGGGCTCACTAATGCTCCTTCCGTCTTCCAGTCCTTCATGAATGACATTTTCAGGGATTTTGTGGACAAATTTCTGATTGTTTATTTGGATGATATCTTGATTTTTTCTAATGACTGGGACTCTCATGTGAAACATGTTCGAACTGTATTCCAGATTTTGAGAGAGAATGCTCTGTATGTGAAGGGATCAAAGTGTCTTTTTGGCGTACAGAGGATCTCATTTCTGGGATTCATTTTGTCCCCATCTGTTATTGAAATGGACCCGGTCAAGGTTCAGGCCATCTGTGATTGGGTCCAACCTACTTCATTAAAGGCTCTTCAGAGATTTTTGGGTTTTGCCAATTTTTATCGTAAATTTATTGATAATTTCTCGGTTATTGTTAAACCATTAACTGATTTGACCAGAAAGGGTTCTGATGTGGTGAATTGGCCTCCTGAGGCAGTCTCTGCATTTCAGGAACTTAAGCAGAGATTCACTTCTGCTCCTGTTCTACGGCAGCCTGATATTTCTCTGCCATTTCAGGTGGAGGTTGATGCCTCTGAAATTGGGGCAGGTGCCGTTTTGTCCCAAAAAGATCCAGAGACCTCTAAAAGTAACCCTTGTGCCTTTTTCTCTCGAAAATTTTCTCCTACTGAACGTAATTATGACGTGGGTAATCGGGAGTTATTGGCCATGAAGTGGGCTTTTGAAGAGTGGAGACATTGGCTGGAGGGAGCCAAACATCAGGTGGTGGTCCTTACGGACCATAAGAATCTGGTCTATCTGGAATCTGCCAAGCGACTCAATCCTAGACAGGCCAGGTGGGCCTTGTTTTTCACACGTTTTAATTTTGTGGTTTCCTTTCTTCCTGGCACTAAGAATGTTAAGGCGGATGCCCTCTCGAGGAGTTTCCTTGCGGACTCTCCTGAGTTATCTGATCCTTCTGTTATTTTGAAAGAGGGTGTAGTTCTTTCCGCCATCTCGCCCAATTTGAGACTTGCTCTGGAGGGGTGTCAGGAGGATAGGCCCGAGTGCTGCCCTGTTGGAAAATTGTTTGTCCCGGACCAGTGGAAAAAGAGTGTGATGTCTGAGATTCATTGTTCCGTGTTGGCTGGGCATCCCGGAATTTTTGGTACCAGAGACTTGGTTAGTCGGTCCTTTTGGTGGCCTACCTTGTCTCTTGATGTCAGGGAATTTGTGCAGTCCTGCGGGACTTGCTCTCGCTCCAAGCCTTGCTCTCGCTCTAGTGGTTTGTTGATGCCATTGCCTGTGCCCAAGAGACCATGGACCCATATCTCTATGGATTTCATTTCCGACCTTCCTGTTTCTCAGAGAATGACCACCATCTGGGTAATTTGTGATAGGTTTTCCAAGATGATACATCTTGTGCCATTACCTAAGTTGCCTTCCTCCTCTGAATTGGTGCCGTTGTTCCTTCAGCACGTGGTTCGTTTACACGGCATTCCTGAGAACATTGTGTCTGACAGAGGAGTCCAGTTTGTTTCCAGATTTTGGAGGACTTTTTGTTCTAAACTGGGTGTTCAATTGTCTTTCTCCTCGGCATTTCATCCTCAGACCAATGGTCAAACTGAGAGAACAAACCAGACATTGGAGACTTATCTAAGATGCTTTGTGTCTGCTGATCAGGATGACTGGGTCTCTTTTTTGCCTTTGGCTGAGTTTGCTCTTAATAATAGGGCTAGCTCTGCTACTTTGATGTCTCCGTTTTTCTGTAATTCTGGATTTCACCCTCGATTTTCTTCAGGACAGACGGAGGCTTCTGTCTGTCCAGGTGTTGACTCTGTTGTGGAGCGTATGCAACTGATTTGGGACCAGGTAGTGGAGAGGTTGTCCCTCTCTCAGGAGAGGGCCCAGCGGTTTGCTAACCGGCATAGGACTGATGGTCCTCGGTTTAAAGTGGGGGACTTGGTCTGGTTGTCCTCAAAGAATATTCCTATGAGAGTAGCATCTCCTAAATTTAAGCCTAGGTTCATTGGACCTTATAAGATCATGGAGATTAGTAATCCTGTTTCTTTTCGTTTGCTTCTTCCAGGGACATTTAAGATCCATAACGTGTTCCACAAGTCCTTGTTGAAGAGGTTTGTTGAGCCAGTGGTTCCTGCTGCTGTGCCTCCTGACCCTGTTTTGGTTGGGGCAATCTGGAGTATGTGGTTGAGAAAATATTAGATTCTCGTTTTTCTAGACGGAAACTCCAGTATTTGGTTAAATGGAGAGGTTATGGTCAGGAGGACAATTCTTGGGTGTTTGCTTCGGACATCCATGCTAGGAGACTTATCCGTGCGTATCATAGAACTCATCCTGACCGACCTGGTTGCTCAAATGAGGGTTCGGTGACCCCTCCTCAAGGGGGGGGTACTGTTGTGAATGGGTTTGAGATGAGTTCTGAGCAGAGGCTCCCTCTGGTGGTTACAAGCGGTGCTAGTCTGTCCAGTGAAGATTGTGAGGACTGGGAATCAGGTGTTACTGACTGGTCTTATTTATATAAGGGAGTCACCTTCCCATCAGGGTTGCCGGTGATCAATTGTTCTGGTCTGAATCCTTTATTCCAGTTTCCCTTGTAGCCTGCTGTGTCGTGTCTGCATCTCCTGCTAACAGATAAGACATTTTCTTCTTTTGTGTTTGTGCTATATTTTTGCATTTTGTCCTGCACTTCTGTGGGGGCCTTCAGGGTCCCCTCCGGGGGCTTCTGCCCTCTCAGTTTTGTTCAGCCACTGATGTTTGTACTTTTGCTTTTTCCAGTTTTTTCAGTGGCTGCTGTTTTGATTTTGTTACACCAGAGAGCTAATTTAGGTGGTAGAGGTCGTGTGATCTCAGGTGTTTTTGAAATTAGTAGAGTTGGTGCTTTTCAGGGTTTTCTGGGATTGCAGTAAGTACCCTTCCTATCCTTTTCTATTTAGTTAGTTTGGGCCCCAGCGTTTGCTCATACTATTTTCTTTCTGTGTCAGTATTTCATCTTGTCTAACCGCCATTACATGTTTGGGGGCTTTCTATTGTCTTTGGGGTTCTGCTCCAGGGCAGATAGCTTTCCTATATCTATCTTTAGGTGTAGTTAGTTTCTCAGGCTGTGACGAGGCGTCTAGGACCAACGTAGGAACGCTCCACGGCTGCCTCTAGTTGTGGTGGTTAGTCAGGGTACTGCAATCTCATAGATTCCAACTGCTCTGGTGTATTGCCTTTTTTGCCTGCACTCCTCAGCTACCGAAACATAACAGGGTACATTACTGTGTTATCTATCACTGAAAAAAAGCATTTATTGTTTTCTGGGTTTAATTACTCAGCCATACAGTATTCTGTGGTCTGGAGTACATTGATGTGATATCTATCACTTCAAAAAACATTCAAACATTTGCTGAGTTTAATTTCTCAGCTGTACAGTATTCCATCATGAGGGGTACGTGTTTTGTGATATATAACACTAAAAAAAGTATACATTTTTCTGGGTTAAATTACTCACTCATAAAGTATTCTGTGGTGTGAGCTACATACATTTCTGTGATATCTAATATTTGTAAAACAGCATTTAAAATCTTCTCTGGGTTAAATTACTCACCCATACAGTGCTCCGTGGTCTGCGGTACATTAATGTGATATCTATCACTCCAAAAAGCATTCGAAAATGTTGATGGGTTAAATTTCTCACCCATACAGTATTCCGTTGTCTGGAGTACATTTTTGTGATACACAACACTTTAAAAAAGTGTGTGAAAATGTTGATTGGTTAGATTTCTCACCCATACAGTATTCTGTGGTCTGGGGAACATTTTTATGGTATATAACACTCAATGAAAGCATTTAAAACTTTGGCTGGGTTAAATTTCTCAACCATACAGTATTCCTTGGTTTGAGGTAGATTTATGTGATATCTAACACTACAAAAAAGTGTTTAAAATTTTTTCAGGGTTTAATTACTCACCCATAAAATATTCCATTGTGTGGGGCAAATTTCTGTGATGTATAACACATCCAAAAAGTGTTTAACAATTTTTCTGGGTTAAATTACTCACCCATACAGTATTCCGTGGTCTGTGGTATATTAACCCCTTTCCGACTTTGGGCATAATAGTGCACCCATGTCGGAATCCCTCCCTTTGATGTGGGCTCCTGCACGGAGCCCACATCTTTCCTGGCACATGTCAGATGTTTTGAAAATTCCAAATTTTTTTATGCACTCAATTTTTCATCCATACACTATAATGTGGTTCTTGTTACAATTCGTTCATATATTAAACTCTAAAAGAAGCTTCCAAATATTTTTATGGATTTCTATGATTCATACATAGTGTTTAAAGTGCTTTGTGGAAAAAAGGGTGGGTTAGAATTTTTAAAAACCACTTGGCCTGATACAGTTCACAAAATATGTGGGATAAAATTATTGACTATTGTCATGTATACTTTAGAACTTGCTTTGTGTGAAATTTCATTGGTTATTTCATTGGTTTAAAATAAAACTCAAAATTTGTCTGCTACTGGTGTACACTTTCTTAATGTTTTAATGAGGCTGTCCAGTTGTTGCCTTCAAGGGTGTATAAACGACCCTGCTTGTAATTTTTGGAAGGTTTTGCACTATGAATAACTTTTAGGAGTGTAGGAGCACCACAACTATACTTTTCTCACAATATTTGAATGAGGTACTACAGTTGGTACATTCATGGCTGTATGGATGACCCTGCTTGTAATTTTTGGCAGGCTTTACACTGTGCAGAACTTTTATGAGTGGAGAAATACCACAACTATACTTTTCTCTCAATATTTGAATGAGGCACTAAAGTTGGTGCCTTCAATGGTGTTGTCACGCTGTATAGCAGATATATATATATATGTGATGACAGTAATCTATATCAAAAGGGCAACATACTATATAACATGCGCATAGATATATGATAACATAGAATTACCTGACAGAATGTCCAGTGGGTCAATACGGAATTTGTTATACGGTGTCTCCGGCTAGAGGGTGACCGGGGTCTATGCTGACCCTAAACTGGGGTCCTAACTAATCCCTCTACCTGGAGGTACTGTTAAAGGTACAGAGGTCCAGGCCACCAGCGTAAACCCTGTCTCCTATCAATCCCTGCCAACTGTATTCTAGTCCTAAGAAGGACCCTGAATACCACCAAAGGGAATGAACAGGTAACGGTTAATGAATAGAAAGACAAACAACAAAGACAAGAAATAAAGTAAATAAAGTCTTACATACAACACTCACACACAGTAGGAACACCTAAGGTCTCAGAGAAAAACTATAAGCTGTAAGAGTAAAAACAACTAAGGAGCTCTTAGCTTAAATATTCTCAGAACCGATCCAGTCTGCTAAACTACATGAATGCTTTCACCGGCCTCTAACACCCAGACTGGCAGAAATATAAAGGAAACTAATTAGAACATAATCAAAAGCAGCCGGGCGAGGCTGCACCTAGCCTTAGCAAAGAGCTAGGAAAAATTAACTCCCTCACCACCAAACACAAAGAAACAGCAGCTCAGCTGTGAGAAGTCAGAATGTGCAATCGCGACGATCTTCATGGCGATGCACCCATGACAGTACCCCCCCTTCTACGAGGGGCCTCCGGACCCTCATGACCAGGTCTGTCCGGGTGAGTTGTGTGAAAGGTCCGAACCAATCGATCTGCGTTAACATCAGACGCAGGGACCCACGTCCCCTCCTCAGGACAATACCCCCTCCACTGAACTAAGTACTGAAGGGATCGGCGACTGAGACGTGAGTCAATGATTTTCGACCCATGAATTTCCACGTTATCATTGACCACCACTGAAGGAGGTAGAGGTGACGGTATGACTGGTGCCACATACTTTTTAAGTAATGACTTGTGAAACACATTATGATTTTTAAACGTAGGAGGGAGGTCCAGACGAAATGCCACAGGATTAATTATGGAACTGATCCTGTACGGCCCGATGAATCTGGGACCCAACCTCCAGGAGGAAACTTTACGTTTTATATTCCTGGTAGACAACCAAACCAGATCGTTCACCTTCAGATCTAGACCAGAAACTCTCCTCCTATCAGCCATCCGTTTGTAACGGTTCCCCGTAACCTTCAGTCTTAAGCGATCTGGAACTATCAGTCTCCCTGGAAGTCCCACAGGGGCGTCCCCCTGAGCCCCCAATACCTCCCCCTCAAGCTCAGAGCATACAGCTGACACTACAACTCCCTCCTGAGGAATAGGAACCGGATCATCCGTCTTCCCGGCCCTTGGGAAAGTACGAGATAAGGCATCAGGAAGCAACTTTATTGAGCAGTCATATGCGCGATAAGGAGGAAACTCTTTACACCCCTCCTCTGAGAACATCTCCCCAAAGTCCTCCAGAAAAGGAGACAAAGTCCTAGGCACAACCGCACCGATGACCGTGCTCATGCAGTTATTCCTGCAAAATTCACCCCACTGGCTTATCTTTCCGGATTGCCAATCAATCACTGGGTTATGTTTAGCCAACCAAGGAAGTCCCAACACAATAGGAGTAGGTAGACCCTCCAACACATAACAAGACAATTGCTCTTTATGTCTTGCCCCTACTCGAAGATCTATGTTATGAACAGCTTGTACCAAGCTACCTTGACCGAGAGGTCTAGAATCAATAGAGACTATAGGGACCGGTTTGGCCAATACACTCAGTTGCATACCATGCACCTGGGCAAACCGAGCGTCCACCAGATTAGCCCCGGACCCACTATCAAGAAAAACAGAAATCCTCTCAGTTCTAGTACCAATCACCACCTCCGCAGGCACGAGAAACTGAGAGGGATTTGGGGACGAAATACACACTCCCAGGTTAACTCCTTGGCTCAAAGAGGTCCGGGATGGACACCCCCCAACAAAATGTCCCTCTCTTCCGCAAAAGAAACACCTTCTAGTCTTGCGGCGCACCGCCGATTCCCTCCTACAAAATGATGTCCCTCCCAACTGCATGGGTTCCTCAGAACAGACCAGGGGAACCTCAGTATAAGGGACTTTAGTAGTAGGTGGAGTCATCATGGGGGCGGAGTTACCTCGCGTCTTCCCCGAAGTCGTCTATCAATGCGAATAGCGAGGGCCATAGCAGCCTCCAGTGATGGAGGAGAATCATACTGAGCCAACACATCTTTTAATTTGTCAGACAACCCTTGACAAAACTGGCTCCTAAGAGCTGGGTCATTCCACTGAGTATCTGTTGCCCATCTACGGAACTCAGAAGAATATTCCTACGCTGGACGATTTCCTTGCCGTATTTTACGTAACCTTGTTTCAGCAAGGGAGACTCGATCCGGATCATCATATACCAGACCCAGGGCAGTAAAAAATCGATCCACTGACTGGAGATCTGGGGAGCCTGGAGGAATAGAGAACGCCCAAGATTGAGGGTCCCCTTGTAAGAGCGAGATAACAATTCCCACCCTCTGCTCTTCACTCCCAGATGACCGAGGCCGCAGCCGAAAGTACAATTTACATGCCTCCCGGAAAGTAAAAAATTTGTCCCGCCCACCAGTGAACCTGTCCGGGAGAGCAACCTTAGGTTCAGATCTGGTTTGCTCCGGGAGGGACAAAACCTTGGACTTAATGTCTGCAAATTCCATGGACAACCCCTGCAACTGCCGGGCCAGCTGGGCTACTGGATCCATGACAGCTGGAGAGAATCTTTAGTATGGCCGGTGAAAATGTCACGCTGTATAGCAGATATATATATATGTGATGACAGTAATCTATATCAAAAGGGCAACATACTATATAACATGCGCATAGATATATGATAACATAGAATTACCTGACAGAATGTCCAGTGGGTCAATACGGAATTCGTTATACGCTGTCTCCCGGGTAGAGGGTGACCGGGGTCTATGCTGACCCTAAACTGGGGTCCTAACTAATCCCTCTACCTGGAGGTACTGTTAAAGGTACAGAGGTCCAGGCCACCAGCGTAAACCCTGTCTCCTATCAATCCCTGCCAACTGTATTCTAGTCCTAAGAAGGACCCTGAATACCACCAAAGGGAATGAACAGGTAACGGTTAATGAATAGAAAGACAAACAACAAAGACAAGAAATAAAGTAAATAAAGTCTTACATACAACACTCACACACAGTAGGAACACCTAAGGTCTCAGAGAAAAACTATAAGCTGTAAGAGTAAAAACAACTAAGGAGCTCTTAGCTTAAATATTCTCAGAACCGATCCAGTCTGCTAAACTACATGAATGCTTTCACCGGCCTCTAACACCCAGACTGGCAGAAATATAAAGGAAACTAATTAGAACATAATCAAAAGCAGCCGGGCGAGGCTGCACCTAGCCTTAGCAAAGAGCTAGGAAAAATTAACTCCCTCACCACCAAACACAAAGAAACAGCAGCTCAGCTGTGAGAAGTCAGAATGTGCAATCGCGACGATCTTCATGGCGATGCACCCATGACAGGTGTATGGATGACCCTGATTGTAATTTTTGGAAGGCTTTTCACTTAGTGCATAGCATTTATGAGTCTAGCAGAATGTGTATGGGACCCTCCTTTATGTCTAATACAAAGTGTATCTGAGTCCCTCTTACATCACATTTTTGGCACTTATTGCTTACTTCATTAATTACACTGAAATTTCCAATTTTTTACTAAATATTTACATTTTGGTTTACTTAAATTACTATTTTTTAATTCCTTTTTAAATTTTGGCTTATATAAAAGTCATTATACAGGAAAGAATTTTTCTTGTCCATTTTGATTTTATTTGTCATTACTTAAAGTGTAGTAAATGTGTGACACCATTGTTCTCAGCAGTGATCTGGGAATCAGAGATGCTTTCTCAGGGGTCTTACCCATCCTGTTCTCCTTCCATTCAGCACTTATTCCATCCATATCAACATTTTCACTGCCCCCCCAGACCTCTTTGTAGATTTGCCAAAAAAATGCTCGGATTTCCCATGGACTCACATTATACTCGTTACTCGAAATGAGCATTTGAGCATTAGGAATTGCTTGGTTCGAGTAACGAGCATCCGAGCATTTTCGTACTCGCTCATCTCTACTAGGATGAGCTACAAGACAATAGGCAAGCGGCTCAGTGAGAAGTCAACAAGTGCTGGAACAATTATTAGAAAAGGGAAGAAACAAAAGATGACTGTCATTCTTTCTCGGTCTGGGGCTATGTGCAAAATCTTGACTCGTGGGGTAAGGATGATTTTGAGATAGGTCAGGAATCAGCCCAGAACTACATGGGAGGACCTGGTCAATGACCTGAAGAGATCTGGGACCACAGTCTAAAACATTACTGTTAGTAACACACTACGCCGTCATGGATTAAAATCCTTCTCATGCCAGCATATGTCCAGGCCGGTTTGAAGTTCGCCAGTGACCAGCTGGATTATCCAGAGGAGGCATGGAAGAAGGTCATGTGGTCAGATGAGACCAAAATAGAACTTTTTGGCATGAACTCCACTTGCTGTGTTTGGAGGAAGAAGAAGGATGAGTACAACCCCAAGAACACCATCCCAATCATGAAGCATGGTGGGGGAAACATAATACCTTGGGGGTGCTTTTCTGCAAAGGGGACGGAACAACTGCACCGTATTGAAGCGTATTGAAGGGAGGATGGATGTAGTCATCTATTGCGAGATTTTGGCTAACAACCTCCTTTCCTCAGTAAGAGCATTGAAGATGGGTCATGGCTGGGACTTCCAGCATGACAATGACCTGAAACACACAGCCAGGTCAACTAAAGAGTGGTTCCGTAAGAAGCATTTCAAGGTCCTGGAGTGGCCTAGCCATTCTTGAGACCTTCATGAAATAGAAAATCTTTGGAGGGAGCTAAAACTCAATGTTGCCCAGTGACATCCTCGAAACCTGAAAGATCTGGAGAAGATCTGTATGGTGGAGTGGGCCAAAATCCCTGCTGCACTGTGTGCAAACTTGTCAAAAACTACAGGAAATGTCTGACCTCTGTAATTGCAAACAAAGGTTTCTGTACCAAATATTAAGTTTTGTTTTTATTGTATCAAATACATTTTTCATGCAAAAAATGCAAATGCATTATGTATAAATCATACAATGTGATTTTTTTTTAAGCTTTATCTCTTACATTTGGAGTGTACCTACGATAAAAATTACAGACCTCTCCATTCTTTGTAGGTAGGAAAACTTGCAAAATTGGCAGTGCATCAAATACTTATTTCCCCACTGTATATATATATTAACTCCTTCACGACCTTTAACATACCTGTACATCATAGAAGAGAAGGGGTTCCCGACCTTTGATGTATGGGTCATCATGGTGATCATGCCGATACAGAAGTTGTGCATGCACAACTGCCGCTGGGACCTCAACTTATATGACAGCTAAGACCTGGCTCTCACAGCCACATAGAGCGCCCCTTGATCGAGTGCGGGTGCCAGCTCTATGTGAGAGCTGCCAAACTGCAGCTATGCCCACGATTGGGGCTAGCACCGATCGATCGTGGAGTCTAACTCCTATGATGCCGCAGTCAATAGTGATGGCGACATCGCAGGGCATCACAGAGGGAGTGAGCTCCTTCTGTGCTCACATCGGCACAATGTGATGCGATGGTCTCTATGGTGACCCCGAGCCCCAAGATGGCCACAGGGTCACCCGGGGACAGTGGCCTATCAGCTCATGCCGAGAGCACGAGCTGACACTCCTCCTCCCTGCATGTCAGACGCTGATCTAATGCTCTGCAGTGCATCATACAGTTGATGTCTCATCTTTGGATAATGTAAAATAAAAGTTAATAAAAATTGTAAAAATATTAAAAAAAAAATCACAAAATAAAGAGCAAAAAAATATATTAATCCAATAAATACATTTATGAAAAAAATAAAATAAAAATAAAATAGTACACATATTTGATATTGCCGCATCTGGAATGACCCGATCTATAAAACTGTTCTGCTAGTTAACCTCTTCAGTGAACACCATAAAAAAAAGGAATAGACATGTTTTATCATACTACTGAACAAAAAGTGGAACAAAACACAATCAAAAAGACCAATACACATAAAAATGGTACCGCTAAAAACGTCATCTTGTCCCGCAAAAAACAAGCTGCCACACTGCTCTGTCAGAGGAAAATTATAAAAGTTATAGCTTTCAGAATAAAGTGATGCAAAAATAATTCATTTTTCTATAAAATAGTTAAAAAATTGAGGTATATGTAAAAAAGGTATCACTGTAATTGTACTGACTCAAAGAATAAAGCTGCCTTGTCAGTTTTACTACACGCGGAATGGCATAAAAAAAAATAATTCCTGAATTGCTGATTTATGTTCATTCTTCCTCCCAAAAAATCAGAATAGAAAGTAATAAAAAAATGTAATATGCCCAAAAATGGAACCAATAAAAACATCAACTAGTCCAGCAAGAAACAAGCCCTCATACAACTGTCATATGGAAAAATTATTGCTATCAAGATATGGCGATGCATTTTTGCAACAAAAAGCGTCTTAGTGAGTGACAGCAACCAAACATAAATACTCAATACTCAATATAAATCTGGTATCGCTTTTATCCCACCGACCTGAAGAATAAAGTCACCTAATTACTAAAACCACATGAGGAATGGCATAAAAAATAAATAAAAACAATTCTTCACCTGAGGTTGATTTGTTCATTCTGCCTCCCAAATATCTCAGTATGGCGCAGCTCACATTTATCCTGCAGTCTCTACTGAATGCTTACACTGGGGTTTCCTTGTATATCTCTGAAAAACTTGATTCAGACATAACCCTTGTCAGAAGATTCCTTATAATGAGCCAGATGGAGGCACTCTTGCTGTCTAAGATCCGGCGGTGTCTGTCTTTTTGCAGTCGATCACAGTTTTGTGCACCTCTGAAAAGAAGGACATTGCTGAACAGAGGACAGACGGAGTCAAGAGAAACTCTGCTGCCACATTATAGTGAATGAATTCCTTGGGGATCTCATCTGAATCACATCACTTGGAGATTTAGGCTGGATTCACACTCAACGTATAAAAATACGAACCGTATTGTACGGCCGTAATACGCAGAAATGGTCCCGTCACAGTTATCCGTATTTCATCCGTTGTGTATTTTGCGCATGTAAGCATCCGTATGGCATCCGTATGGCATCAGTACGGCGAGATTTTCTCGCCGGCTTGCAAAACCGACATATAATGGATCCCAATGACAGTTTTTACATCACAAAAGAAATAATAGATATATACACATAGAATACATATATATATATACATGTCATTGTGACATATATATATATACATACAGTATATTTATAGTTCATACACTTCTACATAGTATAATAGCCGCTAATTCAATTGCCGGCTTCTGTAAAATTACAGAAGCCGACATGAAATGACACATGGTTTACATACAGTAAACCATGTCATTTCATGTGGTTTGATATATGGTTTTGATTAACAATTACATAAGTGTATGTGTGCAAAATTTCATACATGTAGGTGCTAATTAAATGTGTAAATTCGTTGAAAAAAATGCATGGGCTCCAGCGGTATTTTCTCCACCAGAAAGGGAAAGCCAGTGAGTGGGGGCAGATAATAATAGCCTAGGGAGGGTGCATTTTTTTGTGCCCCCCTGGCTACTAACATCTGCCCCCAGCCACTCCAGAAAAGGCACATCTATAATTAGATGTGCCTTTTCTGGCAATTAGCCCATCTATTCCCATTGCCCTGTAGCGGTGGCTAATAGGTTAATAATGGGTTAAGGCCACCTTGCTATTGGAAGGTGACTTTAAGCCAGGTTAATAATGGAGACTTGTCAATTAGACAAGTCTCCATTATTAATCCTATTGTATGAAATGGTAAAAAAAAACGCACACACATTAATTTAAAATAATTTTAATGAAATAAATACACAGTTTTGACCATCTTTTATTGTACTGGAACTTCATCTGAATCCCTTGTTCTCCTGTAATAAAATTAAAATAATAAAACAACCATATTCTTACCTCTCCGGCGCTCAGTCTAGTCCCCCGCTGCAATCCTTCAGAAAGGGTTAACATATTTACAGCGGTGAGCGCAGCTAATGCTGGCAGCCTCGATGTAAACCCCCGAATGAATGAGTTCATGTCCCGGCTGACAGGAGAAGAAGTGATTAGCTGGGAAGCTTAATTGAATGTTTCCCACGCTAATCAGTTCACTACAGGTCAGCCGGACACTCCCTGTGACGTCACTGATGCTGTGTGGAGTCCCCGGCTGACCTGAAGTGAACTGATTAGCATGGCAAACAATCAATTAAGCTTCCCAGCTAATCACTTCATCTCCTGTCAGCCAGGGAGATGAGCTCATTCATTCGGGGGTTTACATCGAGGCTGCCAGCATTAGCTGCTCTCCCCGCTGTAAACATGTTAACCCTTTCTGAAGGATTGCAGAAGCTGGCAATTGAATTAGCGGCTATTCTCCTATGTAGAAGTGTAAGAAACTATATATATATATATATATATATATATATATATATAGTAAGCTTTTCAGGGGATATAGCTCTGGGATCGCCGTCTTGGGGAGACGGAGTGGCATAAAGAGACCATTCACAGACAGTGGTTCTGTTAAAAACTGGCCGCAACCAGTTTTATTAAAGTCCACAGCAAACAGAACATAAATTAAAACCAAATCATAAACATAAAGCCTGGGCTTGTCCAGCCACTAATTACACTTAGTTATATTTCCCTTTCTATCCGGGTCCAGACTCTAATAGTCTGTTCCCAAAACAACACATATGTTCAGTAGTTACCGGCGTGCAGCTCACATGAGGCTCCAATGGCGTCTGAAGTCAGATCCAGACTGAGAGAGAGAGCCTCCTCTGAACTTCCAAGCAGGTACTTATGGCTGTCTAATTAAGCAGCTGTGTTCACTCTGGGCTGAACTGCAAACCTGTCCCAGATGGGAATGGAGTGAACACCGCACTGACAACCTACTTTTTATGCGCCCCAGCTAAGAAACCTGGGGGAGATATACACCCCGTCCAGTACGCACCCCTTCACTGTCTCACATATCCCCTCCCTCTTCTCCAGACCGGAGGGCTGGTCCAAAACTCCAAAGAGACAGTGAACTCTGGACAAGGCATCAGCATTACCCTGTAACTTCCCAGGTCTATGCTCCACCGAGAAATTGAACTCTTGAAGTGAAAGGAACCACCTTGTCACCCTGGCATTCCTTTCCCTGTTCTGCTTCATCCATGCCAGAGGAGCATGGTCTGATTGTAATTTAAATTTTCTACCCAAAAGGTAATAACGTAGGGAGTCCAGCGCCCACTTGATTGCGAGGCGCTCTCGCTCCACAATGGCATAATTTTGTTCAGCCGGTGTCATTTTTCGACTTAGATACAGGACTGGGTGTTCTTCACCCTTCACGACCTGTGACAACACGGCCCCTAACCCCACATTAGAGGCATCAGTTTGGACCAAAAACTCTTCTCTAAAATTAGGGGTGACCAGAACTGGTCTTTGACACAAAGCTA
The DNA here is from genome assembly GCA_033576555.1 of Oophaga sylvatica. Lineage (NCBI taxonomy): Eukaryota > Metazoa > Chordata > Amphibia > Anura > Dendrobatidae > Oophaga > Oophaga sylvatica. The sequence continues at coordinate 388,860,153 of JARQOD010000006.1, read as the reverse complement.
TTTTTAACGACAGAAATGCTTTTTCTGCCTCCGGATTCCAATTTATCATTTTTGACTTCCCCCCTTTTGTCAGGTCAGTCAATGGGGCAGCAATGGAGGCATAATTTGGTACGAATCTACGATAGTACCCAGTGATGCCTAGAAATGCTTTGACCTGTCGTTTTGTGAGGGGTACAGGCCAGTTCCGAATTGCTTCTACCTTATCAATTTGTGGCTTGATCAGCCCCCTGCCAATAACATAGCCCAGATATTTGGCTTCTTCTAGGCCAATGGCACATTTCTCTGGGTTTATGTTCAGCCCAGCTCCGCCTATCGAGTCTAAGACGGCTTGTACCTTAGCGAGGTGGCTCTCCCAATCGGAACTGAAAATTACCACATCATCCAGGTAGGCAGCCGCATAGGCTTGATGCGGGCGCAGGATCAGATCCATAAGCCTCTGAAAAGTAGCTGGGGCCCCATGCAACCCGAATGGCATCACGAGATACTGAAACAAACCTTCCGGGGTTGCAAAGGCCGTTTTTTCTTTTGCTTCCTCAGACAGGGGTATCTGCCAGTACCCTTTTGTCAGATCGAGGGTTGTAATATAACGGGCACCCCCTAACCTCTCGATTAGCTCGTCTACCCGTGGCATCGGGTAGGCGTCAAATTTCGACACTTCGTTCAACTTTCTGAAATCATTACAGAACCTCCAGGTTCCATTAGATTTTGGGATCAGGACAATCGGGCTACACCACTCGCTTTGGGCCTCCTCAATGACCCCGAGGTCTAGCATGCGTTTGATTTCAGTAGAGACTATCTTTCTGCGGGCTTCGGGAATTCTGTACGGTTTTATCTTGACCTTAGTACCGGCTCGGTCTCGATATGGTGTTTTACGAGAGAAGTCCGGCCGGGCAAGTCAGAAAACCTCTGCTGATTTTTCTGCAGAAACTCCCGTACTTCCTGTTTTTGGTGCACGGACAATGTCTCACCAATGGTCACAGGAGGTAGAGATGGTTTCAACCCTTTCTCTACTTCACCCGAGGCCAACAATGACTCTCTGTCCCTCCAGGATTTGATCAAATTGACATGGTACACCTGGTAGGGCTTTCGTCTCCCAGGTTGGTGTACTTTGTAAGTGACCTCGCTCATTTTCTGTACTATCTCGTATGGCCATGCCACTTGGCCAAAAACTTACTTTCCACCGTGGGAATTAGGATTAGGACTCGATCCCCGGGGTTGAAAGTCCTAATTTTTGCTGACCGATTATATACTCTGCTTTGAGCTTCTTGGGCTCTCTGCAGATGACTCTTAACCAACGGCATAACTTTAGCCATCCTCTCTTGCATCTGGGCAATATGCTCTATAACACTCTTATATGGAGTTGTCTCGGTTTCCCATACTTCCTTGGCTATGTCTAGCAAGCCCCGTGGGTGCCGACCATATACCAACTCAAAGGGAGAAAACCCCGTAGAGGCCTGGGGCACCTCTCTGACCGAAAACATTAAGTAGGGTAACAGGTAGTCCCAGTCCCGCCCATCTTTCTCTACTGCTTTCTTTAACATATGTTTCAACGTTTTGTTAAAACGTTCAACCAGCCCATCCGTCTGTGGGTGATACACGGATGTCCGAAGGTGCGAGATTTTAAGCAACTTACACAGTTCATTCATCACCTTAGACATAAAAGGTGTGCCTTGGTCCGTGAGGATCTCTTTAGGGATTCCTGTCCTGGAAAACATATGAAAGAGTTCCCGTGCAATATTTTTAGATGCCATATTTCTTAAAGGGACAGCCTCGGGGTACCGGGTTGCATAATCAAGTACCACTAGTATGTATTGGTACCCCCTGGCTGATTTTACAATAGGACCTACCAAGTCCATCGCTACTCTTTCAAATGGTATCTCTATAACCGGCAGCGGGATTAATGGACTGCGGAAGTGAGACACCGGAGCATTTATCTGACACGTGGGGCAGGTTTTGCAATAATCCTCCACATCTCGATAAACCCCTGGCCAGTAAAACCTCTGGAGGATTCTTTCCTGGGTCTTATCCATCCCCAGGTGCTCACCCAGCACGTGGTTATGGGACAAACCTAACACCATACTTCTATATGGCTTAGGTACTAGGAGCTGACTCACAGCCTCTCCCTTTACTTTAGTGACCCTGTATAGCAGGTCATTGTTCATGGAAAAATGGGGAAATTTTTCATCAGAGCCGGGCTCTTGTGGGATCTCATTCAGAACAGTTATATTCTCCCTGGCATGTTTAAGAGTGGGGTCTTGCAATTGCTCACTCCCAAAATTGCCACGGGACACCGGTAGGTCAGGGACATTCTGTTCTAGAGAAACATCCTCCCCTCCCCCAACATCACCTGTAAGGGAAATTCATTTTTATCAGTATTAGCATCAATATCATGGTCATCATCATTATCATTATCAGCATCAGCATCATTATCATTATCATCACATACGTTTACCGGCCCACTAGCATTGTGCTCCGCCCCTCGGGAATGCGCACCCTCAGTAGGAGCTTCATCACACTGTCCAGCAGAAACCTTTTTCCCCAGAGACCCCAAAACAGGGGAAAGTCACGACCCAATATGGCGGGATGCATCAGGTTCTTCACTACCCCCACTTCATACGAGATCTCCCCGAGTTTGGTGACGAAGTCCACGGAAGTTACCGGGTAGACTTTGGTGTCTCCATGTATGCACACCACGCTCAGGTGTTTATCGGGAATGAAGTCTCTATCAGCCATGCTGGCATGTACCAGAGTCACTCGACTCCCTGAGTCTAGGAGGGCCTGTACTGGGCAGCCATTTATAACCACCTGAGACAGCTGTGGGCCAGTCTCCTCGACTGGGGTGGCCACGCACATGGGTTCCGCGAGGAAAGAGAGGGTCTGTCCAGCGTCACAGTCCATAGGTTCCCCGACTAGTGGACAGTTAGCTGAAATATGACCCCGTTCACGGCATCTCCAACACTGTCTCAGGTCTGGGAGTTCAGACGGGGAGATCTTTCTAGGCCTGGGGTCTCCTGCCAGGGAAGTATCACCCTTTCGCTCACCCATGTCACCCCGGGTCTGAACCCGTCGGTCCGCAGCCCCCCTTACCCCAACAGCTGGAACTCTCTTACCGGGATATAACGGAGGCCGGGTACTTCGAACTGATGATCGTTCGGACGGCTGGTCACGTAGATAGTCCTTGGTGGCGAAGTACCTTTCAATCAAGCTGACCAGTTGATCGGCGTCCTTGGGATCTCCCTGTCCAACCCAGAGCTGTACCTCAGGAGGAAGGGCCCAGATGTACCGGTCCAGCACTACCTTTTCGACCATTTGGGCAGGGGTGCTGACATCAGGTTCCAGCCACTTCTTTACTAAAGAAATCAAGTCATACATTTGTGAGCGAGCAGGCTTGTCTCGACTGTATCTCCAGTTATGTACTCTCCTAGCACGGACTGCAGCCGTCACACCCAGGCGGGCAAGAATCTCCGCTTTCAGCTTGTTATAGTCTTTGCTGTCCTGCTCATTGAGGTCAAAATAGGCTTTTTGGGGTTCCCCAGTCAGATAGGGCGCGACCACCATGGCCCATTCAGACTGTGGCAGACTATCCTTCTCAGCCAATCTCTCAAATATAGCCAGATATGCCTCCACATCGTCATGAGGTGTCATCTTTTGCAGAGTCTGTTTTACCGCCTTCTTTACAGCGGATAATGCCGGTGACCCAGCGTCCTCACTCGGGGACGAGGTGCTGCAAGTTCTTTGTATTGCTGCAACTTGCTCCATTAATAACCAGTTGGTCTCCTGCTGCTGCTGATGCATGCTCTGCATGCTTTGCTGGCTCTGGACCAGGTGCTTAACGAGCTCCTCCATACTGCCAGACTTCCTGGGCTGGTTAACAGCCTTCACCCAAGACATACACACTCCACAGTCTTTTCCACAATAAGTTCAGTTTTGCGGTGCAGACACCTTTTTTTTTCTTTTTTTTTTTCAAAGTCTTCAGCCACTGTGCTGCCCCAGCATTCAAGCACCAATTGTAAGCTTTTCAGGGGATATAGCTCTGGGATCGCCGTCTTGGGGAGACGGAGTGGCATAAAGAGACCATTCACAGACAGTGGTTCTGTTAAAAACTGGCCGCAACCAGTTTTATTAAAGTCCACAGCAAACAGAACATAAATTAAAACCAAATCATAAACATAAAGCCTGGGCTTGTCCAGCCACTAATTACACTTAGTTATATTTCCCTTTCTATCCGGGTCCAGACTCTAATAGTCTGTTCCCAAAACAACACATATGTTCAGTAGTTACCGGCGTGCAGCTCACATGAGGCTCCAATGGCGTCTGAAGTCAGATCCAGACTGAGAGAGAGAGCCCCCTCTGAACTTCCAAGCAGGTACTTATGGCTGTCTAATTAAGCAGCTGTGTTCACTCTGGGCTGAACTGCAAACCTGTCCCAGATGGGAATGGAGTGAACACCGCACTGACAACCTACTTTTTATGCGCCCCAGCTAAGAAACCTGGGGGAGATATACACCCCGTCCAGTACGCACCCCTTCACTGTCTCACAATATATATATATATATATATACATGTCACAATGACATGTATATATATATATATATATATATATATATTTGTATTCTATGTGTATATATCTATTCTTTCCATTCTTTATTAAACCTGTCAGTGTGATTTTACAGTATAGCCGGGGATGAATTGCCGGCTTTTCTAAAGGACACCGGTGCATATTTCTCGCAAGTCACACGTGTGGTTCGTGTGTAATCTGTATTTTTCTCGCACCCATAGACTTTCATTGGCGTACTATGGGTGTAATACGATGACAATCGCAGCATGCTGAGAGTGTCTCGCAGCGTAAAATACGTCCGAGAAATATACGCATGATCAGAACTGCCCCATAGAGAAATATTGGTCCGAGTGTAATGCGTGATTTTCACGCCTCTCACTCGTCCGTATTCCTCTTTAGTGTGACGCCGGCCTTAGATGCAAACCCTGATGTAATTGCTTAGCGTAGAGCACCGGATAAATGATCCCAAATGTCATTTAAAATGTTCCCTACAAAAGCTTCAAATCAATCCACAAAAAAAGCAAGTCACCACTCAGGTCTGTCATGTGTTAACGGAAATATAGGGGGCTTCCACATTACTGGTAGCACAAAGGCTTTGGAAAGTGCTATGGCTCCTTGCTCCCCAAAACAAATTCAGCAAATTTTGCACTCCCAAGTTCAAATGAACCCCTCCCTTCTGAGTACCACAGTGTGCCTAAACCACATTTAGCATCTATATGTTTGTCATTCCTGTAGTGATGAGAGCCCAACTAATTTACGGGTGCATATCCCCAGAAGCATGAGCTGGGTACTACCACGTACTGGTGACTACAACATACATGTGACTGCAACGTACTGGGGACTACAAGGTACGGGCACCACAATGGCAGATTGCATTTTTTTACTCCGCAACATCCACTGCTGCTTATTTCTGGAAAACAAAATCGGCACTATAACTGTAGATGAATTCCCAAAGGGGTATGTTTTCCAAAATGGGGTCATGTGAGGGGGGATTCCGCTCTTTTAGCACTTAGGGGTTCTGTATCTGGAGTCCACCCACTATTCTAGCAAAATCGGCGCTCCAGGAGGAAAATAGCGCTCCGTCACTTCTGAGACTCGCCATATGGCTAAACAACACTGTACAGCCACATGTGGGTTATCGGTGTACTCAGAAGAAATTGCATAACAAATTTTGGGGTCCATTTTTACCAACTAACCTTGTGAGAATAAAACATTTGGGGCTAAAAAAACATTTTTGTGGGAAAAAATGTGATTTTTTTTTACTTTCATGGTTCAATGTTATTAACTTCTGTGGAGCACCTGGGGGTTCAAGGTCCTCACCACACATCGAGATAAATTCTGGGTCTCGATTCCAAAATGTTGTCACTTGCGGGGGGGTTTCCACTGTCTAGTCACATCAGGGGCTCTCTAAATTCGACATGACACCTGCATAACATTCCATAAAAATCTGAGTTCCAAAATGTCACTCTTTCATTCCCTGCCTTGTTCACAAACAGTAGTTTTTCTACACATTTTGGATATCCGTGCAATAAATTTTATGGTACATTTTCTCCTTTTACCCTTGTGAAAACAAAAAAATTTGGGCTAAAGGAACATTTTTGTGGAATTTTTTTTTTATTTTCATGGCTCAACATAATAAACTTCTCTGAAGCCCCTGGGGATTCAAGGTGCTCACCACACATCTAGATAAGTTTCCTGAGGGCTCTAGTTTCCAAAATTGGGTCACTTGTGGGGGATTTCCACTGTTTATGTACAGCAGGGGCTATCCAAACGCGACATATCGTCCGCTAATTATTCCAGCAAATTTTGCATTCAAAACGTCAAATGGCGCTTCTTCCCTTCTGAGCCCTGTCATGCGTTAAAACAGTAGTTTTTCTACAGATATGGGGTATCAGCGTACTCAGGAGAAATTGAAATAACAAGCAAAAAGGCAGCAAAACTCACCTGCCCAGGTCTTAGAACAAATGCACTACAGGGTGCAGCCAGCCCATAAAGCAAGATGTTAGCTACACAGGTGCAAAATACCAGATCAACAGCCACTCACCACATACCCATTCAGGAGGGGGTGACTGCCCAGTGTACAATTGCACAATGAAGGCCCACATAGGGTACCGTTCACACAAGGTTAATGCATAGTGTCTGGTTCACAGCATATTAGTCATGCCCTTACTATTCGACTAGGCGGGCTGGCCAGCACACTCTCAATGCATAACAGTGTGAACACCCCTCATGCGAGTCCAGACGTATTTGGGCTTGGCTGCACCCTGAAAAAACAGTGCAAAAAACACAAACATTTTTTGTGAGGTATTAGTTGATATTTTGGCCAAAATACGTAAGTTTGTAACCTGCGCCAAAGGTCCTCACGCTTACGAGTACCTACACTAAACTATTCAGCAAAGCCACTAAAAAAGACTCAACGTCTCCAAAAATCCAATTGAAACAACAAGCAAAAAAGCAGCAAAACTCACCTGCCCAGGTCTTAGAACAAATGCACTACAGGGTGCAGCCAGCCCATAAAGCAAGATGTTAGCTACACAGGTGCAAAATACCAAATCAACAGTCACTCACCACATACCCATTCAGGGAGGGGGTGACTGCCCAGTATAAATTGCACAATGAAGGCCCACATAGGGTACCGTTCACACAAGGTTAATGCATAGTGTCTGGTTCACAGCCTATTAGTCACGCCCTTACTATTCGACTAGGCGGGCTGGCCAGCACACTCTCAATGCATAACAGTGTGAACACCCCTCATGCGAGTCCAGACGTATTTGGGCTTGGCTGCACCCTGAAAAAACAGTGCAAAAAACACAAAATTTTTTTGTGAGGTATTAATTGATATTTTGGCCAAAATACGTAAGCTCGTGACCTGCGCCAAAGGTCCTCATGCTTACGAGTACCTACACTAAAAAAACCTGCTTAAAGATTCTCTTCAGGCCCCTTCGCATGTCCGTGAAAAAAGTACGTGAAAAGGTACAGGTGTCATAACGTTTGCATCAGTGTATCATCAGTAGTGATGTGGCGAACCCTGGATATTCAAGTCTAGTGGGTTCAGCGAGCAGTATAAAAAGTTTGGTTTGGGGTCCGAACATCCATGTTTTCCACACTATCATCTGCATGGCAGTGCAGCAAGCACTGCATTGATCGACAGTCAGATCGTTACGCCGGTCAGAAAGCTGCGGTTGCCACATTGTGAGATGACAGCTGAGCCAGCAGCTGTGACGTGGTAAAAGAGGCGTTGGCTGAAGAGGAGTAATGCTCCATCAGCTACGCTTGCTGCCGTTAATGACCAGCGATGTAGCGGAGGCTAACCAAGCTTGGTTAGGTAATATCATGCACTACTGCTGCCTCTAATAACAGCGAGGCAGCGCGCTGATGGTGTTTCAGCAGTGGACTGTGCTATAAATAAATAAACCTATATATATAAAATTGAATGTGTGTGTGTGTGTTTGTATCACCAACCAATCACCGAGCATCTTTCATTTCACCAGAGCTGTTTAAAAGAAACTGAGCTGTGATTGGTTGCTATGAGCAACAGTTTTCCTTGCAACCAATCAAGAAGCATCTTTCATTTCACCAGAGCTGTTTAAAAGAAGCTGAGCTGTGATTGGTTGCTATGAGCAACAGTTTTCTCACTCCTCGACAACACCTCAGCAGATAGTGACTGGGTGGTTCTGACCACAGGGTCTCTTAAAGGGATCCCCGGTACGGAAGTTAGGGCAAATCCACTGTGCACTTTGGTTCTGACCCCAGGCCTCTCTTAAAGGGATCATTGGTATGGAAGTCAGGGCAAATCCATCCAGCGCTTTGGTTCTGATGCCATGCCTCTCTTAAAGGGATCCCGGTATGGAAGTTAGGGCCATTCCACTCAGCGCTGTGGTTCTGACTTCAGGCTCTCCTAAAGGGATCCTCGGTATGGAAGTCAGGGCAATTGCCTTCAAATGCTCTGGTACTGACCCAGGCCTCTATTAAAGGCATCATTGGTATGGAAGTCAGGGCAAATCCATCCAGCTCTTTGGTTTTGACCCCAGGCCTCTCTTAAAGGGATCCCCAGTATGGAAGTTAGGACCGTTCTACTCAGCGCTGTGGTTCTGACCCCAGGGCCTCTTAAAGGGATCATTGGTATGGAAGTTAGGGCAATTCCACTAAGTGCTCTGGTTCTGACCCCAGGCCCCTCTTAAAGGGATCCCGGTACGGAAGTGAGGGCAAATCCACTCTGCACTTTGGCACTGACCCCAGGCTCTCTTAAAGGGATCTCCGGTATGGAAGTTAGGGTAAATCCCTCAGCGCTCTGATTCTCACCCCAGGCTTCTATTAAAGGGATCATTGGTATGGAAGTCAGGGCAAATCCACTCAGCGCTCTGGTTCTGCCGCCAGGCCACTCTTAAAGGGATCCCCGGTATGGAAGTTAGGGCCATTCTGCTCAGCACTCTGGTTCTGACCCAGGCTGACAGGATGATGTGGGATTTTAGGGCTAGTAGTCCGGTGGCTCTGGCTGACGGGATGATGTGGGATTTTAGGGGGAGTAGTCTGGTGGCTCTGGCTGACAGGATGATGTGGGATATTAGGGGGGAGTAGTCTGGTGGCTCTGGCTGATGGGATGATGTGGGATATTAGTGGTAGTAATCCGGTGTCTCTGGCTGACGGGATGATGTGGGATATTAGGGGTAGTAGTCCGGTGGCTCTGGCTGATGGGACAATGTGGGATATTAGGGGCAGTAGTCCGGTAGCTCTGGCTGACGGGATTGTGTGGGATATTATAGTGAATGTGGCTATACACTCAGCTTTATATATATAGATATAATCATTACAATTTGTTATAACTAACCGTAGTTAGTTACTATGCCCGGGCAGCGCCGGGCTCTTCAGCTAGTAAATTATAAAAATTATGTGTATTTTCAATAACACCTCCATTTCTTTTTTCTGTCTCGTGCATGAGATCGCTTCCCATAGCAACGGCGGCAACAATCCACGTAAACAGCGGTCCCTCCCAGTTAAATATATGGCAATTAATTAACTCCTTTATGCCTATTGGTTCATTATAATATAAATATCCTAACTGGCCAGTACCCAACCACACCTGGACGAAGCATTTCATTGCGAAATGTGCGTCAGGTGTGGTGGGTCCCCCGTGTTTTCTATCTCAGGTAATTATACCATGCATTCATTCATGATGACTATATGTAGCTAAATGCTCCTATATGTGCTATATTAGTGTTTATATCTATTATCATAGCTAAATAGAACTCTGTCAATTTGACATACTTTTGTCCCTATGTGCCCCATTACTTGATTGCAACATTGTTATTGCTTTATAAGGGGATTTGGACATAGTGGACACTTGCTTTATGTTATACAGTCATGGCTAAAAGTTTTGAGAATGACACAAATATTATATTTTCACATGATCTGCTGCCCTCTGGTTTTTATGTGTGTTTGACAGATGTTTTTACCACAGACAGAAATATAATAATTGCAAACATATGAGTAACAAAAGCTTATATTGACAGTTAGAATGAGTTAATGCAGCAAGTCAATATTTGCAGTGTTGACCCTTCTTCTTCAGGACCTCTGCAATTCTCCCTGGCATGCTCTCAATCAACTTCTGGACCAAATCCTGACTGATAGCAGTCCATTCTTGCACAATCAATGCTTTCATTTTGTCAGAATTTTTAGGTTTTTGTTTGTCCACCCGTCTCTTGATGATTGACCACAAGTTCTCAATGGGATTAAGATCTGGGGAGTTTCCAGGCCATGGACCCAAAATCTCTATGTTTTGTTCCCTTTTGTTGAGCCATTTAGTTATCACCTTTGCTTTATGGCAAGGTGCTCCATCATGCTGGAAAAGGCATTGTTGATCACCAAACTGCTCTTTATTCCTGGCTGTGTTTTTAGGCAAGACTGTGAGAGAGCCGATTCCCTTGGCTGAGAAGCAACCCCACACATGAATGGTTTCAGGATGCTTAACAGTTGGCATGAGACAAGACTGGTGGTAGCGCTCACCTTGTCTTCTCCGAATGAGGCGTTTTCCTGATGTCCCAAACAATCGAAAAGGGGATTCATCAGAGAAAATAACTTTACCCCAGTCCTCAGCAGTCCACTGCCTGTACCTTTTGCAGAATATCAGTCTGTCCATGATGTTTTTACTGGAGAGAAGTGGCTTCTTTGCTGCCCTCCTTGAGACCAGGCCTTGCTCCAAGAGTCTCCGCCTCACAGTGCATGCAGATGCACTCACACCTGCCTGCTGCCATTCCTGAGCAAGCTCTGCACTGCTGGTAGCCAGATCCTGCAGCTGAAACACTTTTAAGAGACGGTCCTGGCGCTTGCTGGCCTTTCTTGGGCGCCCTGAAGCCTTTTTGGCAACAATGGAACCTCTCCTTGAAGTTCTTGATGATGCGATAGATTGTTGACTGAGGTGCAATCTTTCTAGCTGCGATACTCTTCCCTGTTAGGCCATTTTTGTGCATTGCAATGATGACTGCACGTGTTTCTTTAGAGATAACCATGGTTAACAGAAGAGAAACAATGATGCCAAGCACCAGCCTCCTTTTAAAGTGTCCAGTGGTGTCATTCTTACTTAATCATGAAAGATTGATCTCCAGCCATGTCCTCATCAACACCCACACCTGTGTTAATGGAGCAATCACTGAAAAGAGGTTAGCTGGTCCTTTTAAGGCAGGGCTGCAATGATGTTGAAATGTGTTTTGGGGGATAAAGTTCATTTTCTAGCCAAATATTGACTTTGCAAGTAATTGCTGTTAAGCTGATCACTCTTTATAACATTCTGGAGTATATGCAAATTGCCATTAGAAAAAGTGAAGCAGTAGACTTTGTAAAAATTAATATTTGTGTCATTCTCAAACTTTTGGCCATGACTGTACATAAATTATACTGATAATAATATATAACTATGTTATACATAAAAGTGTTATTTCTATTACTGTTGAGCTATACACTGAATTATAAGGCAAATGAGTATTTTGATCACATCATCCTTTTTATACATGTTGTCCTACTCCAAGCTGTATACGCTTGAAAGCCAACTGCCAATTATGTAAATCAGGTGATTTGCATCTCTGTAATGAGGAGGGGTGCGGTCTAATGACATCAACACCCTATATAAGGTGTGCTTAATTTTTAGGCAACTTCCTTTCCTTTGGCAAAATGGGTCAGAAGAGAGATTTGACGGACTCTGAAAAGTCAAAAATTGTGAGATGTCTTGCAGAGGGATGCAGCAGTCTTGAAATTGCCAAACTTTTGAAGTGTGATCACTGAACAATCAAGCGTTTCATGGCAAATAGCCAACAGGGTCGCAAGAAGCGTGTTGATTAAAAAAGGCTCAAAATAATTGCCCATGAATTGAGGAAAATCAAGCGTGAAGCTGCCAAGATGCCATTTGTCACCAGTTTTGCCATATTTCAGAGCTGCAATTTTACTGGAGTATCAAAAAGCACAAGGTGTGCCATACTCGGGGACATGGCCAAGGTAAGGAAGGCTGAAAAACGACCACCTTTGAACAAGAAACATAACATAAAACGTCAAGACTGGGCCAAGAAATATGTTAAGACAGATTTTTGTAAGGTTTTATGGACTGATGAAATGAGAGTGACTCTTGATGGGCCAGATGGATGGGGCCGAGGCTGGATCAGTAAAGGGCAGAGAGCTCCACTCTGACTCAGATGCCAGCAAGGTGGAGGTGGGGTACTGGTATGGGCTGGTATCATCAAAGATGAACTTGTGGGACCTTTTTGGGTTGAGGATGGAGTGAAGCTCAACTCCCAGACCTACTGCCAGTTTCTGGAAGACACCTTGTTCAAGCAGTGGTACAGGAAGAAGTCAGTATCATTCAAGAAAAACATGATTTTCATGCAGGACAATGCTCCATCACATGCATCCAAATACTCCACAGCGTGGCTGGCCAGTAAAGGTCAAAAAGAAGAAAAACTAATGACATGGCCCCCTTGTTCACCTGATCTGAACCCCGTAGAGAACCTGTGGTTCCTCATAAAATGTGAGATCTACAGGGAGGGAAAACATTACACCTCTCGGAACAGTGTCTGGAGGCTGTGGTGGCTGCTGCACGCAATGTTCATCGTAAACAGATCAAGCAACTGACAGAATCTATGGATGGAAGGCTTTTCAGTGTCATCGTAAAGAAAGTTGGCTATATTGGTCACTGACTCACTGATTTTTTGTTTGCTGTTTTTGAATGTCAGAAATGTTTATTTCTAAATTTTGTGTTGTTATATTGGTTTACCTGGTGAAAATAAACAAGTGAGATGGGTATATATTTGGTTTTTATTAAGTTGCCTAATAATTCTGCACAGTAATAGTTACCTGCACAAACAGATATCCTCCTAAGATAGCCATATCTAAAAAAAAACACTCCAACTTCCAAAAATATTAAGCTTTGATATTTATGAGTCTTTTGGGTTGATTGAGAACATAGTTGTTGTTCAATAATAAAAAGAATCCTCTCAAATACAACTTGCCTAATAATTATGCAAACAGTGTATAAGTGCACAACAGGGCTTTAAAATCAAACTTTTCTTATTTTTTCCATTGAATGGGCATGTATTTGTAATTTTATTATATTATCCCGGGGTATACCCACCTATTGTGATTGTACTTGTGGTTGTTATCTTGCTACCATTTTTTTTAAAAAAAATATGTTTTTATATATTGTGTTTAATAACATTTTTACTTTTTAATCTATTTTGTGGCATTCTTGTAAAGCTTTTCTCTGGGTGTTATATTATTATTTTTTGCTTTATGGCCTTTTGTATACAGAATAATTATTGGTGTATTTATCAATAACCAGTATGGCAAAACTTACAGCTGTGGGCTGCAACTCGCATCTGTCAGCTTTACAATGGCTGGTTATCAAGAATAGAGGGGTCCCAATTCCCATGCCATTTTTAAAATTATTTAAATAAATAATAATAATAAAACGCGTGGGTTCCTGTTGTGGATTCTGAGTTGGGACTCCTCTGTTGGCTGCTGATAGTAATGGAGCTGCCTTGACTGACAGAGGCCCTTCAGCTGAGGATTCAGCTGCGGATGATTGGCAATCTGGGAGTGATGACTGGGGAGATTTAAGGGAGTAACCTTCTCATGATCCTCGCGGTGATTAGTTGTTTCTTCCTGGTCCAGTTTGGAAGTCAGCTTGCTTTCTGCAACTTTCAGATAATTTATTTTTTGTTTGTTTCTGTGGATTTGTTTTCTTTGTTTTTCTGCCCTTCTGAGTGAGGTCAGTCGGGTCCCCGCTGGGGCCTGCGCTGGTCTCTGTTTCTCATTTATCTCGGTTTATTTGTTCAGTCCTGTTATTTCAGTGTCTGCTGGGTAGCTACCTGTTCACACCAGAGTTCTGATTAGAGGGGGAGAATCGTGTGGTCTCAGCATTTTTGGAATCAGAAGTGTTGGAATTTTTCCTAGGGTTTTGCTGGATTGCAGACAGTATTCTTTCTGTCCTGTCCCATCTAGATAGTTTTGGGCCTCAGCATTTGCTTACTCTATTTTCTGCCTGCATTTGTTTTTCATCTTGTCTCACCGCCAATATATGTGTGGGAGCTGCCTATTCCTTTGGGGCAGTTATCTTTCCCCTTTCTATCTTTAGGCTTAGCTAACTCTCCGGCTGTGTCGAGGCATCTAGATAATCGTAGGTTCGTCCCACGGCTGCTTCTAGTTGTGCGGT
>JARQOD010000006.1:388828594-388845801 GCA_033576555.1 Oophaga sylvatica | reverse complement strand
AAGCTGCTTCAAAACCCCCAACACCCGGGGGCCTTTCCCAAAAAGGAAAATCAATAGGAGGGGAGCTGTTGGGGCATGTGCCCCCTGATCCCCAAAAGGGGATCTTGCCCGGCTCTCAATGAAAAAAAGGGTTTTTAGCCAAAGCTTGCTCGCCCTGCCCAGTGGGGGTCAAATAGAGAAAAAAAGGGGCAGCAGCAAGTCACTGCACAGAAATTGGGGGTGGGGTTTTTGGCCCCGCCGTTTTTTTTTTGAGAGGCTCCTTTGGGGGGAAAAAGGATGGGGATCGCGGGGGAAAAGTTCGAGACCCCCTTGTCTGCAGGGGAACTCGAACCCTAACATTAAACCCCCCCTTCTCGTCCCTTCTGCCTAAAAGGGAAAGCGTTAGTTTGGGTGTAAACATGCCGGCAGACCCCCAGGCCCTATCCTAAAGGCCCCCAAACCCCCCCCCCAACCCAAAAAAAAATTTTTTTCCTTTTTTCCCCCTTTTGGCCCAAAATGGCTTTCACCCCAACGTGGGTTAGATAAAACCCACCCCGGGGAAGGGGTTTCGGAAAACCGGGGAAAGGGCCCCCGGGTTTTTTCAGGAGGACAGGGAAAGGTGTCGATGAACCAAGGCGGGGAAAGGGGTGGGGGAAAAACCCCCGGGGCCCTGCTCAAGAATTTAAAAAAACCCCAAAAAAAGAATGAATTTGGGGGGTTTAACCCCGTAGCCTATGTTTGGGGAAGACCCCAATAGGTCACCCCAAAAAATAAAGGGGGGGCAAAATGGGCATCGGCGAAAACCTTTTTCCCCTTTTTGGGGGGCCTGAAGGGGATCCGGGACGGCCCCCAAAAGTCCCATGCCCCCCCCCAACTCCCAAACCCTTTGGAATCCGGAAGCCCGGGGAGGGGGACTGGTCCCCCGGGATGTGACCGTATTCTGGAGGAATGGATTTTTTTCCGGGGGGTCAGCCACAGCTTTTTTTAGGAAAAACCGCCCATTTAGCAAGGTGCCAGTACCTGCCTGGCAAGACAAAAGGGTCGCAAGTATGTGCCCAAAAGGGTTGGGTTTCCCCTCTCCCCAAAACCCATTCGCCCGGGATGATATCCCCAGGGGAGTTTTTAACCCCTGCTGAGTAAGACCCCACCCTCTCCCAAAAACCCAGAGCAAATTGGGACCTCGTCACTGCGATTTTTTCTGGATTCCGGAAAAAAAAATTTTTGCCTAAAAAAAAATGCGGCCAAAGGGCCCCGTGAGACGTAACCAGGGGAAAGGGGCCCCAAAAATGCCCCAAATTTTTTGGGGAAGTGGTTTTTACACCCAGATGATGGTGCACCCCGAGACTTGGGTAAGCCCCCCACAAAATCCAACCCCCCCCATTTCCCCAAAGGGCCCGTCTGCCCCCAAAAAGGGGAAAAATACCCAGGGGCCCCTTGTCGGGGGGGGGTTTTTTTGGCGCAAGACGCACCCCAACCCCCTGACGTCCGGGGGATAAAAGGGGGCCCCCCGATTCCTGCCACAACTCAATTCCTTTTTTTCCCCCAAATGTCCCCCCCCCCCCCGGATGAATGTGCCCAAGAGGTACCCCCGAGGGAAATTGGGGGGGAAAAAGTCTTCCCGGGGGGACGACTCAAGTAAAACCCCGGGGGCCCCAGTTTTTTGGGGTCTTTTGGGGGACAAAAAACCGAGGCCCCCCTCCACCTCCTTTAAGGGCCCACAAAAAGAGAAAGGCAGTCCAATGTTCTTCTCCCCCAGAGGAAATGGGGGAAATGAATTGGCTATAAAATTTTTAAAAAACCCCCCAAAGGGTGCACCCCCTTTAAAAAGAAAGGGGTTCTTGCAAACCCCTCAAAAGCCGGTTTTTGGGGGCCCCTAACCCTCCGGGGGGAGATATAAAAGCCCCGGGGAAAGGGAAAAATCCTGTCAAAAAAACATTTCCCCCCAAAAAATTCATAGGGGGGGTTCACCCGTAAAGGTCGAAGACTTTGCAGGGGGTCCCTTCCTTTAAGTCAATACTGGAAAAAGAGAGAAATCATCCAGATAGACTATTACAGAGGTGGAAAGCTAAACCCGAAAAGCATGAAAAGTTCCCCTTGGGAAAAAAAATGGGGATTTTTGAGCCCGAAGTCACCAAGTAAAATAAGGGCCCCTTTTCTTGGGGGTTAAAGCCCCTTCATTCCCTCCCCCTCACGGTGGGAATTAATTTTTAAACACCACCAGATCAATTTGTAAAATACCCTGTCCCCAGCCAAATTTTTAAAACTAAAGGGGGTCAGGGGGGGGGGACTTATTTTTTAAATGTGGGGGTTTAAAACCTTGTAATCTAAAAACGGACGAAATTTTCCACTCTCTTTGCCGAAAAAAGAACCCGCTCTTGGGGTTTCCAATTCCTAATAAACCCCTTTTTCCCAAATTTTCCCGGGGTATTTTGAACATAAACCTCCGATCGGGGAAAAGAGGGGGGAAAATTTTTCCCCCGGGGGTTTTTGCTTAGGAAAGGGGGAAAGGGGCGTCTGGGGGGATGGGGGGCATAGTCCCCCGAACCTTTTTGGGGAAAAACCCCCGCATATGACTGATAGATTTGGGGGAAAAGGAGAAAGATTCCCGGGGGGATCTTGCAAATTTAAATGAAAACCCTCCCGACACTTTGGCCCCTTCCCGGGGGCCCCCCCAAAACCCAGACCCTCCGGAGGTCCATAATTTGAGGGGTGGGGGGGGGCCCCGGGAAACCCCCGGGGGGGATTTCATTATTCCCTGGGAAGGGGACGAAAAGGAAAAAATCCCCTGATGGGAAGGGGGCAAAAAAAAAAAAGGGGGGACATCTTTAAAAATTTTGGCGGGGCAATGTAAACCCCATTCACTACCCACCCCCCTTTTTTTTGTCGAGCGTTTCCCCGATTATTGCATGGCGACGGGGAAAAAGGGTGATTTTTGTTTTGGCGATCCCCTATGCAAAGGGGGGAATGGGCCCGATTTGCTTTTTTGGGGGTTTTTTGTTTCCCCGGGACCGTTTTTTTGCAAAAAGGATCCCCGGAAATGGGGAAATTTCACTGTCAGGTCAGGGGCCCGGGGCGGGTCGGGCAGGAGTCGGGGGGGATCCCGGGGGAAAAATTTTCCGGGGGGTCAGGGGGTGGACTGCTTGGGGGCCCCCCTTCTTTCCCCCGGGGGTCAATGCATTTCTCTGATAATTTGCAGTGATGCTGGGAAAACCCCGGCCCCAAAAGGGCAGTCCCCCATGAGTCACCGGGGGGAAGCAGGTAATCAGCTGTGCGCGTTGCGATGACAGGCTTGCCTGCCCATTGCGATGTAGCAGAGCTGGACGTCGTGGACAACGTTTATGGATTTGGTCGCGGGGGGTAAAATTTTTGGGTTTTGTTTTTTTTTTTTTTTACAGAATCATGGCGCCCCGGGAAAATTTTAAAAAAATTTAATGAAAACTGTGTTGTTTTTTTTTTCTTAAAAAAAATTTTTTTTCTTGTTTTTTTTTTTTTATACATTTAAAAATTTTGGGTTTTAAAAAAAGGGGGGGGTTGTTTTTTGAACCTCCCCTTTTTTAAAATGGCTTATTTCCCCCGTAAATCAAAAAAAATTAAACCCCCTTTTTTACCCCACGCCCCCCTGGGGGGCGGGGGAAAAGGGAAAACCCCCCAAAATTTGGGGCACATTTTTTGCCCCCCCCAAAAATTGGGGGGGCTGCGTAGGGGGGTTATTATCAGGCGTTGAGGGCCAAAACCCGGGGGCCTTGACATTTTTAATACCACCCCAGCATCTGCATTTTACTTGGGGTTAACAAAAATAGGGGGACCCCCCCGTTTTTTTTTTCGGGGGGATCCCCATTTTTTGTTAACCCCAAAATAAGAATGCGTGGCCTGGTTTTTAGGGGGGGAAGGGGCCTGGTTTTTGGGCCCCCTTAAACCCCGGAAAAAACCCCCCTCAGGGGGCCCGCTTATTGGGGGGGTTTAAAAAAAAAGGGGGGGGCCCAACCCATTTTTTTTTTGGGGGGAACCCCCTTTTTTTTTAATCAGTTCCCTTTAGTCAATGTTGTGTCCCCTGGCTCCCCCCAAGTAAAATGGAAAGCAACTTTTAAGTTTCCATTTCCCCTCCTGTCGCCAGGGGGGGAATCATTCTTGGGGGGGGTTTTTATGTGAGGGCTTTTTAAGCGGGGGCCCCTTTCAGTAAACTTAACCCTTTTAAAAAGGGGATTACACCGTCCCTGACGTCTGGGTGTAAGAATAATTTTGCTTTTTTTTTTTTTTTTTTTTAAAAGGGGAAAGGTTTTTCCCGCAAAAAAAGAGGTCAAAAATGTGTCTTTTTTTTTTAAAAATTTTTTTTAAATTTTAAAAGGGGGGTTTTTTAAATTTTTATTTCATGAAAAAATTTTTAAAAATTTTAAAAGTTTCTTTTTGACGTTCAATTATTAACTTTTTTAAAAGGTACCTTTCAATTGAATGTCCCTTTAAACCCCCCTTATTAACCTTTTCGCCCCCCGCCAGGGCTTTGGAAAGGGGGGGCAAAGTGCCAGAAAGGGCGAATCTAATTAAGATTTGTTTTTTTTTGGTTGGGGGGATTTTAAACCCGGGGGGGGGCCAAAAAAAATGGTCCCTCGGGGCTTTATTATCGGGCCCCCATTCGGGGTTTTGGTCTGTCGGGTTTAAAAAAATTTTGGGGGGGGAGCCAGCATTTTTTTTAAAAAATTTTACCCTCAAAAATATATATATATAAATATATATATATAATTCATTGTTTTTCTGAACAAAAATTTATATTTTTTTAAATTCATACACTTTCATGTAAAATACCCCGCTAATTAAATTTGAGGGGTTTTTTGAAAATGCAAAACCCCCACTAAAACATTTTGGGGTACATGGTTTCCATGTTTTTACCCCCTTTTTCTATCTGATTTGCACAAACAATTAATCAGTTTTGTGTGCAAAATTTTTTAAACCCTAGGGGGTTTAAATTTAAAAGGGGTAAATTCGTAGCAAAAAGTCTGTTTTTTTACAACGAATTAAACCCCCTTTAAAAATTTAACCCCCAAGGTTTTAAAAAATTTTTCAACCCCCGAGAAAGTAAATTTTTTTGCAAAAACAGATTGAAAGACAAAAAAACATGGTTAACCCCCTTTTTCACCATGCCTTTCATGTCGGGTGTTCTGTCTTTTTCACAAAAACCGGGTTTACCCCCGGAAAATTTTTTCAGGGATTTTTACTATGTAGAAGTGGTTTTAAATATCATTATGCATAATATATGTCACAATTTCATGTATATTATTAAAATATATATATTATTTTTTCTATGTGGTTTAAATTTGTGTTACAAAAAAAAAGGTTTTTTTTTTTTGCGATATTTTGTTCCCCTGACTTTTTAAATTCCGTATCGGAATTTTTAAAAAATTTTTTGATATTTAGTGATTCGGGGGTAAACCCTTTTTATCCCAAATTTTTTTTTATCGAGCATATCGCCAAACCCCCAGATGACACAATTCCCCTCTGCTTGGGGCCCCCACAAAGCTCGCTTTTAAATGGGGGAAAATCTAAAGGTGACCGTCCCTTTAAATGTCATCTTGGGGGGAAAAAAGCCGCGTTTTTGTGAACCCCTCCCGGGCCATCGCGATCGCTTCCCCGTCGCTGTTGGGGCATTTGTTTTTATTCCCTGTCTGTGAAAAAGGGTTTAAAAACCCGGATACTGGGGCGGACAAAACTTGGGGCCCGTACGGGGAAACCCCTTTTGGGGGCCCCTTTTGGGGGGCGGGACCCGATAGGGGATTCGGAGGGTTTAAAGGAGACCAACCCCTTCCCACATGGGGCCCCCCCAAGGTTTAAAAAAGGGGGGGGTAGTATGGAGAAAGGGGTGGGGGAATCTCCCCGGTAGCCCCAAAACGTCTTTAACATGGGGGGCCATCCTCGCCTAGACTGGGGAAAAGAAATTTTCCCCCAGTCTGCTCTGGGCCAGAGTCCCAAACTGGAAAGGAAAAAAAAACGACCCCAAAAAAACCCCGTGCCAACCAGAGTTGGGCGCAGTATGTTAGGGTCTGCGGAACGCACCTAATAAATAATGTAAAAGAGGTTGTTTCGCAGCCCGGGGTCCACCGTGCAGGCAGAGCCTGTGCTAGTAAGATGGCGTAAGCAGCGAACTCTGTTATCCCGCAGAGTCGCTAAAAAAAAACCCCGTAGCGCGCTGTGGCAGATGATAGTTATCCACAGGGGCCGCTAGCGGAATGCACAGCACTATATAGCGATATAAAGCGAACTCTGTACACCACAGAGTCGCTGAGGTAAAGACGCAGAGAAAGGTACTGTGTCCTGTTAACACCACAAGGGATACACAGATAACTGCTGTGCGGATGCAGTCTGTGATCATGCAGACAGCAACGCAATCAAGCAATCTCCCCACCGGAAGAAGCCGGTATTCTAGGGGCTTATTTCAGCCAAGCCCTAACCACTTGCACTCAAATCTCCTCACCGGAGGTGCCGGTATTCTAGGGGCTTATTTAACCCAAGCCCTAACCACATGCGTGCATGATCACACTGGCGCAAAGCACATAATGCAATTGACCCTAGCACGCATGCCAGCTAAGGACAGCCTTTTATAGCAGCACGAGAAAAAGACTTCCAGGAAGGACCAATGGGAAGCTGCTTCAGAACATCAACAGCCGGAGGACCTTCCTGAAGGAAACAATAGGAGTGGCAGCTGTATCTGAGCATGTGACCCCTGATCTCCAATGGGAGATCTTGCCCTGGGCATGCTCAGATGAAGCAACAAAGGACTTAGACCTAAAGATGTCTGCTCGCCGCTGCCCAGTAGTGGCTACAATAGCAGAACCTGAAGAGGCAGCAGCAAGTCTTGCACAGTATTAGACCGGGCGAGATGCTGGGACCGACATCTTTGCTGAGCAGGCTCCACTGCGGCCAGAGATGGATGCGGGACTGATTCGAGACTCCCCTTGTGCAGCAGCGGGAATTCGAACCCTAACACCAATATTTGGTATCTCCTCGTCCGTAACGACCCACCCTATAAAACTATCCCATTTAGTGAACACCATAAAAAAAAACAAGGCATAAAAACAATGCTTTATCATCATACCACTGAGCAAAAAGTGGAATAACACGTGATCAAAAAAATGGATATACCGTATATATCGTGTATAAACCGAGATTTTCAGCCCATTTTTTGGGCTGAAAGTCCCCCTCTCGGCTTATATGTGGGTCATATACGGGGGATGGCGGGGGAGGGGGATCGGGGGTGTCGGATCATACTCACCCTCCGCCGGCGCGGTCTCTGCAGCCCCCTGCTTCTCCCACGATCTCCGGCTCCTTCCTGCAGTGGTCACATGGTACCGCTCATTAAAGTCATGAAATGCATATTCATGACTTTAATGAGCGGTACCATGTGACCGCTGTAGGACGGAAGCACTGCGGAGACCACCGTGAGAAGAGGAGAGGATGCAGAGACGCGCCAGCGGAGGGGTAAGTATAGCGATATTTACCTGTCCCGGACCACTGCTGCACGCTGCTCCCTCGTTCGACTCCTCTGGCTGAGAATGTTCAGGCAGAGGGCGCGATGACATCGTTAGTGCGCGCTGCGCCCCCTGCCAAATCATTCACTGCCGAGGACCCGGAAGAGGGAGCAGAGTGCAGCGGTGGACTGGTCTGGTGACAGGTAAATATCTCAGGTGCCGGGGTCCTAAGTGAGCGGTGACACCGGCACCTGTCCCCCATAGTGCGCCGGTGTCACCGCCTGCTCAGGACACCAGCACCTGGCCCCCAGCGACGAGAGGTGAGTATGTCATTTTTTTTGCAGCAGCAGCGCGGCAATAAGGGGGTATACTATGGGGCATAATCTGTGGAGCATATGGGGGCATAATCTGTGGATCATACGGGGGTATAATCTGGAGCATATGGGGGCATAATTTGTGGAGCATATGGGGGCATAATCTGGAGCATATCGGGGCATAATCTGGAGCATATGGGGCATAATCTGTGGAGCATACGGGGGCATAATCAGGGGAGCATACGGGGGCATAATCTGTGCAGCATATGGGGCATAATCTGTGGATCATACGGGGGCATAATCTGTGCAGTTTATGGGGGCCTAATCTATGGAGCATATGGGGGCATAATCATTTTTCACCATAGGCTTATACGCGAGTCAATAAGTTTTCCCAGTTTTTTGTGGCAAAATTAGGGGGGTCGGCTTATACACGGGTCGGCTTATACACGAGTATATATGGTAAATAAAAGTGGTACCGCTGAAAACATCATCTTGTCCCGCAAAAAACAGGCCCCCCATACAGCATCATCAGCAAAAAATAAAAAAGTTATAGCTGTCAAAATAAAGCAATGCAAAAATAATTATTTTTCTATAAAATAGTTTTTCTTGTACAAAAGCGCCAACACATAAAAAAAAGATATAAATGAGGTATCACTGTAATCGTTCTGACCCAAAGAATAAAACTGCTTTATCAATTTTACCACAAGTGGAACGGTGTAAACGCCCCCCCAAAAGAAATTCATGACTTGCTGGTTTTTGTTCATTCTGCCTCCCAAAAATCAGAATAAAAAGGGATCAAAAAATGTCATGTGCCCGAATATGGTACCAATAAAAATGTCAACTCGTCCCGCAAAAACAAGCCCTCACATGACTCTGTGGGCCAAAATATGGAAAAATTATAGCTCTCAAAATGTGGTGATGCAAAAAATATTTTTTGCAGTAAAAAGCGTTTTATTAGTGTGTGACAGCTGCCAAACATAAAAACCCGCTATAAAAACCCACTTTAAATAGTAAATCAAACCCCCCTTTATCAACCCTTAATTAGGGAAAAATAATAAAATAAAAAAATCTATTTATTTCCATTTTCCCATTAGGGTTAGGGTTGGGGCTAAAGTTAGGGTTGGGGTTGGGGCTAAAGTTAGGGCTAGGGTTGGGGCTAAAGTTAGGATTAGGGTTGGGCTAAAGTTAGAGTTAGGGTTGGGGCTAAAGTTAGGGTTAGGGTTGAAGCTAAAGTTATGGTTAGGTTTAGTGTTGGGGTTAGGGTTTGGATTATGGTTATGGTTGGGATTAGGTTGGGATTAGGGTTAGGGTTGGTATTAGGGTTAGGGGTGTGTTGGGGTTAGGTTTAGGGGTGTGTTGGGGTTAGGGTTGGGATTAGGGTAAGGGGTGTGTTGGGGTTAGGGTTGGAGTTAGAATTGGGGAATTTCCACTGTTTAGGCACATCAGGGCCTCTCCAAATGCGACATGGCGTCCGATCTCAATTCCAGCCAATTTTGGTTTGAAAATGTCAAATTGCGCTCCTTCAATTCTGAGCTTTGTGCGCACAAACAGTGTTTCCCCCCACATATGGGGTATCGGCATACTCAGGACAAATTGGACAACAAATTTTGGGGTCCAATTTCTCATCTTACCCTTGGGAAAAATAAAAAATTTGGGACTAAAAGATAATGTTTGTGAAAAAAATATTTTTTTTCACGGTTCTGCGTTGTAAACTTGTGTGAAGCACTTGAGGGTTCAAAGTGCTCACCACACATCTAGATAAGTTTCTTAGGGGGTCTAGTTTACAAAATGGTATCACTTGTGGGGGTTTTCCACTGTTTAGGCACATCTGGGGCTCTCCAAACGTGACATGGCGTCCAATCTCAATTCCAGCCAAGTTTGGTTTGAAAAAGTCAAACAGCGCTTCTTCCCTTCCAAGCCCTGCCGTGCATCCAAAAAGTGGTTTTACCCCACATATAGGGTATCAGCGTACTCAGGAGAAATTGCACAACAACCTTATCTGCCATTTTTTTCCTTTTACCCTTGTGAAAATAAAAAATTGTTTGTAAAAGATAATTTTTGTGACTAAAAAGTTAAATGTTCATTTTTTTCTTCCACATTCCAAAAATTCCTGTGAAGCACCTGAAGGGTTAATAAACTTCTTGAATGTGGTTTTGAGTACACTGAGGGGTGCAGTTTTTAGAATGGTGACACTTTTGGGTATTTTCTGCCATATAGGCCCCTCAAAGTGACTTCAAATGTGATGTGGTCCCTAAAAAAATGGCTTTGTAAATTTTGTTGTAAAAATGAGAAATCGCTGGTCAAATTTTAACCCTTATAACTTCCTAACAAAAAAAAATTTGTTTCCAAAATTGTGCTGATGTAAAGTAGACATGTGGGACATGTTATTTAGTAACTATTTTGTGTGACATATTTCTCTGTTTTAAGGGCATAAAAATTCAGAGCAAAATTTTCAAAATGTTCGCCATAGTTTTGTTTTTTCATAAATAAACACAAGTTATATTGAAGAAATTTTACCACATGAAGTACAATATGTCATGAGAAAACAATCTCAGAATCGCCAAGATCCATTGAAGCGTTCCAGAGTTATAACCTCATAGAGACACAGTGGTCAGAACTGTAAAAATTGGCCAGTCATTAACATGCAAACAACCCTCGGGAGTAAAGGGGTTAAAAAAGGCACGAATGAACAATAGCTGGATGGTCAATTTTTAACAAAGTAATTTGACTTTGTGTAATAGAAGCATTTTGGAGAGACAGAAGCTCACAGAAGCACAGATGGTGAGATGATCACCAAGCTGTGAACAATTGCATTTAAAATTAAAGAACAATTTCAGAAAATGTTCCTCAATGTAAAATTGTAAAGACTTTAAACATCCCATAATCTATAGTACATAATATCATCAAACGATTCAGAGATTGTGGTGAAATCCATGTGGGAAATGAACAAGGCTAAAGGTCAATATTGGATGCTCATGATCTAGGGTCCACCAGGCAGCTCTGCATTAAAAGCATTCATTATTTGGTAGTGCAAATCATTGCATGGGCTCAGGAATACTGCCAGAAATCATTGTCTGTGAACACAGTTCATCATACAATCCAAGAAGAAAAAAGAATACAAAGAAGAAGCCATATGTCAACATAAATTCAAAAAGGATGCCATCTTCTCTGGGTCAAATCTTATTTTAAATCGACTCAGGCAAAAAGGAAAACTGTTTTCTGGTCAAATGAATTAAAATTTGAAATTCTTTATTGAAACCATGTATATTGTATCCTGCTAGCTCAAGAGGAGAGCACCATTCAGCTTGTTATCAGTGTGCAGTTCAGAAGCCTATATCTCTGATGGTACGGAGCTACATTAGTGCTAAGTCATGGGAAGTTGATACATCAAGAAAGGCACTATCAATAAACATTAAATGAGGGTTATAGAACAACATCCAGACACTGTCTATTTCAGGGAAGACAAAACTAAACCATATACTGCATCCATCACAACAGTATGGCTTCATAGAAGAAGAGTTCGGGTGAAAAAATGGCCTCCTAGAGTCCAGGTCTTTTGCCTATTGAAAACATTTGGCACATTATAAAACAAGAACTCTGGCAAAAAAAAAGATCCAGGACTGAGGAGCAGCTAGAATTCAACATCCCATAAGAATGGGACAACTTTCCTCTTCGAAAGCTCCAGCAATTATTCTCACTTCCCAGATGTTTACAGACTGTTGTAAAAAGAAGAATGGACACTACACCTTAGTAGACGTGGCCCGAGCCAATACTTTTATGAGACGTTGCTGCCATCAATTTCTAAATTAGTTATTTTTTCAAATGAAATGGAAAAATGTTTTACTTTCTACTTCTGATACGTGATCTATGTTGTGAATAAAATATGGCTGTAAGAGATTTCCAAATCATTGCATTTTTGTTTTCTTTACATTGTACACAGCGTTAAAAGATGGAGATCGGTAAGTATATTATCACACCTGCACTACATTATATAGATAGGCAGATAAGATATCGAAATATGGGTGTATATCATATTGTATTCTGCTGCTGAAAGTTCAGCTCTTCCTCAATTTCTAAAAGAGCTTTAGATAATCAGAAAGCTCATATCAATGTTTACAGTATCTTGAAGATCAAAGGCTCCAGAGTCAACAAGAAATGAACCGTTGCAAGTGATACCACTTGGTCAACATATCTTAGCGTAATTTAAATACAGTGTGGGAATGAAGACGAATCAGGATGTCATTATTCTTTACAAGCATATTGTTGGGAAAGAACACGTAGATCAATACAGTTCTTTGTTAACAAGGTGAGACTTAGTGTCTCTATGTTGAAGGGGAGGTGGTCAGCTGAAGTCCTAAAGTTGGGTATAAACAAACCAAGTGTGACACAGGAGAGAAGAGATGATGGGAATCTGAGGGGCTGAAGGGAGGTTGGCATACAGGGATGTGTCCCGGAAGGGAAAGGACTTACGAAGGAGAGGGCATTTTAAGGAGATGAGTGCCACACCAAGGTGGAATAACCAGGAGGCACTAAGTGAAGGGTTCCTTTCTGGTAACTTTGACATTATGCGAATGACTGTGAGCTTAAGGAATTAATGTTTCTTGGTTGTAATGATTATTTTGTCATCCGTTTTATTGGTTTTAGGCTTCATATTTGATTTTGGTTATAAAATTGCTTATTTTTATACACTTTTGTTGGCGTTCTTTCTTTGCTGACAGTCCCAAAGAATCTACGTAGGGATATTGCTGTCTTGCCATCTTCTTACCGTTTGATATTGGCTTTGTCAATAATATTTCTTGATGTTATTATTGTTCAGTATCCTTGTCATTTAATATTGATATTGGTCATGATAATAGTATTCATTACAGATTAAGAAAAAATATTCCTCAGTGTGATTCTTTAATAATTTCTTAAGCCTGTTCCGAAATGAGGCTGTCTTGGATATGTTTGGCCCATATGAGTATTCATCAGGATCTTTTTTGCAATAAATAAACATTTCCTTCTTTTAAAGTCTAAAAATGTGATGTGACTAGGACATGGACCGTGACATATTTTTGTGGTACACTAAGGCTTTTCTGCTCATTGCCGTAAAAAGAACCAAGAGCTTTTTCCCAATTTCAGGCTTTTTGCAATTACACTCAACTGAAATGTTGTTAGTTTGATGTAAATTGTCCTTGAGCCATATGCTTCTGTTGAAAGACATGTAACAAAAATGTTCTCAAGTGTAACTCACTGGGGATTAATTTGACATTTATATTTGTTTCTTATGCAGTATTGAATTATCATAAAAAAAAATCTGTGAATTAAAGCATTTTCAGAACTAAAAAATCTGCAGCCTTCTGTGAAATGTTTTTATTTGTCAAGAGACATATCTCAGTATCCAGGCTGTCAGTTTAAGGCTTTGTAAATTTGGAGAGGGAGCAGGTCCATGGGAAATCAACTCCAGTTTTTACTTCAAAAGGGTTGCATTGAAATATGTCAGAGAACCAAAAATCTTCATGGTCAGCAGAAAGATATACATTTAGGGACGTTTAACCTCCGCATATTACCCTAAGCATCTACTGTATTACTGAAGTAGTGCTGAAATATGCTAGGACAAAGTCAATGCTTGTATTTAAAAAAAAAAATGGGATGTCTTATGGTGGCATTACTTTAAGGTCTACTCTTATTTAAAAGGTTTCTAATTTTTAAAAAATCAAATTTTCTCCAAAATGCTAAAATATTCATCTTCTCAAAATACCTTAAAAATCCTTTAATGTCCTTGTTTCGGTACCCCGCCACATCGGTTTACACACCATGTTATGCATTGAGGATTGGTCTCAAGCTGATGCAGTCAGGGGTCGACCATAATGACATCATTGGAATGCTCAAATTAATTATTTTACCATTTCCGCCAAAATATCATTTGTTTTTATCCCTAGAAACCCCACCTATATGCTTTAAATTTTCATTTCTTTAAAGGGGTTATCCATTATTTTTTAGTGGTGAGCGAACAGTAATATGCTATTATTACTCGAGTCAAGCAAATCGTAATGCTCGGGTGCTCGACCTAAGTAACAGTATAATGGAAGTCAATGGGAAACTCAAGCATTTTTCCAGTGGCCCACCCCTGGAGGTCTGGAGGGAGACTAAATATTGCTGAAAACGATGAAAACAGAGCTGAAATTACATGGGAACAGCATGGGGAAGACACCTGGAAGCATCTCTGAATCCCAGGTCGGTGCTGAGAACAATGTTGTCAGAGTATTACGCCACTTTTACAGACTGACAATAAAGCATAGAAAACTGCACTTAAAATGGATTTGATCGGAAAAAATGTTAAGAAACATTCTTTCCAGGATAATGAATTGCATATAAGGCAAAATAAGTAAGAGAAAAAATATGCTCCCTCAACACCTTGGGCTTAGTTCACACGCAGTGTTTTTGAACGTTTGCATTGCTATCAATGGTGAAAAAACATTCAACAGGAAATGTAATTTTATCATTTTAATAACCTTATCTGGCCATGTGTGGTGTGTGAGACATTATCAGACATGCTAAAATATATTTTATTTTTTTTGCAGGGCCATCAGGCAGCCATCACTAATTGTAGAGGGCCATACGGCAGCCCTTTCATTTGTTAGAGGGCCAGCACATAATTCTACTGTTTAGTGTAAATGGAATGAGGCCTACAAATAAAAGAACACAGTAGTTACAGTCAAATATGGTGGAAGTTCAAAGATATTTTGAGGTTGTTTTGCTGCCTGTGGCTCTGGGTGCCTTGAAATGTGAAGATTCCCGAAAGATTTTGGGTTGCAATCTAGTGCCGAGGTCATAAACTTGAGTTAGCATTGTAGAAGGTGATGAGTCTTTTAGCAGGACAACAATGCACTGGAGAGTTCAGAAGTGGTAATTCCAGCTTCAGTAGCGTGAAGTCTCCCACCACTAACTCTTACATATAGATGCTACAGAGAAACTTTGAATGGACAAATGAAATTATTTCATTTTGCCTGTATTGATGAATTTCGGACTACAGAACACCGTAAAAGACATGAATCAGTCAATAAGTACATGGAAAAAAAATAGCAGCAAGACGTAGAATTTGTAAGGTAACAAACCCTGCTACAGTCATGGCCAAAAGTTTTGAGAATAACACAAATATTAATTTTTACAAAGTCTACTGCTTCACTTTTTCTAATGGCAATTTGCATATACTTCAGAATGTTATAAAGAGTGATCAGCTTAACAGCAATTACTTGCAAAGTCAATATTTGGCTAGAAAATGAACTTTATCCCCCAAAACACATTTCAACATCATTGCAGCCCTGTCTTAAAAGGACCAGCTAACCTCTATTCAGTGATTGCTCCATTAACACAGGGTGGGTGTTGAGGAGGACATGGCTGGAGATCAATCTGTCATGATTAAGTAAGAATGACACCACTGGACACTTTAAAAGGAGGCTGGTGCTTGGCATCATTGTTTCTCTTCTGCTTAACCATGGTTATCTCTAAAGAAACACGTGCAGTCATCATTGCGATGCACAACAATGGCCTAACAGGGAAGAGTATCGCAGCTAGAAAGATTGCACCTCAGTCAACAATCTATCGCATCATCAAGAAGTTCAAGGAGAGAGGTTCCATTGTTGCCAAAAAGGCTTCAGGGCGCCCAAGAAAGACCAGCAAGCGCCAGGACCGTCTCTTAAAAGTGTTTCAGCTGCGGGATCGGGCTACCAGCAGTGCAGAGCTTGCTCAGGAATGGCAGCAGGCAGGTGTGAGTGCATCTGCACGCACTGTGAGGCGGAGACTCTTGGAGCAAGGCCTGGTCTCAAGGAGGGCAGCAAAGAAGCCACTTCTCTCCAGAAAAACATCATGGACAGACTGATTTTTCTGCAAAAGGTACGGGCAGTGGACTGCTGAGAACTAGGGTAAAGTTATTTTCTCTGATGAATCCCCTTTTCGATTGTTTGGGACATCAGAAAAAACGCCTCATTCGGAGAAGACAAGGTGAGCGCTACCACCAGTCTTGTCTCATGCCAACTGTTAAGCATCCTGAAACCATTCATGTGTGGGGTTGCTTCTCAGCCAAGGGAATCGGCTCTCTCACAGTCTTGCCTAAAAACACAGCCATGAATAAAGAATGGTACCAGAATGTCCTCCAAGAGCAACTTCTCCCAACCCTCCAAGAGCAGTTTGGCGATCAACAATGCCTTTTCCAGCATGATGGAGCAACTTGCCATAAAGCAAAGGTGATAACTAAATGGGCTCAGGGAACAAAACATAGAGATTTTGGGTCCATGGCCTGGAAACTCCCAGATCTTAATCCCATTGAGAACTTGTGGTCAATCATCAAGAGACGGGTGGACAAACAAAAACCTAAAAATTCTGACAAAATGAAAGCATTGATTGTGCAAGAATGGACTGCTATCAGTCAGGATTTGGTCCAGAAGTTGATTGAGAGCATGCCAGGGAGAATTGCAGAGGTCCTGAAGAAGAAGGGTCAACACTGCAAATATTGAATTGCTGCATTAACTCATTCTAACTGTCAATATAAGCTTTTGTTACTCATATGTTTGCAATTATTATATTTCTGTCTGTGATAAAAACATCTGTCAAACACACAATAAAAACCAGAGGGCAGCAGATCATGTGAAAATATAATATTTGTGTCATTCTCAAAACTTTTGGCCATGACTGTAGATGCCTGTCATACGCTATTCCTACTGCCACACCTCACCGTTGATGAATTGCAGATAATATGCGGTATTATTGTAGAATATAGAAGAGATTTGAATATGCTTGAATTTTTTTTTTCTTGTACGTGGCAGCAACAAACTGTGAAGTAACCCAAGTAACACTGCCATATTTACTGAATTTCTGAGTACAGATGAATGTAGAAACCATGACTTGGTCAATGAGTGCATGTAAAAAAACAGCAGCAAGGCTTACAATTTATAAAGCAATAATCCCTGACTAGATGCCTGTCATACGCTATTCCTACTGCCACACCTCACCGTTGACAAATTGCAGATAAGAGCTGCCAAAACCAAGATGGCTACGGAATTACAGTGACTGTCAGGAAATCTCCACCTTTTTATTGGCTGTCTGTAAATGACAAACATTCGGGGAGGGGACTTGAGCTCCCGCTCAAACATTCAAAGAATATTTCCAAGTAATGAGTAATCCGAGTACACTGATTCTCGAGCAACTAACCATAATGACGCTTGAGCTCGCTCATCACTAGTTACTTTACTAGAATATTGATAGGATTTTCAATACTGCTTGAATGTTCAAAACATTCTTGAAGATAGATGTAGGTCCCAGCATCTATCGAATATTTACGGCATATCTTATCGATTTGCCCAAAAATGTTCCAGATGGGGGAAACTCCTTTAAGGTAGCTCTACTACTGTGAGAACCAACTATCACATTTAATAACAATACAGTATCGGGAACCACATAAAACCATGCAATCATATTT
>JARQOD010000006.1:388743294-388828494 GCA_033576555.1 Oophaga sylvatica | reverse complement strand
CCAGAAGTTGGACCGCAAACAGAGGACCCCATCTGATGACTCTCCACCGGCCGTTACTGGTACTACGACTATATATCAAGGAGGACCTGCGGGAGTCACGATAAGTGCTGTTTAAACCTCAGACTGTTGCATTAATTCTTACTATTTCTTTAATTCTTGTTCACTCTTTATTAACTCCCTGTGAGGAGATTACGTTTATCTTTACTGCTAAATTAAATAATATTGTTATACTGTATTGCTCTGCAATCCCTGCGTACTGCTTCTCAGCAACCTGCTTAACCCTGAACCAAAATTTGGACTAAATCCACGGGTCCGCTCATCCCTAGCCATAATCTAATCTCTTTTCTAATGTATTTTTTTATTTTTAACCTTCTTCCAGTTTGATTATGCTTCACTTGAGAACCCACAGTGCATATGGGATGCTCAGAATACTCAAACAAATCCATCATCAAAGGGACATGGCTACGGCCACTGCCACAGACTCTGTCCCACCCTAAAACGCAGATTTGCCAGTGGCATCCATTTTTCAGGGACTGGACTAGCCCCTGTTCTTCTGAACATGTGTTGCTTGTCAATTCTGATGTATGCTCTGTAAAATCTTGCTACTGTGTAATATATGCAGTGACTGTGCGCTCCCTTGTTGTCTCTGATGAGAAGTGAAGAGCCATCAAAAAAGCACATGTCAGTTAGTATTGTAAGAAGAATTCTAAGCATTCAGGAAAAGCAGAGACCAGCCCTGCCCCCCACAAATGATGTCACTTCTCATCAGTGATGTCACTTCTCTACAGAGCTGTAGAGGGAGTGCATTGTCACTGTGCACTGAGAAGGATAATGCACAGTGACAAGATCCTACTGAGCATATGTCGAATTGACAGCCAACAAATGCTCAGTAGAACAGGAACAATGCCATGCCCTGTAACAAATGTCACTAACGACTTTTTTTTTTCAGGGTAATGGCACAGGCTCTACCAGTAACCGAAGCCTCTGTAGTGGACAACCCCTTTAATTGTTTGGAATAACCCTTTAAGTGATTTTTTTCCACTTTGTAAGCAACTGTAAACCTCACATGTACTTAAAAAATATAGAAACAGTAATAGAGACATTTCCTGGAAATGATTCTTTATATTATCATTGATGTCACAGAACTTTTACGTTCTATCAAAGAGCACAGCGCTGCTTTTCAGCATAATGTACATCATTGTCTGTGATCCGAATACAAGTAAATATACATTTATAGGATAAGTCATCCCCCCTTATACAATGAGACAGAAGCCTTAAGTATGAAGATCATTCCATCAGAGTATGAATGATATTATCAGATTATAATAATATAAAAACAGAAACAAAATAAATCCTTTCAGCGATTCTAATTGTTTCTGAGCGGACACAGTTAAAGACAGATGGCCACATAGCAGATGGTTTCATTGAGAAGCATTCTGTAAATCTCTGAACTCCCATATGGTTGTTGTAAAAAAAGAAACATTTTTAAATATCATTATTATAAAGCTATAGGAACATTAAAATAAAAAGCTGATAATAAAGAGATATGCTGTTGTAGACATTGCCAGGAGCGTAAAAGTCACTTCCCCAAAATTTTTAAAATGTTCCAGACAGGCCACATCCTTTAGTCTACTGCTGTATACTGCATGACAATACTGCAGCATCTTTTTTTTCTTGTCTGTGGTCCAGTGTGACTCAGCCTACAAAATTTATGGAAAAATTGATAGCTGAGTGGCATTAGCTGTGGGTGTTCCCTGGCACTATCCAATCAGTGCTAAATGTTTAGGGAAACCCCCATTGACAAGTGGAAGGTAGCACCCAGTTCTTATTTTGTTTATATTCTGTATATTGGAGGAGGAAGGACGATGGAATTAAATATCTCAGAAAACTCTCCAGAATTGCTATTTTACAGAAATAAGTATTTTGTTAAAAAAGACATGTGAGTAGAGATGACAAATTCTTTAGAACCCCTTCCTGACATCCACCATATACTTGTGAATCTCACAAAATTAGAATATCATCAAAAAGTTAATTTCTTTCAGTTCTTCAATACAAAAAGTGAACCTCATATATTATATAGAGTCATTACAGAGTGATCTATTTCAAGTGTTTATTTCTGTTAATGTTGATGATTATGGCTTACAGCCAATGAAAACCCAAAAGTCATTATCTCAGTAAATTAGAATACTTTATAACACCAGCTTGAAAAATGATTTTAAAATCTGAAATGTTATTCTACTGAAATGAATATTCAGTAAATGCACTCAATACTTGGTTGGGACTCCTTTTGGCATCAATTACTGCATCCATGCAGTGTGACATGGGGGCGATCAGCCTGTGGCACTGCTGAGGTGTTATGGAAGCCCAGGTTGCTTTGATAACAGCCTTCAGCTTGTCTGCATTGTTGAGACTGGTGTCTCTCATCTTCCTCTTGACAATACCCCATAGAGAGGTTAAGGTCAGGCGAGTTTGCTGTCCAATCAAGCACAGTGATATTGTTGTTTTTAAACCAGGTATTGGTACTTTTGGGAGTGTGGACAGGTGCCAAGTCCTGCTGGAGAATGACATTTCCATCTACAAAAAGAATGTCTGCAGAGGGAAGTATGAAGTACTCTAAAATTACCTGGTAGACGGCTGCACTGACATTGGTCTTGATAAAACACAGTGTCCCTGTACCTATATGTAGGCACTCCGCCGAAACACGCATAGGGGAAGTGGCACCATCGCTTGGATCTTCGTAAGACACATTACTCTGATTATTAGTTTGTATAGCGCAGTATAGGTTCAGCGTTCATACTTTACTGTTTTATGTTATGAATACAGGCACTCTAGATATTCTTATGCAAATTGCCTCTTCAAAAAAAGAGGACTTGTACTCTATAGCGCCACCTATTGGAAGTAGCGATCCTACAAGTCACAATCAACCCTTTAACGAGTTTTGTAATATGACTTAGGATAAAAGCCAAATCGTGGAGATACTGATTTGGCTTTTATCCTAAGTCATATTACAAGACTCGTTAAAGGGTTGATTGTGACTTGTAGGATCGCTACTTCCAATAGGTGGCGCTATAGAGTACAAGTCCTCTTTTTTTGAAGAGGCAATTTGCATACTAAATTTCCCAGAGGAGCATTGCACGGCGAATAAGCCTCCTTACCTCGACACGCCAGAGCTGGTATGTCACTCTCCACAAGGAGAAACCTTACCCTTAGACCTAGATATTCTTAGTAACTTTATGATATGAATGTCCCTGTATTGATATCTGGATGTAGAGCAGTTCCTTTGTGATGCTGATTTACCTATACTTTGAATTACACAGTTTATTTATAAATCTGTATTATTTAATTGAGTCTTGCCTGCCAATCGGCGGTGCCACTTACATTGTTTTGGCTCATCATCAGGCACCATTAGCTACTTTTTTCATGTTATATATTTTTTTGTTTTTAAATTGTCTTAATAAAGGTTCACAATTTTATTGTTCATCTTACGCTTTTGTCTATATGCTTTCTACATGGAGGATAGTGTGCACTGTTCTCCGTGTGCACGTGTGCGGCACGTTTTGTGGTCCATGTGTTCATGTGAAAACGGACATGTCTGCGTGTTTTGTACACGGACACAGGGTCCGTTAAAACACACTGACATGTACATAGACCCATTCATTTGAATGAGTCTACGTGTGTCAGTGTCTCCAGTACGTGAGAAAACTGTCATCATAAGAACCAGAGACACTGACGTGTGAAAGGGGCCTTAGTGTGTGACAGCAGCCAAACTTAAAAACCCACTATAACAGGTTTTGATCACTGTGATACTCTATCACAGTGATCAAAATAAAAAAAAATAGTAAATCAAACCCCCATTATCACCCCTTAGTAAGGGAAAAATAATAAAATAAAAAAGTACTTATTTCCATTTTCCCATTAAAGTTAGAGTTGGGCTAAAGAGAGTTGGGTTAAAGTTAGGGCGGGGCTAAAGTTAGGGTTGGGGCTAAAGTTAGGTTTATGGTTGGGGCTAAAGTTAGGGTTAAAGTTAGGGTTGGGGCTAGAGTTGGGGTTAGGGTTTGGATTATGTTTACGGTTGGGATTAAGGTTAGGGTTGGGATTAGGATTAGAGTTGAGATTAGGGTTAAGGGTGTGTTAGGGCTAGGTTTGTGGTTAGGGTTAGGGTTGGGATTAGGGTTAGGGGTGTGTTGGAGTTTCCACTGTTTAGGCACATCAGCGGCTCTCCAAATGCGACATGGCGTCTGATCTCAATTCCAGCCAATTCAGCTTTGAAAAAGTCAAACGGTGCTCCTTCCCTTCCGAGTCCTGCCATGCACCCAAACAGTGGTTTACCCCCACATATGGGGTATCAGCATACTCAGGACAAATTGCACAACAACTTTTGGGGTCCAATTTCTTCTGTTACCCTTGGGAAAATAAAAAATTTGGGGCAAAAATATCATTTTTGTGAAAAAAATATGATTTTTTTATTTTTACTGCACTACGTTATAAACTTATGTGAAGCACTTGGGGGTTCAAAGTGCTCACTACATATCTAGATAAGTTCCTTATGGGGTCTACTTTCCAAAATGATGTTACTTTGGGGGGCTTTCCACTGTTTAGGCACATCAGGGGCTATCCAAACGCAACATGGCATCTAATCTCAATTCCAGCCAATTTTGCATTGAAAAGTCAAACTGCGCTTCTTCCCTTCCAAGCTCTGCCATGCACCCAAACAGTGGTTTACCTGCATATATGAGGTATCAGCATACTCAGGACAAATTGTACAACAATTTTTGGTGTCCAATTTCTCCTGTTACCCTTGGTAAAATAAAACAAATTGGATCTGAAGTAAATTTTTTGTGAAAAAAGTTACATGTTCATTTTTTTTAAACATTTAAAAAATTCCCGTGAAGCACCTGAAGACTTAATAAACTTCTTGATTGTGGTTTTGAGCACCTTCGGGGGTGCAGTTTTTAGAATGGTGTCACTTTCGGGTATTTTCTATCATATAGATCCCTCAAAGTAACTACAAATGTGATATGGTCCCTAAAAAAAAATGGTGTTGTAAAAATGAGAAATCGCTGTTTAATTTTAACACTTATAACTTCCTAGCAAAAAAAAAATTTGTTACAAAATTGTGCTGATGTAAAAGTAAACATGTGGGAAATTTTACTTCTTCAGTATTTTATGTGACATATATCTGTGATTTAAGGGCATGAAAATTCAAAGTTGGAAAATTGCAAAATTTTCAAAATTTTCGCCAAATTTCCTTTTTTTTTACAGTTAAATGCAAGTCATATCAAATAAATTTTACCACTATCATGAAGTACAATATGTCACGAGAAAACAATGTCAGAATCACCAGGATCCATGGAAGTGTTCCAGAGTAGTTATTACCTCATAAAGGACAGTGGTCTGAATTGTAAAAATTGGCCTGGTCATTAACATGCAAACCAACCTTGGGGGTAAAGGGGTTAAGGGGAAATGTGTAAATGTTTTGGAGTAGCCTAGTCAAAGCTCAGACCTTAATCCACTTGAGAATCTGTCGTCAGACTTGAAGATTGATGTTCACCAGAAGAAACCATTTAAAGGGAATCTGTCACCCCATTTTTCAACCATCAGCTGTAGCCACCACCATCAGGGGCTTATCTACAGCACTCTATAATGCTGTAGATAAGCCCCCGATGTAACATGAAAGAGAAGAAAAACGAGTTATATTATGCTCACCCAGGGGCGGTCACCATCCGGTCCGGTCCGATGGGCGTCGCGGTCCGTTCCGGCGCCTCCCATCTTCTAGCGAAGCCCTCTCTTCTTAGCTTCACGTTACGGCTCCCTGGTGAGGGCAGAGCAGAGTACTGCAGTGCGCAGGCGCCGGGAAAGGTCAGAGAGGTCCGGCACCTGCGCACTGCAGTACTCTGCTCTGCCCTCACCAGGGCAGAGCAGTGCACCTGCGCCGGAGCCGCTATGGGAAGCTAAGAAGAGGAGGGCTTCGCTAGAAGATGGGAGGCGCAGGACCGGACCGTGACGCCCATCGGACCGGATGGCGGACCGCCCCTGGGTGAGTATAATATAACTCGTTTTTCTTCTCTTTCAGGTGACATCGGTGGCTTACCTACAGCATTATAGAATGCTGTAGATAAGCCCCTGATGGCGGTGGCTACAGCTGATGGTCGAAAAATGGTGTGACAGATTCCCTTTAACATGAAGGAGCTGGAGCGGTTTTGCGTTGAGGAGTGGAAAGCTCATAGAGACATATCCAAAGCGACTTGCAGTTGTAATTGCTGCAAAAAAAGTCTCTACAAAGTATTAACTTAAGGGAGGTGAATAGTTATGCACACTGAAGTTTTCAGTTATTTTGTCCTTTTTGTTGTTTGCTTCACAATAAAAAGAACCAAATGTTCACAGTTTTAGGGTGTGATCACAGAATTATCAAAGGTTTTGCTGCAAATTGTCAACAGGCTCACAAAAAATGTGTTGACAAAAAATGATGCTCTTTTAACTGCCAAAAATTTTAGAAGAATTAAACTTTAAATTACCAGAAAGCCATTATCCTCCAGTACTGTCATATTTGACAACTTCCCTGGAGGGCTCATCATAAGTACAAGGAGCTGCTCCGAGATGGCTGAGGTGAGGTCGCTGAGCCCGACCACTACTGAGCAAGACACAGAAGAAGAAACATCAAGACTGGGCTAAAAATATCTGAAGACAGAATATTTTCAATGGTTTTATGGACTGAGATGGGAACGACTTGACCAGATTGAATGTTCCCGTGGCTGGATCAGTAATGGGTAATGTGAGGGGTTGCCACGTTCGATTGAAGCTTTCAGGTAGACTCAGGAGCACATGCACTTGAAAACACCAGTGGGTTTATTATATATAGCATAAACCACGGTGCTTAAAACAAAACACAGCCCTCTGGGCACGATAGAAAGACAAAACAATAATTATAGCATACAGTTCAGTCCTAGTTAGTGCGGGGTCCTCCCGAAAACTGTTAGGGGAAAAAGCACTCTTAGTCCTCAGTTCTGTGGGGAAGTACAGCGTCTCCCTACAGCACCACACACAGACTGAACCACATATCTACGTATATCAACACATGTGCTGGTCACGTGATCATGACATCACTGCAGCTCATCAAACACCTGTAGGTCCTGCAGGAAAAAGGGTACGGTGAGCACCTTCCCTCCCGCACTGCGGATGCTCACATGAAACCGGCCCATTAAACTTTGTACATGGCCTCTCAGTACATAGTGTGCTGGAAGCACAAAAACTCTCTGATTACATATCACTGATTGCTGCAAGTGCAGTGACACTTACCTCCCTTCCTCTACAAAGCCAGTCACTCTGTCACAGTGCAGGTTCACACTCAGCACATGTGACAGACGTGACAGTCTGGAGACGCCGTGGAGAGCGATCTAGTGCCTGCAACATCCTTTAGCATGACCGGTTTGGCAGTGGGTCAGTAATGGTGTGGCATTTCTTTGGAGGGCCACACAGCCCTCCATGTGCTCGCCAGAGGTAGCCTGACTGCCATTAGGTACCGAGATGAGATCCTCAGACCACTTGTGAGACCATATTCTGGTGCGGTTGGCCCTGGGTTCCTCCTAATGCAGGAACAATGCCAGACCTCATGTGGCTGGAGTGTGTCAGCAGTTCCTGCAACATGAAGGCACTGAAGCTATGGACTGGCCTGCCCGTTACCCAGACCTGAATCCGATTGAGCACATCTGGGACAGTATGTCTCGCTCCATCCACCAATGTCACGTTGCACCACAGACTGTCCAGGAGTTGACGGATTCTTTAGTCCAGGTCTAAGAGGAGCTCCCTCAGGAGAACATCCGCAACCTCATCAGGAGCATGCCCAGGTGTTGTAGGGAGGACATACAGGCACGTGGAGGCCACACACAATACTAGCATCATTTTGACTTGTTTCCACTTTAATTTTGTCTTGTTTTGATTTTCATTTTGACTTGTTTCTACTTTCATTTTGGGGGTCTCTTCAAATCCAGGCCTCCATTGGTTCAAAAATTTGATTTCCATTGATGATTTTTGTGTGATTTTGTTGTCAGCACATTCAACTTTGTACAGAGCAAAGTATTCAATGAGAATATTTCATTCATTTAGATCTAGGATGTTTTATTCGAGTGTTCCCTTTATTCTTTTGAGCAGTGTAGTTAGTACTGCTCTAAGCACAAAGATTTCCTCTTTTACAGTGTAAACCACTTTAGTTGTGTTGTTCCAGATTTCATTTTTCAGACGGAAAGGAAAGATATGAATATTTTATGAAATGCCTCTGAATTATCTTCCTGACCCGACACCACCAATACAGTGGTCCTAGGTGGTTATTGGATATAATAACATATATGGATATAATAACACCCCGGCAGCAGGCTCGCTGTCTGGGTGTTAT
Organism: Oophaga sylvatica; assembly: GCA_033576555.1. Taxonomy (NCBI): domain Eukaryota; kingdom Metazoa; phylum Chordata; class Amphibia; order Anura; family Dendrobatidae; genus Oophaga; species Oophaga sylvatica. The sequence continues at coordinate 388,820,105 of JARQOD010000006.1, read as the reverse complement.
GTTTGACACCAATCTCTCCTTCACCTCCCATATACAATCTCTTGCCCGCTCTTGCCGTCTACACCTAAAGAACATCTCTAGAATCCGCCCTTTCCTCACAATGGAAACAACAAAAACCCTCACTGTAGCATTGATCCACTCCCGCCTGGACTACTGCAACGCACTATTACTTGGCCTCCCCATTACTCGACTATCCCCTCTCCAGTCCATCCTTAATGCAGCAGCCAGGGTCATCCATCTGGCTAATCGGTACTCGGACGCGTCCGCTCTTCGCCAGTCCTTACACTGGCTGCCCATTCATTATAGGATCCAATTCAAAGTACTGGTTCTCACCCACAAATCTCTCCACAGTGCAGCACCCCCCTACATCTCCTCCCTCATTTCTATCTATCGGCCCAACCGACTGCTGCGCTCTGCAAACGACGTTCGACTAACCTCTGCACTAATCCGTACCTCCCACTCCCGACTCCAAGACTTCTCCCGTGCTGCGCCAATCCTCTGGAATGCTCTACCCCAAGAAATTAGGACTATACACAATTTGCATGGTTTCAGGCGCTCCCTCAAAACACATTTGTTCAGAGCGGCCTATCACATTCACTAACCAAAGTCATTCTATGTGTAAGTGTGTGTGTGTGTGTAGCCCATTCACTATCTCCATCCATCCCTCACTCCCTCAAGATGGCTGGACCATCATTGTAAATACACCATTGTATATATACACCTGTACTTTGTATCTCCCCCACCTCATTGTAGATTGTAAGCTCTCACGAGCAGGGTCGGCTTATTTTGCTTTAATTATTGTATTGTTAACGTTACCTTTGACTTGTGTTTTGAAATTGTTAAACTGTAAAGCGCTGCGGAATATGTTGGCGCTATATAAAGATTATTATTATTATTATTATTGCTAACTTTGTTGCAGTGATCATGAATATAAGACATATTTTCAGTTGTTTCACACTTTTTTTAAGTCTATAATTCCACGTGTTAATTCATAGTTTTGATGCCTTCAGTGTGATTGTACAATTTTCATAGTCATGAAAATACAGAAAAATCTTTGAATAAGAAGGTGTGTCCAAACTTTTGGTCTGTACTGTATAAAGGACTTTTTTTTTACATATTAAGATAATAACCCATCAGTTTATACTGCTAAAAATGTTCTGAATGTCAAAATAAATTTTATCCTTTGGTTTATACCGAGGTGGACTGTGCTTTTTTTTTTTTTTCTTTAGATGCCCATCCATTGCTCAAGTATCCATGTAGTTAAGTGAAAAGCACCAGCGATTCCTACACGGATAGATTATCTGATTAGGGAAACAGAACAATAAGCTGACTCCTGCATTATTCATACAAGTAATAAATAAAAACACCTGACTGGCCAGTAATTTCCACTAAGAACTTCTCATGCATTGACTGACATAATTATAGATGTCACCGACAATCCAATCTCATGGTAAATGATGGCAGCGATATTAGGCGAGCTCCAAATGAAACACGTTGAAGGCTACTTTTGCTTGTGTTATGAAATTTTATAAGAAGTGTACATCAATGTATCTTAGGGCTGTGCTGAAGATTATCACAAGCATGTAGATTATGCTTATTTCTGCTGGATTACATTAAGGAATTAAAGGGATTAGTCCAACCCATATACTGATGACTTATCTTTAAAAAATTCTCCCTATTAGATAATAGAATTAAAGGGTTTGTTCATGATTATGATATTGATGACTTCAGGATACGTCATTAGATTCTTCAATATCACATTGGTAGGGAATCTGGGATCCAACACCTGACACCCCCACCAATCAGATGTTTTCAGCTCCAAATATAAACAGTAAATGTAGCTGACAGCAGGGTTTCACTTACTGTGTAATGACCATTGTCAAGAACTGAAGCTCAGCTTCTATTCACTTGAACTGTCAACAGGATTTTCTCATATAAACTACAGCCACCACCTTTCAAGGTCAAGGCTTCCGGGTTTGCTAAGCCCAGGAGGGTTAGCCAATGCATCCGCAAAGGTCTCAGCAGACAAATGTTGTCCATGATTATGATACTGATGACCTACCTTCAGGATACTTCATCAATATCAGATCAGGGATGGTCTTTCACCGGCACCCCTACTAATCAGCTGTTTTATAAAGAGCCTGTCACCAGGTTTTTCTCATATCACCTACAATCACAACCCTTCAGCACCATGTGACAGCATTCTAAAATGATGAATATATGACTTCAATTCACCCTGTATGACAAAAAGAAAACACTTTTTACTTTACTCATCTACGGGAAGGTCCGGTTCGATGGTTGTTGCTGCTTGGTCCAGTGCCTCCTGTCTACTTTTGATGCCATCCTCCTTCTCCACATCATGTGGATGATGCATCCTATGTCATCCACAAAGCATTCCCATTTGCCCCTGGGCAGGCGCACTTCTTTCTGCCGTGCTAAGGGCAAAGCAAAATACTGTTCTGCGCATGCAGGGGAAAGTCCAAAAGTCCAAAAAGCACCGGCACATGCGCATTACAGTACTTTACTCTGCCCTAGGCAGCACAGACAAGGGGAGCACTGTGTAGATGATGTAGGATGTATCATTCACACATAGCAGAGAAAGTAGATGGCGTCGCAAGAAGGGAGAAGGCGCAGGATGAAGACCAGCTACGCCCATTGGACTGGACCACCCTGTAGGTCAGTATAATAAAAGGTGTTTTTTTAGGGTGAATTGAGTCATATATACATCATTTTAAAATGCTGTCACATGGTGCTGAAAGCTGGTGGCTGTAAATTATATGACAAAAACCTGGTGACAGATTCCTTTTAATACAGCTTATTAGTAGGGGTGTTAGTGTAAGACCACCACTGATCTGATATTGATGATGTATCCTGAATATAGTTTTTTCAATATCAAAATCATGGACAACCGAAGAAAAAACAGCAGATCGGCACCGCTAACACCAATTATACCTCCGGGCCAACACTGTGCAGGAGCCGCAGCCGGCAAAATACCCGAAACCCACTGGTGCCCATTCATGAGAAAAAACATATCCAAGAATGCAGAACACGAGAAAAAATCAAAGAATGGCACTCACCGGGTAAAATAACAAGCCTTTATTCGAACATCTGCGGTGGGAGAACGGGAGCTAGGGATCGGGGGTGACAACGATCGTTTTGCTCGAGGTGCGCTTCCACAGGTCACATGGACAACCCTTTGTGGGCTGAGACCTTTGCGAGTGCCTTGACGTACACTCCTGGGCTTAGCAAACCCGGAAGCCTTTACCTAGTGGCTGGCGCTCAGGGATTTCAGTGCTGCTGACGCCGGTCCAAAGATGTGATGAGGACCTAACGGGTGGCGGTGAGAAGTGGAGGGATGGATTGGTGAGGTGAGCAGTGAGGTGAGTATAAGGATTTTTACTATTTTTTACATATTACATTTATTATGCTATGTAGTGAGGAGAGAACAGCAACCTAATAAGGTACATTCATTTTGCAGAGAACAACTTTTCCTAGGAAATTCTTAAGAAAAACTGTGTGAACAGGCAAATTCAAATTTTGCCTCACCTGTTCATCCTAATTTTGGACCATTGTAGTTTCTAACTTTGTGGAAACAGTTAGGGGAGGGCCTTTTCTGTTCACCATGTTTCCCATGCACAAATCAAGATCAATAAAGACATCTTTGATGGGAGACTGGTGTGCAACCCTGAACTCAACAATCAAACACCTTTGGGATGAACTAGAACAAAGGTTGCGAGCCAGGATCTCTTGTCCAACATCAGCATCTGATCCTCTCAAATGCTCTTCGGGATGAAAGGGCAAACATTCCCACAGACACTTCCAAAATCTCGTAGAAACCCTCCCCCAAAGAAAGGAAGAATGCAGAAGAACCGTCTACATATTAATGCCAATGGATATAGGATGAGAGGTCAGATAACTATCTATAGGTGTAATATGGAGGTTTTCCAATACTTTTGTCCATAAAGTTCAGCTTTCTTGCAAGGTTTGCGCTTTTGGAATAATTAAGTCTGGCGGCCCTCAAGTTCTCCAGCTCTGTCCTTTAGTGATTGCGTTTATTTGCCTCATGTTGACCACCCCTCATGGAGAGGTTTGGTAGTTCAGAATCGCTGTTTCCTTGCTCCAATAACCCATTTAGCAAAATATTACCCCTTCTAACTCACAAAGCAAATTAAATAAGCAACATTGCATTAGCCAATACAAAATTATTGTCCTACAAAATAATACATTGAGGCTTATTTTTATGACGTGCACTCAAATTAACCAGCGATACAGTATATAATTTACTTTGATACACTAAGATATAATAATATACCACAAAATACATTTTATGGTTCATTACAGTTTGCAGTATGAAACATTGCACTTTGGAACTTACTAAGCAGTTTGGAAACTAGTAAGCATCATTTGTTTGTGAAGCTACAATATAGTCACAAATGTAAATTTGCATGTTCAACATCAATGCCATCTGGAACTCTATCTTTCAGCCAAAGATATTATCAAGTAAAAATGTCATGATGCATGAAAGATAACAGATGCCAAAATCAAATAAAAATAACAACAGTAATAATAATGAGAGCAAAGTATAGGATATCTGTACAATGTTATTTCTTTATAATTTTGCAGATTTTTTTTTTTTGCTTTGACTAACGGCAATATGGGGGTCATCTGTTAAAACTGAAATGACACAGAAGGCTTTTGTCTTACATTGTTTAACATTTTTATGCAAAGTGTTAAATTTATATTTTTTTGCTTTTCAGATAAACTCATGAATGGTATTGCGTATAGGGGCTCTTTGAATCACTGAAATCAATGTCAAACACCTGTGATAATCAGTTTGCCAAGTGATCCCAATTAAAGGAAAACTACTTAAGAAGGACATTCCACATTATTAAGCAGCCACAGGTTTCAAGCAAGGATCTCTCTGCATTCAAAAAGCATCATAAAGTGAAATGCATTGGTCAAAGTATGAAAACATTAGATATTTCATGATAACCTAGGCAGTATCATTGTACTGTGAAAAGATTTGTAGCTGATGCACAGCACAGATGGGTTTGTGCAAATAAAGGCATAATGAGGAAGGTTTGTGCAAGATAAATTCATCAGATTAAAAGAGCAACTGCTAAAATACCATTATAAAGCTGCAAAAAGGTATTTGACGCTGCTGATGAAGTTGTGCATAATTCTACTATTTGACCACCCCTAAACAGTGCTCACAAGCAGAAATAGTTGCATGGGCTCAGACATACATGAAGGCCAAATTTTTGAAAAGTTTTATCTACTAATCACTGTGGTGGAACCCTGGATGGTCCAGATGAATAGAGTAGTGGATGTTTGGTGGATGGCCACCATGAACCAACAAGGCTGTGATGTCAACATGGAGGTGGCGGAGTCATGTTTTGGTGAGAATCATGAGGAAGAGCTGGAAAGCCCATTTAGTATCCCTGGAGATATGAAAATGTCCTCAGCAAAGTATATAACATTTCCGACTGATCACAAAAGAAGAACTGTGCCATCGTTAGCAAAATTATCTTCATTGGCTGCTATGGGTATTAAAGCAGAGAGACTCATGATGTGGCCACTATCTCCCCTGACCTCACCCCCTTAGTCCTACTTAGAACCTTTGGAGTATTCTCAAGCAAAAGATCTATGAGGGCAGGAGGCAGTTCACATAAAAACAGCAGCTCTAGGAGGCTATTCTGACATCATGCAAGAAATTCAAGCAGAAATTATCCAAAAATTCAAGTTCAACGGATGCAAGAATTGTGAAAGTGATATAAAAAAAAGTTAATATGTAACTTGGCCTGTTAAGATGTTTTTGATTGGAAAAGCTTTTGATTTCAGTAAATGTGACCTCTTGATGCTGCAAAGACAACAAATGACCATTTTCAGTTCTTTACAACCTTTATTATTATTATTATTAAAAATTATTATAGCGCCATTTACTCCATGGCGCTTTACATGTGAAAAGGGGTATACATAATAAAAAACAATATACAACAAAATAGCACCAGTATAAATTTCCAGTAAAACCGCTAATGTTTATTAGTTCATTATAAATAAGATATTAAATAAATACAAATAAAATATTATATAAACAAGGTGATCTGCAACCAAGCAGAGAAAGAACCATATGCAATAGCAACAAATAAGGCGCATATAGTGACCTGTATAGGGTAAAGCCAATAGTGCAGGTACAAGTGAGAGAATACAGGGCTCCAAATTTGCACTTTATATATGGCAGAGTAAAGTAGATGGAAGCACTTACATGAAAGTGTAGTATGTTTGTATGGCGTCCCTGCCGCCCCAACACACGTTTCACTTCTTCGTCAGGAGGCTGGTTGAACTCTGTAATAAATGTAAATTTTTTCATTTGCCTTCTACTCAGATGGACACTGTCCAAGATTTACCCAAGTTTGGGTCATTGGCACTGCACACTAATTCCATGCATATAGTGTGCTGATGATTGCTTACCTCTATTTAGGCACAAACTAGACTCATCTGTCCCTAACTTGTCAGTGCTCACATGACTGTCATTAGCCTACGAATGGTGGATTTGATACTTAAAAAGGTCAGTTTTATTCCTCGTTTTTAATCACAATGGTGAAGTATTTGTTGAGAGTGCTATCTGTGCAAATGATAAATATTATTGTCACCAAGCACAAGCAGTCTAAAGGGAACCAGATTATACCCAACGATCTTGGAATGCAACAGTTTGTGACTGAATGTTATGAAAAAGTTTACTACTCATAGAACATTCAAGAGCCATCCAGAGCATGATGGAAACAGGAAAATCGATCAAAGAATCCTACGAAGATTTCTTAAAAATGTAGCAAAAAAAAGACAAACAACATCCAAAGACGTTCAATCTGAGTCAAAAATATGTGAAAGGATGTTTTTAACTTGTACTGAATGCTGTAACACAGGGCACTTTGATCAGAGGCCAAGAAGAATCCCACTGCTCACACAGAGGATAAAAATAAGCAGCTGAACTTTAACAAAACCTACAAAGATAAACCACAATACTTCCCTAAACAAGCTCTATGGACAGATAAAACCAAACTAGGGTTCTTTGGCAATGTATATGAGTGTTGTATATAGAACGTGAAATTAAGTCTATAAAGAAAGTGTACCCTACATAAAGTGAAAAATTAATAGAGGATCCATAATATTGTAAGACAGCTTTGCTGCCTCTGAGATTGGAAGCATTGAATGTGTTACAGGAACAATGAAATCAGAGAGTTTTAATAACAAAATGTCCTCCCGAGTGTAAGAAAACTAATTTTGAGTTTAAAAAGTTGGACCACCCAGTAGGGTAATGACCTGAATCTTTGGAGAGAGCTGAAATCTGTTCAAGCCCGGGGTCACACTTGCGAGAAACTCGCACCTCAATACCCGGCATTTCCACTGGCACTTGGACCGGAGCGTTCAGCTGTATAGAAATACATGCAGCCGCACACTCTGGTCCCGAGTGCCGGCGGCAGTGCCGGGTACTGAGGTGCGAGACTCGTGTGAGTTTCTTGCAAGTGTGACCCCGGCCTAACATTGAAGATCTTGAAAGAATTGCAGTAGAATAAAGTTTCAGTAGACCGGTAAAAGAACTTCACAGATGGCTACAAAATTAGTTTGGAGACTGTTTTTGTTGCACAAAGTTTTTGCAAATCAAATATAATGACAGGAGGATTTAATTCTGCCCAAGTCATAGGTATACTATACTCCTTGATTTTTTTTAACGAGTCATGTATAGTGACAGACAAGTTAACCTTTTACGTTGACTATGAAGAACCAATGATCTACAGTTGAATTAGATTTATATCCACTCTGAAGATATTGTTGTTTTGTTATTATAAACAATTAACGGTGGCAATTAACAGGAGCCAAAAAGAAATGTAAGGAAAAAAACAACTGTAATGAATTACGAGCAATTTACAGCTGAAGTAAATGTTTAATATTGTAAACAATTAAAAGTGTAATAAAAGATTAAAAGGCCTTTGTACAAAATAGAAAAGATCAATTGATCTCACAAAATTTACATGTGTATTCTCACGCAAGAAAAGCAGGTGCAGATGGAAAATCTCATTAAATTAACACTATTCGACAGGATTTGTGATGAGCGAGAATGCTCGTTACTCGGGTTTTCCCGAGCATGCTCCGGTTATCTCCAAGTATTTGGAAGTGCTCGGAGATTTAGGTTCTGTCAGCGCAGCTGCATGATTTGCGACTGCTAGACAGCCTGAATACATGTGGGGATTCCCTAACAAACAGGCAATCTTCACATGTATTCAGGCTGTGCAGTAGCCGCAAATCATGCAGCTACGCTGACAGAAACTAATTCTCCGAGCACTTCCAAATACTCGGAGACCACTCGAGCATGCTCAGAAAAACCCGAGCAACGAGCATACTCGCTCATCACTAGACAGGATCTCTCCTATTCATTTACTCGATGACTTGGTTTATGCTGTCTGTTTGGAAATGAAGTCAGACCCTGGGAGCTATCACATCGAATGGTTATTTGAATGTCATTATTAAAACATTTTAAAACAAATAATAAAGTCTCTTTTGTCTCATTTGACCTCGAATTCTGCAGCATTTTCTTTCTGCAGAGCTAAAAATATATTTTGCAGAACAATAGCATTTCTCTGGGTATTAAAGCAAAATAGATATTTTTTTTGCTTTAGCTTTGGAGCTTGCAAATTCCCAAATTCAAAAAAAAACATTTTACAGTACGTCCATTCACATTTAAAATAGTGAAAACAGATTTGAAGTGACCTGGTTAAAGCTTCGAAGATTGAAAATGTTAAAGATAAAGCATTTCTGGAATATTGAAGGCGAAAAATGAGAAGGAATTTATATATTCTGTATATACAAATATTTGTCTAACTTCATAAGGCTTATTGTGGCCTTAATCACATTTTTTTTTTCAGCATTGCATGCCAGAATCCATCAGTTTTTTTCTTTCTTCATCCAAGTAATTGTATGAGAGTTTATTTTTTTGCAATGAGCACTATATTTGTCAGTTCTTACTACCAAATTACCAATTGATCTGTGTTTGTCAGTGGCACCATATTCTAGTACATATTTATTATCTTGCTTCTAATAACTGTATAAAAAACAGCAATTCTGACATTATTTCTTTACTTTTCAGTTTTATTCTTTTCACATGCAATTCTTTCTTTCTTTTAATTTAAAACATAATTGTCCATTCAGTATAACTAACAAGATAACTTTGGGTTGTATTATTATGGCAATACTAGTTTTTTTCAAAATGCTTTTCAACTTTTGCTCAGAAAAATCATTAAAAAAAAACAAAAAAACATTTTTTGTCACCATACCTCTCTTTTTCCAAAGACAAAGCTGTGTGAAGACTTGATTTTTTAGAACATTGGCACATCATAGTTTTCCTAGTGCCATTTTGAGGTATATATGACATTTTGCTCCCTTTCTTTTTACTTTTTTGGAACAGATTAAACACAAATAGCAATCCTGTCATTGTTTTGCGGATCAATCAATTATGATGATATACAATTTTCTATGTTTTTCTTTATTTTTACTTATTTTCGCAGCGGTAGACATAATAAGGGATTTTTTTTTCTACAAATAGGATTTTTACTACAGAGCCTCTCCAGGCTATACATTGTATATACCGAATAAACCATTACATCTAGTGACTGCTTTTTGTCTCAAACTGTCCAGGCCATTATAACAACTCCTCCTGGCTCTAACTCATCTTTGCAGAGTTTGCCACACATATGTCTTCAGTCACCACTTTTTCAGCAGATCATTGTGCCCCTGAAATTAACACTCTCACATATACAGTACAGACCAAAAGTTTGGACACACCTTCTCATTTAAAGATTTTTCTGTATTTTCATGACTATGAAAATTGTACATTCACACTGAAGGCATCAAAACTATGAATTAACACATGTGGAATTATATACTTAGCAAAAAAGTGTGTAACAACTGAAAATTATGTTTATATTCTAGGTTCTTCAATGTTTTGATGACTGCTTTGCACACTCTTGGCATTCTCTTGATGAGCTTCAAGAGGTAGTCACCGGAAATGGTCTTCCAACAATCATGAAGGAGTTCCCAGAGATGCTTAACACTTGTTGGTCCTTTTGCCTTCACTCTGCGGTCCAGCTCACCCCAAACCATCTCGATTGGGTTCAGGTTTGGTGACTGTGGAGGCCAGGTCATCTGGCGTAGCACCCCATCACTCTCCTTCTTGGTCAAATAGCCTTTACACAGCCTGGAGGTGTGTTTGGGGTCATTGTCCTGTTGAAAAATAAATGATGGTCCAACTAAACGCAAACCGGATAGAATAGCTTGCCGCTGCAAGATGCTGTGGTAGCCATGCTGGTTCACTATGTCTTCAATTTTGAATAAATTCCCAACAGTGTCACCAGCAAAGCACCCCCACATCATCACACCTCCTCCTCCATGCTTCATGGTGGGAACCAGGCATGTAGAGTCCATCCGTTCGCCTTTTCTGCATCTCACAAAGACACGGTGGTTGGAACCAAAGATCTCAAATTTGGACTCATCAGACCAAAGCACAGATTTTCACTGGTCTAATGTCCATTCCTTGTGTTCTTTAGCCCAAACAAGTCTCTTCTGCTTGTTGCCTGTCCTTAGCAGTGGTTTCCTAGCAGCTATTTTACCATGAAGGCCTGCTGCACAAAGTCTCCTCTTAACAGTTGTTGTAGAGATGTGTCTGCTGCTAGAACTCTGTGTGACATTGACCTGGTCTCTAATCTGAGCTGCTGTTAACCTAGTGACTCGGTTAAACTTATCCTCAGAAGCAGAAGTGACTCTTGGTCTTCCTTTCCTGGGGCAGTCATCATGTGAGCCAGTTTCTTTGTAGCGCTTGATGGTTTTTGCAACTGCACTTAGGGACACTTTCAAAGTTTTCACAATTTTTCGGACTGACTGACCTTCATTTCTTAAAGTAATGATGGCCACTCGGTTTTCTTTACTTAGCTGCTTTTTTCTTGCCATAATACAAATTCTAACAGTCTATTCAGTAGGACTATCAGCTGTGTATCCACCAGACTTCTGCACAACATAACTGATGGTCCCAACCCCATTTATAAGGCCAGAAATCCCACTTATTAAACCTGACAGGGCACACCGGTTTAGTGAAAACCATTTCCGGTGACTACCTCTTGAAGCTCATCAAGAGAATGCCAAGAGTGTGCAAAGCAGTCATCAAAGCAAAAGGTGACTACTTTGAAGAACCTAGAATATAAGACATATTTTCAGTTGTTTCACATTTTTTATGTTAAGCATATAATTCCACATGTGTTAATTTATAGTTTTGATGCCTTCAGTGTGAATGTACAATTTTTATAGTCATGAAAATACAGAAAAATCTTTAAATGAGAAGGTGTGTCCAAATTTTTGGTCTGTACTGTAAATATCCCCAAACAAAAGATACCCCACACTGTGCCCTTGAATACAAATATGCATCATACTATTACTATGTTATTAGCCACTGTGCGCCACTCAATTAAAAATCTAAATTAATTAGCCAGCACTCTGCCCTACAATTAACTACAAATTAATTAGCCACTTTCCCTAGCGAATTAAAAGATAATTTAAATAGCCACTGTGGATCTTCCCTCACATAAAATATATAATTAAATTAGTTACAGAGAAATATTTAAAAAAATCAGTCACCTAGTGGCGGCATTTCAGTTGCTACCTCGCCTCTTCTGACCGGGTTCCTGCTAAATGACTCAGGTGGCATGATGACATTATTTCTTTACCTGGAAGATGCCAGGCAGAGAGACAAGGATGGCTACCTGTAGTACTCCCTTAATATTCAAATATATCCATGTACTTAAAAAGAACCTGTTGTTAGGGTTTGAGTTCCCGCTGCTGCACTAGGGGAGTCTCGAACCAGCCCCGCTGCGGTCTCCCATTCATCTCCAGCCGCAGTGGAGCCTGCTCTGCAGAGACGTCGGTCCAAGCGTCTTGCCCACTCCAGTACTGTGCAGTGACTTGCTGCTGCCTTTCCTGGATCTACTATTATAGCCAGTGCTGGAGCAGACGTCTTTGGGACAAAGTCCTGAGTTTTCCCTTCTGAGCATGCCCAGAGTGAGATCTCTCATTGGAGATCAGGGGTCACATGCTCAGGTACTGCAGCAGCTCCTATTGGTCTGCCAGGAAGGTCCTGTGACTACTGTTGTTCTGGAACAAGCTTCATTGGTCCTTGTTTCTGGCAGGTCCTGTAGTTGTTACTATAAAAGGGTAGCATGGCTGGGCCGCCATGCGCTAATATCAACCATTGTATGCTATGCGCCAGTGTGGTCATGTGTGTGTGTGGTTAGGGACCCGGCTGAAATAAGCCACTAGAATACCGACTTAATCGGTGAGGAGTTTGGTGTGCTAGCTGGTCAGGGTCGGCGTCCTAGATGCCCTAGATTACCAGCATAACCGGTGAGGAGTTTTGATTGCCATATTCAGGGTCTGGCGTTCAGACGCCATAGATTGCGGGTGACTCCCGCGAGGACATTAGCACATGATCACGCTTTATGTACGCTTAGCACTTAACTGTGTACCTGGGAGCCTGACAGGACACAGCACTTTTTCTCAGCGGCCCTGTGACGTAACAGGGTTCGCTTTCAACGCTAGACAGCGCCCTAGCGTGTTTTCTTTGCGACTCAGTTGTGTTTAGTGAGTTCGCACACATCGCCATATAGCGCTGCGGCTCTCCTTCTAGCGGCTCTGTGGAGTAACAGAGTTCGCACTTATTGCCACAGCGCGTTACGGCGTTTATGTTGGCGACTCTGCGGGATAACAGAGTTTGCTTCTTACGCCATTTTACTAGCAGCAGGCTCCGCCTGCACGGTGGACCCCGGGCTGCGAACGCACCTCTCCACATTTATATTTGGTGCGTTCCGCAGACCCTAACATAATGTTAGCGCCAGGGTCTGGCTAGTAAAATGGCGGATGAACAGCGTTTACAGCTGTACATCCAGCAGCTGGAGGGTAGGTTGGCGGCTCTTGAGCGCACAACCTCAGCTGTGGATGTTACCGCAGTCGCTGTTCAGGCTGCTAGCGTAGCTGCAGCCAGTTTGTCCTCTGCCACCTCTGTCCCTACATTGTCCCACCTCCCGCTTCCAGACAAGTTTGCTGGTGACAGCAAGCAATGTCGGGGATTCGTGAGTCAGTGCTCCATACACCTCGAGCTTCTGGCTGCACGTTTCCCCACGGATCGGGCACAAGTGGGCTTTGTGATAGCTCTTCTGTCGGGCAGAGCGTTGGAGTGGGCAACGCCGCTGTGGGAGCGCGACGACCGTGTGGTGCGAAGTGCTTCTCGTTTTCTGGAGGCTCTGAAAACGGTTTTTCTAGTACCTCAGATCACCCACGATACGGCGCTCAAACTGCTGGCAAGTACCCAGGGTTCGGCTTTGGTCAGCCAGTTTGCTGTCCAATTTCGGACTCTGGCCTCGGAATTAGAGTGGCCAGATAAAGTCCTCATTCCCGTGTTCTGGAGAGGACTGGCGGGTCATGTGAAAGACGCCTTGGCTACCAGAGAGATTCCTGCCACACTGGAGAAGCTTATCGCTATTTCCACCCGCATCGACCTCCGTTTCCACGAGCGGAGGCTGGAACGTGCCCAGTGTAGGCAGAGGGTTCGGTTGGCTCCAACCTTCACCACCCCTCTGGAGTCGCCCGTTCAGGCGCCCGACCTTCAGGAGGTTGCTCCTGCAGGATCTAAATCTCGGGTCACTCGTCCATCCCCGATTTGTTATATTTGCCAGCAGCAGGGACATTTTGCCAACCGATGTCCACAGCGGCTGAATAAACGGTCGCGCCCAGTAACCGTAGGAACAGGGTCACTGGACGCCATGAGTTTTGCCCCTAAAGTGCTCCTCAAGGGGATAATTACCTTCGGTTCTACCACCCTACCCGTCAAGCTGTGTGTGGATTCTGAGGCAGAGGGGAATTTTATGTCATCCTCCTTTGCTTCTCGCCACACCATGCCTTTGGTGTTGCTGGCTGAACCAGTATCGGTATGGGTGTTGAACGGAGCAATTCTGCCCTCACAAATCACCCATCAGTCTGTCCCACTCACCTTGTCTATGTCTCCTTCCCATCAGGATAATATATCATTTTTCATCCTCCCTGAGGGTATAGATGAGGTTTTGTTGGGATTACCCTGGCTCCGCCACCACTCTCCCCATATTGAGTGGTCTTCAGGGAGAATTCTGGGTTGGGGTAATTTATGTAAAGGCAGATGCATTAGGGACAGCGTGCAGGTCAACACCACTGAGATACCCATAGACCTCTCTCCTCTTCCCAAGGTCTATTGGTCTTATGCCGACGTTTTCTCGAAGAAGGCTGCGGAGACTCTTCCGCCTCATCGCCCCTATGACTGTCCTATCGACCTCTTGCCTGGAGCTGAGCCTCCTAGAGGAAGGGTTTATCCCCTCTCTCTTCCTGAGACAGAGGCCATGTCCCAATATATTCAGGAGAACTTGGCAAGGGGATTCATTAGGAAGTCGGTGTCACCAGCGGGAGCGGGGTTCTTCTTTGTGCAGAAGAAGAACGGAGAATTACGTCCGTGCATTGATTATAGGGGTCTCAACGCTATCACCGTGAAAATAAATATCCTTTGCCGATAATCTCTGAGCTCTTTGACAGGCTTCGGGGAGCAAGGGTATTTACTAAGTTAGACCTGCGGGGTGCGTATAACCTGATTCGCATCCGTGAGGGGGACGAATGGAAGACGGAATTTAACACCAGGGATGGGCATTATGAATATCTGGTAATGCCCTTTGGGCTCTGTAATGCCCCAGCTGTCTTCCAAGACTTTGTGAATGACATCTTCCGGGATATGTTGATCACCTCGGTGGTAGTCTATCTGGATGACATTCTCATCTTTTCTCCAGATATGGCCTCCCACCGGAGAGATGTCTGCAAGGTCTTCGACCTCTTGCGAGCAAATTCCCTATATGCGAAGTTGGAGAAGTGCATGTTTGAGCAGGAGTCTCTACCTTTCCTGGGCTATATCATCTCCACCCAGGGATTGGCTATGGATCCTACCAAACTACAGGCTGTGATGGATTGGCAAGAACCCCACTCCCTTAAGGTGGTGCAGCGCTTTATGGGGTTCATTAACTACTATCGCCAATTCATTCCCCACTTCTCTACTTTGGTAGCTCCCTTGGTAGCCCTCACCAAGAAGGGAGCTAATCCCAAGTTGTGGTCAGAGGAGGTCACAAAGGCGTTCTCCTCCATCAAGTCGCATTTCGCCAGTGCTCCCATCTTACATCGCCCCGATGTCGATAAACCGTTTATCTTAGAGGTGGATGCCTCTTCTGTTGGTGCTGGAGCAGTCCTCTTTCAAAAGGATGCCCAGGGTCGGAAGCATCCCTGCTTCTTCTTTTCCAAGACCTTTACACCAGCAGAGAGGAATTATTCCATCGGGGACAGGGAGTTACTGGCTATGAAGTTGGCCTTCTCCGAGTGGAGACATCTTCTGGAGGGGGCTCGCTTCCCCTTCCAAGTATTCACGGACCACAAGAACTTGGTGTATTTGCAGACAGCCAAGCGGCTAAATTCCCGTCAGGCCAGATGGTCCTTGTTTTTCTCCCGGTTCCATTTCACCCTCCATTTCCTCTCCGGTGAGAAGAATATTCGCGCAGACGCTCTATCCCGCTCCGTGGTGTCCTCTGAGGAGGTGGAGGAGGAGCCTCGGCTTATTTTCCCCACAGAAAGCCTAAGAACGGTGGCTCCGGTTTTACTTGAGTCTGTGCCTCCGGGCAAGACTTTTGTGCCCATCAATTTGCGACCGGAAGTACTCTCTTGGGCACATTCGTCCAGGGTGGGTGGACATTTTGGGACAAAAAGGACTTCTGAGTTGCTGGCGAGAACATACTGGTGGCCGCAGATGGCCCGTGATGTCAGGGAATACGTTCAGGCGTGCGTCTCCTGCGCCAAGAATAAGTCCCCTCGACAACGGCCAGCTGGGTTACTTTTCCCTTTACCGGTGGCAGACAGGCCTTGGGAGATGGTCGGGATGGATTTTGTAGTGGGCTTACCCAAGTCTCGGGGCTGCACCATCATCTGGGTGATAACCGACCACTTCTCCAAAATGGTGCACTTAGTGCCGTTACCACGGTTACCGTCTGCACGGGCCTTGGCAGCATTATTCATTAGGCATATTTTCCGCCTTCACAGTATGCCAGACAAAATTGTCAGTGATCGAGGTCCCCAGTTTGCATCTCGGTTCTGGAGGGAGCTGTGTCGTTTACTCAGCATTGAGTTGAATCTCTCCTCTGCATACCATCCCGAGACGAATGGGTTGGTAGAGAGGGCCAACCAGACCTTGGTCACATACTTGCGACATTTTGTCTCTGCCAGGCAGGATGACTGGGCATCCTTGCTACCGTGGGCTGAGTTCGCTCTAAATAATGCTGTGGCTGACTCCACCGGACAGACCCCATTCCTCCTGAACTACGGTCAGCATCCGCGGGTACCAGTGCCCATGCCCGTGTCTTCCGCCGATTCCAGAGTGGCAGACTGGGCTGTGGAGGTACGGGACATTTGGTACCGCACACAGGATGCCATTCAGGCCTCCAAAGAGAGGATGAGGTCTTCGGCCGATGCCCATCGGCGCCCCGCTCCTACATTTGCTCCGGGTGACCTAGTGTGGCTTTCTGCCCGAAACATCAGGCTACGTGTAGAGTCCACCAAGTTGGCACCTCGCTTTTTGGGCCCCTTTAAAGTTCTTGAGCAGATGAACCCCGTGGTTTACCGCCTAGCCCTTCCACCTCGCCTCGGTATCACTGACACCTTTCACGTGTCCCTCCTGAAACCCGTGGCCATTTCCCGGTTTTCCGAGTCATCTGCCGGGACGTCGGGTTCATCTACCGACGATCATGAGGTGAACGCCATTGTTGGGTACAAGGTGGTACGAGGCAAAAAATTTTATTTGGTGGATTGGAGGGGTTATGGGCCTGAGGATAGGTCCTGGGAGCCTGCCGAGCATGTTCACGCTCCGCAGCTCATCGCTGCCTTTGAGCGCAGCGAGGCCCAAAGAAGGGGGGGCCCTAGGACGGGGGGGTAATGTTAGGGTTCGAGTTCCCGCTGCTGCACAAGGGGAGTCTCGAACCAGCCCCGCTGCGGTCTCCCATTCATCTCCGGCTGCAGTGGAGCCTGCTCTGCAGAGACGTCGGTCCAAGCGTCTTGCCCACTCCAGTACTGTGCAGTGACTTGCTGCTGCCTTTCCTGGATCTGCTATTATAGCCAGTGCAGGAGCAGACGTCTTTGGGACAAAGTCCTGCGTTTTCCCTTCTGAGCATGCCCAGAGTGAGATCTCTCATTGGAGATCAGGGGTCACATGCTCAGGTACTGCAGCAGCTCCAATTGGTCTGCCAGGAAGGTCCTGTGACTACTGTTGTTCTGGAACAAGCTTCATTGGTCCTTGTTTCTGGCAGGTCCTGTAGCTGTTACTATAAAAGGGTAGCATGGCTGGGCCGCCATGCGCTAATATCAACCATTGTATGCTATGCGCCAGTGTGGTCATGTGTGTGTGTGGTTAGGGACCCGGCTGAAATAAGCCACTAGAATACCGACTTAATCAGTGAGGAGTTTGGTGTGCTAGCTGGTCAGGGTCGGCGTCCTAGATGCCCTAGATTACCGGCATACCCGGTGAGGAGTTTTGATTGCCGTATTCAGGGTCTGGCGTTCAGACGCCATAGATTGCGGGTGACTCCCGCGAGGACATTAGCACATGATCACGCTTTATGTACGCTTAGCACTTAACTGTGTACCTGGGAGCCTGACAGGACACAGCACTTTTTCTCAGCGGCCCTGTGACATAACAGGGTTCGCTTTCAACGCTAGACAGCGCCCTAGCGTGTTTTCTTTGCGACTCAGTTGTGTTTAGTGAGTTCGCGCACATCGCCATATAGCGCTGCGGCTCTCCTTCTAGCGGCTCTGTGGAGTAACAGAGTTCGCACTTATTGCCACAGCGCGTTACGGCATTTATGTTGGCGACTCTGCGGGATAACAGAGTTTGCTTCTTACGCCATTTTACTAGCAGCAGGCTCCGCCTGCATGGTGGACCCCGGGCTGCGAACGCACCTCTCCACATCTTATATTTGGTGCGTTCCGCAGACCCTAACACCTGTCAGCAGGATTTAGCCCTATAAACTAAAGGCATGGCCATAATGGCACTGTGATGCTGATCAATCTGATACCTGATGTAAAGGGATTTGCTCAGTGGCTGATAAATACTCATCTTGTGAAGTTTTGATAAAATGACGTCTTGTGTGCTTCAGGGTGGGACGTGGGAGCAGGGTCTTCTTCTGGTTCTCTGTACCCCTCCACCATCCCCCTCTGCTTCTTGTACAGGACATTTATTCAGTGACCTGCCTCCTGTTTAAAATTCCGTGCCGCCATCATTGTGTGGGCGGCGCGTGCACAATGTGAGTGGGCGTCCTGTGTACAGGACTTCAGAAAATGGTGCCAGATGCGGCTCATGCGCAGATTGAGACTTAGAATCGTAGAATCATAGAATGGTAGAGTTGGAAGGGACCTCCTGGGTCATCTGGTCCAACCCCCTGCTCACAGTAGAATTCACTAAATCATCCCAGACAGATGTCAGTCCAGCCTCTGCTTGAAAACTTCCATTGAAGGAGAACTCACCACCTCTCGTGGCAGCCTGTTTCACTCATTGATCACCCTAAGGCTGTGGTTCCACGGTCCGGAACCACAGCGCTTTGGACGGAGCGGAAATTCCGCACCGCCCAAAGCCCCGCCCCTTTTGTACACGCGCTCTTTCCGGATGTGTTCAGGACACCTCCGGAACACATCCGGAATGATCGCATTGCTGCATAGCCCTGTGTTATTTCCCTAGGGACTAGGGCTTGCTGCGGTCTGAAAAGACGTGCCGCATGTCTGGAAATGCAGGTCTTCCGCCTGCGTGTTTTTACGCATAGTGGAGATGGGATTTCTTGAAATCCCCTCCACTATGCTGTAACATCTGGACGCTGCGTGTTTGACGCTGCGCCAATGCACAGCGTCAAACACGCAGCAATTCCGAACTGTTTCCTGATAGTGGAAACATACCCTAACTATCAAAAAGTTTTTTCTAATATCTAATCTGTGTTTCCTCCCATTCAGTTTCATCCCATTGCTTCATTGCTTCTAGTCTTTCCTTGTGCAAATGAGGATAAAGATGATCCTTCTACAATGTGACAGCCCTTGAGATATTTGTATACAGTTATTAAGTCTCCTCTCAGTCTTCTTTTTTGCAAGCTAAACATTCCCAAATCCTGCAACCGTTCCTCATAGGACATGGTTTGCAGACCGGTCACCATTCTGGTGGCTCTTCTCTGAACTTGCTCCAGTTTGTTGAAGTCTTTTTAAATGTGGTGCCCAAAACTGGACACAGTATTCCAGATGAGGTCTGACCAAAGAGGAGTAGAGGGGGATAATGACTTCATGATATCTAGACTGCATGCTTCTGTTAATACATCCCAGAATTGTATTTGCCTTTTTGCTGCTGCATCACACTGTTGACTCATGTTCAGTCTGTGATCTATTAGTATACCCAAGTTTTTTTCACATGTGCTGTTGCTTAGTCCTATTCCTCACATTTTGTATATGCTTTTTTCATTTTTATTGCCCAGATGTAGTACTTTGCATTTTTCACTGTTAAAAAACATTCTGTTAGTTGCTGCCCACTGCTCCAGTTTATTTATATCTTTTTGAATCCTCTCTCTCTCTTCTCTAGTATTAGCTACCCCTCCTAGCTTTGTGTCATCAGCAAATTTAATTAGTTTACCCTCAATTCCTTCATCTAAATCATTGACAAAAATGTTGAACAATACAGGGCCCAGGACAAAGCCCAGTGGTACACCACTTGAGACATTCTTCCAACTGGATGTGCAGCCATTTACAACCACTCTTTAGGTCTGAACACTAAGCCAGTTATAAATCCACCTAACAGTTGTCTTGTCCATTCCATACTTAGTCATTTTTTCAATAAGGATGGTGTGAGATACTCTGTCAAATGCTTTGCTGAAGTCAAGATATACTATATCTACAGCATTTCCCTGATCCCCCCAGTCAGTGATTCTGTCATAGAAGGAAATTAAGTTAGTCTGACATGACTTATTAGTTACAAACCCATGCTGGCTCTGGTTAATCACTTCCTTCTTATCCAGGTACTTACATACATGTTGTTTAATAATTTGTTCAAAGATCTTTCCTGGTATAGAATCAGACTCACCGGCCTGTAGTTCCCTGGGTCCACCTTCTTCCCCTTTTTGAAGATAGGAACAACATTTGCTCTTCTCCAGTCTTCTGGATTTCTCCTGTTCTCCAAGAATTTTCAAAGATTATGGAGAGTGATTCAAAGATTTCTTCTGCTATCTCCTTCAGTACCCTGGGGTGTAATTCATCTGGACCTGGAGACTTGAATTCATTTATTCTAGCTAAGTGTTTCCTCACTTTCTGTTTATAAATATCCTGGATTCTTCTATTCCTTTAATAGGACAGTGAAGATCAGTTGATGTTACCTTTCGTTTCTGAGAGAAAACAGATGCAAAATAGGAATTTAAAAGTTCAGCCTTCTCAAGATCCTTTCTTACTATTTCATCATTTTCGGCTCAGTGAAAATTTTACAGGGCCAAAATCTTGATCTGCACATGCGCTGCCTCCGGTGCCATTTTATTGCACACAGGACGTCGACTAACACTGCGAATGCATCGCCCACACAATGATGGTGGCGGCAGGAGGCAGGCAGTTGCCAAAATAGCCAACATTTAATCTTCCACTGCTAGTGTCAGTCACAAAATGAAAGACAAAAGACATGCCTGCTGATCGCCCATCTTCTGACATTAGTTAGATTACTAATTGTTCTCTAGTTGGTCTATCTTGGTACTGGAGACTAGCTGCTTTAATCTCCCTTGCAAAAAAGACATAACTAAAACCTGTCCTCCTATTTCTATGTAGAACATGGTTAAATGCAGCAGCTACATGGGTATAATATGGTAGTACTGAGCAGTGTAGCTGTGAATACAGCTAGACAGTATGTCAAAAATCTTAATAGAATGCAAGAGTATGGTCACTCTCACTCTTATTTTTCTGCTCAGATATAATACAAGGTTTCTTGTTTGCTTGTACTATTGATTTATGCAAAGCTTATTGAACTAATAGTGACTAAGCACATTTTTTTAGCTGTAGCCCTTTTAATGCTAGTTCTCCTCTGTAATATGTGGTTATAACTGTGCTGCAACAATCTTCTATAGGAACAAAAGTTGCAAACCACCTTGCTTTTAGTTAAATAAAACACACAGTGTCTCTTTCAAACTTTCATTCCAAGGGGAAACATTGAGGTCACATTGCAGATTTTGCCATAAACGAAAAAAAATTGGTTTGGTACCGTGTTAGCCAGTAGAAAAAAACATATAGAGTGCTCTCAGTGGGAGAAGCAAAATAGGAATCTTGTGAGTATGATACTTTTTAATGGCTAACAAAATATAGTTTAAGAGCCTGTGCTTTTCACTGTATATAATTTGGTTTCTTCAAATATTTTGTTATACCAGCCTGATGAAGAGACGTAAGCAGTCTCGAAAGCTTGCCCTCTAATATCTTAAACTATATTTTGTTAGCCATTAAAAGGTATCATACTCACAAGATTCCTATTTTGCTTCTCCCACTGAGAGCACTCTATAGATTTTGCCATGAAACATTTGACTCCAAAGCCAAAAAACTGACAGAACCTCCGAACAGAATAAAGCAAGTGTGAACAGATGCAAACTGCTATGACTGCAAAATATACAAACAAAAGAATACAGCAACCTCTGTAAGCGCTAAGATGTATGCAAACATTAAATAAATGACATTTTGACGGCATTACTGCTTCATAGAATAAACTTATAAGGATGAAGGTACTTAGTGCATAAATTGGCCAATTAATGAGAGCCCATCAGCCTCAACAAGGCGACATTCTTTGATTGGACTCTAACCTAATATTTATCAAACCTGCCTCTCCCGGGCTAAAAACCTACAACTTTAAAAGGCAGTTACGATCAAACATTAATTAAAAAAATATATAATTGAGCTGCAACAATCTTCCTCTTTGGGAACAAATGTTCCAGGCCACCTTGCTATTATCGAAATAAATTCCACAATGCCAAGTCTGTTTCAACTTTTTATTCCACAGAGAAACATTGAGGTCACATTGCAGATTTTACCATGACTAAAGCCCCCGTCTCACATAGCGATATCGCTAGCGAGATTGCTGCTGAGTCACTAGTTTTGTGACGCATCAGCGAGCTCACCAGCGATATCGCTGTGTGTGACATTCAGCGACGATCAGCCCCCCTGCTGGGTATCACTGATCGTCGCTGAAATGTCAGGACATTTTTTTGATCGCTGGTCTCCCGCTGACAGGCACGCATCGCTGCGTGTGACAGGCGGGAGACCAGCGATCCGCTGGTAACCAAGGTACACAGCGGGTTTCCAGGCGCTGCGCGGTGCCTGGAAACCGCTGTGTACCTTGGTTACCAGCTCCCTGCATCAGGGCGCTGGTATCCAAGGTACACAGCGGGTTTCTAGGCACAGCCCTGCGCCTGGAAACCCGCTGTGTACCTTGGTTACCAGCTCCCTGCATCAGCGCGCTGGTATCCAAGGTACACTGCGGGTAACTAAGCGATGTTACCCGCAGTGTCGCTGTGCTGATCGCTGCCTGTTTGGCAGCTCAGCAGCGATAATGTAGCGATACACCAGCGATCCTGATCGTTGTCGGGATCGCTGGTGTATCGCTATGTGAGACCCAGCCTTAACATTTGACACAATATAGAGATAAGCCTTAAAATACAAAGGTCACATTGCAGATTTTATCATGACCAGATAGTGACACAATGTCAAAATAAAGCCCTAGCCTTAAGATGTCCATATGCTCTAATATGGCTGTAATTGGAAAAACAATATAGAGTCACAGTCTAAACCTTGAATTTCCAATCATGGCTGTCCACAATAACCAACACATTTTTTATTTTATTTTTTTTAACCACTGTATGACTTTGAATAGCACTTGACTTAGGTATATACTATGTGCAAATAGGGTAGATACTGTAAATATTCTAACATGATTCTCTCATCGTAATAAAACATTGTTCAGAATGTTTTTAAAAAACATTTAATTCCTGCTTGGACTAAAATCCGCATCTGCAGCCGGTTGATTGATCTTTCAGGTTTTAATACATTCCAAGAACATTTGACAAGTGCAGCTAGTGGACTGGAAAATGTAAAGATTAAGTTGATTCCGAGCATAAAACAAATGGACTATAGGTTCAACTTGATATATACAAGGGCAAACTTCGCAAACGACTTTATTAAAAGCAGCATGCATGAAAATGTTTCATAAGGAACAATGAAAAACAATAGAAGAAAGGAATTACCTGTCCTCCTTGTTCTAATGTATCAAGATTCCGTTATTTGCCAATTAATTGCATTGAGGTGACTATGGGAATGTTGAATTGGATGAAGCCAGGCATAAATGTGAAGTCGCTTCATACATCTACGCTGAGCCAGATCTGACTATTACAAAAATATTCTAAACCTATATGCAATATCTATTTGTCGCTCTATATGATGTGCTTCATAAAAATGCACAGTATCACTTATTTCTACAGAAAAATAGCAACAACTGTGCAAAAATTGATCTCTAACAGGCAATTAAAATTTGTAGAGCTTATAATCATAAAAGGTTATTGCGATGGCATTCGAATTTACAAGGCAGATGAGACCACATCTGCTCAGCATCTGCGTTACTCACTGACTGGATACCAAGGAGTAAACCCCATTGTGAGTTGTGTTCCTGCTGCTTCTGCATTTGCCTGAAGACACAAAATAATATAAAATGTATAATTAATTATTAGCATTTGCTTGCTTCATGAAAATTAAATTAGGAAAATTCCAGCAGTTTTCGCAATCTACTGCCTAGTGGTGATGCCGTCTGAGCTTCCTTCTTATTTAAAGTTGTGTGTTCAAGCCCTGTGGTTTCTATCCACTAGGGGGTGCTGAAATCTTAATGTTATGCATTGGGGTTTTCTGGGATAATACAATATAACACTTAAAGGGGTAGTCCAAAATCCAAATTCATTTTCATCCTAAATCTTTATCCATTTAGTGCCAATATCTAAACTTCTTTTTAAAATACTTAATTAAAAATGTCCTATCTTTCCCTAACTACACTAACTGATGTTCCTTTTTTCTTTCCTACTTTTTTATGACATTTCGTTTGAGAATCCCAGTGCTAGCTGGGATACTCAAACAAAGCATCATCAGGGGGCAGAGGCTAAGGTCACTGCCGAAGCCTCTGTCCCCTCCCTGAAATGCGCCTGTATGTAACATCACTGGTCTCAGAACTCTTGCTATTTTGACACTGCACACTTACAGTGCGCTCACCTGACAGATCGTCGTTACTGCTGATCTGAGCTGACAAGAGAGTGCACTGTCATTGTGCATATCGCACAGGGATTAAACCAACCCCTAAAACAAGTGTCACCGATGACACTTTGTATAAGGGTGGGGTCACTGCCACAGCCTTTGCCCTTTGATGACACTTCACTTGAGTGTCCCAGTGTCCAATGGGATTGTCAAATGAAGCGTCATCAAAGAGGAAGAAGGAATAAGAGCAGTTAGGTAGATAGTGTAGTTTGGGAAAGATAGGAAATTTTTAATTAAACTACATAAAAATGGTTCAAATTATGGCATTAAATAGGTAGGGATTTAAAATAAAAATTAATTTGGATTTCAGACCACCATTCGTGTGAAACACGCTGATACTGGAGAGAGATGGAGGTGTTTGGAGGTGGATCAATTCAGGACTCAGAGGAAGGTAGATGGGTAACAGATAGGTGTTGCAGCATTTTTTCAGCTTTTTTCCTGCAGCCAAAACCTATTCTCTTGGCAAGTAAAAATGCTGCTTTCAAAATGCAGGTTTTTCTGGGTTTTTTTGGTGCATTTTTCTCTTGTTTTTTGATGCACATTACATGTGTGATTTGTGTACAGTACATGTTTAAAATAATTATTTTTATTCACTAAAAATGCTGCAACATCTGTTGCTGAGCTTTTTTTTTTCAGCATTTTGCCCTTTCTCATAGTTTTCAAGGTGAGAATAAAAACCTGCAAAAAATGCTGAAATAATTGAGATGCTGCAGATTTCAAAAGCACTTCAGTGCTCAAATTAAGTCTGGAAAAAAAAAGCGAGTGCATGAGATTTCTGAAATCTGATAGCTTATGTTGGTGCTTTAAAATGCAGTTTCTTTTCTGCAGAAAAAAAAACTCAGCAAAACAATTCTGCAAAAACGCTGCATGTGAATATAGCCTTAAAACAAGGAGCAGGGAAAAGGTGCAGAGTAGCCTAGTTCTGAGCTAGGACATCCTTATAAATATGTCTGCTCAGCTGATATTTGGGATACAAGTTCCGGAATAGGATCACTACAGCAGGAATATGACTTTTGTGGGTAGGAGGGAAATATGAGTGTAGAAAAGGCCTGTGAAGGATGGAACATAAAATCCTCCTGAAATATGTGTAGCTTTAACAGTACACCTGGTTCAGCAGGTGGCCCAGCCTTCTCAGCTTCAAAAAAGAAATTCACACCTCCACCAGCTAGCTAGTATCCAAATCATGGGGTGTAACTGCTTTGTTCAGACAGCTAGGATTTCATTAGAAGAATAAAGAGTTATCATATGTCCTAGCCACACACCTGTTACATTTTCAAGATCTCTGGAATGAGCCAAATGCCTTCCAAGGTCTCGATCCATTCTAGCACTCCAGAATGGGGAAATATGTAGAATGCCTAGTAGAAGCCAGGTAGCAAAGGTGTGTCTCAACGCGTAGCAGGGACCTGGCCGGATTCCATGGTGCCAAAACCGCCTTCCTAGGACTGTCCATCTTAGATTTTGGAGATTTCAGCTGCTAGATGCAAGGGGAGAGGATTTAGGTCCAGCCCAGGGGGCAGAATGGGAGTTACCCCAAGGGGTTAAATGCTCATATACAGCATGGCCTATTGATTTTTCTCTGGGGAGGTGACAACGACACATCCTGTGGGGAAGTCAAGGAACTGAGTGGGCCACCAGCCTCCCATGTGGCAGCCCCTCCCTCACAAGACAGGCCTTTCATCTGACTGGTGGTTTGTCTAGTGTGTTATGAAGGCTATTAAATATATAATTTAGCCTTGAGCTACTCTATTATCTCAATCGACAAATCCACATATCCGTGATCTCAGCTGAACTTTCCATGCTATCGGGGCTGGTTTCTGGCCTGATATAATCTTGTTATTTACTGGGCTTATATCTAATGAGGAACTGGTGGCAGTCCTACCGGGCTGGCAGTGCTCTGTTTCACTGGTGCTAGTGAAAGGAGTTTCTCAGCCTGTCGGGGTTGTGAGCAAATGTGGTGCCACAGCTGCATGGGCCACCCTCCCTCACTCCTCGTGCCTTACTGGGTCTGTGTGGACAGGGGGTTTCTGGGTAGGACTGTGTCAAGTTGAACATATGTGTCCCAACGGGGTGCGAAACGACACATTGGCGTAAAGAGAAGACCATACTGAGTGATCCTTCTCACTGAAAAGAGGCGCAAGGTGGGGTGGCAAGGTGTAGGTTTGCCATGTGGTGGCAGGGGTGGGATTCTGTGTGTTGATAGAGTGGTAGTAGTGGACTCTATAAATAGGTAGACAGACTGGTGTGTTGTCTACTGGGTACTTTAGTTTCAGCATACTGTTTTTTCTAGCTTCACCCAGACAGATTTCTGGGTGGGGCTAGAGAAAACCCAGTGGTCATGGTACACATTGGTGAGAGATGGAAAGTTCTTAACCCCTTCCATGCTGCAACTAATTTTCATTTTTGCTATTACGTTTCTAAATTTCCTTTTTCCAAGAACAATACCTTTTTATTATCCATATCAACATAGTCATTTGAAGTGTTGTTTTTTTTTGCAAGATGAGTTATAATTTTGAATGACAGCATTTATTTTCTGTACAATATATTTATATAAGTACATACCTATATATACACACAGTACAGTATATGTATATATATATGTAAATGTATATGTTTAAATATACACAGAGACTGCTGTATAAAAATCACATAGGAGACACCAAGACTCTGCTGTTTGCATAATTTACGATGCACAGATTGGGGTATACATCACATAAGATACTGCATCTGCTAAATACATCACACAGGACAGAGCACAAGGCGCACTTACTCTACCCACAAAGAATGTCTTGGCGCTGGCACATGCTTTGTGTGTACGCTTCAGCGGTGTTCAGTAGTGAATGCTGTGTGCGAACAACACACACAAAAATTAAAGGGCTATATATTAGTGATGAAAAAGACTTCAGTAACTTGTGAAAAAAGCATAAAAAAAATTGTGTGGCAAGCAAAAAACAGTGAGTATAGCATTATGATTTTTTTTGCTTTACACCTAGTGTTGAGCGATACTGCTCGATATCTAAAAATATCGGATCGGAATGGTATCGCCGATATCACTAAATATCGTCGATATCCGATTCCGATACCGGAAGTCCCATGTAAGTCTATGGGAACCAAATATCGACATTAAAAAAACCCATTCTTGCCTTGTTGGTTAATTGTACATGAAGGAAAACAACAAAGACTAATGTAGAATGTATTGGGGGAGGTTGAGGAGACAATAAAGGCATACATGTTTAACCCAATGCATTGGAATAGCATTAATATATTTTTTTTTGGAAATACGTTTGGATTGACTAACAAATTGACAATGTTGTTAACCTTTTTTCTATTTTGGCAAATATGTATGTTTCACAACTTCCATGCTCTTCACCTTTTTAACTTTTGCCAGTGCCACACTTTCTCCTTCATAATCTTCAGCAGCATCATCTTTCTCATCAAATTATTCTTCATCTTCACCTTCTTAATCTTCTTCTTAAACTTCTTGCTATTCATGTTTTTGTTTACATTACTCATATTGTTATTATTAAACTAATTAATCTTCTTCATATTCAAATTCTTCATCTTCTTCATCTTCATCTTCTTCATCATATTCTTATTTGTGACAGAGATTCCTGTACTTGTAATCTGTAAAAGTATGAATTGTTCATCCTTCCGTTCTTGCTGTCACAAAAGATTTAAATTACAACAGTATTTGTCCGTGTTCAGTTTAGCCTGCAGCAGCAGGCATTTTCCAGGGGCACCACGAGGAGGAACGGACTCACCCCATACACTGCTTAGTCTTCTTCTGCTTAGAATTTAGAGCATATATTTTGCTCTTCATTTTGGTCTTATACTTCATGTTCTTCTGCTTTTTGATCTTCTGCTTATTGTTCTTCTGTCTCTTGTTCTGTATCTTGTAGTTTGTCTTAACCTTCTTTGTCCTGTTGGTGATCTTCTTCTGGGTAATCTTTTATTTTTTCTTTGTGATGGTGTTCAGGCTGGTTGGCTTCATGCTCGTCGTCCTTGTTGTCGTCATCTTCTTCTGGGTGGTCTTTAAGGTCGTCTAATTTCCGAGAACCAGCTGACGTTACTGGAACCCTGACGGGTATCAGATGGAGCAAGAGACAATGGAAGTAACGAGGACCAGCTGACTGTGCTGGAACTCGGAGGGGCAGCAGAAGGAAAAGAGGCAATGTCACAACCGAGTACCAGCTGACGTTACTGTGACACGGTTACTAAGCAGGAGGTACCTGTGCTCCAAAGCACTACCAAGGACCAGCAGATGTTGGTGGAACTCGGATACGGAGATGGAGGCACCTAGGCCAAAGGCACTGGGGAGAACCAGTTGACGGTACTGGACCCCGGACGGGTAGCAGAAGGAAAAGAGGCAATGTCACAACCGAGTACCAGCTGACGTTACTGTGACACGGTTACTAAGCAGGAGGTACCTGTGCTCCAAAGCACTACCAAGGACCAGCAGACGTTGGTGGAACTCGGATACGGAGATGGAGGCACCTAGGCCAAAGGCACTGGGGAGAACCAGTTGACGGTACTGGACCCCGGACGGGTAGCAGAAGGAAAAGAGGCAATATCACAACCGAGTACCAGCTGACGTTACTGTGACATGGTTACTAAGCAGGAGGTACCTGTGCTCCAAAGCACTACCAAGGACCAGCAGACGTTGGTGGAACTTGGATACGGAGATGGAGGCACCTAGGCCAAAGGCACTGGGGAGAACCAGTTGACGGTACTGGATCCCGGACGGGTAGCAGAACGCACCCATGAAAATGTAAGTTGACAGGACGCAAGCCGTCCGCAGTTACCGAATCACACAGTCCTACAGTGGGTGCTTGTCCTATTGTCACAATGGAAACAGCCTTTATTTACATATCCCACAGCACACATAGGAATCACCTAAACTGCAGGCACCATAGAGTCGGCTAACCCGAATGCAACACGACAGCACAACTTATTGGAGGATAATTGACGTTCACACTGCCAGGAAACAGCTGTCGTGCTGTAACCAGGCTGGCCAGGAGTCAGTACCCCTGCCAATTACTTACGAGCAACAAATGGCGGTGTTGTAGCCCAGGGAGTAGAGTTCAGGTGGTAGAAAGATGAACATAACAGGAGACATGGAAAACGTTGCCAAACAGTTATTTAATCTGAAAACGGACAGGCAAATTCAGGTGAGATCCATGCCTTGTTCATTTTCAGAAAAGTAAGCCGGTCTACATTCTCTGAGGATAGTCGCATGTGACGGTCTGTTACTACACCACCTGCAGCACTAAAGACGCGCTCAGATAATACACTGGCAGCAGGGCAAGCCAGCACCTCCAATGCATACTGGCTAAGCTCTGGCCATGTATCCAACTTAGAGACCCAAAATTTGAAAGGGGAAGAGGCATCTGGGAGTACACTTAGAGGGAAATCCAAGTAGTCTGTCACCATCTTACGGAAACGTTTCTTCCTGGTGACTGGAGCCGTCTCGGATGGTGTAGACCTTGCTGGCGCTGTCACAAAACTTCGCCACATTTGTAACATACAGCTCTTGCCCTGTGCAGAGGCGCTGCTTCTGCTCCCTCTTGTTGTAGAGGTGTCTACACTGCCTCGACGCACAGAGCTGCTTTGTAAAGCAGTAGCAGCAGCAGCAGCTCTCTCGACTGGAATGTACAACAGTATGGATTGCACCAGTGTGTCTTGGTACTCCCGCATTTTACGGTCCCGGTTCACCGGTGTGATGAGGGTTTGTAAGTTGTCCCGGTAGCGAGGGTCTAGGAGGGTGTACACCCAATAATCTGATGTGGTGAGAATGTGGGCGATGCGGCGGTCGTTTCTCAGGCACTGAAGCATGAAATCAACCATGTGCTGCAGACTCCCAACCGGCCAACAAAGGCTGTCCTCTGGAAGAGGCGTCATCTCTGCCTCCTCTGCATCACCCCACCCTCGCTCTACATACTGACTAGAGCGTTGTGTACCTCCCTCTGTAGGGATTTCTTCCTCCTCCATTGACTCCTCCTCCTCATCCTCCTCACAAAGTGAGCCCTGCCCAGCCCTTTGTGAGGAACCACGTTGCGCTGACTGTCCTGAAGGTAATTGAATTTGTGACTCCTCATCCTCCACCTCTTCCAAAACCTCTTCCATTAGTGCTTTCAGTGATTTCTGAAGCAGGCAGATAAGGGGGACAGTCATGCTGACTAGTCATCATCTGCACTCGCCATCCGCGTTGAGACATAAAACGCACGCAAAATGTCGCAGATGTCCTTCATAGAGGCCCACTCAGTAGTGGTGAAGTGTGAACGGCGCAAATTGCGAGTTGATTGCGCCTGTTGCAGCTGATACTCCATTACTGCTGGCTGCTGCTCACACAACCGCTCCAACATATGTAACGTGGAATTCCACCTGGTGGGTACGTCACATATGATGCGATGTTCAGGAAGGCGAAATCTGACTTGCAGAGCTGCAATGCGCGATCTGGCCATGCTGGAACGTCGCAAGTGAGCGCACTCTAGGCGGACCTTGTGCAGCAGTGCATCAAGATCCGGATAGTCCCTCAAAAAACTCTGCACGACCAAGTTGAGCACATGTGTCAGACATGGTATGTGAGTGAGGTTGCCAAGGCCCAGAGCTGCCACCAGATTTCGGCCATTGTCACACACTACCAAGCCTGGCTGGAGATTAGCTGACAAAAACACACGTCGCTCTCCTGCTTGATGGCATCCCAGAGCTCCTGCGCTGTGTGGCTTCGATTCCCCATGGAAATTAATTTCAGGACGGCCTGTTGACGTTTGGCCACGGCTGTGCTCATATCGGTCGCAACAGGTAAGCGTTCACGGGTCCATGTGGAGATATACCGTGGCGGCTCGTGCAGCGATGATTCTGAGGAACTGGAGTAGGAGGAGGAATCAATGTGTACAGACTGGATTCCTGCAATCCTTGGAGTTGGCAGAACACGTACAGCGCCACTGGCAAGATCTGTACCCGGCTCCACAACATTGACCCAATGGGCAGTGAGGGAAAGGTATCGTCCCTGGCCATGGGTACTGGTCCACGCATCGGTGGTCAGGTGGACCCTGCTACTGACGGCGTTTAGTAGCGCATGTTTAATGTTTCCCTCGACATGTTTTTGCAGAGCAGGGATGGCTTGCCTGCTGAAATAAAATCGGCTTGGCACATTATATTGTTGGACTGCTAATGCCATAAAGTTCCTGAAACTGTCAGTCTCCACCAGCCTGAATGACAGCATTTCAAGGGACAGGAGTTTTGCAATGCCAGCATTCAGAGCCTGTGCTCGTGGATGGTTTGCCGAGTATGGCCGTCTTTTATCCCATGCCTGTGGTACCGATGGCTGTTTTGTGGTCTGGGAGTGTGACGATGACTGTGAACTTGCTGCTGTGGGTGGAATAACAGTTTGTCTATGGACAACAGTGACTGAGGTTCTTCCATGGAGATCCTGTGAGGAAGCCGAACCAGGTGTGTGTGAGCTGGAGGTAGAGGCTCCAACACGACCTGAAGATGTAGGTGCTGCTGTAGGTTGGCCTACATCTCCAGTGTGTCTTTGTAACTCAGCTACGTGCTTTGTCCGTACATGTTTCCACATATTTGTGGTATTCAGGTTACTGATATTTTTACCTCTTTTAACTTTTTGCTTACACAGCTTGCATTGAACATAGCAAATATCATCTACAAGTCTGTCAAAAAAGGACCACGCAGTGCAAGTCATGGGAGCGCCAATTTTGACATTTCTAAGAGAACTGCTCCCAACAGGTGCCAAACTGGAGGCTACAGGCAAGCGAGTCTGCAGCCTACCTCTCCCTCCTCTTTGTACCGTTGGGACAATCTCTTCCTCAGAGCTGCTCCCACCACCTTCCTGTTGCTCACGCCATGTTGGGTCTCGGACTTCATCATCTCCACTACCCTCTTCCAACACCTGCTGCTGTTGGATGGTCTGGGCAGCACCATGCTCCACAAAACCTGGCACCTGAGTCTCATCATCATCATAAGATGCCTTCTGCGGTGTGCTGTCCATCGGCACTGGCTCACCCGCCTCTTCAGATTGAGAGAGACACAGCTGTTGCGCATCACTGCATACTCCCTCTTCTTCAAATTGCAGAATGCTGCTTGCCTGTGCCCGTGTTTGCGAGCCAACAGATTCTGAGAACAGAAACAGAGACTCAGCTGGCTCCTGTACAGAACTCTCTGACTGCCTGGGCAATTTGACAGGCGGTGAACAGACAGATGGTTGCTCAACAATGTTGTGTTCCTGAGAGGAGGTGGAAGGAATTGAAGTTGATGCATTGGCTGCCATCCAACCAACAACGGCTTCAATTTGTTCTTCCCGCAGCAGGGGGGCACGCCGAGCTCCTACCAAAGTGCGCATAAAGGAACGCTCATGGGTAAAACTGGTGGATGCTGTGTCACTGAGGGCGGCAGCAGCCACAGAATCCCCACGTCCTCTCCCTGCTGAAACTCCACGGCCACGACCACGTGCCTTACTCCCTGCCTTCTTCATCTTGGTAGATTGATAAAGAAAGTCAGAAAAGTTATAAGGCCTAAGTGTGGTTATTACGCAGAGACTGAAGTGAACACTGAAACACAACTGTTCACAATCTGTGAAAGGCTACTCCTTTGTCTACTTCTATAGTGTTTGCAACCAATGTATTGGATACGGATGGAAGCGCGTCACACTAATAGATTATATTTATTTTAAATGGAATGGAGCAGAACCAATTGGAGAGAAATGAAAAGGATGAGGCACTGAGACACGCTCAGCAGAGTACAAGCAGCAGTGCTTGAACAAGTAACTGGAGCGTGATGTGCACTCAAAAAATAAAAAACACAGACTGAAGTGAACACTGAAACACAACTGTTCACAATCTGTGAAAGGCTACTCCTTTGTCTACTTCTATAGTGTTTGCAACCAATGTATTGGATACGGATGGAAGCGCGTCACACTAATAGATTATATTTATTTTAAATGGAATGGAGCAGAACCAATTGGAGAGAAATGAAAAGGATGAGGCACTGAGACACGCTCAGCAGAGTACAAGCAGCAGTGCTTGAACAAGTAACTGGAGCGTGATGTGCACTCAAAAATTAAAAAACACAGACTGAAGTGAACACTGAAACACAACTGTTCACAATCTGTGAAAGGCTACTCCTTTGTCTACTTCTATAGTGTTTGCAACCAATGTATTGGATACG
This sequence comes from Oophaga sylvatica, assembly GCA_033576555.1. NCBI lineage: Eukaryota > Metazoa > Chordata > Amphibia > Anura > Dendrobatidae > Oophaga > Oophaga sylvatica. Next base: position 388,786,445 of record JARQOD010000006.1, on the reverse strand, counting down.
AATGGAAGCGCGTCACACTAATAGATTATATTTATTTTAAATGGAATGGAGCAGAACCAATTGGAGAGAAATGAAAAGGATGAGGCACTGAGACACGCTCAGCAGAGTACAAGCAGCAGTGCTTGAACAAGTAACTGGAGCGTGATGTGCACTCAAAAAATAAAAAACACAGACTGAAGTGAACACTGAAACACAACTGTTCACAATCTGTGAAAGGCTACTCCTTTGTCTACTTCTATAGTGTTTGCAACCAATGTATTGGATACGGATGGAAGCGCGTCACACTAATAGATTATATTTATTTTAAATGGAATGGAGCAGAACCAATTGGAGAGAAATGAAAAGGATGAGGCACTGAGACACGCTCAGCAGAGTACAAGCAGCAGTGCTTGAACAAGTAACTGGAGCGTGATGTGCACTCAAAAATTAAAAAACACAGACTGAAGTGAACACTGAAACACAACTGTTCACAATCTGTGAAAGGCTACTCCTTTGTCTACTTCTATAGTGTTTGCAACCAATGTATTGGATACGGATGGAAGCGCGTCACACTAATAGATTATATTTATTTTAAATGGAATGGAGCAGAACCAATTGGAGAGAAATGAAAAGGATGAGGCACTGAGACACGCTCAGCAGAGTACAAGCAGCAGTGCTTGAACAAGTAACTGGAGCGTGATGTGCACTCAAAAAATAAAAAACACAGACTGAAGTGAACACTGAAACACAACTGTTCACAATCTGTGAAAGGCTACTCCTTTGTCTACTTCTATAGTGTTTGCAACCAATGTATTGGATACGGATGGAAGCGCGTCACACTAATAGTTAAATTGCATGGAGCAGCAAGAATTACACTGAAGAAAAAAAAAGAGTCTGTGAGTGACACGTGCAGATGCCTACAGACAGCGTTGCATGCAGAGCAAACTGCAGCGTCACCTGCACTCACACACACCTTGCAGAGCTGTTAAAACAACATTGCAGGCAAAAGGAAGCTTTACACAGCGGTTGGTGCTAGCCTGCCTACAGCACAGTACACTAAATCGCAATATCTAACTGTCCCTCAGAGTCAGCACAGCAGCGTTCTGTCCCTTACTGAATTCACAGCACAGTGACGCTAAAATGGCGGCGGCGCCTTTTATAGTGCATTCTGACATCATTTCAGCATCCAATCACAGCCATGCCATTAGTTAACATGACCGCAGCAGTACAGGATGTGCCCACACTTCTTAGGATTCCTCATTGGCTGACTAAAATCACATTGCCTCTCAAAGAATTATGGGAACTTCCGATTCCGGTATACGATATATGGAAAATATCGGAACTAAGTATCGAAAGGCCGAAACAGCTAATATCGGCCGATACCCGATACTTGCGGTATCGTATCGCTCAACACTATTTACAGCATTTAATGTACAGAGATTTCCAAATCATTGCTTTCTAGTTCTCTTTAAATTTTACACAGCGTCCCAACTGTTTAGGAGTTGGAATTGAAAATAAACTTGAGTAAATGTCTCAGATGCATAAGTAATTAGCATATGTTACATGCAATGCTCTGTTGGTAGTCACTTGGCAACTCTAAACATAACTACCACAGGCAGCCTTAATGAAAGCCATTTCATTTAGCAGATCACAGGGGTAACACAGGGGCCCCTGGTTTGGGGCAATGGAGTCAGCTGCTGGCAGATGGTGCAGGCTGGCAGGATTGGTCAGTTAGCCAGGTCAGAACCAAGAGAGCAGTAAAGTTACAAAATGAGAAGGTAAACTATGGTTAGGAATCAGACAATAGGAATTTAAACAAGAAAAGCAGGAGCTAAGAGCACATGATTGAACCAGAGAACATAAACTTTTAACTGGCAGTCGGAGTCAGAGACTCAGGAGTTTAAAAGGAAGACATCCCTCACAGAAGTCTAAACAGCCAGGAATTAACCCCATAGCTCCCCAAAGAGCAGCATCAAAAGTCCCAGGGATTAGACAGGACTGTTGCGTTCCTGCGCCATGTCCCCAACAACAAAGTTGTGGTGCAGTCCAGTGACATAAGTGGAAACAGAGGGGATAGATACTGACCTGGATGTTTCAGCATGATAATGAGTGCAATGATTAGTATTAATTTTTAGAGTAAATGATGTATAAGAGATAAGCAAAAAACATTAGTGACCACTGATAAGTATTTGTATCTGCTTTTCCTACATAATAATTTTAAATTAAAAGCTACAATAACTTGTACATCACAATGACATCTAAGATACAACTAAAAGGTAAAACAAAAAGTTTGCTCAAGTTCTTAAATTCAAAAATAGTTGGATCCCGAAGGAGTGAACGGGTGGCTGCTACACAAAGCCCTCTGTTATTTCATAATTTTAACAACTATGAAGTAGACAGTTTGTAGTATAGGACAGAGCATATGATTGTTGTGCTCACTTTCTTTTCTTGTTTGGAAGGTGGCCTCTTCTTGTGATGTGTTGTACTAACCTAATCAGATGTGTTCTTTTGCTGCTCCCCACTCAATATCATGTTTAGGCCCCGTGCATACGTTGCGGATTCACTTGTGGATTTAGCACGGATTTACTGCGGATTTTCTGCGGTTTTTGTGCAGATTTCCCCTGCAGTTTTACACCTATAATGAATGTGAAATGTGCGAATCCGCACAAAGAATTGACATGCTGCAAATTTAAATCTGCAGCAAATCCGCGCGGAAAAATCCGCAGCATGTGCACAGTGTTTTTTTTCCCATTCACTTTCATTGTACTGTACATGACTTGCGGATCTGCTACGGATCCGCAGGGCTAAATCCGCTGCGGATCCACAGCACAATCCGCAACGTGTGCACAGACCCTCACTTTTCAAAGCTGCAGCTTCATCACCCTCTCCTTCTTCCTTTGTTTTACACTAAACAGATATTTTTAATACTGAGGCTTAAACATTTATAGAAATCCTACAGACTTGGAAAGGGAATTATAGAATGAAGGAGAGTAAGAAAGATGACATTTTCACTAATAACATATATTACATTTTTAAAATGAAAACAGTAAGAACAATATTTTTTTCAGAAAGCCATGAAATAAACCAAGTACCGTAATTTGAAATTATAGTATGATTGAAAAGCATGATGTTACATATTTACACATCTGTTAATTTGTGTATTAAAGAAAATCAACCAGGAGTTCATGAGAATTAATTAATTTTCAATCAAATACTTGATTCATTCTAAATTCCAGATGGTTAATTTGCAAAAATATCTGCAGATATTCAAAAAACACGTGTAAATTAATATTGTTAAGGTCACAAAAAGAAAGCATGGGAATATGAAATGTAAATAGGCTTTATGGAAATCTCCAGACTTAATTATTGTTTTGGCTCAATTTTATTTTCCTGAGGATGTTCTGCCTGGGAGTATCAATAGCGCATACATCACCACCGTTCCTTGCTCAGAAATCCTCGCAGTGCACAGTAAGGAGGTTACAGTGGTGGTGGTGTTGAGGTGGCATTGTGGTTATTGCAGCATGTAATCTTTCTTGAAGAGAAGGGTTTTCAAGTTCTGTTTGAAGGATCTGAATGTGGTGGATAATCGGACGTGTTTGGACGCAGAAATCCAGAGGATGAGGCATATTCGGGAGAAGTTTTGTAGGCAATTCGGTGAGGAATGAATAAGCGTGGAGGAGAGAAGGATGTCTTAGGAGGACCGGAGATTACATGAGGCAAAATATTGGGAGATTAGTTTGGAGATGTATGGAGGAGACAGGTTAAGGATGGGTTTGTAGGTCAGTGTTGGTAGTTTGAATTGGATATGCCAGGAAATTGGGAGCCAATAAAGGTATTTGCAAAAGGGAGAAGTAGAGGAGTAGCGACTAGCGGGGAGAGAGATGGATTAGTTAGGCTGCAGAGTTAAGGATGGACTGGAAAGTTGCAAGAGTGTTAGCAGGTAGGTCAAAGAGGACAATGTTGTAGTAGTCAAGGCGTGAAATGATGAGGGCATGCACAAGCATTTTAGTAGATTGAGGGTTCATGAATGGACGGATTCTGGAAATATTTTTGAGCTAGAGGCGAGAGGAGGTGTTGAGAGCTTGGATGTGCGGTTTGAAGGACAGGGTAGAGTCAAGAGTTACTCTGAGGCAGCTGATTTCGGATACAAGGGAGAATGTGATGTCATTTATATATTGTCATAGATAGATTAGGTAGGGAAGATAAGTGAGATGGAGGAAAGATAATGAGCTCAGATTTGTTCACATTGAGATTGAGGAAGAGAGGGGAGAAGAAGGAGGATGCGGCTGACATTCCGGGATTCTGGACAGCAGAAAGGAGAAGTCTGGGCCAATGTGGTAGATCTGAGTGTCATCAGAGTATATGTGGTCCTGGAAGCCTTTGGATTTTATGAGTTGTCCCAGGTCAAGGATATAGATAGAGAAGAGTAGGGGTACTAGGACAGAGTCTTGAGGGACACTAACAGAGAGAAGGCGAGATGAGGAGGCAGTGTGGGAGTGGCAGATTCTAAATGTGAAGTAACCAATGATGAAACTGTGGTAAAAATCAGCGCAAAATAGGGTCTTATCTGATGGACATTTGAAATATATGCTCAGATTATACTAACCTGATTAATCCATTGATAAAGCGAGAATTGTCATAGTGGATTTCAGCTGCAGCAGATCCACGAGTCAGCAAGTGACCGTATCAGAATTGAAATAAAAGGAATCTTGTGGATATTACCCGCACTGCTGAATAGAATTCCAATCCAGACTAAATAAATGAAAGATGGTGGTTTATTCTACACAATTGGAAGTATTCAATTACTTCTTCATCAGGAAATTGCCACATGTATACCATTTTATTTCAGTTCTAAATGTGCAGTAGGAAAGGAGATCCAGGGTAGGGTAAGGTCTTTGACACCAAAGGAAGAGAAGATCTGTAGTAGAAGAAAGTGGTCAACTGTGTCAAAGGCAGAGAACAGGTCAAGAAAGAGGAGTATAGAGAATTGTCTATTAGTTTTGGCTATAGGTTTTTAGTAATTGTGATCAGGGCAGTTTCAGTGGAATGGTGGGGGTGGAAGACAGATTGTAGGTTGTCAAAGAGTGAGTCAGATGAGAGTTGGGAGGAAAGTTCAGCATGAACATGCTGCTCAAGGAGTATAGAAGCGAATGGGAGCAGCTATATGGGGCTATAGCTGGACATAGCAGTTGGGTTGAGGGAAGGCTTTTTGAGGATAGGTGTGATTGTGCTATGTTTGAAAGCAGAAGGGAAGGTACCATAATTTAGTGAACGGTTGGCTAGATGGGTTAGGGATGGGATAAGTCTGGTGGTGAGGTTGGGGAAGAGGTGGGATGGAATGGGGTCAAGTTCACAAGTGGTGAGGTGTGATTTGGAGAGGAGATGAGTGAGCTCTCCCTCAGTGATATTGAAGAGGGAGGTTATGGGGAAGGGCATTGGTCTGGTATACAAAGGGGTTATCGTGGTTGAGCAATAAAGACTTGCCTTGTTGGGTCGATCTTATTTTTGAAGTGTATGATAAAGTTCTCAGCAGATATGAGGGAGGTCGGAGGGAGCAGAGATGAAGGAGGTCGGAGGGGGCGATGGAGGGCAGAGGAGGGAGTTAAAAGTGTTGAATAACTGTTTGGGTTTTAGGATAAGGAAGATACAAGGGTTGTGAACTAGGCCTGCTGAGCAGAAATGAGGGCTGATTTTGAATGCAAGTGTTGCTTGTTTGAATGCAGTGAAGTCGTCTTGTAAGGGTATGTGCACACGTTGCAGATTTGCCTGCAGAATTTTCTGCACAGAATCTGCACCTCTTGGCAGAAAACGCAGGTAAAAATCTTTGCGGATTTGATGCGGATTTTCAAGTGTTTGTTTCATGCGGACTTGTTTGCGTTTTTATAAGCTAAATAAAGATCTATTATTTAATAAAAAAAAATTGTGATGTCATTTCTTTGTCCAACCTTTTATTTTGCATACTCCATTGAAGAATACTGTTTACACACACAGATAGATAGATAATAGATAGATAAATAAATAGATATTGGATAGATAGATAATAGATAGATAGCTATATCTATAGATAGATAGATAATAGATAGATATACAGTATCTATACATAGATACATGGATAGATATATCTATAGATACATAGATAGATCTATAGATGGATAAATATATTCATATATCTATCTATCAATCTATAGATATATCTATCCATCTATCTATAGATATATCTATCCACCTATGTCTATATACAACTAATATCTAATATCTATATCTATCTAATATCTATAAACAGATTTTGTGACTTATTTAGGTGTTTTACGCCAGAATTTTGGTGTAAAGAACTTAATGACTCAGCCTCTATGGCTTTCAATATATATTCTAGCATGTCAGATACTTTGTATTTTCCTATGAATGTGCATCATCTGCTGACATTTTCACTCGTTACAGGGATAATTACAATTTCATCTTCATCAATTCTAATTTATTTCCTTACATAGCACCGTTACTATCACTGTGCCATTGTGGATGACACATCACAGTCCAAATTCCATATCAGTATGTATTTAGGAGGAAATCAGAATACACATAGGAAGCCCATGTTAATCCATTGTGAATATATAAACTCCTTGCAGATTGTGTCCTTTGAGGGATTTGAACCTCCATCCTTTGAAGTGCAAAGCTCAGTGCTAACCACTGAACCACCATACTGTTTAACCTGTGCAGAAAAATGTTATAAATAATAGTGTAATATCTCTTGAAAGATCACTTTCCACATACTTTTTTTGCTTTCCTAAAATAAGCGAATAGTGTCCTCTTGTATATGGTATTTTTATCCTACATTTATCCTACATTTGTTTCTTAAAAAGCTTTGCGTAAACCAACTGAATATCTGCAGATTTAGGTGGAATAAACTAAATGGGGATTATGTACACATTTGTCATTTAGGAGCCTGATAAAATCATTATTGACACTGACAAAATCAAAGCTCAAAAATTGAGGCAGAGCATATGTTGGTGTAGATGCAAATCATAGGTGTGCATTCACACTGTGGTCATTTCGTTAATGGCCACAACCAAAACCTAAGTTGAAAACAAAATGAGCAAATACCCTGTAATAAGTAAAAAAAATAGTAAGAGTACATGTAAATAACATAGGGCATTTAGTTTATACTGCTTTGATCAAAAAAGCATAAAAACCATCCCACCGTGACAAGGCGTACCCCAATTGGGACAGTACCTAACTTTTGTAGTTCTCCTCACTATGTGTCAGCAAATGTAAAAATCGATAAGGGCAAAGCAGGACTGTACAGACACCTGCCGTGGAAAGCTAGATAAACAAAAGTGAATAGCCCAAATAAGGGGGCTACAATCCAATTTTGTACAAAGTACAAAAAAACTAAAACAAAACCAAAAAATTGAGCCGGAGTATATGTTGGCATAAATGTAGTGCACAGGTGTACACTCACATTGTGGCCATTTAACAGATAGAACCTAAGATAAAAATAAAATGAGAAAATACCTTGTAGTACTGACAAAATTGCCACTTAAACCACAAAACTCAGAACATTTAAGCCCAGTCACCACAAATGCCCCAAATTGAACTGGAACACCTCAACGTGCCTACTTTTGGGTGTGATTTTAATAAGACCCACTCATTACATGACCTAGACAATAGTGACCTAGAAAAATCAGGGCATTTGGAAATTATTTCTCAGAATTTTAACATCTGACTTAGGTTCTGTTCATATCCACCATGGACGGTTAGTTGTAGAGTTTGGCATATTTGCAAAATAGTGATGCATGAAGCGCTGTTTTTACTGAGAAAATACAAGAATCACAACAGAAGCTCAATCCCCCATTATAAATCATTGGGTCCCTCAGGTGATATAGTTTTATAGTTTATAAGCTTGAAGGTAGACTTAAGTCCATTGAGTTCGACCTATAGCCTAACATGTTGACATGGAAATATCATGGCTTCAGGTGTGAACAGAGCTTTAGTGAGATTTTTATACTAATACATTTTGTTTGGAAATTAATATTTTATATTTTTTTCATGATTTATGTGCAGTATATCAGTTTAAGATTTAAACAAAAAAATATATTTTGTATATGGTTATTTTAAAACTGAACATGATTTCATATTATTTTTTGTTTCTTATAGATTTCTGCTCTTTCGGAAAGTCACTTTGCCAGATATATAATCTGTTTTACCCTTCAGATATCAGAGGTGTAAACACATTGAAAGTCCTGTATTGTGCCTATAGTACACACAGCATGATCATTCCTGTATTTCAGCTGATTTATAACGTCTCGGAAGAAAAGTTTCTGAACACTTAATCATCAATGACAGGACGATTAGGTTAGAACTTTATACTGTTTGCAGCATTTTGACTTTTTTATTTTTTGAGAAGTTAGCAGGAAATTTTGACGCTTCCCAATCATTCAACATTGAACCCTTTGTAACAGTAATCATATCATATCATATTTGACTGATTACATTTGCCACTGGTACCACTAACCACTAGGAACTGTGTTTTGACCAGCAGCGCTTGGATATAACAAGTAAAAATGTAGTGGATCTACTCTGATTGTTAGAGAAAGTTCATGTATTTTATTTATTTTATTATATAGTAATTATAAGTTCATAGAAGATAAAAACATGTGTTTGATACTTTTTTCAATGTTGGGGTTATTAATTCGTAAAAAAGGTTTAAGGCATGATCATTTGAGGCATATACTTTTGTTATATAAAATACAGTAGTAATTCTTAGTACAGTCTTGTTCATAGTGTTGCTATCATACCATTCCAACATAAACAAGAGCTATCATGAAATCCCTTACCTTCAAATAATAATGAAATGGCTCTGCTGGCTCCGCCACCATCTACACAGCAAAGCTGAAAAAAAGACATGCACCAAACAGAAATGTGAATCGGTTAATATAATCTCAAGGAAGTAATGATGCATTATAGCCTTATTTATTTTTAGAGATTATCTAATAAATTCAATACAAATCACATTTGAGTCAATATTTTTTAAATTGACAGGTCTTGGTGAATTTCACTCATACAAAGCGCCATGAAAATGTCTGTTGCCTTTTTATATATTGCAGAATGTTGCATCAGTCAGAGAAGGCTAACATGACCTCAGGCATGACCACATGGGCTCCTCCATAATGCCTTGCAGCTATCACATCACATGGTATAACACAGCCAATCAGGAGGGACTATCATAGCTTGTGCTGAAGCCTAAGAAAGAAGTGCAGCAGCCATTTTAGAGCGATTTTAATATATGTTGTTTTCAGAGCTCACAGCTTAGCAATAGAGATAGGAAAATAAATCCAAAAACAAAGGACAAATACTCCAAACTGTAATGTGTTGTGCAACTGCACTACTGGAGAAGATGAGGATAGTCGTCTGGGAATAATACAGAGGTTCAATTGATAGAGGAAATGAGAAATAGGTGTTTGATTCAGTGTGATTGATCTTTTTTACTGTATTTTAATTTAGAATTAAAAATGTATTTCTTCATTCATAATGCACTAGAAAGCAGAAGCAAGACAGCAGAATGTTTCTTACAGAAAAAAAAGTCTGAAATCAGTGTCATATGGTGTGCTTGAATGTCAAAAGTGACAGTACTGAGTTTTTGCAGTTCCTTGACAATCATTTTTATGTAGGACAAAAATATATACTGGTATATATATATATATTTTTTTTAATATGGAAGAAAATTTACAAACGGACATAATATTCTCCTATTCTGTATAATCATGGGAAAGCACAAACTTCTATTTCTGCCTGGGACAAACTGTTTACTTTGGTTTTGACACCTAGGTCCAGGCGCTACATAAGAGCATAATTGCAGTTTATCAAGCTATGAAGACATTTTCTTGTTGTCTCTTCCAAATAATTATTTTTGCCAATATTCAGGTCAATAGTTGCGAAGTAGTGAAGCGATCTTAAGCAATCTTTTGTGTAACCTGGCCCCCCTATAAAAGAGGTTTCATTGTTATAATAAATGAGACTCTCTTGAAAGGCAACCTGTCTCGCTTATTATGGCAATGTGCTAGTTTTTGTTAGTCTTCCTATAGAACTGAAATCCCGGGTATATCAATCAAATCTACCTGATACCTGATCATGTCTAACTAGTCTGCGACAGAATCCAGGCAATTAACTATGACTGTCTACCTCACAAAGTGTCTGCGTGAAAATATTTTTCTTTACATATCTATTTTACTGGTAAAATGTTTCATCAGTACACACCACAGCAATACAGTGCGCTTCTTTCTTGGTTGTGGTACCTAGTATTTTTTATTTTGTTGTCTTTGGGAAGGAAGGGGGTTAAATTTTGTTTAAAAAATGGAGACATTTAATTGTGCATATCTGTTTTTGCGCACCTGTTTTACTAGGTTTTACTAGTTCACTTTGAAAACTGTACACTTCACTCCGACTTTGTGGCCTGCCGACGTATTTTGCTTTCTTTACATGTACCCACTTTACTTCTCTTGTTATATCCTTTTTTGCAAGGCTTGAATAATCTGGGTTAAAAAGATTATTTAAAGTTAATCAAAGTTTTATTTACGATGTATCATAAAATAAAGTAGTATTCTATAAACAGAACAAAACCCACGTCATTGTTAAAAATGTGGAAGCCACTAACAACAGCTGATGCAACACCACCACCATTGGTACTAACTCACTCTCCGGACAGTAGTTCTACCAAAAACAGATCCCAATTAGACTCTTTGGCATCTGGCCAATGTATTAGTGGGGAGGAAGTGGAGGATGTTATGGAATATATGTCACATCATTCATTTTACTCACAGCAGAAGGATGTTACCTCTAACAGTGACACTGTCAGTTCAATTCAGTGGTCTGCTTGATAACAAATGACTAAAAGGGATCATTTTGGACTTTTTTTTTTTTTAAATCTTGAAAAACACGAAAAGTTTGTCAGTGCTCTATGTTAATAACTGGGTTCTTGTTTAGTACCGGGTTACTATCCATTTTCTTTAACAGTGTGTTCACATTAACTGTTCTAAGGCTTTAACTGCATGAAAAAGATTGAAATGAGTTGAAAGGAGTCCTAGAAAACCTTAGAGTGTTACATACATATCTTCAGGGCGATTGGAGTACTTGCAATGTGCTGCTAATTGAATTAAAAAATAAAAATTGCTGAACCTTATTAATTTGAATGTCACAAGATACAATCATCTCAATAATAGTAATGCTATCCTACCCTGATGTAATTAGGCTTCCATAAGTAAAAAAAGGACTGTCATTTGTCATTAGATGCATTACATTATAATGATAATGAGATTAGGCAAAGCATAAATAGACCTATAGAAAAACACCAATGTCAGTCTATTTTATGCACTACAGTAGTAGCGAGTACAAAAACAGGAACATTTCAATAAAATACAAATACCTGATTTAAATGGTCACTGTCATTTCATGAAACTTTACACAAATTAATAGGACAATCAACTATAACAAACTTTGTAATTTATCAAGGAAATAATCTTCATTCTCCACATATTAGACACTTACTCATGAGCCACATGCCCATGAGCCACTTAGCCATTATTCTCTCACTTATCAACAACCCCCATCTGTCTCCTAAATTCATCATCACAAATATTGGTCCAAAAAAGATCAACTACCAGCTCAATTAAGTATCTGGTTACAGATGTCTTTTGAAATCTGTAGAGAGAGCAATGAGGAGCAAAAAAAGAAGCAGAGGCTGTAGAGAGGCACATACAAATTATGATGCTACTTTAGAAAAGTTTTACCTCTCCTGAGAGTTGGATTTCCAGCTACACTGCTCAGTTCTGTCCTTCATAATTTCGCTGCTTCTTTACATGTGCTAAAAAGAGACAGGTCAGCAGGAATACTTCATGTCCATATATTCTGGGCATGTGGACTAGCAGTTAGTCTCCACCTTCTAGCTCAGAGACAACTGAAAAAGAAAAGATAAAATCTACAAGGGTGAAAATGGATCATATAATTAGGATGAAAGTCCAGAAATAGTGTTATTTCTCATGTACACACACATAACACACATTTCTTATGAAGAGTCACCTGAAATGTCAGACACATTTTAAATAATATGGAACGTATTTTCATTTTTTACTTTCATTTTGTTATTTCATGCATTAATTTTCTCACAATATCCTAATAATCGCTGCTAATTTCTTACAACAAAATTATTACATCAAATGCCAGTTCAACCTGCCAGCATATTTTAATGAAAAATGTCAAGGTTTTTCTCTCAAGAGTAAATTAAATATATATATATTTATTTTTTCATTCAGACAGAAGAACGACACATCACAACACCTGGCCAGTCACTATGGTTTATAACTCTTCCTTTGATTCTAATGAGATTCTATTAGTTCTGCTTAACACAATAAGTTCATTCCAGGCAACGCAGTGATTGTTTCAGTGTATACAGCTGAAACATAATAATGAATTTCTTTATGGACACATTTGCAGACGCGTAGATAGAAATCACAGGGTGCCATAAATTAGCATTGAGCCCTCATAAGCCTTTTTTGTGATGATACTGAGAGTATGAATACCATAGTGGTAGCTTATTTGCTGCCGGATGCCCTTACTTCTATTTAAGTCCCTTTGACATATAGTATAGTTTGGAAATGGTTGAGAAATCATGTATGGTAGCCAGGAATGGTGGACACAAACAGAAGTGGGCCCCTGCGCAAGAACATTATTTGGTCCCTTTACAGTCTAATAGCTCAGCGTAATGCACAAATCCACCTGCTTTGGGGGGAAATGAGACCGTTTGCCTCTTGGGCCCCTGTACGACTGCATACGTTGCACCAACCAATATTATGTCTATCCCTGGAAGCCAGTATAACATTCTCATTTAATAATGATCTTCAATGATAAATTGGACCACGTGACACAGACCCCCAATGAACTTCCAGGTTGTTTTGCATGTGACATCAAGAATTAGTGATGGCAAATCAGATTACTGAAAAACGGGTGTCATTCCTTTTATTCTTTTACGACCTAAACAGCTATACTGTCAGTTTGATTAATAAAATTATCCTGACATATCTTCTTTGACATGTCCAATAATGCAGGAAGATCAGCTTTTGATTTTAATAAATACGTGAATTCCACTATTGTTATAAATGTAAAGAACATAAGGTACATAGCTAATACTATTTTTATGAAAAAATGTAAAAGCCATCCAACAATGACTAGGTGTACATAAATATGGATGTTCTTTAACCCCTTCACCCCCAAGGGTGGTTTGCACGTTAATGACCGGGCCAATTTTTACAATTCTGACCACTGTCTCTTTATGAGGTTATAACTCTGGAACGCTTCAACGGATCTTCGCGATTCTGAGATTGTTTTCTCGTGACATATTGTACTTCATGTTATTGGTAAAATTTCTTCGATATAACTTGCGTTTATTTTTGAAAAAAACACAAATATGGCGAAAATTTTGAAAATTTTGCAATTTTCAAAATTTGAATTTTTTTTCCCTTAAAACAGAGAAATATATCACACAAAATAGTTAAGAAATAACATTTCCCACATGTCTACTTTACATCAGCACAATTTTGGAACCAAAATTTTTTTTTGTTAGGAAATTATAAGGGTTAAAAGTTGACCAGTGATTTCTCATTTTTACAACAAAATTTACAAAGCCATTTTTTTAGGGACCACCTCACATTTGAAGTCACTTTGACGGGTCTATATAGCAGAAAATACCAAAAAGTTACACCATTCTAAAAACTGCACCCCTCAAGGTACTCAAAACCACATTCAAGAAGTTTAATAACCCTTCAGGTTCTTCACAGGAGCTGAAGCAACGTGGAAGGAAAAAATTAATATTTAACTTTTTAGCCACAAAAATGATCTTTTACAAACTTTTTTTTATTTTGACAAGGGTAAAAGGAGAAAATGGGCAGATAAAGTTTATAATGCCTGGGTGTGAAAAAAAAAAAACAATTTTCCACAAAAATGATTTTTTAGTCCCAAATTTTTGATTTTTCCCAAGGAAATTGGACCCCAAAAGTTGTTGTCCAATTTGTCCTGAGTACGCTGATACCCCATATGTGGGGGAGGGAAACTGTTTGTGCGCACGGCAGGGCTTAGAAAGGAAGCAGTAACGTTTTGGAATGCAAACATTGATGGGGGTCATGTTCCGTTTGTAGTGCCCCAGATGAGCCTAAACAGTGGAAACCCCCCACAAGTGACCCCATTTTGGAAGCTAGTCCCCCTAAGGAACTTATCTAGATCTTTGGTGAGCACTTTGAACCCCAAGTGCTTCACACAAGTTTATAATGCCCGGGCTTGAAAATAAAAAATCCTATTTTATTCCCACAAAAATTATCTCTTAGTCACTAATTTTTTATTTTCCCATAGGTAACAGGAGAAATTGGACCTTAAAAGTTGTTGTCCAATTTGTCCTGAGTACGCTGATACCCCATATGTGGGGGGGAACCACTGTTTGGGCGCATGGCAGAGCTCGGAATGGAAGGAGCACCATTTGACTTTTTCCAACCAAAATTGGCTGGAATTGAAATTGGACGCCATGTTGCATTTGGAGAGTCCCTGATGTGCCTAAACAGTGGAAACCCCCCACAAGTGACCCCATTTGGGAAACTAGACCCCCTAAGGAACTTATCTAGATCTTTGGTGAGCAATTTGAACCCCCAAGTGCTTCACACAAGTTTATAACGTAGAGCCGTAAAATTAAAAAATCATATTTTTTCCACAAAATTGATCTTTTCACCCCAATTTTTATTTTCCCAAGGGTAACAAGACTCCAAAAGTTATTGTGCAATTTGTCCTGAGTACACTGATACCCCATATGTGGGGGTAAACCACTGTTTGGGTGCATGGCAGAGTTTGGAAGGGAAGGAGCGCCGTTTGACTTTTTCAACGCAGAATTGGCTGGATGCCATGTCGTGTTTGGAGAGCTCCTGATCTGCCTAAACAATGGAAACCCCCCACAAATGACACCATTTTGGAAACTAGACCCCTCAAGGAACTTATCTAGATGTGTGGTGAGAACTTTGAACCCCAAAGTGCTTCACAGAAGTTTATAACGTACAGCCGTAAAATAAAAAATCCTTTTTTTTTACAAAAATGTTTTTTTCGCCCCCAATATTTTATTTTCACAAGGGTGACAGGAGAAATTGGACCCCAAAAGTTGTTGTCCAATTTGTCCTGAGTACGCTGATACCCAATATGTGGGAGTAAACTACTGTATGGGCGCACGTCTGGGCTCGGAAGGGAAGTAGTGACGTTTTGGATTGCAGACTTTGATGGAATGGTCTGGGGGCGTCATGTCGCATTTGGAGAGCCCCTGATGTGCCTAAACAGTGGAAACCCCCCACAAGTGACCCCATTTTGGAAAATAGACCCCACAAGGAACTTATCTAGATGTGTGGTGAGCACTTTGAACCCCGAAGTGCTTCCCAGAAGTTTATAACGTACAGCCGTAAAAATAAAAAATCTTTTTTTTTTTACAAAAATGATTTTTTCGCCCCCAATATTTTATTTTCACAAGGGTAACAGGAGAAATTGGACCCCAAAAGTTGTCGTCCAATTTGTCCTGAGTACGCTGATACCCAACATGTGTGAGAAAACGACTGTATGGGTGCACGTCTGGGCTCGGAAGGGAAGTAGTGACGTTTTGGATTGCAGACTTTGATGGAATGGTCTGGGGGCGTCATGTCGCATTTGGAGAGCCCCTGATGCGCCTAAACAGTGGAAACCCCCCACAAGTGACCCCATTTTGGAAAATAGACCCACAAGGAACTTATCTAGAAGTGTGGTGAGCGCTATGAAGCCCCAAGTGCTTCACAAAAAATTTATAACATACAGCCGTAAAAACAAAAAAATCATTTTTTTTTTCCAAAAATATTTTGTCGCCCCAGTTTTTTATTTTCCCGAGGGTAACAGAAGAAATAGGACAAATTGCACAATAACTCTTGTGGTCCAGAGTACGCTGATACCCCATATGCGGGGGTAAACTACTGTTTGGGCGCATGGCAGAGCTCAGAAGTGAAGGAGCACCGTTTGACTTTTTCAACGCAGAATTGGCTGGAATTGAGATCAGACGCCATGTCACATTTGGAGAGCCCCTGATGTGCCTGAACAGCAGAAACCCCCCAATTCTAACTCCAACCCTAACCCCAACACACCCCTAACCCTAGTCCCAATCCTAACCACAAACCTAACCCTAACACACCCCTAACCCTAATCCCAACCCTAACCCTAATCCTAACGTTAGCGCCAACCCTAACCCTAACTTTAGCAGCAACCCTAACCCTAATGAGAAAATGGAAATAAATACATTTTTTTAATTTTATTATTTTTCCCTAACTAAGGGGGTGATAAAGGGGGATTTCATTTACTATTTATAGTGGGTTTTTGTGATTGGCAGCTGTCACGCAAAAAAACGCTTTTTATTGCAAAAAGTAGTTTTTTGCATCACCACATTTTGAGAGCTATAATTTTTGCATATTTTGGCCCACAGAGTCATGTGAGATCTTATTTTTTGCGGGACGAGTTGACATTTTTATTGGTACCATTTTTGAGCACGTGACATTTTTTGATCGCTTTTTATTTCGATTTTTGTGAGGTTAGAATGAACAAAAATCAGCAATTCATGAATTTCTTTTGGGGGAGGCGTTTATACCGTTCCGCGTGTGGTAAAATTGATAAAGCAGTTTTATTCTTCGGGTCAGTACGATTATGGCGATACCTCATTTATATCATTTTTTTATGTTTTGGCGCTTTTATAGAATAAAAACAATTTTATATAAAAAATCATTATTCTTGCATCGCTTTATTCTGCGAGCTATAACTTTTTTATTTTTTGGCTGATGATGCTGTATGATGGCTCGTTTTTTGCGGGACAAGATGACGTTTTCAGCGGTACCATGTTTATTTATATCGGTCCTTTTGATCGCGTGTTATTCCACTTTTTGTTCGGCGGTATGATGATAAAGCATTGATTTTTTGCTTAGTTTTTTTTTTTTAAGGGGTTCACTAAAGGGGTTAACTAGTGGGACAATTTTATAGGGGGGGTCGTTACGGACGTGGCGATGCCAAATATGTGTACTTTTATTGTTTTGTTTTTTTTATTTACAGGAAGAAATGAATTTATTAGGGAATATATTTTTTTTTTTTATGATTTTTTTTACCACTTTTTATTTTTTTTTTTTTTACTTTTTTACTTTGTCCCAGGGTGGGACATCACTGTATTTTAGCAGATCGCTGGTGTGACAGTGTGCACAGCACTCTGTCACACCAGCGATCGCTCAGGCAGTGCAGCAGGCTTCTCAGTGCCTGCTCTCAGCAGGCACTAAGGAAGCCGCCTCCCTGCAGGACCCCGGCGCCATCTTGGATCCGGGGATCTGGAGGGAGGACGGACCCTCGGAACAGCGCGACACATCGCGCTGCTCTGAGGGTCCCAGGGGAGCGCGCAGGGAGCCCCCACCCTGCGCGATCCTCCCCTGTGCCCCGGGGACACCGCGATCATGTTTGATCGCGGTGTGCCAGGGGTTAATGTGCCGGGAGCGGTCCGTGACCGCTCCTGACACATCGTGCTGGGTGTCAGCTGTGATATACAGCTGACACCCGGCCGCGATCAGCTACGCTCCTCCCGGGAGCGCTGCTGATCGCATATGACGTACTATTCCGTCCATGGGAATTAGGTCCAGGGTCACATGGACGGAATAGTACGTCTGATGGCAGAGAGGGGTTAAAAACAATGACTCAATACTCCATGTGCCAGGACAGACCTCATATGAACTGGAGAAGCCAAAAAAAGAGATCTGACATGTGGTCAATAAATAGTAAAAGAATAAAGTTCTGGAAGTGCATAGCATAATATTTATATCAATAGCAGTAATTTGACATGAATCAAGGAAAATCATATAACTGTATACCTATATAGACTCCTGCTGGTGAGTGGGGCTGCCACCCTGATGGTAGATACCTTCATCAGGGTTGGCTAGGCACTTCCAGAACTTTATTCAGTTTTCCAGCTATTATGCTAAAGCAGTTGTCATTTTCACATGTGACTATGTGGCCAGTATATAATACAACTTTATACATATATACCTAATAGCTTCCCCTTGTACATGTCACCATTCATTTGATTAATCTTGCAATCAATTTTATTCATTAAATGTGAGCGCCTGTCTTCTGCATTTCCACTGTACACCCATACTTGTGTTTTCAATAAAGTTTTTTTTATATTATCTTTATATTTATTGACCACATATTAAATCTGTTTCTTTGGCAGCTCCAGTGTTTACACTGATTGGTGTTACTAGCTAAATATATGTGTATGTGTTACTCCTAAGTTACACTCTATTCATTATGTGCGCTGACATAGGCATTATATATATATATGTCTACCAAAAAATCCTGAAGGAGAATGCCGGCCATCTTTTCATGACCTCAAGTTGAAGTGCACTTGGGTTATGCAGCAAGATAATGATGCAAAGGACACCAAAAAGTCCACCTCTGAATGGCTTAAGAAAAACAAAATTAAGTCCTGACTTTAATCCAACTGAGATGCTGTGGCATGACCTTAAAAAGTCTGTTCATTCTCGGAAACCCTCCAATGTGGCTGAATTACAACATTTCTGTAAAGATGAGTGGGCCAAAAATCCTCCAGAGCGTTGTAAAAGACTCATTGCCAGTTACCGCAAACGCTTGATTGTAGTTGTTGCTGCTAAGGGTGGACCGACCAGTTATTAGGGTTAGAGGCAATCACTTTTTCACACAGGTCCCTGTAGGTTTGGATTTCTTTTTCAGTTAATAATAAAGACCTTCATTTAAAAAACTGCATTTTGTGTTTGCTTGTGTTATTTTTGTCTAATATGTACACCTTGATGATATTGGGTGGCTTTTATACTTTTTCATTAATAAACCCTAATACTTTCTGTCTTTTACGTGTATAGCACTAGTGGAATTCATTTTTCCTTAATTGCAGTGTGCTGGCTCAACTTGTATGTGTGTACCTGAATTTTAATTCAATGTTATAGGTGTGCCAGCCCTTTTTTTATTTTTTTAGGCTATATGGTTGTATTGGGTATTGCAGCCTATCAAGGGATTTGCTAGAATGTCACACTATTTTTTTTAATTTCTTTTGGGGGAAATTAAAATCTCTAGCCAAATCCAATGAAAGGTAAGGGTGGACATATCTGTAAGTTAAACATCTTAGATCCTGTGTAGCAACTGGTGGATAGAGGGTGGTGTGCAGCCCGCAGGTGATTTTGGGGCACTTACTTCTCTCCCCCCAAAACTGTTCTGATAAAAGCCTCAATTAAATGTTCTATACAGGGAAATCCCTGCCAGCTGCATAGACATATTCTTCTTTATCGTGTATTGAATATGTAAAGGTAGTGAATGGTATCAGTATGGATGTAAGGATATGTCATTTCCTATTAGACAGAGCAGTCAATCTTCTCCACTCTTTCATGTGCTACGGCCTCAGCTTACAGTTCTTTTTAGTGAAAGGCACTTACACGTCTTTCCTTTAATCTTCCTCTCAGTTGGCCTCAGCCTGGTTAGGTCACTTTTTTCTCCTGTCCTCTACATGCGTTCATCTACAAAAATGCTTTTGCTTTGAAGTCATCAAATAACAAGAATAGTGATTTTATACTAACTTTTTAAAGAAGCACTCCCAAGTTTTTTTTATTTCCAAAACCTGTTAAAATGTGTATGCAAGGTAGTGTAAGAGCAATAAAGAGTGCAGTAAGAGCAGTAAAATACTCACAAATTGCTGTCTTCTCCAGTTTCCAGTGCCGCTCCAGTGCCCTTCTCACTCAAGTGACTGAAAATGCCTCTCGTTGGATCGCACTTGGGTTTATGCGAGAGCTGCAAGTCATTTGTACATTGTATGTAGAGATGAGCAAGCGAGAGAGAGTGACAGACTCCAAACTCTAAAGTTTGTGTACCCATTGCTTTCACTGGGTTCTGGTTGAAGTTCAGGTAGAGTTATGGTACCCATAGCAAACTTTGGAGTAAAGTTCGGTCGGGTACCAGAACCCGAACTTCCACGCGTCCGCTCATTGCTAATTGTAAGTACATGAAGCATCAGAATAAAACGACATAAACAACATTGTGAAAGTGACTTCCAATTCTCACATAAGCCCCAGTGTTAGCTCGCAGGTCACATGAGTGAGAAGTGGACCAGCGCATAGCTGGAAACCAGGAAAGAAGGCAATCCGTGAGTATTTTATTGCACTTACACCACATTACATACAAGCATAGACAGGTTTAGGGAATAAAACATTTCTTAGGAGAGCTTCTTTGACAATATATAACAGGACATTCATTTGCAGTTTGCATATAGAATTCAGCTACATAAAAATATGAGAAAAAACAACTTTGCTTATTTTGCTTCATATTTAATGGCTTCAGAGATAAAATATTCTAGTATTCAATGCTGACTTAAAGGGATTGTCCCAATATTGAGGCTATGTGCACACGTTGCGGAATTGCCATGGAAATTTCCGCGGCAATTCCGCACCTCCCTGCCGCGGGAAATGCGCATATTATAGGTATGCGTATTCCCGCTAAACACTAGCGTTTTGCAAGCGGAATTAGCTTGCAGAATGCTAGCGTTTTACAAGCGATCTGACAGGTTGGTCACACGAGTCAAACAAGTGTTTGACACGTGTGACCAACTTTTTACTATTGATGCCGCCTATGCCACATCAATAGTAAAAAGATCTAATGTAAAAATAATAAAAAAAATAATAAATAATGATATTCTCACCTTCCGGCGGCCCCTGCAGCTTTCCCGCCTCTCAGCGACGCTCCCGGCAAGTTCCATTCCCAGGAGTCCTTTGCGACAATCATCCCTATGACGTAGCATCACGCGAGACCGCTACGTCATCTGGGTGATCTCGCAATGCATTACTGGGACCGGGAGCGTCGCTGAGAGGCGGGAAAGCTGCGGGGACGCCGGAAGGTGAGAATATCATTATTTTTTATTTTAATTATTGTTTTTACATGGATATGGTACCCAGGGCTTGGAGGAGAGTCTCCTCACCTCCAGACCCCAGGTACCATCCGCACATGAACCGCTTACTTTCCGCATGGTGGGCACAGCCACATGCGGAAAGTAATTGTGTTCAATGCATTCCTATGGCGGCGGAATCGCCGCGGTTCCGCAAAAAAGAATGAGCATGCTGCGGATTCTCCCGCGATGCGATTCCGCCGCGGAAAAACCCGCAGCATGTGCACAGCATTGCGGAATCTCATAGGCCTTAATGACTTCTATTGTGTAAACGGTTTTGCCGCGAAAAACCACGGCAAAACCGCTAAAAAACCGCAACGTGTGCACATAGCCTAAAAGTTGTCCTCTATCTGTAGCTGCTGGAGATCGGAGAGCACTGTACTCGCCTTAATTCATCAGTCCCATAGACAATGAATGAAGCGGCGATGCACATGCTTGTCCTACACTCCATTCAGATGTGGCTCAATACGGCTGGGTGGGGTTTTATCAGTCAAACCCCAGTAATCAGAAAGTTATGTCCTAAACACAAAAACGCTTTGCATGTCTGGAAACATTAGGCATTGACCCCAATTCATCAAGACTTGCGATTTTCTCTCTGGTCTTGATGAGGAGGCATGATGGAGTTGGATGCTTTTGATTCATGAAGAGGTGCAAGCCTCTTGATGAATCTGGAGCATCTGACAAGCGGTGTGCGCCTCCCTGGGCTGTACTAGAATTCCAGCTCCAGTCCCTGACTGGAGTAAGAATTTTGGAGCAGGGAGCACAACAGCTGATCATGAATTAGATGAGCTGTGGCATCTGCCTAATTAAATCTGCTTATTTTGGGAGCAACTGGTGTGAATACTCAAAGTTGCACCAATATTTTACAAAACCAAAAAACAAAATGTGCAAGAACTAGATAAAGAAAATGTAATAAAATAATCTTTAATGGTTTGGTAAAAAAGAGGGAATAAAAATCTGACATTAAAAAACATGGATAGAAATGGGATGAGATTACCCCCAAAATCAGAAGTAAAACAGAAGGGCACCTAGCTAAAAAAAAACCTTCTATGCAATACATAACCCTTTATGTTTGTTACAGAATCCATAAATATTGTGTAATGAATAGTGTTGAGCATTCCGATACCGCAAGTATCGGGTATCGGCCGATATTCGCGTTATCGGAATTCCGATACTTAATTCCGATACTTTTTCCATATCGTATACCGGAATCGGAAGTTCCCATAATTCTTTGAGAGGCAATGTGATTTTAGTCAGCCAATGAGGAATCCTACGAAGTGTGGGCACATCCTGTAATGCTGCGGTCATCTTAACTAATGGCATGGCTGTGATTGGCTGCTGAAATGATGTCAGAATGCACTATAAAAGGCGCCGCCGCCATTTTAGCGTCACTGTGCTGTGAACTCAGTAAGGGACAGAACGCTACTCTGCTCACTCTGAGGGACAGTTAGATATTGCGATTTTGTGTACTACTGTGCTTGAGGCAGGCTAGTTTACCAACCGCTGTGTAAAGCTTCATTTTGCCAGTGTTGTTTTAACAGCTCTGTGCAAGGTGTGTGTGTGTGACAGTGCAGGTGACGCTGCAGTTTGCTCTGCATCCACCGCTGTTTGTAGGCATCTGCACGTGTCACTGACTCTTTTTTTTTTTTTTTTTTTTTTTATTTTGTGGAATTGGTGCAGCTCCATTATATTAGAAAAAAAAAAAAATCTATTAGTGTGACGTGCTTCCATCCGTATACAATACATTGGTTGCAAACACTATAGAACTACACAAAGGAGCTTTTCACAGATTGTGGACAGTTGTGTTTCAGTGTTCACTTGAGTCTGTGTTTTTTACTTTTTTTAGTGCAGATCACGCTCCAGTTACATGTTTAAGCACTGCTGCTTGTACTCTGCTGAGCGTGTCTCAGTGGCTCATCCTTTTCATTTATCTCCAATTGGTTCTGCTACATTCCATTTAAAATAAATCTAATCTATTAGACTAATAGATTAGATTTATTTTAAATGGAATGTAGCAGAACCAATTGGAGATAAATGAAAAGGATGAGCCACTGAGACACGCTCAGCAGAGTACAAGCAGCAGTGCTTGAACAAGTAACTGGAGCGTGATCTGCACTCAAAAAAGTAAAAAACACAGACTCAAGTGAACACTGAAACACAACTGTCCACAATGTGTGAAAAGCTCCTTTCTGTACTTCTATAGTGTTTGCAACCAATGTATTGTATACGGATGGAAGCGCGTCACACTAATAGTATTAGTGTGACGCGCTTCCATCCGTATACAATACATTGGTTGCAAACACTATAGAAGTACAGAAAGGAGCTTTTCACAGATTGTGGACAGTTGTGTTTCAGTGTTCACTTCAGTCTGTGTTTTTTACTTTTTTGAGTGCAGATCACGCTCCAGTTACATGTTCAAGCACTGCTGCTTGTACTCTGCTGAGCGTGTCTCAGTGGCTCATCCTTTTCATTTATCTCCAATTGGTTCTGCTACATTCCATTTAAAATAAATCTAATCTATTAGTGTGACGCGCTTCCATCCGTATACAATACATTGGTTGCAAACAATATAGAAGTACACAAACGGGCCTTTCACAGCTACTGAACATGGGTTTTTAATTTTTAAGTAAAATATGTATTTTTTCAAATGACACAAATATAAGTAATGTTGAAGAGGAATAGTCCTACATCCATTGTTTGCACAATATTACAGGTGTACATCATGTCCCTTAATCAACAATGTATTATTATATTTACTTGTATGCTTTTATTTAAAAGCCAAGAACACAGAAGGATAACCTTCGCACTGCAGCTGTTGTCAAAGTTCAACCCACATTATGCACTTCCAACATTGCAGCATTTGAGGCATGATGTGAGTTGGATTGGTCAAAGTTATGGAGTGAGAAGGTTCACCATCAGTACCCTATAGCATAAGTATGCTTTTGTGTTAGCATTTGTGTTAGACATGTGGATATCTGCCATAATATGTCACAATTATTTAGTTACAGATTTGTTACCAACACTAATCATTGAATGGTTTTAAATTTGACGTTTCACTTGTTTACAGCTTAGAAATAAGGGTGTAGCCTGATATCTATGTGTAGCACTAGCCACTTTAACATGTCATGTTTTTTTAAACATGTGTAGCTAGGTAGCAGTAATTTTTGCCGGACACACAGCAGGGGAACAGCAGGCGTTACTGAACCCCACTATTACTATAGCTTGTGTATTGGTCTGTGGACACGACACTTCTGAGCAGCAACTGGCAGTGTTGTAGCCCAGGGAGTATAGCTCAGGTGGTAGAAAGATGAACATAACAGGAGACATGGAAAACGTTGTCAACCAGTTAGTTAATCTGAAACCGGACAGGCAAATTCAGGCGAGATCCATGCCTAGTTCATTTTCAGAAAAGTAAGCCGTTCTACATTATCGTAGGATAGTGGCATGCAACGGTCTGTTAGTACACCACCTGCAGCAGTAAAGACGCGCTCCGATAATACACTGGCAGCAGATCAAGCCAGCACCTCCAATGCATACTGGCTAAGCTCTGGCCATGTATCCAGCTTAGAGACACAAAACTTGAATGGGGAAGAGCCATCTGAGAGTACACTGAGAGGGCAAGACATGTAGTCTGTAACCATCTTACGGAAATGTTGCCTCCTGCTGACTGGAGCCGTCTCGGATGGTGTAGACATTGGTGGCGCTGCCACAAAACTTCGACACATTTGGAACATACTGTTCTTGCCCTGTGCAGAGGCGCTGCTTGTGCTCCCTCTTGTTGCAGAGCTGTCTCCACTGCCTCGACGCACAGAGCTGCTTTGTAAATCAGTAGCAGCAGCAGTGCTCTCGGCTGGAATGGAGAACATTATGGATTGCACCAGTGTGTCTTGGTACTTCCGCATTTTACGCTCCCGGTTCAACGGTGTGATGAGGCTTTGTAAGTTGTCCCGGTAGCGAGGGTCTAGGAGGGTGTACACCCAATAATCAGACGTGGTGTGAATGTGTTCGATGCGGCGGTCGTTTCTCAGCCACTGCAGCATGAAATCAACCATGTGCTGCAGACTCCCAACTGGCCAAGAAACGTTGTCCCCTGCAAGAGGCGTCATCTCCGCCTGCTGTGCATCACCCCACCCTTGGTCTACATACTGACTAGAGCATTGTCTACCTCCCTCTGGAGCGATGTCTTCCTCCTCCATTGACTCCTCCTCACAAAGTCCTTCAAATACATATAAATTTACAAAATTTAAAACTCAAAATTTAAAAACTTTGTATCATAATTCTGTAACATCAGTTTTATGGAAACACAATAGCATTACAAAAGGATAGACAAAAAATGTACATTATGTGCTTTGTAAATACATTAAAAGTTTGTAATGGTTATGAAAATATAGACAGCGACTCTGGAGGTTCAATTGTTGATACAGCATGGTACTTTGAAAGTCCTCCAGCCCTTTGTGAGGAACCACGTTGCGCTGACTGTCCAGAAGGTGATGGAATTTGTGACTCCTCATCCTCCACCTCATGCCTTAGTGCTTGCAGTGTTTTTTGAAGCAGGCAGATAAGGGGGACAGTCAGGCTGACTAGTGCATCATCTGCACTCGCCATCCGCGTTGACTCATCAAACGCACGCAAAACGTGGCAGATATCCTTCATAGAGTTATTCGCCACTCATTACACTGGCAGTGGCTGCCCATTCATTATAGGATCCAATTCTAATTACTGGTTCTCACCAACATAGCTCTCCACAGCGCAGCACCCCCCTACATCTCCTCCCTTATTTATATTTATCGCCTAACCGACTGCTGCACTCTGCAAACGACCTTCGACTAACCTCTGCACTAATCCTACCTCCCACTCCCAACTCCAAGACTTCACCCGCGCTGCGCCAATCCTCTGGAATGCTCTACCCCAACAAATTAGGACTATCCGCAATTTGGATGGTTTCAGGCGCTCCCTCAAAACACATTTGTTCACAGTGGCCTATCACATTCACTAATCAAAGTCATTCTATGTGTAA
Source organism: Oophaga sylvatica (assembly GCA_033576555.1). NCBI lineage: Eukaryota > Metazoa > Chordata > Amphibia > Anura > Dendrobatidae > Oophaga > Oophaga sylvatica. Next base: position 388,760,430 of record JARQOD010000006.1, on the reverse strand, counting down.
TTCTGTGTGTGTAGCCCATTCACTATCTCCATGCATCCCTCACTTCCTTAAAATGGCTGGACCATCATTGTAAAAACACCATTGTATATAAACACCTGTACTTTGTATCTCCCACACCTCATTGTAGATTGTAAGCTTTCACCAGCAGGGGCGCTGATTTTGCTTTAATTATTGTATTGTTAACGTTGTTACTTATGACTCGTGTTTTGAAACTGTTAAACTGTAAAGCACTGCGGAATATTATGGCGCTATATAAATAAATAATATTATTATTCTTATTATAGAGGCCCACTCAGTAGTGGTGAAGTGTGAACGCCGCAAATTGCGAGTTGACTGCGCCTGATGCAGCTGATACTCCATTACTGTTGGCTGCTGCTCACACAACCGCTCCAACATATGTAACGAGGAATTCCACCTGGTGGGTACGTCACATATAATGCGATGTTCATGAAGGTGAAATCTGCGTTACAGAGCTGCAATCAGCGATCTGGCCATGCTGGAACGTCGCAAGTGAGCGCACTCTAGGCGGACCTTGTGCAGCATGCATCAAGATCCGGATAGTCCCTCAAAAAACTCTGCACGACCAAGTTGAGCACATATGACAGACATGGTATGTGAGTGAGGTTGCCAAGGCCCAGAGCTGACACCAGATTTCGGCCATTGTCACACACTACCAAGCCTGCCTGTAGATTCTCTTCCAAAAACCACACGTCGCTCTCCTGCTTTATGGCATTACAGAGCTCCTGCGCTGTGTGGCTAAGATTCCCCATGGAAATTAATTTCAGGATGGCCTGTTGACATTTGGACACGGCTGTGCTCATATCGGTCCGCAACAGTAAACGTTCACGGGTCCATGTGGAGGTAGACCGTGACGGCTCCTGCAGCGATATTCTGAGGAACTGAATAGGAGGAGAATCAATTGTGTACAGACTTGATTCCTGCAATCCTTGGAGTTGGCAGAACACGTACAGCGCCACTCGCAAGATCAGTACCCGCTGCACAACATTGACCCAATGGGCAGTGAGGGAAAGGTATTGTCCCTGGCCATGGGTGTTAAACCCTCTTGTTAGGTTTTGTTTCAGTTTGCTGGTCACATGACCTTTTTTCCCTATTTAGTCTGGCTCCGCCCTTCTGGTTTTGCTTGACTTCATTGTATTATCTAGTGTTAAGCTAGCCGGGTGCTTAGGTGCCTTAATCTGTGAGTTTGCTTGATGTTAGGATCACAAAGTATTTATTTTTCTGTTTAATTATCCATGCTACAATTTATGTTAGGACTAGGAGGTGTCCACCTTTTCTCCCATCCCTAGATCTTGTAGGGATTACTCCCTCGCAACTATAGGTCTTCGTTCACACTAGATGAGGACTTTAGCGGTCTGGTCGCAGGATCAGGTTCCCCGTTACATCGTAGGATTCAGCTTATTGTATTGTAGGGACAGAATTCCCTTCTTTCCTTACTGGTTGTAGCAGATCATAACAATGGGTACTGGTCCACGCATCGGTGGTCAGGTGGACCTTGCTACTGAGGGGCTTTTAGTAGCGCATGTTTAATTTTTCCCTCAACATGCTTTTGCAGACCAGGGACGGCTTGCCTGCTGAAATGAAATCGGCTTGGCACATTGTATTGTGGGATTGACAATGATATTCAGTTACGGAAACTGTCTGTCTCCACCAGCCTGAATGACAGCATTTCAAGGGACAGGAGTTTTTGCAATGCCAGCATTCAGAGCCTGTGCTCGTGCATGGGTTTTCGGAGTAGGCCGTCTTTTATCCCATGCCTGTGCTACCGCTGGCTGTTTTGTGGCCTGGGAGTGTGAGGATGACAGGGAACTTGCTGCTGTGTGTGGAATAACAGTTTGTCTCTGGACAACAGTGGCCGAGGTTCTTCCATGGCGATCCTGTGAGGAAGCATAACCAGCTGTGTGTGAGCTCGATGAAGAGGCTTCAACACAACCGAAGATGTAGGTGCTGCTGTAGGTTGGCCTACATCTCCAGTGTGTCTTGTAACTCAACTACGTGCTTTGTCCGCACATGTTACACATATTGTGGTATTGAGGTGACTGACACTTTTAGCTATTTTAAATTTTTGATTACACAGCTTGCATTTCACATAGCAAATATCATGGCAAGTGTGTGAAAAAAGGACCACGCAGTGCAAGTCCTGGAGCGCACGTTTTGACTTTTGGAAGACAACTGCTCCGAACAGGTGCCAAACTGGAGGCACAGGCAACCGAGTCTGCAGCCTAACTCTCCCTCCTGTTTGTACCGTTGGGCAATGTCTTCCTCTATCTTCCTTCTATCACTAACCATTTCTCTAGGCCTCTCCCAGCTTTCAACCAAAGTACTGGTTCTCACCCACAAAGCTCTCCACAGTGCAGCACCCCTCCTACATCTCCTCCCTCATTTCTAATCTATCGGCCTAACCGACTGCTGCGCTCTGCAAACGACTTTCGACTAACCTCTGCACTAATACGTACCTCCCACTCCCGACTCCAAGACTTCTCCTGCTCTACGCCAATCCTCTGGAATGCTGTACCCCAAGAAATTAGGACTATCCACAATTTGCATGGTTTCAGGCGCTCCCTCAAAACACATTTGTTCAGAGCGGCCTATCACATTCACTAATCAAAGTCATTCTAATTTGGTAAGTGTTTGCTCTCTAGCCCTTTCACTATCTCCATCCCCAGTCCCTTAAGATGGGGAACATCATTTAAAGCACCTTGTAAAAACACCTATATTTTTTATCCCCCCCACTCATTGATTTTTAACGCACGAGGGGGCGTTTTATTTTATTTTTAAATTATTGTATTTTAAGTTTTTATTTGACTTGGTTTTTAAAACTGCAAATTTTAAAGCCGGGGAATAAATGCGCATAAAAAAAAAATATTATTTTTTTTTCCTCTGCGCCCCAAAACACCTTCCTGTTCTTATGCCATTTGGGTTTTTGGGACCTCATCATCTCCACTCCCCCTCTTCCAACCCTGCTGTTGGGGGGGGCCGCACCATGCCAAAAAACTCCCGGGTCTCTCTCATATAATGCTTTGGGGTGGACCATGGCACTGTCCACCCGCCTCTTCTTTTCGAGAGACACAGCTTTGCGCATCATGCAACCCCTCTTCTTTTACGAAGCTTTTTGGGGGGGCCCCCTTTTAAGCCAAAGATTCTGAGAACAGAAGCAGCATCACGGCTCCTAAAACAAACCTCTGACTCCGGGCAATTTCCCCGGGGGGAAAAAACAGAGGTTGCCCAACATGTGTCCCCCCGGGGGGTAAGCAATTAAGTCATGCTTGGCTAATCCAAACAAAAACCTTCAATTTTGTTCTTCCCCACGGGGGGGGTATCCGAGCTCCCAAAAGTGCGCTAAAGGAACCTCACGCCCGGGAAAACGGGGAAGCTTTTTCAGGGGGGGGCCCCCCACCCCAAAAACCCCACGCCCTCCCTAAAAACCCCCCGACCACATCCTTTACCCCCCTTTTTCATCTTGGTAATTGATAAAGAAATCTAAAAGTTATAAGGCCTAATTTGGGGGAAATTCCGCGAGACTGCAGTGAACCCTGCACACAATTTCGAGGTTTAAAGGGCCCCTTTGGGTATTTCTATAGTGTTTGAAACCCAAATTTTGTATAGGATGGAACACGTCCCTTAATTTTTTTTTTTTAATAGAGGAGCAAAATTTTTTAAAAAAATTTCAAGGTGGAGTGACCACGCTCACAGATCAACCCAGTTTTTAAAACTAACGGGAGCGTAAAACTGCACTCCAAAAAGGAAAACCTCAACACAGTGAAACCACACAACGTTCACTACCCAACGCGCTCAGAGGAAGGCAGTCGGGGCAAAACAAACCAACAAATCCACGTACCCGTTTTAAAGCTATATAAAAAAAATTTTAGTAGTGCGCACACTTTTTTGGTCGTATTACACCCCGCCATTAAAACCCTTGGGGCTGCAGTTTCTTTTAAAAATATTTAAACCTTTATTGAAAAAAATAAAACTTTTACTATTCACAAAAATTTTTGAAAAATTTATAAAATTAAAAGTAACAGAGGAAATTTTTTTTTTTAAAAATTTTGTGCTTACAAAAAGAAAAAAAAAAAAAATGGTTTTTTAAGAAAAATTTATTCAACAAAAAAAAAGGGGTAAATGATACCCTTTAAGGGATAGAGGGATGCAAAATTCAACCCGATAGAAAATTCCTTAACAAATTTTTTTTTTGGGTTTGCATTGCTTTCAAATGTTAATGTAGTTTTATTTGTAAATTTCTTTTTACAGTAAGTTTAAATGAAATCATACTTAGGTAGTAAGGGTTATTTTCTTTTTGTTTGAAGATAACATTTAAAATTGCGGTAACAAAAATTACTTGATAAATTTTTTAAAAACACCCCCTTTTGCCCTGGGCCCCAACACCCCTTTTTCCGAATCGTAGCACAGTCAACACTTGTCCTGTTTACTGGGGTTCAAAAACGCAGGGTCCTCGTTTTTAAATTTCTTTTTTCCTTTGCTCCCCTGGTTCCATACCGTCGCTGGTTCTCCGAAAACCTTTTGCCAGGTGCCTCCATCTTGACCAGTTCCAGCAACGTCGCTGGTCCTTGGTAGTGTTTTGGGGCACGGGACCCCTGCTTAGTAACCGGTCCCAGTAACGTCAGCTGGCCCGGGGTTTCCCTTGGCTTTTTTCCTTCTCTGCCCCTCGGGGTTTCCCGTACCGTCAGGTTCCCCCGCATGCCTTTGCCTAGGGCCCCAACCCCGGGGGTCCGGTTCCAGCAACGTCTGGGCCTTGGTAGGCTTTTGAGCACGGGGGCCCCTGTTATAACCGTGCCCCCCAACGTCAGCGGCCCCCTTGGGCCTTGGGGCCCTTTTTTTGCTCCCTCCTTTCCATACCGTCACTGGTTCTCCCAGGGGCCTTTTGGGCCCAGGTCCTCCCTTCGGTTCCGATTCCAAAACTTTTGGGTCCTTGGTTCTTTTGGGCACAGGACCTCCTGCTTTAACCGTTCCCGAACCCATCAGCGGGACAAATTGTGCTAAAAATAAAACGAAAAAGAAACAAAAAATAAGCAGAAAAATCAAAACAGAAAAAACTAAGTTAAAAACCCAAAAAAAGAGAAAAAATATGCTCTAAATTTTTAAGCAAAAGAAGAAAGCAGGTTGGGGGATCCCTTCCTCCCGGGGCCCGAAAATGCCTGCTCTGCGGCTAAACGAACAGGACAAATACTGTTTTAATTTTAAAAAATTTTTTTGACACAAAAGGAAGGAAAAAATTAAAATTTTTACGATTACAAGTACGGTTTCCCCAAAAATAAGAAAAGGAAAAAGATGAATAGAATAAATAAAATAATAGTTTAAAAAGAAGAATATGATAATGTTAACAAAAAGATGAATAGCAAGAAGTTTAAGAAGAAGAAAAAAAGGGGAAAATAAGAAAAATTTTGATGAAAAAGATGTCTGCAGAAGTTTAAAGAAGGAAAAAAGTGTGGAAAAATTTAAAAAAGGTGAAGATGAAGACAGGGAAGTTTGTAATAAAATATTTCCAAATAAAAAAAACTTAACTTTGTAAATTTTTCGCAACCCAACATTTTAAAAAAAAAAAATTTTATGCATTCCTTTTGTTTGGGTTAAACATCTAGCCTTTAATGTCTCCTCAACCTTCCCACAATACATTCTACTTCTCTTTCTTGTTTTCCTTCATGTAAAATTAAACCCAAAAAGGCAAAAAGGGGGTTTTTTTTTTAATTTCGATATTTTGCCCCCAAAAGTTTTTCAGGGGGACTTCCGGATCTTACGGTATCGCCGATTTTTTATGATTCGGGGAACCTTTCCGCCCGATACTTTAGGATATCGGAAAGTACGCTCAACTCTTAATGAATTGTTAAAAAAATTAAGTGAAAAAAAAAAAAAAAATGCAGTTAAAATTGAAAATTCAAAATTTAACCTAACAAAGTCAGGGACATTTGCACTCACATGCTCCCGACCCATGCATGGTCTGGGCAACCAACGTGCCCCAAAAACCTGAGCAGGCCGCAGCAGAGAAACGTGTTTTCTGTGTAACGGGACCTTTCCGCGCAATGACAGCCAAGGGCGGGCTGGCCACACCTCTCAAGGCACGTAATGAATGATGGGAACGCAACTAACAGGACCTGCAGCACGACTGCGGGGGCTGGCCTAAGCCCCAAAAATTAGGAACGCGGGAAAATCCTACAGGGAACGACAGAAAAAGTTACCAAGGGGAAAAAGACAGAGACAAAACCAGGACGGGCCCGAGATCAACAAAAGAAAGCCGACGTAAAAAAGGGTTAGACAAGGGATAGCCGGGACAGAAATAGATCAAAAACCAGAGGGGCAAATAATACAATAGGGACAAAAGGGGAACAATATCGATGCCAAGCCGGGAGGTCAAAAACCGGGAAACAAAAAAAGCAAAACTGAGACAGAGAGCAGAGTGAGCAAACGACCCTTTTACAAGGGGTCAAACAAGCGAGCAGTATACACCAAACCAGGGGGGCAAAACACAGTCACAACGAAAGAAAGACAGAGAAAACTCCCCTGGCGGGAAAAAATACCCCCCAGATCAAAGGGGGGCCCAAAAGTTAAACCCGGGGGGGGGAAGGACATTAACCATTCCTAACCAGACAGTACCCCCCCCCTTAACGGGGGGGGCCCTGGGGCCCAGGCCTCCAGATTCGGCGAAAAGCCTGTACCAGTCGATCGGGATGTACCCAAATGGCCTAACCCATGACCGTCTTCAATGGAGTATCCCTTCCAAGAAAAGGGACTGAAGTCTCCCCGGGGCCCCCCACCGTAATCAAAATCGCCCTACCCGTACCCATTGACCCTCACCAATCTGGGGAAAAACGGATGAGGGACTTCTCAAAAATCCCCACAGGTTTTAATAGGGGCCCGTGGAAACTTTGATATTTTTTAAGGGGGTGGGGAAGAAACCCCGTAACCTGGGGTTTCACCTCTACAATTTGTATGGGCCAAAAATTGGGCCCCCTTCAAAGGGGATTTAAGTTTTTATATTAGGGGGATAACCCAAACCTTTTCCCCCACTGTCAAAGCAGGACCCAACCCCCTCCCCTGTCCGCAAAATGTTTTGTCTTTTTCCCCGGCTTTGGGATGTTCCCCGCACCCCCCCTCCAAGGTTTTTTAAAAATGTTGAACCACCCCCCGGACCAGGACAACCAGCCATACGGGGAAAATTCCCCCAAAGCGGAACAAAAAACCCTAATTGACCTGAAAAAGGGGACTTTCTGTAGACTGATTTATACACAGTTGACCCCAAACGCCTGGATAAAACCTCACACAATCTTTCCGTCTGGAGGAGACCAGGCTCCAGAATCTGCTCCAAAAAGATGATTGGTGCGTTCAGTCTGTCCGTTTTATTCCGGGTGAAGGCGAGGAGAAGATATGTGACCCCCAACTTCTTACAGAACGCTCTCCCAAACCGGCCACAAACTGCACCCCTGTCCGAACCACATTCACAGGGGACTCCATGCAACCGAAATGTGCGAAAAACACGGCCCAAGGTTTTCAGCAAACCCCAAAAGGGTAACGGCACAAAGTGGGTTTTTTTAGAAAATCTAATAACCACTACCCAACCACTGAAAGCCCTTGGAGGGGAAGATTAGTGATAAATCCATGGACAGGGTGTCATGGTTTTTTTTCCGGAATTTTTATGATTTGGTACTGAGGAGGGGAGGTAAAAAAAAGGCATACACCAGAGCAGTTGGAAACTTGAATTGCAGACCCGCAACCCCCACAACTAAGGGACCGGGGGCTTTTCCCAGTTGGTCCTAGACGCCTCGCACAGCCTGAAAACAAAAACCCTAAAGATAATAAGGAAAGCTATCTGCCCCCGGGGCAGAACCCCAAAACAATGAAATCCCCAACAAGTAATGGGGGTTAGACAAATGAAATACTGACACAGAAAGAAAATAGTATGAGCCAAAAAGTGGGGCCCAAAATAAAAAATAAAAAGGACAGAAGGGGCTTACTGCAATCCCAGAAAACCCGAAAACACCAAACCCCCTAATTTTTAAAAAAACCCAGATCACACGACCTTACCCCCTAAATTGTTCTCGGGGTAACAAAAACAAAACAGCAGCCACGAAAAAACGGAAAAGAAAAAGTACATACATAAGTGGCTGAACTAAACTGAGAGGGCAAAAGCCCCCGGAGGACCTGAAAGGGGCCCCCACAAAGTGAGGGCAAAAATCAAAAAAAAGCACAAAAACAAAAAAAAGAAAATGTCTTACTGTTTCAGGAGATGCAGAACGACACACAGGCACAAGGGAAACGGAATGAAGGGTTCAGACGAACAATTGACACCGGCAACCCTAGGGAAGGGGGACTCCCCCTTTTAAAAAAGCCAGTCATAAAACCCCTTTCCCCCTCCTACAATCTTCACTGGGCAGCCCCACCGCTGAACCACCAAGGAAGCCTCTGCTCAGAATTCTCAAACCCCTTCAAACATCCCCCCCCCCCCTTGAGGAGGGGTCACTGAACCCTCACCTGAGCAACCGGCCGGTCAGGATGGTTCTATATCCCACGGAAAAGTCTCATACATGGATGCCCGAAGAAAAAAACCCAAATTTGTCTTCCGACCTAACCTCTCCTTTAACCAAATACTGAGTTTCCTCTAAAAAACGAGATCTAAAATTTTTTTAAACCCCAACTCCAGATTGCCCCAACCAAACAGGGGCAGGAGGGACAGCACAGGAAACCACTGGTCAACAAACCTCTTCAACAAGGACTTGTGGAAAACTTTTGGATCTTTAAATGTCCCGGAAGAACAAACGAAAAGAAACGGATTAATAATCTCCAGATCTTAAAAGGTCCAATGAATAGGCTTAAATTAGGTTTTTCCCTCTAAAGGGGGAATTTATTTGAGACAACCAGCCCAAGTCCCCCACTTTAAACCGAGCCACAGTCTATCCCGGGTAGAAAACCGCTGGGCCCCTTTCTCCGAGAGAGGGACAACCTCTCCACTACCTGGCCCCAAACGTTGCATACGCTCCACACAGAGAAACACCGGGGACAAAACGAACCTCCGTCTGCCCTGAAGAAAATCGAGGGTGAAACCCAAATTAAGAAAAACAAGACATCAAAGTGGCAGAGCACCCCTATTTTAAAAAAACTCCCAAAGGAAAAAAAGGACCCGCATCCTGATCACAGACACAAAATCTTAGAAAAGTCCCCAATTTTGGTTTGTTCTCTCAGTTTGACCTTTGGTCTGAGGATAAATGCCGGGGAGAAAAAAAATTGAACCCCCCGTTTAGAACAAAAAGTCCCCAAAATCGGGGAAACAAAGGGACTCCTCTGTCAAACAATGTTCTAAGGAATGCCGTTTTAAACGAACCACGTGCTAAGGAACAACGGCAAAAATTCCCAAGGGGGAAAGCAACAGTAATGGCACAGATGTTCATTTTGGGAAAAAACCATCCCCAAAATACCCAAGGTTCTTTTCTCTAAAAAGGAAGGGGGAAAGAAACCCATAGAGATTGGGTCCATGGCTCTTGGCACGGGCAAGCATAAAACCAAACACTAACAAAAGGCAAGGCTTGGAGCGAGGCAAGCCCCGCAGACTGCAAAAATTTCCCTGCATCAAACAAGTGGGCCACCAAAAAGGGACCGACTAACCAAGTCCTTTACCAAAAAAATTTTCCGGGATGCCCAGCCAATGCGGAAAAATGAATTGACATCACACTTTTTTTTCCACTGATCCGGGCAAACAATTTTCAACCGGTGGACGCTCGGCCTACCCTCCTGACCCCCCTCCGAGCAAGTCTAAAATTTTGGGGCGAGTTTGGGGGAAAAGAACTAAAACCCCTCTTTCAAAATAACAAAGGGTCAGAAACTCGGGAAGCCCGAGGAAACTCCTCGAGAAGCACCCGCCTTAACATTTTATGCCAGAAAAAGGAAACCAAAAAATTTTTAAAAAAGTGGAAAAAAACAAGGCCCCCTGGCCTGTCTAGGTTGAGTCGTTTGGGCAGTTCCAGAAGCCCCAATTTCTATGGTCCAAGGGACCACCACCTGATTTTTGCTCCTCCACCCATGTCTCCACTCTTCAAAAGCCATTCATGCCATAACTCCCGATTACCCAGTCATAATTACTTTCAGTAGGAGAAAATTTTCCAGAAAAAAAGGCACAAGGGTTACTTTTAGAGGTCTCGGATTTTTTTGGAAAAAGGGACCTCCCCCAATTTCAAGGCACAACCTCCCCTGAAATGGAAAAACTCGGGCGCCGTAGAACAGGGCAGAAGTGAATCCTGTTAAGTTCCTGGGGCAAGACTGCCTCAGGAGGCCAATTCACCACATCAAACCCTTTTTCGGGTCAAACATTAAGGGTTTTAACAATAACCCGAGAATTACAATAAATTTACGATAAAATTGGCAAAACCCAAAAATCTCTAAAGAGCCTTTAATGAAGTGGGTTTTGGACCCAATCACAGAGGCCTGAACCTTTGACCGGGTCCATTTCAAAAACAAGGGGGACAAAATGAATCCCAAAAGGGGAAATCCTCTGTACCCCAAAAGACACTTTGACCCCTTTCACAAACAGAGCATTCTCCTTCAAAATCTGGGAATACAGTTCGAACATGTTTCAAGAGAGTCCCGTCATTAGAAAAAAACAAGAATCATCCAAAAAACAATCGAATTTTTGTCCAAAAATCCTGAAAATGTCATTCAGAAGGAGGAAAGGGAAAAGGAGCATTAAAGCCCAAAGGCTCCCCGGGTACTCAAAAGCCCTTAGGGGTTTTGAATGCCGTCTTCCATTCATCCCCTTTTTAATGGAATAATTTAACGCCCCCTGAGTCAAGCTTGGTAAACCAAGTAGTTTTTTTTCACCCGGGAAAACCAAGGTCAAAAAAAGGGGTAAGGGTATTGTTTTTACAGAAATTTTGTTCAAGAGACGAAAACAAACAGGGCCTCAATGAACCACCCTTTTTTGGGCCACAAAAAAAAAACCGACCTAAGGGTGAAGGAGGTCTGAATGCCCCTTCCCAAATTTTTCCTTGTAAAAGACCGCATAGCGTCATGTTCGGTACAGAAAAGTTAAAAATGCACCCTTGGGAATTTACACCGGCACTAATTCAATAGCGCAGTCATAGCCCCTATGGGAGGCAAGAGCAGATTTATTTTGCTAAACACATAAGAAAATCAACAAAAACGGGAACATCCGAGCTGGGGGGGGCAGAAAAAACAGGAGTGGGGGTATTAACACGGGCAGCCCCAACGGTTACAACAAAATTTTTCCAACCCAAAAACAGGATTAGAACCGTAACCAAGGAAAAACCCAGCCGATAATTCGCAGTTTTAACAGAAACCAAAAATTTGCACACTTGGTGATCAGTTAAACCCCTCTTTATCCCCTGATAAAAAGGGGGTTTTTATTCTCACCCAAAAGGGGTAGAATCGATCCCAGTAGGGGAATAGATTTGTGGGGGTACAGGGGAAACCCCAAGTTAGCAAAACATAACCTCGGGGTTAATAGTGCCCAAATCAAGAAAGCCGAGCAAAAATGAGGGAAAAGAGCATACAAGTGACAGTTAAAAAAAACTTTTTGAAACTACCCAGACAATGACGTGCAAACGTCTTCCCCGAGGGCAGCTGAAATCAGGAGGCTCACACAGAAAAAATAACCCTTGCACTTTCAAACCTCATGACCTGTGCCCCAGACACCACTCTATCACACTCAGGGGTTCAGAAGCGGTTCCCAAAAGGCAACACCACCCACGCATACTTCCCGCTCACGAAAACGTCTGTCATTTGAATCCTAATGAATAGAATCTTAAAACCCAAAGGGGGGACAGGGAATCCACCAAACATCCTTTACATTATCGACAGACCCTCCGAAAAGGGCCAAAGCCGTCTTCAATTTGTCGGGACCCCCCCACCCGGAAATCTCTGACAGTATAACTCAGCGTCTCAAGCCCCTTTTAATCCCAACAAGGCTTTTTCACTTGATCGGAAATTTACTCACGTACATAACCCCCAAACCCCTAAAAAAAATGCATCAACTCACTCAAAACAGGATTCCCGGGTGCGGGGAAAAAAAGCCCAACCGGGGATCGCAGCGCGGGAGAGTGAAATTTGAACCTGCTGCGCGCTTTCCCGGATTTAGATTTTAACAAAAAACAATTTTAAAATTATTTTTGAAATTCTGAAATTAGCTCGATCCCCTAAAACAAATCTGGCATGGGAATCCTAGCCCAAACAACAGGCAACCCTAGCAAGATAGGTAGCAATACTCTGAACCCATGGAAAGCGATCCACACGGCCAACAATGTCAAACCCCATTGAGAAAAAGACCTCCCACACCCAGAGATACAGGGGGAAAAAAAAAAAAATGCAACAAAAAAAAAAAAAACCTGACAACTCTGCAATTTTTTTTTTTTTTTTTTTCACAATTTTTTTCCCTTTTGTGATACCAAACAATTTTCAGTTTTGGCCCGGTGATACTGTTGATTTTTAGCTGAGGGTTTTAGGAAAAAAAAAGGGAATACCCGAGCATTGGAAACTATAGATTTCAGTACCCTGACTAACCCCCACAAAAGAGGCAGCCGTGGAGCGTTCCTCTTTTGGGCCTAGACGCCCCGCCACCGAAAACTAACTACCCTAAAGAAGATAAGGAAAAACTATCTCCCCGAGCAGAACCCCAAGACAAAGAAAGCCCCCCAACATGTAATGCGGTTAACAAGGAAATACGACCAGAAAGAAAATATAGAGCAAACGGGGGGCCCAAACTAACTAAAATAAAAAAGGACGGAAGGGGTATTTACGCAACCCCAAAAAACCCCCTGAAAAGCCCCAACACCACTAATTTCAAAAAAACCTAGATCCCAACACCTCTACCACCTAAATTATTTTTTCTGGGTAAAAAAATCAAAAACAGCACCACTAAAAAACGGGAAAAAGGGCAAAGTACATCATAAGTGGGCTGAACAAAAACTGAGAGGGCAAAACCCCTGGGGGGGACCCCTAAGGGCCCCCACAAAGTGCAGGAAAAAAAGCAAAAAAAGCACAAAACAAAAAGAAGAAAATGCTTTTTGTTAGCAGGGATGCAGACACCCAGCGGGCTAAAAGGGAAACAGGAAAAAAGGACAGACCAGAAAAAATTGATCAGGGGGGGGGGGGGGGGGAACCCTTTTGGGGGAAGGTGACTCCATTTTTAAAGACCAGTCAAAAACCTGATTCCCCAGTCCTCACAATCTTCAGGGGAACAGTCCGCACCGCTGAAAACCACCAGGGAAACCTCGCTCAAAACTCACTCAAACCCATTCACAACAGGGAATTTTTCAAAGGCCCCAATTCCTGGGGCCGGGCCGGACCTGAGAGCTTTTGAGGACGCACACCCCACAAGTAAAACAAAATTTTTTAATCATACCCAAGGGCCCCCAAAAACCTCTACCCCCCCCCCGGGGAGCGCAATACCATTTTGGCACTTAACACAAATCATAAATTTCTGCAGGAGGTGAAAAAGGAGCTGTTGGGGGTACGAACAATTTACCTGGGGGTTTATTCCTGGAGCTTGTGTTTCAAAAACTCTCTCTGTACCTAAAGGGGAGTTTCGGCTACAACCACTCCCTTGAAAATGAGGAAGGAGGTTCGGAGGGGACAAAGAATCAAAACCGGATAACATCTGCCTTTACATTTTTAGACCCTGGTCGGAATGTGAGGAAAAAATGAAAGCAGAAAAAAAAAGTCCCCCCGGAGCCTTCTGGGGTCAATCTCTTAAAACCCTCAAAAAGGCCAGGTTCTTTGATCATTGATACGAAAAGGATGGCGGCCCCCTCCAAAAAATGCCTCCATTCTTCAAAGGCCGTTGGACCGCTAAAAATTCCCGTTGCCGACATCAAGTTTCTCCTCCCGAAGAAAACTTTTTAGGAAAAAGGCCAGGGTTTAAGATTAGTGAGGGGTAAGGGCCCCGGGGACAACACTGCCCCCCCCCCCACTTCTGAACGTCGACCCCAAATAAAAGGTTTGACAATCGGGTTGTCCCAACACAGGGGCTAAAGTAAAGCATTTTTTCAATGTAAAAAGGAATTTTTTGCGGCCACGGCCCAAATTTTTTACCCCCCCCTTAAGAGTGAGGTCCTCAAAGGGTTTCACTACCTGTGAAAACCCTTTAAATGAACTTCCTTAAAATATTAGCAAAGCCAAAAAAATCGTTGAAACCCCTTCAATCAACCCAACCAATCTGTAATGGCCTAAACCCTTTCCCCTGGACCCAGGGGAACCCCCCCCTAACAATTACCCCAGAAAAGACAGTTTTGCATAAAAAATAACACTTCTCCAGTTAGCATACAAAGGGTTCCCCCGGATCTCAAAAAGAACCGCACGTAAATGAAAAAATCCTTAAAAGAAAAACAACATTGAGAAGTTCTGAAAAAGCAGGGGGGGGGATTAGTGAACCAAGGGCATAACCAGGGTTTTTAAATCCCCTCATTGTCAGGAATCTGTTTTCCATTCGTTTCCCCCCCCCGGCCTTAAAGGTTAAAAAAGCCCTCGTAATTGAGTTTTGAAAACCATTTTTGGGCCCCCGTGATTATTCAAATCGGGAATCAACGGGGAGGGTACGTGTTCTTAACGGTAATTTTTTTTTCATTCCCGAAAGTCGAACCGTCGCAACCCCCCCATCTTTTTTCTTACAAAGAAAAAACCCCCGCTTTGCCAGGGGGGCACCGAGGGCCCCAATATGCCCTTGCGAAGGGGGTTTCTTTGTGTACTCTTCATGCTTTGGGGTCAGGGCCCGGGCAAATTTAAAAAAACACCTTGGGTAATTTTGGGTCCAGGAACAAAAAATGGGGCAATCATAGGGTCAAAGTTGGGGCGCCTCAGCCTCACTTTCCCCGGAAAAGTCTTTAAAGTTTTCAGGTACTCCGGAATACCCTCCAGACGACAGACGACACAGATACGTTTTATCGGGTTTTTACAAAAGAAACGGGGTTCAACAAAGACCCTTTTTATTACATCCCCCTCGGGGGGATCCCCCTTTTGCCCCAAACAAAAGGATTTTGGCGTTGCAGCCAGGGCACCCCAATACCATCCCCCGGCGATTATTCAGAATAAAGCAAATTAAAATTTTTCCCTGAGTGGAACCCACTTTCTAGAAAAAACTTCAGACATAAAAAAAAAATTTCCCTCCCGGGGAAAAGGGGATGAACCCCCCAAATTTTTAACAATCTTTCAAACCCGATGTCCCATATTTAAAGTCACAAAATTTGGGGATCAAACAATTAAAGGGGGAACCCCATCAACAAAGGCGGGGTCATAAAAGAACCCCCACAAGTTCCAATTCAAAACCGGAGCACCTTTTAGCAACGAAAAAAAATTACCGGGGAGTTGGGGGGAACCCCACGTTGTTTCCCCAAAACCCTTTTTCCTATGATTTTTCAGAAGAAGGCAGAGGGAACGCCCTTTTCCAATGTCCCAGGCTCCACATAAAATCATAGACTGTTTGTCTTTAGGGTCTTCTCCTCGTTCCTTTCCCTAGACAGCCTCCATCTCCAGGGGTCAGATCGGGGGCGGTGTAACAAATTTGGAGTACCCAAGGGGGTCTCTTTTTGCATCATTCCCCCAGCACGGGGGTCTCCGATCCATACGGGCCGCCTGCATCAGGCGTCCTCCAAGAACGGGGGGTGGGTAATGCCAGAGCGTCCTGCAGCGGTCATTGGCCCCTGCGGAAAAAACCCCCTCAGGCGGGACTTCCAGGGTACTTCCCGGGCCCCAAAGTTTTTGAACTCTGAGCAGAACCCTTCGCAAGTTCCTCCCCTGTGTCACACTCTCACCCCATCCTCAGCCAGCGCACTCATCATTTTTTTAAAAATGTGCCCCCGAGCCTCAAAAAACAGGTTCACAGACATACGTTCAGGAGCAGAGGAAAGAGAGAAAAGCCCATGCTTGCAGAGCCCCCCTTAATAAGGACATTACGATCCCCCCCCTTGCCTTTCATTTCCAAGGGGCCGGGGACGCAATTCAAAAAACAACTTGCATCCCTCCTTAAAAACCCTAAAAAATTTTTATCTCCAAAAAAAAGTGGTAATTTTACAGGGGGGGCGGGGGCCGCAAGAGATACATCAGTGGGGGCCCCCCCCTGGAACCCCGACGGAAAAAACCCCATTAGAGCGCTGCCACATCTCCTGTACCTGCTGATTTTACTGAAACCCAAATTTTTTGCTCCATAGACCTTCGCTAAGCTGGGAGAGCTCATTAACCTCTCGTGAAGCCCTCCGGGTCCATAATTCTAACACCCCACCACCAGGGAAAGCTGTAAAGGAGCATAATTTAGGGAACGCACTGCACAGCTCACCGAGCCAGTCACTGTCCTGACGAACCAACGTGCCCCCAAGATACCCGTAAACAGAGCCCAGCAAGAAGACGTGTTTCTGTGTAACAGGACCTTCCCAGCATTTACGCCCAAGGGCGGGGGCTGGCCAACATCTTCAGAGCAGCAATAATGAATTATGTGTACGCAGACTACAGACCGCAGCCATGAGCTGGGGGGGGGCCAAGCTCCAGAGATCTAGGAACGCAGGAAAACTCCCAGCAGGGGAACGACGAGAAAAATTACCGGGGCAAAACGAGACGAAAACCAGGACAGGCCGAGATCAGAGCACAAATGCCACATACCAAAGGGGTTTGACAGAACGGGTAGTCAGGACTAGCAATAGATCAGTAAACCCAGAGCGGGGGAATAACAGTACATAGGGGCAAAACGGGACAAGTATCGATAGCCAAGCCAGAGGGGAGAACCGGGGAAAAATAAAGGGAAAAAGGGGGGAACCCCGAGAGCAGAGGGGCAAAAAGACCCGGGGGCATACACAGGAGTCAAACAAGCAGAGCAGTATACCGCAAACCAGGGGGGTAAATCACATCCAACAAAAATATAGTGACAAGAATTCCCGGGGCTGGGTATAAAAACCCTCCCAGACCAAAGAGAGGCCCGCAAAAGTTAACCCTAGTGGACAGGACATTTAAAAATTCCTAACCAGACAACAAAAAGTAAAAAATGGACAAAATGGGCTCACCCATCAAACACCCCACGCGGTTTTAATTCTTTATCAGGGGTGGGTTTGGGGGGTTTACAACGTAGGAAATTCAAAATGGTGAAAACAAAAACACATGGTTTAAAAACAATGCACAGAT